>SKCR01000769.1:0-689336 GCA_019454045.1 Zanthoxylum bungeanum
TTCGCTCTGATAGACCCGCGGAATCCCATTGGTAGTATGTCTGCGTGTCTATGGGAGTCCGCTTCAGGGTAGGTGCATATGGTCTTAACCTGAGACTTGCATCGCTAGTACTTGCGACAATCGGTAGACTTTAGTTTTGGTCGTCCAGGGCTTTAACAGGTTCTGTGTACACCTCTTCTAGGTTTATCGGGAATCGTAGTGTATTGGGTGTGATGTCAAGATGGAAGTATCACTTCAGACATATGGAGATGATGATCGCGCAGGATACAGAACTAGTACTCTATAATCGTTGCAACCATCGGAGAATATGACAAGGTCAGGATTATCCGATTCAAAGAGACTAGTTGCTTGATGTCCGATATATGTATCGTACGGGCAGACACATCTCCAGCCCCAGGCCTTACATGTGATCATCCGATACTGGATCAGTATACACTATACTACGGTATACTACGCCTGTTATAGATCTTATATTCCAATAAGAATTTTCTGGAGAATTGGGTAGGCATGGCGTTTTGCTAGAGCTAACCTTGTCTTGTAAATCGGTAAAAACGTAGTACTTGGTACGTACGTGTTCGGATAATCTAATGGCCGTATTTACTGCCAACATATCCAGCAATCTCTTGGGTCGCTTCCCGAAGATTCACCAATGACGTATGATTCAAACTCGATTAATCTTGGATTAATTACGGAGAGACTTTATCTTGGATAAAGTACTATACATAGAGAGAGAACGATTAATTTGGAATTAATCGTAAAATTATTATATTCGATATAATAATCGAAATTCGATTTCGACGCGAAATTAAAATTAGATTTTAATTCGGGCAAACGAGTTAATTTAGAATTAATTCGTTAGCGACGTAAATAATAATTTCGCTAGGCGCAATTATTTATTTAAATTCGATTTAATTAACGCCGCGACGAAAGTTCGGTATTTCGGAAATATCGAACCCGAACGCTTGAGTACGCGTGGGCCCACTTTCATTTGGGTTGTGTGGGGCCCACATGACACATGTCATTTTATGCATTATTTAATTGTTAATACATTGCATGGTGATAGTGTACAATACACTCAATGGTTTTGCATGGAGTTTGAGTGTTTGACACTCTAAGCCATTGCATGATTTGTGTCATAAGTTTATTATTAATTTAATAAATATTATGGCATAAATATAAATTGATTTTGTAACAAAAATCATAACACTCTCTCCTATTCTCTCATGACCGAAATGTGAGCTCTCACAGCCCTCTCCACTTTTCTGTTTTTGTTGCAAAAACTTGAAGAATTTGTGTTTGTTTGGGACATAAAATCACACACAAGGCTAGCACCATCAAGGGATCATACAAAGGTGTTATGGGAAACTAATCTTAGAGCTTGGAAGGATAAAAAATTGCTTGGAGCTTCTCTTTCTGTTTGGCCGAAACACTCACTGCACAAAGGAGAAAATTTTTGTTTCATCAACGCATCCGTATTCCGATCTTTTGAGTATGATTCCGCCATACTTCAATATTGTTCATTCATTTATATGTTTTGTTTGCTCTTTTGATCTTGGGACATGGATTAGAATTTCCAACACCAAGTACTACGTTCTACCGATTTACGAGACAAGGTCGACTCCTAGCAAAGCACCAAGTCTACCAATTCTCCGGACATATCCATTTAAGAATATTAAGATCTGTATCAAGCGTAGTATACTATTGTATTGTGCGTATCGGTCCAGTATCGGATAGTCACGTGCTAGGCCTGGGGCTGGATAAGTGTCTGCCCCGTACGAAGCACATGTCGGATGTCTGGTAACTAGTCTCTATAATCGGATATACATGACCTTGTCATAATATCCCGATGGCCGCGCAGCACTTAAGAGCACTAATACCGTATCCTGCACGACATCATCTCCACTATGACTGGAGTGATACTTCCGTCTTGACATCACATCCAATACACTACGACTCTCTGATAAACCCAGAAGTGGTGTACGCAGAACCGGTTAAAGCTTGTACCACCAAGACCAAAGTCTATCGATTATCGTAAGTATTAGCGATGTAAGTCTCAGGTTAAGACTATACACACCTACCTTGATTTCGGCCTCCCATAGACACATAGTCATAATACCAATGGGATTCCGAAGGGTCTATCCAGAGCGAAGCTGTTTCCCGTACCATCGGTGAAACACGACCTCCTATCGCACTTGCATAAGTATCCAATACTTATATATATGAGAACTATGCCGTTGTGCCCTCACAACGCACACAAGTGCAGTACTAGCCTATTCCGCATTATCGATGTCCAGTCTCGATAATACTCCGGCTAGGGATATTTAATGATTAATCTTTCGGGGACTGATACTGTCTCATATCATTCTCAGTCCAGGAACTAATCATAGGGACCTCTCTTCATTTATATATCTAAGGTGATCTAATCACAAATGATGAGAGTGCAATTTCCTTGTCACATAGTTAATTTGCTACAACAACACAATGATCTGTGCAAATAGTGACGCTATGGGTCATTTTGTCCAACAATTAATATATTGTATTTTGTTATTTAATGTTAATAAAATTACATATATATTTATATGTATATTTATTAGTTATTTAGTTGTTAAATAATTAAGTAATTAAAAATAAAATATCCATAAGTCATAATTGTTAAGATAAATTTGTTAAATTTTTTTTTGTATTAAATGGCATGACATTTAAAGGTATTAGTTATCAAATTGGATTTGATAAATTTTTCTTGATTTTTATTTTGGTTAAATGAATTTTTTTTCCTCATCCAAAAATGCCTCTAGCTCACGCCCATTACATAGTATATAAGGGAAATATTTTTTCTTTGCTTGTTAATGTTAACCTAACCTCCAAATGTCATAAAAAGTTCTCCAAGTATTTTAGAGGAGAAAAATTCATACAAGAACAAAGTTAAAGGATCTTAAGGAAGATTAAGGAAATCTTTTATTTTCTTTAACTTAGATAAGTATTTTTGTTGTTCTTTCTTGAATTCTTATGTTGTAGAGATTCTTGTAAAAGTTGTAGGGACTCTCTACACTCTAAAATTTGGGGCTTTTTTATTTGGTTGATGGATTTTGTGGCTAGATGCATGTGTGAAGTGATATTGATTAATATTAGTGTAATATTAGTTCAATTTTATCATATGATGATTTGTTGACATTCTAGAGTATTATGACCACTCTTGTAATACCTAGAATTGTTCTTGAGTTCTTCATTTGTGGTTGCTTTGATTGTGTAGATATTAATTAGATTAATATTGCGAAAATTAGATTTAAAGCATGAAAAATAATTATTTTTACATCCAGATCAAATCTGAAAATTCTAAAAATTTTGTGATAAAAAATATATTATATAAATATATTGGATTTTTATTGGGCATTAGAATAATTGTCGAAAATTATTTCGGAGTGAAAATATGCAAAAACGGTGAAAAATAGTGTTACCAAGTGACTTTTGAGCTAACCGGGTAACGGCTTCCCAAACAGTGAATTGCTCATTGTACGGGAAGCCCATGAACTGCCCAAGTACTATTGGGGTTGACCTAGGTAGCTCCCGCGTGTATTGGTTAGTCAATTCGGTCGAAAACATGTTTTATGCTATTTTGTGGAAAAATGTTTTCGTAAAAGTTTCATGGTGTTCTCTAAGTTAATTATGTCATTACTTGATATCGAATAATGTATTTAGGTGAAATATGAATGAATTATTCATATTGTATTTTGAATAATTTATTCGGTAAATTTAAAAAATTTTAAACTATAATTTCGCCCGAACCACGCTTCCGTCGTGTAAAACCCTAACACCAGGTTATTCAATAATTTCACCAACTTAAGTTGCTTAGCATCCTCAATATTTGAGTTATCGTTTGACGCAAAATTAGTCATGGGGTTCATTATACTCTTGGTTACTAAACAATTCAAACATCGTAGCAGTTTTCATTAAATTTACCCTTCTCTTTATTCTTTTTCTCCTCTATCTTTCCTTTTTCACATTTTTTCCTTTAATTTATGTCATCTTCTTAACCTAGTGTCATCCCATCCTTAGCTTAGAAAAGAGCCAAATGAATGTCAAATGTCTTCATTCTAAGTAGGCAATGCAATTCTAGACTATATTTTCAGTGACCAATTTTGGATAGCATTCTACTAGTGATTCCAAAGTTAAAGAATTGACTTAAGGATTCAAACATGCTCATTTTCTTATTGAGAGACTAATTATTTTTTAGAAAAACTGAATTTTATTTCATCATCAAACTTCGAAAAAGTCATTGTATAACAAGAAAAGACAAATGCAATGTAATAATCATGCTTGGAGTGGTGCCCCTCAGGAATAGGTATCTTGCTTCCGTCAATTAAATCTTGAATTTCATGTTTCAGACGAGTGTAGTTGTCTGTATCATAGCCTCTTTTTTGGTGAAGTAGAAATATTGGTTTAGATCCATGTAGTGGGGTATTGGGTTTGGCATCGGTCTTGGTTCCAATGGTTTCAATAGGCCTTGTTTCTTTAATTTTTCGAACACCTTTTATGGAGGTTTGACAAGATTTAAAAATCTTCTATTTTCGATAATGGTTATTTCAGCGTGGCTAGGCTTTATTTAAGGTATATAACAGTCTCCCTCAATTGTCGAAAGTAGGATATCATAGAAGTTATTCTCCTTAGTTCTTTGTATATAGTAGGCTTGGTACCCTTGATGATCATCTTGATTTGGTCCTTCTCCGAGAGCCGTGTACATATTTTCAGTAATTGGCTTCTCCAACGATCCATGTATTCTTTGAAGTTCTCCTACGGGTTCTGCGTTGTGTTTTCTAAGTCACGGAGTGTCAAATCGAACTTCATTTCCGTGACATATTGGTTCAGGAACACTTCTACTAGGGTTCTCCAATCATTCATTATTCTCTTCTCAAGGCTGTGGTATCATATCATCGGTGCTCCTTTAAGTGACATGCCAAATAAATTTAGAACTTGGCGCTCAGAAGTCTAGTAGCACACATTATAGACATATATTGGCGGATGTGTGCCTTGGGGTCCCCATTCCCATCGAACATGGTTATATCTGGAATTTTAAACTCGATAGGGAGTTGTTCATTAAAGGCTATTACGCCATATTCAAGCAAGTCTTCAGATTTGCTTTTCATTTTTTTTATGACTAACTCCATTTGCTCATTCAGTTTCTGGAGTTCAGCCTCAGTTTGGGACTTGGCCACTCTACTTACAATGTATTATATTATATCATCATCTAAGATAGGGATTTCTTCAGCTGTTCTGTCCACGGTCTCTTTATTCCTATTTTCACTGGTTTCGGCCCCTGCTGCCTAAGGCACTGTCTGTATTGTTATCAGGTAAGCAATAGCATTGATCAAGGTCTGCAATTGTTCTACCATTATGTTCACAGTATTTTCCAATTGGTCTACTCAGGAATTATCATTGTTGGCCATTTAAAAGTCTGTTAGTCGTCTCTTGACTAATTTACCCTGCTCACTAACCCAACGGTTCGTTATGATGGCTGCATCAAAAAATGTTAGCTTGATGCATGTATGCATGTATATATGAAATTCATGGTGTGCTCAAACATCAAAATGTACCCTTCCTGTTGGAGTTTCTAGAGGTCCCAAGATCAAAACTCAAGCATGAAACACAAGTGAATACAACGACGAAGTTGCGGAATACTTACATCGAGCGGTTGAGAGACGATTTGGCAACAAAACGAACTCACTGCCCTTCATGAACTGCTCACGCTGTAGCAGCAAAACACAGCCACTGGTTCGGTTTTGGTCACCAAAATCAAGCTCCAAGCTTTCCGAAATGGTTCCCAACTCATGGGTGGACTTCCCTATCACCTTCGCATTGATCCCGGAGTGTGCTAGCACTCTTGTTTTGCCACAAAACCACACTTTGCTTCCCCATTTTCCCTTGTGTTTCACGGCAGTGGACTGCCTCAAGAACAAGAAGAAAATGCGTGAGAATGAGAGGAAGAAATGTTGCTTCCAACGTGAGAGAGAGAGAGTTGTTGAAAAGTAAAAAGTATTAGGTGTTTTTAATTTCCAAAATCATAAAACCATATACCACTTTTTCATTTGGAAAAAGTGAAGCACTTAATGCTTCAACAACTTCCATCAATCACCATCAATCACATCAATCAATCATTCTTGTCAAGTCACATCACTCAAAGTGACAAGTGATTTGACGCTTGATGCGACTAGCGATTTGACGCTTGATTTGACGAGCCGCGCTCGAATTCGAAATGCGAATGCGCTCGCAAATAATCTCGGGCTCGGATTCGCTAATTCTAAATTAATGAATTTTCCGTCGCGTCGTAATTAAATGATTACGCCTAGCGAAATCACTATTCACATCGCTAACGAATTAATTCTAAATTAATTCGCTTGCCCGAATTAAAATCTAATTTTAATTCCGCGTCGAAATCCAATTTCGTTTAATATATCAAATATATTAATTCCTCGATTAATTCCAAATTAATCATTCTCTCTCTTTAAATTGATATTTTATCCCAGATAAAATATCTCTGTAATTAATCCCAGATTAATTTTCTCTCTCATCATATTAATCCCAGATTAATAAAAGTGTGAGTCATACGTCATCGGTGAATCTTTGGGAAGCGACCCATGAGATCCCCGGATAATTCGGCAGTAAATACGGTCGTCGGAGTATCCGAATCACGTACGTACCAAGTACTACGTTCTACCGATTTACGAGACGCGATCGGCTTCTAGCAAAGCACGAAGTCTACCCAATTCTCCGGTCATATTCATCTAAGAATATTTAAGATCTGTATCAAGCGTAGTATACCAAGTATTGTGTATATCGGCCCAGTATCGGATAGTCACGTGCTAGGGCTGGGGCTGGATAAGTGTCTGCCCCGTCCGAAGCACATGTCGGATGTCTGGTAACTAGTCTCTATAATCGGATATGCATGACCTAGTCATAATATCCCGATGGTTGCGCAACACTTAAGAGCACTAATACCGTATCCTGCGTGACATCATCTCCACTATGACTGAAGTGATACTTCCGTCTTGACATCACACCCAATACTCTACGATTCTCAATATACCCAGCAGTTGGCGTACACAGAACCGGTTAGAGTCCTAGACGACCTCAACTAAAGTATATTGATTGTCGTAAGCATTAGCGGTGCAAGTCTCAGGTTAAGACCAAATACACCTACCCTGATGTCGGACTCCCATAGACACATAGTCATAATACCAATGGGATTCCGAGGGGTCTATCCAGAGCGAAGCTGTTTCCCGTACCATCGGTGAAACACAACCTCCTATCGCACTTGCATAAGTATCCAATACTTAAATATATGAGAACTATGCCGTTGTGCCCTCACAACGCGCACAAGTGCAATACTAGCCTATTCCGCATTATCGATGTCCTGTCTCGATAATACTCCGGCTAGGGATATTTAATGATTAATCCTTCGTGGACTGATACTGTCTCATATCATTCTCAATCCAGGAACTAATCATATGGACCTCTCCTCATTTATATATCTATGGTGATCTAATCACAAACGATGAGAGTGCAATTTCCTTGTCACATAGTTAATTTGTACAACAACACCATGATCTGTACAAATAGTGACGATATGGGTCATTTTGTCCAACAATCTCCCACTTGGCACATAGCCAGTCACTCGAGTGTCTAACACCCGAACTATGTACGGTTCGCTCAAATTGCTGAGAAAAGATTTTCGTCAGCGGATTTGCATAATTATCGTCTGACGTGATTTACACGATCACCACATCGCCACGATGTATGATCCGAACGAATCAGATGAATATAGAAGTATATATCTGGATCGTCGATGAGACCTTTAATTCTTTAGCCTGTGCTGACGCCTAGCTCAGCCGCTAACAGAACTATATCTAATCTAATTAGATTTATTATCGATCCAAATGGCTTCTATTGCTGCCTCAGCTGCAGCAATAATCCGCATTTGTTGTTTATTCGGCAACAGTTATCTTGCTCGGAATATTTCAAGCTTATTGTCCCGTTATTCAAACTTTATAGTACCACAGTATTTACCGGTTTGGAAACTTGCAGCAGTGATCCTAGTCACTTCAAGTTCTCCTACTCCATAATTTAAGACAGCATCTTTAGTTCTCTAAGATACTAACAGATGTTCTTAACTTCAATCCAGTGACTATCACTCGGATTGTCCTGATTGTGACTCCATATGCTCAAAGTGTATGAGACACCAGGTTACGTACATTATTCAATGTACAATTTCTCAGAGAGTGTTAACAACTCCAAATCTAGCCCAGTAGATCTTTATTCCTTGAATAAAGGTTGTTACTCCCAAGAATTCTACGGAGAATTTCTATGAAAGAATATCTATGAAAGCCAAGCTTTCACCAATTGCTTTATTGGGAATTTCACTGTCAGTGCGCTCCCACTAACCTCCTTATATACATAAGAATCATTTCGTTTTGAATTAAATCATAAACCATTATGATTACATCAAAACGACAATTCCTAGAACCAATGCTTGCTTCAATCCAAACATGGATCGAATAACCTGCAAACCTTGTTTGTTTGTTATGGTACGAAAAAACCGATAGGATGTTATAAACATCCTCCGAAAGGTTTCCTTTTCAGGAAAGCGATTTTCCGTTAAGCTGTCATATTTCATAAATGAAATACACAGCTTTAGCAAGCATTATCCAAATGGATTTACAATGGCAACAGGTAAAAGGTTTCGTCATAATCAACACAATGTTGATAACTCTACCTTTTCCTTACAAGCCTAGCTTAGTACGTTGGTATGTTGCCTTCCATGTATGTCTTCCTTGAAGACTTATAAAGTACCAATAGGCACAATGTCTTATGGTACATCAACTAGTATCCAAACTTGTTGATATACATGGAAACCATTTCGGACTCATGACTCTTTGTCATAATAGGGAGTCGATACCTTGTATCACTACCTCATACGTAATCAGTTGGTATACCTTAAAAGATTAACATCTTTATGAGGTGAGATCAGAAACCCATACCCTAGGTTGTTTTCTGACTCTCTTCGATCTACGCGGTTCTTGTGTATTCGAATATTAATGGTATAAATTCATCATTGATGAACTATATGTGTTCCATTAAGGATTTCGTGCCTTGAACAGTATTACTCCAATTTTCATCGAGTATCAACATCCTCCCACTTACCACTGTATGTCTGTATTCCTCTCAGGAAAACTGCATGGTGAGCAACAATCTAATTGTTCTCATGTGAGATTTATAAGTACTATACTTATGGTTTCCTTTAGGATAACCAATTTGGCACTTATCCAATTTAGGTTTTAGTTTGGTATTATCCAAACATATGCCTAGCATCCCAAATGGTCAGGAATGAGAAACCCGGTTTCTTTCCCGTTCATATCTAATATGTAATCTGTCAAACAGATTATTATGGAACCTTATTCTAAATAAGTTATTGCACTGTTAAAACTTATCCGTTGAAGGAAATGGTAGCTCAGAGCGACTCATGATTAGCCTTATCATGTATAACATGATTCTGTTAATCCTTTCGGACACACCGTCACTTTGACGTGTTCCGGGAGGAGTCCTCATTTGAAAGAATACTATACTCTTTCAAGTATATAAGAAACTTATTGCTTAAGTATTTTCCATTACGGTCTTACCGTGACGGTATAATACTATAGTCGATCTATTTGTCTATTTCGTGTCGAAACTCTAAAAGTTTCCGATTTGTGTTCTTCAAAAGAAACACACAACCATTACTCGATGCCACATCTGTATAGGTCACGAAATATTCATATCCATATCTAGCCTAGCTAGACATGGGCCCACTTGTTTCACTATGAACAAGGGTTAATAGATCGATGGCATTTTACACTTTTACCAAGTAAATAGTGTTTTAGGCACATGCCAATAAACTAGATTCGTAGACTTTATTTGATTGGAATCAAAACAGTCCGAGTACCCACTCTTCGAAAGTGTGGATATACGAGTCTTGTTCGATTGTGTCCCAGACAACAATGCCATAATTAGTTTCTTCTGATCAAATCACTTTGAGCTATTTGTTTGTCATTATATATTTGAGATTTATTTATATTCAAAATAAATTCTGTTATTCACATCTAATGTGTTTATCTCAATATCATCCTTATATAATAAAACACTTTAGTGTTCTAAAATATAAAGGTTCACCCCAGTGGGTTAAACACTGATAAAGAGATAATGTATCTAGTCAAACTAGTTACATTATAACAGTTCTCTAATCCTGCTCATAGCAGATTCTGAACATCAATACATATATTTTATGTACCATACTAAGTATTTAAAATCTAATTTCAATACTAGTTGTGAACATAACTTTGACAAACATTTTAAAGTCAGAGCCTTGCCCTTTCTTTAATTCCTTCGTGTCTGCCATATCCAAATGGTAGTCACTTTGAGATATGTCAATTATCCTTTTCAATATTTCAGAAACCTTAGGCCAAGCCTTGGTTTTTAGAATATCGAAACGATGTGCACCTCGTGCTACATGCCCAATTGCAAACTTTGACTTTATCTCATTGAGATTAGTCATTTAATTCTCCAAGAATTATAAATTGCAATTTTAATACTTCTTAAATCTAAAATTAGATTTATGACAAGTATGTTAAATAAGCACTAAAGTCATCATCACATAAATCTTCCAAAGATTTTATGCTCTACTTATTTTGCTTAATTTTGGGCTTAAGGTATAATAAGTTATTTTATCAAATAAAGTAACCTATTATTTATTCCCAATTTGAAAATTAAATTATTAAAATATTTTAATCCCAGATTATATTTTAAATATCCAACTTTTCAATTTTATCTTGATTACAATAGTCCAACTATTTAATCAACGATTAGTGGTACTATATATTTTATAATGATTATAATAGTCCAACTATATAATCAAATATAATCTAAATTAATTAACCTCAATTACATTGATTACTATAATCCAATTATAAATCAACTGTAAACTGAAATTAATTAATTCAAATATATTGATTAATATAATCCAATTATATATAATCAAGTATAATACAGTCCAACTGTTTATTAAAACAACAATTTAATATTAGTCCAACTAACATTTAATATTACGACGAAATAATTTGAATGAGCGCGTATGGCGAGTAATTGAACGAATATTGCAAATTCAATTCTTGCCTCCCACTATTTTTCGTCGAGCCTCTAACCCTCTGTCGAGTACTCGGGAAACCGTGTTTCCTAGTGGGCTAGGATCCCGTTAAATATCACACAATCTTGACTTTGGCCAACAAATTGTATGATAATTAACTAGGTAGATCTCTAAGATCAATTGGATCCAATCCAATTCCTAGATCCAGTAGGTGGACATCCAAGTCCTAAACATATATCATATATATGCCTATATATCCAATATATACCCTAACCTATTTCCTCTGAATCAACTAGGCCTTGGCTTTGGCACAACAAACCTAATGATCCCAGTCAAGCGCGGACCCATTGACCATGGAAGCTTCGTAATCAATGTCGATGGACAAGAAGTGGTCTTGACTTTGGCCAACAAACCACAACTTGGACAAGACACCAATATAGAACAAAGCTTCGTGATTCAAACACATCTTCGACGGACAAGGGCTTGACTTTGGCCAACAACCCATGCCAATCTAGGATCTTGAGCAAGAATCACTCAATGGAAGGAAAAACGCATGATATTTGATGAGGGTTTTTCGTGTGCAAATTGGCAACCAATTTATTATCTTTGTTAAGGTCTCATCATCATACACCCTTAAACATGCATTCTAAACACATAATAAAGCGCATATGATAAAATAATAATGATATGCGGATGGATATTTTACACATTGATCCTAGATCAAATCTCTCACTTTCTCTCTCCCGCAAGCACAAATATTTCTTCTACCCGTTACACTACACTTCTAAAGAAACCTCATTTACATTGAGGGGAATAGGTGAGAAGAGAATACAAAGAATAGAAGGTGATAAGGCTAGACACGCAGGTCCAATTAATAAATCAAATTT
Organism: Zanthoxylum bungeanum; assembly: GCA_019454045.1. Lineage (NCBI taxonomy): Eukaryota > Viridiplantae > Streptophyta > Magnoliopsida > Sapindales > Rutaceae > Zanthoxylum > Zanthoxylum bungeanum. The sequence goes on from SKCR01000769.1 coordinate 12,055, forward strand.
ATTACAACAATTTCTAAAATTGCCCCACCCATCTAATATCCATCCGATATACATTATTCATGCATCACAACCATGTATTCACTCACATAAGCATGCTATCAATCAATCTAATCAAATTAATTAATCTGATAATTATGTGATCATCCAATGTTCAAACAACGATTTGATTTTGTTCGAGTCAAACTCGTTTTTGCGAATAAGTACTTAAAGTACGAATTCCCGAATTAAATTAAACTACACAATTAAATCCAATTCAATTTGTATTTAATTCTAATTCACTATTTAATTCCAAATTAAATATCACACTTTATTAATAAACCTTTTACGAATTAAATTCCAAATTTAATTGTTACGGGTCTCAAGGCCCGATTAACGTCCAACGTCAACTTAATTAAAGTCCAATGGGCTTTTAATTAATTTCTTAAGGCGTGGACTTTTGGTCAACTCGGGTCAAACCCGCAACCAAAGTCCAATCCGGGATTTACCCCATAAGCCTTTAAATTAATTTTGGCCCATTAGGCCCAATTAAATTACAAAGGTCCATTATGTCGCATTTGGGCTTTATGGAAGTGGTTTTGGGCCCAATTGGATCCAATCCAATTTGCCTAACAAACTTTGTACAACAAAGCCCAATAAGCCCAATAACAACAATTCAAGCTCAATTTCAAAATTAGCCCAATTAATTAAATACACAAATCCAATTTCGCAATTTAATTACCTAAAGTGTATATCATGATTAATCACCCAAATTAACATTTCTAAAACATCAATTCATACAATTAATCATGTTCATTATCATCATCATATGTCCAACATATTTTGATTAAAATCAAACCCATATACATGCTACATTAAGTCTCGGCCAAAGGGGATTTTAATGTCCAACTTTAAACCCAATCCAATTGAATCCAAATCAACATTAAATCAACATCCCCAATTGTTTTCAAGTCATCCAATGAATCAAAAACAAAATACCAAGACAATAAGGGCACTTCATCAATTCGGCCAACACAAGCATTTTGTGGAAATTTGTTCCAAACAATATTTAATCAAATTGATCCAACCAATCATCAATTAAACATGTATTAAGCATACTTAATCATCCAATTTCATAATTGCATGCTCAAATCAATTTTACCCAATTTCAAGTTTCATGACATACTTGGCAATTTGGGGATTTTACGTCCGATCGAATTCAATCCAATTGATTCCGCAATCGACATCAAATCATATTCCCGAATGATTTCCAACACATCCAATTGTCAAAATTCAAAAATCCCAAGACATTAAATCATGCATAACTTTCGGCCAAGATAGAAATTTGGGGAAAAAATGATCCAATCAAATTTTCTTGAAATTGACTCAATCAATCTTCAATTCAAACACATTTAAGCATACAAATCCATCCAATTTAATTTATCATGCTCAAAATCAAGTTTGCCCAAATTTTAGCCCTAACTTTTTCATGCTTTTAACCTAAGCTCTGATACCATTGTTGGAGTTTCTAGAGGTCCCAAGATCAAAACTCAAGCATGAAACACAAGTGAATACAACGACGAAGTTGCGGAATACTTACATCGAGCGGTTGAGAGACGATTTGGCAACAAAACGAACTCACTGCCCTTCATGAACTGCTCACGCAGTAGCAGCAAAACACAGCCACTGGTTCGGTTTTGGTCACCAAAATCAAGCTCCAAGCTTTCCGAAATGGTTCCCAACTCATGGGTGGACTTCCCTATCACCTTCGCATTGATCCCGGAGTGTGCTAGCACTCTTGTTTTGCCACAAAACCACACTTTGCTTCCCCATTTTCCCTTGTGTTTCACGGCAGTGGACTGCCTCAAGAACAAAAAGAAAATGCGTGAGGATGAGAGGAAGAAATGTTGCTTCCAACGTGAGAGAGAGAGAGTTGTTGAAAAGTAAAAAGTATTAGGTGTTTTTAATTTCCAAAATCATAAAACCATATACCACTTTTTCATTTGGAAAAAGTGAAGCACTTAATGCTTCAACAACTTCCATCAATCACCATCAATCACATCAATCAATCATTCTCAAGTCACATCACTCAAAGTGACAAGTGATTTGACGCTTGATGCGACTAGCGATTTGACGCTTGATTTGACGAGCCGCGCTCGAATTCGAAATGCGAATGCGCTCGCAAATAATCTCGGGCTCGGATTCGCTAATTCTAAATTAACGAATTTTCCGTCGCGTCGTAATTAAATGATTACGCCTAGTGAAATCACTATTCACGTCGCTAACGAATTAATTCTAAATTAATTCGCTCGCCCGAATTAAAATCTAATTTTAATTCCGCGTCGAAATCCAATTTCGTTTAATATATCAAATATATTCCTCCTCGATTAATTCCAAATTAATCATTCTCTCTCTTTAAATTGATATTTTATCCCAGATAAAATATCTCTGTAATTAATCCCAGATTAATTTTCTCTCTCATCATATTAATCCCAGATTAATAAAAGTGCGAGTCATACGTCATCGGTGAATCTTTGGGAAGCGACCCATGAGATCCCCGAATAATTCGGCAGTAAATACGGTCGTCGGAGTATCCGAATCACGTACGTACCAAGTACTACGTTCTACCGATTTACGAGACACGATCGGCTTCTAGCAAAGCACGAAGTCTACCCAATTCTCCGGTCATATTCATCTAAGAATATTTAAGATCTGTATCAAGCGTAGTATATACCAAGTATTGTGTATATCGGCCCAGTATCGGATAGTCACGTGCTAGGGCTGGGGCTGGATAAGTGTCTGCCCCGTCCGAAGCACATGTCGAATGTCTGGTAACTAGTCTCTATAATCGGATATGCATGACCTAGTCATAATATCCCGATGGTTGCGCAACACTTAAGAGCACTAATACCGTATCCTGCGTGACATCATCTCCACTATGACTGAAGTGATACTTCCGTCTTGACATCACACCCAATACTCTACGATTCTCAATATACCCAGCAGTTGGCGTACACAGAACCGATTAGAGTCCTAGACGACCTCAAGTAAAGTATATTGATTGTTGTAAGCATTAGCGGTGCAAGTCTCAGGTTAAGACCAAATACACCTACCCTGATGTCGGACTCCCATAGACACATAGTCATAATACCAATGGGATTCCGAGGGGTCTATCCAGAGCGAAGCTGTTTCTCGTACCATCGGTGAAACACAACCTCCTATCGCACTTGCATAAGTATCCAATACTTAAATATATGAGAACTATGTCGTTGTGCCCTCACAACGCGCACAAGTGCAATACTAGCCTATTCCGCATTATCGATGTCCTGTCTCGATAATACTCCGGCTAGGGATATTTAATGATTAATCCTTCGTGGACTGATATTGTCTCATATCATTCTCAATCCAGGAACTAATCATATGGACCTCTCCTCATTTATATATCTATGGTGATCTAATCACAAACGATGAGAGTGCAATTTCCTTGTCACATAGTTAATTTGTACAACAACACCATGATCTGTACAAATAGTGACGCTATGGGTCATTTTGTCCAACACTTCCAACCTTATTCCTCCCACACACGTGGTAAGTTCACCTCTGCCCTAGGTTTGGCTTAGCCTATGCACCAATACGGGGGTACATAAGCTCATTCTCTTTTATGCTACAAAGGGTAAACCTTGGCTACTTTGGTTCTATTCCATTGTAAAAAGACAAAGCCCACCCATTTATATAATAACTAAACCTAATATGAGGATCATGCCATTATCTAAGAATGATGAATTGGACCCTTAGTAATAACGGTTATCTTGGGATGGGATTAGAAAATGTTTAGAAATATCCAAATAGGTAAAAACAAGGTGTATCCTTCCTAGAGGAAAGCCAGTATGAATATCGGACCCATATTTTGGCGCTTTTGGATCATAATCAAACCATTTTTAGGCCCAACAGGTTTGCATTTATGGTGGCCCATTATCATTTAAAATCATTTGGCCCAATCATCATAAAATGCAAACTTGTCCTAGTTGAAAAGGCCCAACAAGTTTTCATCACATTGCAAAAGGTTCAAACAACTTCAAATGATTGTGGGCATAAACACAAGTATAAGGGAGGCTTCTATTGGATAAAAACTATGGCCTTTTCATGTCGGCTTATAAGGGTACATCTTAGGCTCTTATCAGAGAAGGGTTGCCCATAACTAGGTCTCACCACTCAGGGCTTAATCAACCCAGTGAATGTGACTTTTTTATACCTAAGGACATGAAGGGTTGTCCACAACTAGGCCTCCCCACTCAAGAGTTCCATCAACCAAGTGAACTTGCCTTAATATCCAAGGGTACGTGCCAATAAGGGATGATTATCATTACATACCAATTCATCGCCTTGAGTGAAAGCGATTTCTCAATATACAATGTAATCGAGGTTAAAAAGGTATGTAAAAGATGAAGACATAGTTCTCTTCAATCTCGCCATAAATATTACAAGGTATTTTTGGAGTCGATTCTTTATCCCTAGTGGAGTCGCCATATGTAAGAGCAAAGTGGGGTTTACTGCTATGCCTATGACGTCAGTGACCACTACACTGTTGGGCTCGTAGCCCGTAGAGAGTATGGAAAATCCTGTGGTGGGAATTATTTGAAAATAATAGAGTCACCACCCATTATGAAACACTGAGAATGATTTAAGGTTGCACTACACCCCTCCCAAGGTCCGACCATAAACTCGTTTTGGTTCGAAATGGTCTCATACTGATGCCAGTATAATATATACGCTCAAATGAGGTATGTTCATGTCTTATAATTCAAGATCACAAACAATATAGTTTATAAAGCTTACAACGTAGCAAATATGAATAGTAAAATTAGAAAATCAAGTAAATAAAATGTCTATGAATTATTACAATAGAAATAAGATAAATTAATTCGAACAAGCATCTCATCGGCCTGGCCTCGGATAGGCCTGACAAGACATAATTTATTATAGGCCAAACATCAATCTGAATATAAACATCTAACTGGACTTTATAGTAGATTGGTCAGACATATCGCGTTAATCAGAGACGCATGAATGTATACCAAAGACGATCTACGAAATATAAAACATTACGCAAGTAAGAAATAAATGCACAGTCAATAAATGAATTCAGAATACTGCAACATAACAGGCAATATATATTATTATGATGGTTATAATAAATCTAGGCAAGCATCCATTAAGTATGGCTTTAGAAAGGCCGAGCGGATAGACACTTATGTCCGGCCGGACTCGTAGGAAGTCTGGCTTCATATACTACGTAAATCCAAAATGCAGAAACACATAAAATATACAATAAACAAGCATTATGGATACATTCATAATGAAATGGCCATCTCCCAGTGGTGCGTGAAGTTGTATCTCGAGTACGGACCATACTACCATTCCTACAAAATCGGCTATGGAAATTACATCCAGGTTTCCATCATATATACCACATGATCATACGGTTGAATATAAGGTAATTCCCACAGGACATATGACAAATATGGCTGGACAAATCTCACAAAGCTGACAATAAACAAAACATGTGAATAATGACAACAAGTTATAACATGCTTAAGTAACAATAAATTAACATCAGATCTCATCCTGTCAACCTTACCATTTCCCTTCTCAAATTTCATAATGCACTTTCATATTAGCTTGAAAGATGTACCTTTGGTTGAATTGCACAACTTGAAAAAATAAGCTGAGAAGGACTTTAAGCCATAGCTAAAAACCTCCGTCTACTTACGGGTACGATCCATATTCCATAAGGCCCAAAGAAAAATAAGGGCAAAGGCAAACGTCCAAACTACCCTAGGCCTACTAGTATGATGGGAAAGAAGAAAAGAAATGGGAAGTTCTTCTTATGTGGTAAGAAATGGTACTGGAATAAGGAATGTATAGTGGCCATGGCTTCAACAAAGCTTTTGCATCAAGTACGATGTGTATTTTAAACTTTACTCAAATAATTCTGAACCTTTTTCCTTGGTGCTAGACATCGATTGTGAGACTCACTTATGTAATAATGTGAAGGGTATACGGAACAATAGAAGACTCCTCCATTATGAGGTTACGCATGGGAGGTGTAGCAAAACTGACTTCATTATATAGAGACCTCTTAAGTGAATCTATCGAGTGAGCTAGTTTTAGAATTAAAAAAATGTTATTATGTACCATCTTTGATTAAAAACATCATTTCAATTTCTTGTTTATATAAGGAAGGATTTTCATGTCTGATCAATTGTATGAATGTTTGATTTCTTATGTTGAAATAAAAAATGGAGTTGGTACTTTATGTAATGGTATTTATGTTTTACAAACTAGCAATAGATGTTCAACTTCAAAAATACATAATATTAACTCGTATACTCCTAATGTATCACTTTTATAGCACAGTTGCTTAGGTCATATTAACAAAATAATGTTAACAAAGTTCCATAAGGATGGGTATTTCAAACTCTTTAAATATGTACCTTATGGAATTTGTAAATCTTGTTGACTTGGAAAAATGTCCAAGCTACCCTGCAAGGGTAAATGACATCATGCAATGGAAACTTTGGAACTTATACACTCCAATATATGTGGCCCCTTTTTTTGTCACCGCTAGAGGTGGATTTTCCTACTGCATTACCTTTATCGATGATTATTCATGATACGGGTATATATATCTGATGAGGTATAAATCTAAAGCATTTGAGAAACTAACATCGTGTCCCACTGGACTCCTTCAGGAATACCACGATATAATGGTGTTGTTAAAAGAAGAAATCGAACGTTGTCAGATATATTTTATTCCATGATTTCAGATATCGATCTTCCTTCTTCATTTTGGGGTATTGCACTAGAAACTGCTACACTTCTACTTAATCAAGTTCCATCTAAGTCTGTTAGTCAGACAATGATCTGGTCTTAGTCATCTGAGAGTTTGGAGATGTGATGCATTTGTCACTCTCACTCTAACTAACAAATTAGAAAATAGGTCAGTTAAATGTAAGTTTTTGAGATATTCCTTGAACAAAAAACATATAATTTCTACATCCCAAGTGAACAAAGAACCATTGTGTCATGGAATGCTAAGTTCTTAGAGAGAGAATTTCTTCTCAAAAAACATAGTGTGAGTAAGTTTAACCTCAATAAGGTTTAAGAACCAAAAACTAACATAGACTAACCACAAGGCCTCTTAAACGGATGGCAACAAAACAAACACAAGACTTAGTACTTGGAAAAACTAGTAGAGTAAGACATGAACCACAAAAGATATGGCTTCCATATTAATGAAGAACATTGTCAGGTCATTCAAAATGACGATCTCATTAACTTTGACGAGGCAATACATGATATTGACTCAGTCAAATGGCTTGAATCCATGAAATATGAAATGGAATCCATGCATCATAACCAAGTCTGGGACTAGTAGAAGCACACGTTGGGATAAAACTAATAGAATACTAGTGGATATTCAAAATAAAAATTGCAACATCCAAACCTATAAGGCTAGATACAGATGGAAACATCCAAACTTATAAAGTTAGGTTGGTGGCAAAAGGTTATAGACAAATCGAAGGAATTGACTATGATGAAACCTTCTCGCCTTTTGTAATGATAAAGTCCATTAGGATTTTACTAGCGTTAGTTGCACACTTCAATTATCAGAATTGGCATATAAATGTCAAAACAGTTTTCCTTAATATGAACCTTGTAAATGATGTGTATATGTCACAACCTGAATGGTTCATATCTAAGGATGGTCATAATAAGATTTGTAGAACAAAAACGGTCCATTTATAGACTTAAGCAAGCCTTGAGGAGTTGGAATCTTCAATTTGATGAAATAATTAAAGAATTTAGCTTCATCAAAAATGTAGATGAGTCTCATGTCTACAAAAAAAAAAATGGGAGTACAATAGTATTCCTCGTATTGTATGTTGATGACATATGAATCATGGGGAATCATAATCCTATGATGCAAGCCGCCAAACTATGGCTATAACATAAATTTTCCATGAAGAATTTGGGAGAAGCAACATATATCATTGGGATAAAGATCTACCATGATAAGGGCTGTTTGGGCTGTCCTTAATCCACATACATAGATAAAATCTTGAAAAGATTCAAGATGGAAGATTTGAAGAGAGGTTTCTTATCTGCCTCTCATGGAGTCTACTAATCAAATGAAAAGTGTCTAGAAACTCCTTTAGATATACATCATATGAATGGTGTCCCATATCCTTCAATAATAGGATTGATCATGTATACTATGTTATGGACGAGGCCTGATATCTCTTATGCACTAAGCATAACGAGCAAGCATCAATAATATCCCGGTAAAGCACATTTGATAGTTGTCAAAATGATCTTTAAATACCTTAGAATGACTAAGGATGCATTTTTGATATATGGAGAAGAGTCAGAACCAAAAGTAATTGGATATTGTGATGCAAGCTTTCAAACTAATAGGGATGATAGCAAATCACATACGGGATATATGTTTACATTAAATATATGGCCTCTCAATTGGAAAAGCTCTAAGTAGTCAACTATAACAGATTTCATCATTGAGGTCGAGTATATTACAACATCCGAGGTGGGAGGTTGTTAGGAATGTAACATATATCCAACTATGAGAGTGGATTTATATACATATAAAATAGAGTTTTACATGTAATTTATATATATTCTTTAATGAAATAAAATGACATTCTTTATTATATGTGTCTTTGTATAAATCTATTTGGATGATTTACATATATAATCAAGTCCTTAGAATAATAGATAATGGTTTGGACGCATTATTAGTATCTTTACTCCTAAATGTTCCTAGTAATAAGTTTGTGAACAATCAGGGAATTCATAAATCTGAGAGACTAGCTTGCTTATATGATCTGCCCTTGATAGGGGTAGCTGATCTTATAGGCTTCTAGAGGATTCCTCAATTTGGTATATCACATGTGTGTATGATTGGTACATATCCATCGAAATGAACACCGAGACTTTTCACATGGAGTGTTTATCCCATATGTTTGTGAAAAATCTCAAGTAACGGATGTATGAGTAGTCCTCCGACTTAAGGTCTTTGTAGTCTTGTGTACAGATCTTATAAATTTGACATTATCCTCCCTTGATTGCTAGAATCAATCGTAGGGTGTGATTAGGTTACTTGTTAAAGAACATGATGTTAGTGTTCCTAGAACATGCCAATGATCTAATAAGCAAGAAAAGGTGTTCATAAATTCATTATAAGTTGCGGAATTACTTACATTAAATGGATTGGAGCTTTTAAATTTTGAGAAGAAGATCTCCAAGATCCTTCCTTTGTTGATTCCATGCTTTGAGTTGGTTTCCAAGATCATTCCTTTTTTGATTCCAAGCTTTGAGTTGTTTGATTGAAGATCTCCAAGATCCAACCTTTGTGTTGATTCCAAGATTTGAGTTGGTTTCCCTATCACCTTAGAATACTTCTTGAAGTGCTAGCTTTGTTGATTTTGCCATAAAATCAAAGAGAGGGAGACTAGAGGTTCACACCCAAAGCAAGGATGAACTAAGGTTTGATTTGTGTCAAGTGTTGTGTAATGAGAGAGAGAGATGCCTTTTGGTAAAACCAATTTACCCTTTTCACCTAAACAAGGTGGTTGGGTAAATGGTTTCACCAAAACCATTCCAAGGTAGTTGGAAAGTTGGTGGCTTGGCATAAATGCCAACTACCCTCACAACTACCACATGTTAAGTGGGCCCCACATTTGAATTCAAAATTCAAATGGATTCTATGAATGTTTGCCGCGGCTTGAATCCGTTTAATCTGATTAAACAAATTTTCGTCGTTGCATAATTAAATCTAATTTAATTAAATGACGACGCCTCGTAAATATATTACGAATGCCGTTTACGAATTAATTCTAAATTAATTTGTTCCCTCGTATTAAAGTCCAACTTTAATTTCGTAATGAAATCTAATTCCGATTAATACATCCGATATATTAATTTTAGCCCATGCAAATAAATTAAATAGAAAAATCAAATTTAATTATTAAATTTATTTCACCAATTAATTCCAAATTAATTACGTTCTCTCTCTTCCGAACACATTTAATCCCAGATTAAATAAAGCCTCAATTAATCCCAGTTTAATTTTCTCTCTCTAAATTAATCCCAGATTAATTCTAGTTTAAGTCAACTGTCATCGGTGAATCTTTGGGAAGCAACCCAAGAGCCATCTGGATATGTTGGCAGCAAATCCGGTTATCGAACCATCCGATTAAGCGCGTACCCCGTACCACGTGCTTACAGATTTACAAGATATGGTTGGCTTCTAGCAAAGCAACGTGCCTACCCAATTCTCCAGAAATATTCTTACTTGAATATACAATCTATGTCAGGCGTAGTACACGTAGTATTATGTATTGCGATCCAGTATCGGATGTCACGTGCTAGGCCTGGGGCTGGAATTATGTCTACCCCATACGAAGCACATGTCGGATGTTTGGTCACTAGTCTCTATAATCGGATGAACATGACCTAGTCATATCATCCCAATGACTGCAGTATTTATGAGTACTAGTTCCGTATCCTACGTGACATCATCTCCACTATGACTGAAGTGATACTTCCATCTTGACATCACACCCAATACACTACGATTCTCAAAATACCCAGCAGAGGCGTACACAGAACCGGTTAAAGCCCTGGACGACCAAAACCGAAGCATATTGATTGTCGCAAGTATTAGCGGTGCAAGTCTCAGGTTAAGACCAAATACACCTACCCTGATTTCAGACTTCCATAGACACGTAGTCATACTACCAATGGAATTCCGAGGGGTCTATCCAGAGCGAAGCTGTTTTCCGTACCATCGGTAAAACACAACCTCCTATTACACTTGCATGAGTATCCAATACCCAAATATATGAGAACTATGCTATTATGCCCTCACAACGCGCACAAGTGTAATACTAGTCTCTTACGCATTATCGATGTCCAATCTCGATAATACTCTGACTAGGGATATTTAATGATTAATCCTTCGAAGACTGATACTGTCTCATATCATCTCAATCCAGGAACTAATCATAAGGACCTCCTATCATTTATACATCTAGGTGATCTAATCATAAATGATAAGAGTGCAATCTCCTTGTCACATAGTTAATTTGTACAACAACACCATGATCTGTACAAATAGTGACGCTATGGGTCATAATTGTCCAACAATCTCCCACTTGGACTATAGCCAGTCACTTGAGTGTCATACACCCGAACTATGTACGGTTCGCTCAAACTGCTGAGGAAAGGCTTTCGTCAGCGGATTTGCGTGATTATCGTCCGATGCGATTTATTCGATCATCACATCGCCATGATGTGTGATCCGAACGAATCAGATGAATAGTCGAAGTATATATCTGGATCATTGATGAGACCATTAATTCTTTAGCCTGTGCTGATACCTAGCTCAGCTGCTAACAGAATTATATCTAATCTAATTAGATTTATCATCGACCCAAATGGCTTCTATTGCTGCCTCAGCCGCAGCAATAACCTACATTTGTTGTTTATTCGGTAAAAGTATTTTTCTTGGAAGATTTCCAGCTCACTGTTCCGTTATTCAAACTCTATAGTACCGTTGTTTTTTATCGGTTAGGAAACTTGCAGCAGTGATTCCAGTCACTTCAAGTTCTCTTTCTCCATAGTTTAAGACATCATCCTTAGTTCTCTAAGATACTAACAGATGTTCTTAATATCAATCTAGTGACTATCACTTGGATTGACCTGTTTGTGACTCCATATGCTCAAAGCGTATGAGACACCAGGTCACGTACATTTTTCAATGTACGAGTTCTCAGAGAGTGTTAACAACTTTAAATCTATCCCAGTAGATCTTTATTCCTAGAATAAAGGTTGTTTCTCCCAAGAATTCTACGGAGAATTTTCATGAAAGCCAAGCTTTCACCGATTGTAATATGGGAATATCATTTCCAAGAAATGACATATCATCATTATTTAGGACAGTCACTTTCAGTGCGCTCCCACTAACCTCCTTATATACACAAGAATCATTTCTCGTTTTGAATTAAATCATAAACCATTATGATTACATCAAAATGATAATTCCAAGAACCTAATGCTTGCTTCAATCCAAACATGGATCGAATAACCTGCAAAACTTGTTTGCTAGTTTTGGTACGACAAAAACCGTCAGGATGTTATAAACATCCTCCAAAAGGTTTCCTTTTCAGGAAAGCAATTTTTCGTTCAGCTGCCATATTTCATAAATGAAACATGCAGCATCAGCAAGCATTATCCAAATGGATTTATCCATGGCAACAGGTAAAAGGTTTCATTGTTATTGACACAATGTTGATAACGATACCTTTTCGCTACAAGCCTAGCTTAGTACGTTGGTATGTTGCCATCCATGTATGTCTTCCTTGAAGACTTATATAGTACCAATTGGCACAATGCCTTCTGGTACATCAACTAGTCTCTAAACATAGTTGGTATACATGGAATCTATTTCGGATTTCATGGCACTTTGCCATAATGGGGAGTCGATACCTTGTATCACTTTCTCATATGTAGTCATTTCGTCTTCCTCAATAAGATTGACATCTTTATGAGGTGAGATCAGAAACCTATACCTCCCAGGTTGTTTTATGACTCTCTCTGACTAACGCGATTCTTGTGTATTCGAAGATTGTGGTACAGTTTCATCCTTGATGAACTGTTTGTGTTCCATTAAAGAATCGGTGCCTGGAACAGTATTTCTCTGATTTTTCATCGAGTTTTACTTTCCTCCCACTTACCACTGCATATAGGTATTCCTCTTAGGAAAAACGCATGGCGAGCAACAATTAAATTGTTCTCAAGTGAGTTGTATAAGTACTATACTTTGGTTTCCCTAGGATAACCAATAATTAGGCACTTATCCGATGTGGGTTCTAGTTTGGTATCATCCAAACATATGCCCAGCATCCCAAATCTTCAGGAGTGAGAAAACCCAATTTCTTTCCTGTTTATATCTAATATGAAATCTGTCAAACAGATTTTCGTGGAACCTTATTCAAAATAAGTATTGCACTATTAAATGCTTATCCTTTGAAGGAAAATGGTAGCTCAGAGCGACTCATGATTAACCTTATCATGGCCAATAAAATTTGGTTTCTCCGTTTGGACACACCGTCAAACTGACGTGTTCCGGGATGAGTCCTCATTGAAAGAATATTATACTCTTTCAAGTATTTGAGAAACTTATTTCTTAAGTATTTTTCCATCTCGGTCTTACTGTGACAGTTTTAATACTTTAGCCGATCTATTTGTCTACTTCGTGTCGAAACTCTAAAAGTTTCCGATTTGTGTTTCATAAGAGACACATAACCATAACACGATGCCACATTCGAAAAGGTCACGAAATAATCATATCCACCTCTAGCCTAGCTAGATATTGGCCCACTTACGTCACTATGAACGAGGGCTAACAGATCGATGGCACTTACACTTTTACCAAGTAAAAGGTATTTTACGTACTTTACCTAAAAAACTAGATTTGTAGACATCATTTGAATGGAATCAAATCCGTCCTAGTATCCACTCTTCAAAAGTATGGATATACGAGTCTTGTTTAATGTGTCCCAGACAACACTGCCACAAATAAGTCTTATCTGATCAAATCAGTTTGAGCTATTTGTTCGTCACATTATATGTTTGAGATTTATTTATATTCAAAATATAAATACTGTTATTCATATCTAATGTGTTTATCTCAATATCATCTTTATAAAATAAAACACTTTAGTGTTCTAGAATATAAAGGTATACTCGCAATGAGTAATACTCGATATGGAGATAATGTTTCTAGTCAAACTAGTACATTATAACAGTTTCCTAATTTAAGTACACACCCGAAGGGTAGTTCCTAAACTTAGGTATCTACGGTAAAGCAGCGACTTTCGTCCCATTTCCGATTCGTAGATTAATCTCAATTGAAGTCAGTATCCTGTGTTGGAAAAAATGACCCATAGCGTCACTATTTGCACAGATCATTGTGTTGTTGTAGCAAATTAACTATGTGACAAGGAAATTGCACTCTCATCATTTGTGATTAGATCACCAAAGATATATAAATGAAGAGAGGTCCCTATGATTAATTCCTGGATTGATAATGATATGAGACAATATCAATCCCCGAAGGATTAATCATTAAATATCCCTAGCCGGAGTATTATCGAGACTGGACATCGATAATGCGGAATAGGCTAGTATTGCACTTGTGTGCGTTGTGAGGGCACAACGGCATAGTTCTCATATATATAAGTATCTGATACTTATGCAAGTGCGATAGGAGGTCGTGTTTCACCGATGGTACGGGAAACAGCTTCGCTCTGGATAGACCTCTCGGAATCCCATTGGTATTATGACTATGTGTCTATGGGAGGCCGAAATCAAGGTAGGTGTGTATAGTCTTAACCTGAGACTTACATCGCTAATACTTACGATAATCGATAGACTTTGGTCTTGGTGGTACAGGGCTTTAACCGATTCTGCGTACACCACTTCTGGGTTTATCAGAGAGTCGTAGTGTATTGGGTGTGATGTCGAGATGGAAGTATCACTTCAGTCATAGCGGAGATGATGTCACGCAGGATACGGTACTAGTGCTCTTGAGTGATGCGCATCCAATCGGGATATTGTGACCAGGTCATGAATATCCGATTATAGAGACTATGTTACCAGACATCCGATATGTGTTTCGGACGGGGCAGACACTTATCCAGCCCCAGCCCTAGAACGTGACTATCCGATACTGGGCCGATATGCACAATACAATTGGTATACTATGCTTGATATAGATCCTTGTATATTCTATATGGATATGTCCGGAGAATTGGGAAGACTTGGTGTTTTTCTAGGAGTCGACCTTGTCTCATAAATCGGTAGAACGTAGTACTTGGTACGTACGTGATTCAGATACTCCGACGACCGTATTTACTGCCAACATATCCGGGAATCTCATGGGTCGCTTCCCGATAATCCACCGATGACGCATAACTCGCACTCTTAAATAATCTGGGATTATATAGTAGAGAGAGAAAATTAATCTATGATTAATTACGGAGATATTTTATCTAGGATAAAATATCGTCTAGAGAGAGATAATGATTAATTTGGAATTAATCGGTAAATTAATATATTCGATATATTAAATTAAATTAGATTTCGACGCGGAATAAAAATTAGATTTTAATTCGAGCGAACGAATTAATTTAGAATTAATTCGTTAGCGACGTGAATAGTGAATTCGCTAGGCGTAATCACTTAATTATGGCGCAACGAAAAATTCGCTAATTGAGAATTAGCGAACCCGAGCCCGAGTGTGATTGCGAGCTCATTCGTATTTTGAATTCGAGTGCGGCAACGCAAGTCGCATCAAGCATCAAATCATTAGTCGCATCAAGCGTCAAATCACTTGTCACTTTGAGTGATGTGACTTGACAACATGTCACTTTATTAAAGTGACTTGATGTGAATAGTGATGGATTTGACTAGAATAGTGTAAAGCATTTTGGAGGGAAAAGCTTTAAGTTTTGGCTCCAAATTTCATTTGATAAATTGGATTTAATTAAATGAAATTGATTATTTATTTTGAAAAATATATAATCAAAAGTTTTACACATTTTTCATTAAGTCAAAAACACAATTCTCTCTCTCACTCTCTCATCTCTCTCACGCCAAAATAGTGGCTTTGCTCACCGGTTTTGAACTTCATTTGGGCGTGAATATTAAGGAAGCATGAGTGGGTTTTCATGGTGAAAATTCAAGTGCTAGCACACTTACGAGTCTTGCGAAGGTGGTAGGGAGGTTCGACCATGAGCCAGGATCCGTCGGACGAGGCTTGGAGCTCCGTTTCGTCACTCAAAATTCTGTTTTTGGAGGCAGTGAACTGCTGGTTTTGGCGCCCTTGGCAGTGAGCATTTTGGGCTTCATTCGTCTTCAAATCGACTCAACCGATCGATGTGAGTATTCCGCTATCTCCGTTGGTGTGTTCACACATTGATTTCATGTCTTGTTTGATCTTGGGACCTAGAAAATTATCAACAATGGCATCAAGAGCCTAGGTTCAAGCATGAAAATTGTAGGGCTTAAAATTTGGGTAAATGTTTGAACATTGGATGATCACTTAATTATCAGATTAATTAATTTGATTAGATTGATTGATAGCATGCTCATTTGTGTGAATACGTGGTTGTGTTGTATGAATAATGTATATCGGATGGATATTAGTCGGGTGGGGCAATTTTAGAAATTGTTGTAATAAATTCGATTTATTAAATTGGACCAGCGTGTCCAGCCTTATCACCTTCATTCTCTTTGTATTCTCTTCTCATCTATTCCCCTCCATGTAAATGAGGTTTCTTTAGAAGTGTAGTGTAACGGGTAGAAGTAATACAAGTGCTAGCTTGAGTGAGAAAGGGAGAGATTTGATCTAGGATCATTGTAAAGTATCCATCCGCATATCATTATTATTTATTTTCATACTCGCTTTATTATGTATTTAGAATGCATGTTTAAGGGTGTATGATGATGAGACCTTAACAAAGATAATTAAATTGGTAGCCAATTTGCACGCGAAAAACCCTCGTTAAATATCAAGCGTTTATTTTCCTTCCAGTGAATGATTCTTGCTCAAGATCCGAGATTGGCAGGGGTTGTTGGCCAAAGTCAAGCCCTTGTCCGTCGAAGATGTGTTTTAATCACGAGGCTTTGTTCCATATCGGTGTCGTGTCCAAGTTGTGGTTTGTTGGCCAAAGTCAAGACCACTTCTTGTCCATTGACATTGATTACGAAGCTTCCATGTCAATGGGTCCGCGCTTGACTGGGATCACTAGGCTTGTTGTGCCAAAGCCAAGGCCTAGTTGATTCAGAGGAAAAAGGTTAGGGTATATATTCGATATATAGGCATATATTAGATATATGTTTGGGACTTGGATGTCCACCTACTGGATCTAGGAGTTGGATGAGATCCAATTGATCTTCGAGATCTACCTAGTTAATTATCATACAATTTGTTGGCCAAAGTCAAGATTATGTGATATTTAACGGGATCCTAGCCCACTAGGAAACACGGTTTCCCGAGTACTCGACAGAGGGTTAGAGGCTCGATGAAAAATAGTGGGAGGCAAGTATTGAATTTGCAACATTCGTTCGAATACTCGCCAAAAGCGCTCATCTATATTTTACTCGTCATATTAATCAAAAGTATTAGTTGGACTAATATTTTATGTTGTTTTAATTATATATATAGTTGGACTATATACAAACTCATTCGATATATAGTTGATTTTATAATTGGATTATAGTAATCAATATAATTGAATTAAAATTATAGTTGATTAAATAATTGGATTATTGTAATCATTATAATGAATAGTACCTTATTAAATTGATTAAATAGTTGGACTATTGAAATCAAGAAAGAATTGAAAAGTTGAATATTTAAAATATATAATCCTTGGATTAAATGTTTTAAATGATTTAATTTTCATTGGGAATTAATAATAGGTTACTTTATTGGATAAAATAACTTGTTATATCTAAGCCCATAATTAAGCAAATAAGTAGAGCATAAAATCTTTGGAAGATTTATGTGATGATGACTTTAGTGCTTAATTTAATATACTTGTCAATAAATCTATCTTTAGATTTAAAAGGTATTAAAATTGCAATTTATAATTCTTAGAGAATTGATTTGACTGTTCTAGTGGAGATAAAGTCAAAGTTTGCAATTGGGCAAGTTGCACAAGGTGCACATCATTTCGATATTCTAAAACCCAAGGCTTGGCCAAAGGTTTGTGTAATATTGAAAAGATAATTGACATATCCCAAAGTCACTACCATTTGGATATGGCAGACACGAAGGAATTAAAGAAAGGGCGAGGCTCTGACTTTAAAATATTTTTCAAAGTTATGTTCACTACTGGTGTTGAAATTGGATTTTAAATACTTAGTGTGGTACATAAAATATATGTATTGATGTTCAGAATCCGCTATGAGCTGGATACTGACTTCAAGCCGAGATTTCTCTGCAAATCGGAAACGGGACGAAATTCGCTGTTTCGACCGTAGATACCTAAGTTTAGGAACTACCCTTTGGGTATGTACTTAAATTAGGAACTGTTGTAATGTAACTAGTTTGACTAGAGACATTATCTCTATATCAGTGTTTAATCCGTTGCGGATAAACCTTTATATTCTAGAACACTAAAGTGTTTTATTATATAAAGATGATACTGAGATAAACACATTAGATGTGAATAACAGAATTTATATATAAACACAATAGAGACTTATTTGTGGCATTGTTGTCTAGGACACAATTAAACGAGACTCGTATATCCACACTTTTGAAGAGTGGGTACTAGGACTGATTTGACTATTCAAATAAGGTCTGCGAATCTAGTTTATTAGGTAAAGTACCTAAAATACTATTTACTTGGTAATAGTATAAGGGCCACCGATCTGTTAGCCCTATTCATGGTGAAGTTAGTGGGCCCATATCTAGCTAGACTAGATGTGAACATGAATATTTCGTGACCTTAACGGATGTGGCATCACGTTATGGTTATGTGTTTCTTTTGAAGAACACAAATCGGAAACTTTAAAGTTTTGACACGAAGTAAATAAACAGATCGGCTATAGTATTATTCCGCCACGGTAAGACCGTAATGGAAAATACTTAAGCAGTAAGTTTCATACGTACATGAAAGAGTACGGTATTCTTTCAAATGAGGACTCCTCCTGAGACATGTCAGTTAGACGGTGTGTCCGAAATAAAAACCGAATTTTGTTGGACATGATAAGGTTTATCACGAGTCGCTCTGAGCTATTGTTTCCTTCAATAGGATATGTATTAACAGTGCAAAACTTATTTAGAATAAGGTTCCATATAAATCTGTTTGACGGATGTCATGTAGGATATGAACAGGGAAGAAACGAGGTTTCTCATTCCTGATAATTTGGGTATGCCAGGCATAACGTTTGGATGATACCAAACTAAAAGACCCAAATTGGATAAGTGCCAATATAGGTTATCCTAAGGGAAACCTTAAGTATAGTACTTGTAAATCTCACATGAGAACAATGTGATTGTTGCTCACCATGCGGTTTTTCCTGAGAGGAATACCGATATGCAGTGGTCAGTGGGAGGATAGTGATACTCGATGAAAATCGGAGTAATACTGTTCAAGGCACGAAGTCCTTAATGGAACACAAATAGTTCATCTATGATGAATCTATACCATTAATCTTCAAATACACAAGAAACTAGTAGATCGGATAGAGTTAGAAAACAACCTAGGGTATGGGTTTCTGATCTAACCTCATAAAGATGTCAATCTTATGAAGGTATATCCACCGACTACGTTTTGAGGAAGTGATACGAGGTATCGACTCCCTATTTTGGCAAAGTGCCATGAGTCCGAAATGGATTCCATGTATAACAACTATTTTGGATACTAGTTGTTGTACCATAAGGCATTGTGCCTATTGGTACATTAACGTCTTCAAGGAAGACATACATGGAAGGCAACATACCAACGTACAAAGTTGGGCTTTTGACGGAAAGGTATCGTTATCAACATTGTGTTAATAACGATTCAACCTTTTACCTGTTGCCATGGTAAATCCATTTTGAAGATGCTTGTTGATAACTGCGTATTTCATTTATGAAATATGTCAGTTATAGATCAAAATCGCTTTCCTGAAAAGGAAACCTTTTGGAGGATGTTTACAACATCCTGACGATTTTGTATAACCGACAAACAAGGTTTGCGGGTTATTCGATCCATGTTTGGATTAATGCAAGCATAAGGTTCTTGGAACTGACGTTTTGAAATAATCATAATGGTTTATGATTTGAATCAAAACGAAATAATTCTTGTGTATATAATGAGGTTAGTGGGAGAGCGCACTGACAGTTAAATTCCCATATAGCAATTGATGAAAGCTTGGCTTTCAATAGAATTCTCTCCGTAGAATTCTGGGGAGTAACAACCTTTATTCGAGGAATAAAGATCTACTGGGATAGATTTGGAGTTGGTTAACACTCTCTGGAAATTGTACATTTAAAATGTACTTGATTTGGTGTCTCATACGCTTCGAGCATATGGAGTCACAATCGGGTCAATCCAAGTGACAGTCACTGGATTGAAGTTAAGAACATCTGTTAGTATCTCAGAGAACTAAAGATGTTATCTTAAACTATGGAGAAGGAGAACTTGTAGTGACTAGGATCACTGCTGCAAATTTCCAAACGATTAAATAATACGGTACTATTAAGTTTGAACACTGGGACAGTGAGCTGGAAATATTCCGAGCAAGATAACTGTTGCCGAATAAACAACAAATGCGGATTATTGCTACAGCTGAGGCAGCAAAAGAAGCCATTTGGATCGAAAATAAATCTAATTAGATTAGATATAGTTCTGTTAGCAGCTGAGCTAGCCGTCAGCACATGCTAAGGAATTAAAGGTCTCATCGACGATCCAGATATATACTTCTATATCATCTGATTCGTTCGGATCATACATCGTGGCGATGTGATGATCGTATAAATCACGTCAGACGATTATCAAACAAATCCGCTGACGAAAACCTTTCCTCAGCAATTTGAGCGAACCGTACATAGTTCGGGTGTGGGAAACTTGAGTGACTCGCTACGTGCCAAGTGGGAGATTGTTGGACAAAATGACCCATAGCGTCACTATTTGCACAGATCATTGTGTTGTTGTAGCAAATTAACTATGTGACAATGAAATTGCACTCTCATCATTTGTGATTAGATCACCAAAGATATATAAATGAAGAGAGGTCCCTATGATTAATTCCTGGATTGAGAATGATATGAGACAGTATCAATCCCCGAAGGTTTAATCATTAAATATCCCTAGCCGGAGTATTATCGAGACTGGACATCGATAATGCGGAATAGGCTAGTATTGCACTTGTGTGCGTTGTGAGGGCACAACGGCATAGTTCTCATATATATAAGTATCGGATACTTATGCAAGTGCGATAGGAGGTCGTGTTTCACCGATGGTACGGGAAACAGCTTCGCTCTGGATAGACCCCTCAGAATCCCATTGGTATTATGACTATGTGTCTATGAGAGGCCGAAATCAAGGTAGGTGTGTATAGTCTTAACCTGAGACTTACATCGCTAATACTTACGATAATCGATAGACTTTGGTCTTGGTGGTATAGGGCTTTAACCGGTTCTGCGTACACCACTTCTGGGTTTATCAGAGAGTCGTAGTGTATTGGGTGTGATGTCGAGACGGAAGTATCACTTCAGTCATAGTGGAGATGATGTCACGCAGGATACGGTACTAGTGCTCTTGAGTGATGCGCATCCAATCGGGATATTGTGACCAGGTCATGAATATCCGATTATAGAGACTATGTCACCAGACATCCGATATGTGTTTCGGACGGGGCAGACACTTATCCAGCCCCAGCCCTAGCACGTGACTATCCGATACTGGGCCGATATGCACAATACAATTGGTATACTATGCTTGATATAGATCCTTGTATATTCTATATGGATATGTCCGGAGAATTGGGAAGACTTGGTGCTTTGCTAGGAGTCGACCTTGTCTCATAAATCGGTAGAACGTAGTACTTGGTACGTACGTGATTTAGATACTCCGACGACCGTATTTACTGCCAACATATCCGGGGATCTCATGGGTCGCTTCCCGATAATCCACCGATGACGCATAACTCGCACTCTTAAATAATCTGGGATTATATAGTAGAGAGAGAAAATTAATCTAGGATTAATTACGGAGATATTTTATCTAGGATAAAATATCGTCTAGAGAGAGATAATGATTAATTTGGAATTAATCGGTAAATTAATATATTCGATATATTAAATTAAATTAGATTTCGACGCGGAATTAAAATTAGATTTTAATTCGGGCGAACGAATTAATTTAGAATTAATTCGTTAGCGATGTGAATAGTGAATTCGCTAGGCGTAGTCACTTAATTATGGCGCAACGAAAAATTCGCTAATTGAGAATTAGTGAACCCGAGCCCGATTGTGATTGCGAGCGCATTCGTATTTTGAATTCGAGTGCGGCAACGCAAGTCGCATCAAGCGTCAAATCATTAGTCGCATCAAGCGTCAAATCACTTGTCACTTTGAGTGATGTGACTTGACAACATGTGTCACTTTATTAAAGTGATTTGATGTGAATAGTGATTGGATTTGACTAGAATAGTGTAAAGCATTTTGGAGGGAAAAGCTTTAAGTTTTGGCTCCAATTTCATTGATAAATTGGATTTAATTAAATGAAATTGATTATTTATTTTGAAAAATATATAATCAAAAGTTTTACACATTTTTCATTAAGTCAAAAACACAATCTCTCTCTCACTCTCTCATCTCTCTCACGCCAAAACAGTGGCTTTGCTCACTGGTTTTGAACTTCATTGGGCGTGAATATTAGGGAAGCATGAGTGGGTTTTCATGGTGAAAATTCAAGTTCTAGCACACTTACGAGTCTTGTGAAGGTGGTGGGAGGTTCGACCATGAGCCGGGATCCGTCGGACGAGGCTTGGAGCTCCGTTTCGTCACTCAAAATTCTGTTTTTGGAGGCAGTGAACTGCTGGTTTTGGCGCCCTTGGCAGTGAGCATTTTGGGCTTCATTCGTCTTCAAATCGACTCAACCGATCGATGTGAGTATTCCGCTATCTCCGTTGGTGTGTTCACACATTGATTTCATGTCTTGTTTAATCTTGGGACCTAGAAAATTATCAACATCCTGCTCATAGAAGATTTTGCACATCAATGCATATTTATGTATCACACTTAGTATTTAAAATCCAATTTTAATACTAGTAGTGAACATATTTATGACAAACATATTTGAAGTCAGAGCCTTACTCGTCTTCAATTCCTTCATGTCTGCTTTGTCCATACGGCAGTCACGCTTCAGTGATCCCATTTGCCACAGTTTAAACAGACATATTGGGATATGTCATTTGTCTTCCTAGAAGACAGTAATGATTTTTCCTTTGCCCTTTTCTATATCCCAGAAGCCTTCGGCCAAGCCTTAGGTTTCTAGAATATCGAAGTAAGGTGCGCCTTGCGCTACTTGCCTTATTGCAAACTTTGGCTTTATCTCCTTAAGAATAGCCATTAACTCTCCAAGAGTTATTAATTACAATTTAATACTTATAAGATCTAAGAATAGATCTATGAAGATCCTTCAATTTCTTCATCATACTTTGAGGATCTAATCCTTAGTTCTGATTAGGAAATTATGGAGTCCTTTTGACAAGTATAATAGATTAAGCACTAAAGTTATCATCACATGAATCTTCCAAAGATCATGCTCTACTATTTGCTTAACTCTGGGCTTAGGCCTAATATGTTATTTTATCAAATAAAGTAACTTATTAGTTTCTAGGACCATCCTGAAATTTTATTCCCAATTTGAAAATTAAAGTCGTTTAAACACATTTTCACCCAGGATTATGTTTTAAACACTAATCTTTCAGTTATCTTGGTTCCAATAGTCTAACTATCCAATCAACGATTTCGAGTACATTCTAATGTAATGATTACTATAGTCTAACTATATAACTAATTACAATTTTATTGGTTAAAATCAAATATATATTGATTGCTATAATCCAATTATATAATCAACTATAAATGATCGGTAAAATTCAAATATATTTATTACTATAATCCAATTATATAATCAACTATAAATTAAGGGTAAAATTCAAATATATTGATTACTATAATCCAATTATATAATCAACTATAAATGAAGTAGTTTGAATACAATCCAACTGTTTAATTAAAACAACAATTAAATAGTAGTCCAACTAATAAATTAATTTATTGACGAAATATTGAAATGAGCGCGTATGGCAAATATCTAAACGAAATTGCAAATCTAATACTTGCCTCCCACTATTTTTCGGCGAGCCTCTAACCCTCTGTTGAGTACTCAGGAAACCTTATTTCCTAGTGGGCTAGGATCCCGTTAAATAACACACAATCTTGACTTTGGCCAACAAATTGTATGATACTTAACTAGGTAGATCTCTAAGATCAATTGGATCTCATTCAATTCCTAGATCCAGTAGGTGGATATCTAATTCCGAAACATATATACAATATATATGCCAATATATCCAATATATTTTCCTAACCTTTTTCCTCTTAATCAACTAAGACTTGGCTTTGGCACAACAAGCTTAATGATTCCAGTTAAGCGGGACCCATTGACATGGAAAGCTTCGTAATCAATGTCGATAGACAAGAAGTGATCTTGACTTTGGCCAACAAATCACGACTTGGACAAGACACCGATATGGAACAAAACTTTCATGATTCAAACACATCCGCAATTGACAAAGGTCTTGACTTTGGCCAACAAACCAATGCCAACTTTGGATCTTGAGTAAGAATCACTCAACGAAAGGAAAAACGTTTAATATGTTTTGAGGGTTTTTCATGTAAATTGGCAACCAATTTATTATCTTTGATTAGGTCTCATCATACACCCTTAAGCATGCATTCTAAAAGCATAATAAGGTGCGATAAATAAATTAATAATGATATGCGGATGGATATGTCACAAATTGTTCCTAGAACAAATCACTCCCTTTCCTCTCCCCGGCTAGAACTATTCTAACTTCTACCCAATTACATAATACAATAAAGAAACCTCATTTACATTGAGGGGAATTGGTGAGAAGATAAATACAAAGAATAAGGAGATAAAAGGCTGGACACGCAGGTCCAATTTAATAAATTCTAAATTTATTACAATTTCCAAAATTGCCCTCGCCCTTCTAATATCCATCCGATATACATCATTCATACAACACATTCATGTATTCATACAAAGCATGTTATTCAATCAATCTAATCCAATTAATTAATCTTTGATTAATGACCATCCAATGTTCAAACAACGATTTGATTTGCGCAAGTCCAACTCGTTTAAGAATAAATACACAAAGTAAGTATTCTTGAATTATATTGAACTACAACTTTAAATCCAATTTATTTGTATTCAATACTAATTCCAATTTAATTCCAAATTAAATATTTACACTTATTTATTTGCCTTAAAGACTTGGATTCCAAATCCAATCTTAATGGGTCTCAAAGGCCCAATAACATCCAATGTCATTTTAATTAAAATCCAATGGGCTTTTAATTAATTCTTAAGGCATGGGCTTTGGCCATAATGGGTCAAACCCAAAATGCCAAGGCCCAATAGAAATCACCCTATTGCCTACAAATTAATTTAGTCCCATTAGGCCCAATTAAATTCTTTAAAGGGCCAAGTGATGTATTTGGATTTTATGGAATTGATTTTGGGACCAATTGGATCCAATCCAAAATTCCAAAACCAAACTTGGTCAAACCAAGCCCATTAAGCCCAAATACTTACTTTTAGCCCAATTCATAATTTAAAGGCTTATTAACATAATTATAATATTACAAATATCACAATTATTTTAATTAAAGAGTATTAGCCATGATTAATTAATTAAACTCAATATTTCCAAAATACCAATTAACTTAATTAATCATGTTTAATCCATCAATTTATGCTCAACACAAATTGAAGCCAAAACACATCATTTCATGCTCAACATGCTCTTGAATTTAACATAACCATTATTGACTTTGATTCCAATCCAATCAAACCAACAATCAACATTTAATCATGCATTTAAACACATCCAATGATGTTATAAAAAAAAATAAACTGCAGTGCATTACAGTGAGGTTTCGGCCACACTAAGGAATATTAAAAAATTTGATCCAATCAATTTATTCCAAATCTAATCATGCACAACTCTAAGTTAACATAATCTAAGCATGCTCAAAGCATCAATTTGAAGGAATCATGCTCAAAACACAAAAGCCCCAAATTTTAGTCTCATGAACCCTAAAATTTTCATGCTTAAAATTGGCTCTGATACCATTGTTAGTGTTCCTAGAACATGCCAATGATCTAATAAGCAAGAAAAGGTGTTCATAAATTCATTATAAGTTGCAGAATTACTTACATTAAATGGATTTGAGCTTTTAAATTTTGAGAAGAAGATCTCCAAGATCCTTCCTTTGTTGATTCCAAGCTCTGAGTTGGTTTCCAAGATCCTTCCTTTGTTGATTCCAAGCTTTCAGTAGTTTGAATGAAGATCTCCAAGATCCAACATTTGTGTTGATTCCAAGATTTGAGGTGGTTTCCCTATCACCTTAGAAGACTTCTTGAAGTGCTAGCTTTGTTGATTTTGGCACAAAATCAAAGAGAGGGAGACTAGAGGTTCACGACCAAGCAAGGATGAACTAGGGTTTGATTTGTGTCAAGTGTTGTGTAATGAGAGAGAGAGATGCGTTTTGGTAAAACCAATTTACCCTTTTCACCTAAACAAGGTGGTTGGGTAAATGGTTTCACCAAAACCATTCCAAGGTAGTTGGAAAGTTGGTGGCTTGGCATAAATGCCAACTACCCTCCCAACTACCACATGTTAAGTGGCCCCCACATTTGAATTCAAAATTCAAATGGATTCTACGAATGTTTTCCGCGGCTTGAATCCGTTTAATCTGATTAAATGGATTTCCGTCGTTAAATAATTAAATCTAATTTAATTAAATGACGACGCCTCTTAAATATATTACGAATGCCGTTTACGAATTAATTCTAAATTAATCTGTTCGCTCGTATTAAAGTCCAACTTTAATTTCGTAATGAAATCTAATTCTGATTAATACATCTGATATATTAATTTTAGCCCATGTAAATAAATTAAATAGAAAAATCAAATTTAACTATTAAATTTATTTCACCGATTAATTTCAAATTAATTGCGTTCTCTCTCTTCCGAACATATTTAATCCCAGATTAAATAAAGCCTCAATTAATTCCAGATTAATTTTCTCTCTCTAAATTAATCCCAGATTAATTCTATTTTAAGTCAACTGTCATCGGTGAATCTTTGGGAAGCGACCCAAGAGACCTCTGGATATGTTTGCTGTAAATCTGGTTATCGGACTATCCGATTAAGTGCGTACCTCGTACCATGTGCTTACGGATTTACAAGACATGGTTGGCTTCTAGCAAAACACCGTGCCTACCCAATTCTCCAGAAATATTCTTACTATAATATACAATCTATGTCAGGCGTAGTACACGTAGTATTCTGTATTGCGATCCAGTATCGGATGTCACGTGCTAGGCCTGGGGCTGGAATTATGTCTGCCCCATACGAAGCACATGTCGGATGTCTGGTAACTAGTCTCTATAATCGGATGAACATGACCTAGTTATATCATCCCGATGACTGCACTACTTAAGAGTACTAGTTCCGTATCCTACGTGACATCATCTCCACTATGACTGGAGTGATACTTCCATCTTGACATCACACCCAATACACTACGATTCTCAATATACCCAGCAGAGGCATACACAGAACCAGTTAAAGCCTTGGACGACCAAAACCAAAGCATATTGATTGTCGCAAGTATTAGCGGTGCAAGTCTCAGGTTAAGACCAAATACACCTACCCTGATTTCGGACTTTTATAGACACATAGTCATACTACCAATGGAATTCCGAGGGGTCTATCCAGAGCGAAGCTTTTTTCCGTACCATCGGTAAAACACAACCTCCTATTACACTTGCATGAGTATCTAATACCCAAATATATGAGAACTATGCTATTGTGCCCTCACAACGCGCACAAGTGTAATACTAGTCTCTTACGCATTATCGATGTCCAATCTCGATAATACTCTGACTAGGGATATTTAATGATTAATCCTTCGAGGACTGATACTGTCTCATATCATCTCAATCTAGGAACTAATCATAAGGACCTCCTATCATTTATACATCTATGTGATCTAATCATAAATGATAAGAGTGCAATCTCCTTGTCACATAGTTAATTTGTACAACAACACCATGATCTGTACAAATAGTGACGTTATGGGTCATAATTGTCCAACACATGAAGGTTATGAGAGATGCAAAAAAGGATCACCACTCTCTTGGATAACTTTAGTTATGAGATCATATCCCACTATGCAGGTTGATGTATGTAATTAATGTGTAAGACTACGATTGTAGCACAAGAATCTCATTATGTGGGTTCTGGATTAGCCCAATCATGATTATATCAACATTATGCCTTTAACTGTAAGGGCAGATGCTATCCATACCCTAGGTCATTTAGATGGGATATAGTGAGGCGAGGGATTTTATTATGTGGTAATCATTTACGAAATGAGTTTTTTTTATCTTTCTTCTCATTTAGGGGCTTGGCATATTATTATATCTGAACCTTGGCAGTTAAAATCAGAACGACCATATGACGGACGTCATAGGAGGTTAATTTATATTTTCTTAAATTACCATGAATCAATCTTATGTCGAACTTGATTGGAACCCACTAGGTCACACACAATAAGGTTTGGTTTCGATGGTTAATGTGCAAAGTGAATAATTGCAACATATTTGATTATTGTAGAAATTATTAATGAATGATTTACAATATGTTTGATTATTGTATAAATCATTTAAAGGGTAAGGGATGTTTGATAATGATCAAATGTGGCTTTAGTTTGCTTAGATTCAGATTGGGTGGAATGGGACAAGGAAAACTTGAATTGGGTCATGCAGTTTTATTCTTTAGATAGTGTTTGGTATTAGGGCTATAACTTTTGACTTCGATGTCCAATTGAGATAATTCAAGTTGGGTTGGAAAGCTAACTCAAATATCTAAAACTTTGTAGTTCACCATAAAGTCTAATTTAGATGATTGCATATTTGAAAGGTTTTTCAAATTTATGACAGTGTATTTGAATTCCAAACATTATGATGATCTAGTTCGAAAATTTGAGTTTAAATCCAAATCCCATCTTATCATAAGTTTTCTAAGGGATATGTTAACATCCTAAGAGTTTAAAAAGTTTTGAATTCAATTTCAAACTTGTTTTCACGTTGATAAGAGTGTTATCTCTTATACTCTATAAATAGCACATCGTTTTGTTGTATAGTTGAGAGAAGAAAAAAATGACTTACTCATATGGTGAGCTCTCACAAAGCCACGAAATTGATCATCTAGTTTGAGCATATTGTGTAACATCTCTGATCCGTGAGATTTTACTGGCCGGGAATAGGCTGTACTATCTCCCTGAGCCACTGACTTTCTAACTGTGAACAACAAAAATACTTTTTCTCAATCCAAAATCTTATGTATGGGACTGTTGCCCAACTTGGCAACATGGTATACAAGTTCAACATTAATAATTGTATAATCAATAACACTTGCTTTTATAACTTTATTGATATACATTTTAACTTATACAATGACCAACACAATACTAATGACTGATACATGACTACTCTCTGACTCTAACTGCTATATTTCTCTGACTTGACCTGGTGGACTCCATACCCTAGTGACTGCCATCAGTATACATCCTCCTAAGCTCGTCCTCCATGAACCTGCAAAACAAAACACTAGAAATAAGGGCTTTGATCGTTTGAACGATCTAAGTGAGTGGATAATTTGAAAATGAAAACTGAAATACTTTATGAAAAGTCATATCTTAGAAATCAAATCGGATCTTTTCTGAAAAATTTTCATTCCTGAAAGTCATTCTCTTTCTGGAAACCTTTGTGAAAATCTTTTCTGAACGTTTCTTAAAAAATGTTGTTTCTGAAAACTTTACTTTCTAAAAGTTTTCTCCGAAACTATTTCTGAAATCTGTTTCTACAAACTGATCTCTTAAAACTTTTTTCTAAAAATCTGTTATATGTCTCTGAAAAACCTGACGAATGGGGTGTTACGTATCATCGTCCCCCCATACACCTAACTAGAGCCAGAAGTGAAAATCCATTACATTGGGGTGTTACGTATCGTCGTCCCTCAAAGCATGCCACTACCTATCCCTGAAACTAGTGGTCTTCGGTCGTTACGTATCGCCGTCCCCCAAGCCACTGAACTAGAACTGGGGGTGTGGATCTATGCTACCCTTCAAGCTCTAAATCTAGGATCTATGGGCATCTGTCATCCCTAGTCCTAAATTAGGATCTGGGGGCGTTACGAATCGTCATCCCCCCAGTCCTCTACATGTGCACATGTGCTCTCTATCAATTCCATATCTTAATCAAGTTACATACTGAGGTGTATTTTTCCCTTATGCCTCAAAAACATAAAATTATGCTTTGAAAACATTTCATTTCTAATCCATTTCTCAAAACATGCTAAATAAAATATAACTGATAGTAAACTTGGCTAACGCCCTAAAAGCGAAAAGTAAATCTGATATTCAAAATAATCATAATGCAAAATCAACTTAATAAAAGTGTGTCCACTCACAGATTTAGAATCTGGCTGGGATTGTTTACTATGCCGAAGGAAATTACGGTTCCTGCGATGATCTATAATTGATAAACTAGATTAGAAAATAGACTGAGAAACATATATCGGAATTAGGCTAATTTACCTATTCAACTAGTCGTTAACACTTCACTACGTATCATGTGTATATTATGTCACAATATATATATATGAACTGATACGAGACCATTGGGGTGGCCTCTAATATGTTATGGTGAAGCTGGAATGAATAAAAATATTTTGGGAAAATTCTAGTCTTCGCATCACGACACAAAGCCTTGCGCGTCATGACGCGCACCATTCCATAAAGGGATACATGAAAATTTCCAGGTCGCGTCGCGACGCAAGTCCTAGCGCATCACGACGTGGACATTTCATAAATGAATCTGCATGAATTCCCCAGTACGCGTAGCGATGCTAGCCCTTGGGCGTCGCGACACAAGCCTGATTTTTCAGGATTCTAAACATGCTTCCTAAAGTCTATCCTACCCCAAATGCATCCCCAACACTTCTATATCAAAATTATCACACAAATTATTCCATTAAACTTCAATTTCACATATTCTAAACCAATATATCACCCTTAAACAATTCTTTAACCTTATATTTCGTGTTTTAGCTTAACACTTCAGATTTCCCAAAAATTTGTTCATTTAACCTACAATCAATTTCTTTGCTTACTAACTACTTAAATGCATTCCCTAACATGCCAATAACTCTAGCATGGCATCATACTCTTAAAACTTCACAATCCAAGTTTTGGGTCAAGTTGGCCTTACCTCATTTCACTTGATTTCTTCACATTCTTCAAGTTTCCAATGGTTGTTGCTCTTCAACTTTTCTTGATGTTTGAATATTGGCACTTGATTCCTATTATTTCCTCCCTCATTCTTCCCTTTTATTTCTTTTTTCTCTCTTTTTCATCATCTTCTTCTTCTTCTTCTTTCTCTCCTCCTTACATTTTTCTCTCTTTCTCTAACAATTAGGGATGCTCAAATAGTCCCCCTTTTTATACTATGGGCTATTTGTAATTTGAATTAATGAAGAAAAGTTTGGAAAAATTGAGAAAATTTGAAATTTTTCTAGATAGGTCCGCAGTACTATTCACCTAGATTTTGACCTATCTTTTTTACCTATTTCTGGTTCGAATTTGGAAATATATTCAATGTGGAAGTTGTAGGTCTCGATCTCAGCTTTCCGACGATAGAAAATTCAAAAAATCGGAGTTCGTATGAGAAAATTATGGCCCAAATACCATGAATTATCTAGAGTGGTACATCGTACAATTTCGTATCAGAATTTCGAGGAGTTTATTGATTATTCACAAAGTCATCTCATGAGTGTATATGTGTCCAACTATAATTTTACATTATGTAATCACTCATCTCACGATATAATAGTAATTGAGATTCCCGATCGTTATAAATTCTCCCCCTTAAATAGGATTTTTCCTCGAATCCTTTCTAATACTGAACTTGGTACTGCAACTTTTGGGAATTTCTTGGCTTGATATACCTTATTTGGTTTACACAGCTGAAAGCTTAATTCCTTGAGGTTCTCTTTAGAACTCTTCATTCTTATATAGAAACGTAGCAAGATATAACTTTATTTTTTTATGGTATGAACTCTTGTTCTTCTTAAACTGGTATCTGGGGGTTACTTCTCTCTATCTGACACTCTATGATTGTCTTTTACTTATTTCTTTCTTTCCTTTAAGGCTCAATACTTCTCTAAGACTATATTTCTCTAAGACTTCTTGGATAACTATTCATTCTACATTTATCATTACGAAAGTATATTCAACTTGTAAACTCTCAAATGATCTCGTTGCATTTATGCTTATATGGGTCTATCCACGGTTGTTCTACAGGAATTGCTTATTTTCATCTCTTATTTCTCTGATTAGGTTATTACCAACTATTAGATATCCTTTGTCTTCTGTGATTCCTTGCAGCTATCATATCTCTATTATAATTTGTACCACAGTCATTAACCTTTTGCTTTCCTTGGTCTTAAGTATACCTAAAGTTCCTCACTTCATTTATATAGTATAACTCTCTTAATGGTTTTTCGGAGTGTATCCTCAATCTCTTCTTATCCAACATTTTCTCATGCTAAAGGGTGATTTTGTCTCTTAACTTTAGGTTTCTTCACATTCCACCATAACTTGAAAAAAAAATATACAAAGATACTTTTTATTTCTAATAGAAATACTTGTCCCAATAAATTTCCAGTTCTACTTGCTCAGTTTGAACTAGGCATTTATTCTCTTAGTTTGACTACTTAATTGTCTATTTCCTTATTGCCAACTTCCAATTACTTACGAGTTTCAACTGTGAGACTAAGTCTCTTGCTATCCTATTTAAATTTTAACTACCCATTAACCTGATCATCCCTATCTTTTTGTTACCCACTAGCACACTAATAAGAGAACTACTCCTAACATGACACTAACTCACACTACAAGAAAAAAGGCCTTTACTGACACTAAGGTTAGTGACACTAGGCTAAAAGTGTCAGAAACGACGTGTAAATGGGCCTATTTCCGTGTTTTTCACTTAAATATCAATAATTACTGACACTATGGTATCAGCGATTTTAGTGTCAGTAATTACTATTACAATAGTATCAGTAAGAAATAAAAAAAAAAAAAAACGCGTAGTCGTCTGGAGTCGAACCAACACCTCGCGGAAGTGACGTTTTTCGCATATATTACTGACACTAGAGTATCAGTAAATTTAGTGTCAGTAATTAATGATACCTTAGTATCAGTAAAAAAAAAAAAAAAAAAAAATTATTTCCTTAAGTCTGCTGGGACTCGAAATTGTAACCTTTGATATAAATTTTTTTTTATTGTAAGGCTTTACCACTGGGCCAAATCGTGACTTTTGTTCTTTAAACCGCGGTTTAAAAAATATATATGTATTTGTCGGGTCAAAACCTGAACCGTAGTTACCAAATCAATCTTAGTAATTTAGGGTTCCTCTCATTCCCACCTTTTTTTTCATCGCGCAGCCTTTGTTTCCCCCTTCTTTACTCTCAAATATGAATCTCTCATTTGTAATTTCTAAAATCTAAACAAAATCCAGTACATCCTATCAATTATCAACCTTCAATGGCTTCAATTTTTACTCTCGTTAGTCGGTCTCTCCTCAGTCCTCTGTAAGCAGTAAGCAGTTCAAACTTCGATTATCAACCTTCAAAAGCTTCAAGTCCTGTTAGGTATGTCATTTTTTGCTCTCTGTAAGCAGTTCAAACTTTGATGAAGAGATAAACATTAAGAAAAACATTCGGTTAACTAAATAACTTAGAACAGTGTTTTATGAGATTTTATCACATAAGCATTAGATGCTTATTCCGTATGGTAAAGGATGATCTGATACAAGATCACACCATATATCCTTATCCATTTAATGAATATTGTATTCACGATGTGATTAAATCTCATTTAACCAATGATCGTCATTGGACCACAGATTTATTAAACTAATACATTGGATGTATGTAGTTTAATGAATTATAAATTACCTTGGATAGTTTTATTTACTTCGTAACTTAGTTAATGAATTGGTTGTGTGCATCCTGAACTAGAAACCAAATTCTGATTTTAGCCTTTGACGTCAGACCCTGGTTAGGGGCTTTGAGTATGGTAACAGACCTTAATTCAGCCTTAGAACAGCCTTTGAGCAGAGCCTCAGACATGAGCACCTGAAATTAACTTATAGTTGGCTTCAGATCAGCCCTTACTTATAGAGTAGTTTCAGAAATCAGGCCCTGCAATGACACTGAGTCAGAACCTAGAAAGTCAGACCTTGTCTAGTGAGGCTCGGTCAGCCCCTGAAATAGTTAAACTGGAGTCAGACTCTTCCCTAAGACTCTGTCAACCCCTGAAATTGTCAAACCGGATCAGACCCTGCCTTATACATCCGACCAGCCACTGATGGTTTGAAACTAAGTCAGAACCTGATCAGAAGGTAATTCCAGCTCCTGAAACAGTCTGTCCGAGTCTGACTTAGCATAGTAGAACCTAATTAGCCCCTGCAACATGAAAATAAATTGAAGGTTATTAATTTATGAGTGTATGCATGTATCAGTGTAGTAGTAAAAGCATATGATGCATAAAGAAGAGTAAGCATTAGTATGATGAGAATGAATGAAAGAATAATGCATTGTGCATATATGTTGTATGATCTTTCCAGAACTGAAGATGAGAATGATTTAGCGAGTACAGATGCAAGTTTCTGTAGTGATTAATGCATGGTGGCTTGGACATGAAATGCACTTAGGCATGGATTGATGTAATTTTAGTAGCGTGTATGTATTAAGTTTGAGCATGATGAATAAGCATATAGAACATAAGAAAAATAAGAAGAAGAAAGCATAAGAGGTGTGTGTTATTGATTTGTTTGTTTTGGTGATTATGTAGCGGTATGAAAGATACAACTTGTTATTATGGATGCCATTTGGTTTTTTATATGCATGCTCTTAGGTTGTTGGTATGGTTATTGTCAATAAGTGCTTTATGTGACAAAAATTAGATTAGGGTTATATTTTGTATTTTTATTTGGATGTATTTAATGTTTTTATTTATGAAGATATCGATTTTTTTTGGAAGTCCATCTAATTCTTAACATTTGGTTTATAATTTCAGATTTTGTGCCAGATATCATATTGTTGGGGGATTGTTGCAGGCTTCTCAACAAGTATCATGAATTTTGGTGGGGGGGCATGACATTTTGATGGGACTTTAAGAGTAGTTTTTGAAATATATATATGTTAATTTAAAGATTGTCTATGGAGTTTTTGTATTCATCATGTGATACTGTTGAATTGATTAATACGATTAATCTATTATATTGCGAATTTTATATAAATGTAATTTTTTAGTTTTTTATTTCATTGAGTTGGTATATATATATATATATATATATTTTATGATTAATTTAATTACAAAAAATAAGAAATATAATTGTGAAATAATACGATTTTTAAATTTAATAGATATTGACGGATATTGATACTATAGTAACAATAATTACTGACACTAAAAATCAAATATATGCGATATACTGATACTGCAGTAACAAAATTTACTGACACTATAGTATCACTAAATACTGATGATATAGTGTCAATAATTTACTGACACTAAAATAGTGTGAGAGATTACTGATACCATAGTGTCAATAATTTTCTGATACTACAGTATTAACGTTTACTGACACTAAGAATCACTGACACTAGAAACTAGTGTCAGTGATTTCTGGCTGCGGCAACACTGACACATTTATATAGTGTCAGTAAAACCCTTTACTGACACTAATTTAGTATCAGTAAAAGTCTTTTTTCTTGTAGTGTCATCACTATATAAATTGGAACTAACTCTAAGATTTATCCCTTTAGTGTGTGTGTGGTTGTTGTGAATCATTATAGAGTAAGACATATAAAATATCCAGAAAATTATTGAGCAGTTAGAGAGAGAAACAGAAGCGTAGAGAGAGAAAATGAAACCAGTTTAGAGAGAGAAAAAGTGGACAGGAGAGAGAAACATGGATTTCGATGTCTTCCGACCACTCTTTCTGGTAAGTGACCACATCAGGAGCATCCTCTCGTCGAGATGAATCCAACGTCACCAGACCGCAGCCGTGACTCTGCCGCACGCGGTGCCACGCCGTCGCTTCACGCGCCGCTATGCGTGACCAACATCTCACAGACCAGAATCTTCCCATCATCGAGATACGCAGGTTAGACACCTTGTTTGCCCAATTCAGACCTTCAGTTGTCGTGAAACAAGCCTAGAACGAGAGTTAACGGTGTTCGATCGTTCGTCGGGGATCGTCGAGCATCAGCTATTACCACCACTACCGTTGTAATCCTGGTGACGTGTTCTGTCCGTGGACTACCTCGTTCTAAAATTCTGAAGTCGTTGGAGCTCGGTACGTTATATTTTACAGTTTTAGGGGTGTAATCATAATATTTTGAGAGTTTTGGACTTATTCGTAATTTGACATGTTTAGGGACCTAAATGAGTAAATTCTGATTTTTAATGAGTAATATGAGATAATTGGAAGTTTTAGGACTAAATTGATAATATTGGAGAGTATTGGGGTTAAATGGAAAATTTGGAAAGTTTGAGGGTAAAATCATAATTTTGGTAAAATATAGGGACCTGATCGTAATTTTATACTTTCCAGATTTTTAGCGAGGACATATAGATATAAAGAGTTTTGCGTGGATTGAGGTAAGTACAAAGCACGATGATTCCCTTAATATAAATGTTTGTTAGTTGATGTTTGATATATGAGTTTATATATTATAGTATAAATATATTTATACATATATGTTGGGAATTTGATTGAGTAATCGATAGCATGAGAACATAAATTATGAATATAAATTTTAGGTATAGTTGTATGCTTGTACTATGAACCGAAATTTGAGTATTATGTGACTTTAAGATGAGTTGATGAGATGTGTTGTGTTGGATGTTGTGTGAGATTGTTGTTATGCTACCAGATTTAGTATGATAATGGTCAGATATGTGAGATTATGTGAGATTAGCATAGGTGTGTGGTTCAATCCCCCTCTTGCACATTTATGCGGGATTATATGGTGGGAAACCTTGGGAGTAAGAGAGAGACTCTCCCAATGGTTTCAATCCATTATTATACTGAATCCGAATAGCAAACCTTGTTTGATTGAGATGTGTTGTTGTGAGTATGTTTTACCTGAGTTAGTCGTTATATATATTAACTGTTATTTTCATATATTAACTATCATATATATATTTTGTTGGTGAGGTCATGTTAAGAGTATGAGTGTTTTTACTTACTGAGCTCTTTAAGCTCACCCCCATTTCCCAAACATCTCAGGTAGTTCGCCAGCGCATCAGTAGCAGTATCACTACTAGGATTTGACTCGTTTGCCACAGCCAACAGTTGGGTTGGTCCAGACATTTCTTTTGGCTTTTGAGATAGAACATTTAGGATAATTTCATGTTTTCAGACACTTTTGATGTAAACGCTTATTTGGAATTTATTTGATTGCATTTTATGGAATATTATTTTTCTTTACGAACTTTTGGTTCAGTTGCATGACATATAGGTGCTCGAGCTGAAGTGGTTCGCGGATCCCTTTCTAGGGTTGGGCCCGCTCTAGGGAGGGGGTCGTGACATCAACCACTGGGTTCTGCTATCTTCATCTTTATATTCGTTGCTAATATAAATATGATTATCCTTCTTTTTCACCGCCTTGTTCCTTTAACCTTCTTATTCTTAAAGTTTCTTTCTTAATTTATTTCTATATTCATATATTTAGTTTCTTTGGGCATCTCTATGTTGTTCCTCAATAAATCCATTCCTTGTCATATTCTTTTCTTATTACAATCTTATTTCAACATTTATAAAATATGTTATCCTGTAGTACTACTAATCTTAACTTTATAAAGTTTACTCTTGTATTTGTGTATCTTTGTCATCATCTATATAATATCTTTTCCATTGTCGTTTTACTAGAACAGTCCTATCTTCAAGTATTTTACTTGTCTTCTATCTTCCCTTGGCCCAAATTTTTTAATTTTGGTTCCGAACCGGAACCGTGACCGAGTCTACCTAGGAATGTGATACCTAGGGGCATGCTGACCATTGGATTCACAATGGGTTAATCCAGCAGTCAGATTTAATAGTTCAAAATAAAATTTTAAATAGGTAAACAAAAATAACTAGTAAACCATTTTTAACCGGTCACAAATATATATGAGCTTCAATTCTCCCTCAACTCACTTCTCCCTCTTTTCAAAACCTTTTGACCTAACATCTCTTATTCACCTCACCGTGCTTCTGCTCACAGCATCGCTGCTCACCCATCACACCACTGGTCACCACACTGCAATGTTAGGATTTGTATGCCCGACAAGCAAATGTGTTCGAAACATGATTGATTAATAAATTTGTGATTCTATTTTATTCCATGTATGCATTTTGATTTGCTTTATAAAATTCAGGAAAATTCCGTGATTATTTATGTAGCTTTAAATTAAACATATATGTGTATGTAAAATGTTACATACATATATGCATGGATAAAATTTAAAGAGTAATAATCAAAATTTGTCCATGACTATGATTTGATGTTGGGAATCTTCAAATCCAAAGTCATAAATACAGTTCATTCCAGTATGAATGGTATAGTTCTATCCAGACTATATTATGTAGAGACATAAAAATGAATGTATTTATATAATAAGATTATATTAGACAAGACCAGATAAAATTGAAAAGTTCTAATAATTCCGTTAAATATAGAACATCAATTTTATCATAAAGATGGTCATATATGTGATGATCTTAAATCATTGTATTTAGCAGACTCTTATATCATATTAATTTATTCTTTAATTTACTCGTTATGACTTTGTATTTATTACATTTCGTAAACCTTGTATTTTGGGAATGAGTTGAATGAATAGTTGGGAATGCTAACCTGATACAATGAAATCCGTTCATAAGATTCCCTTATTTGTTAGTTCAGGACCTGAACAATTAGCGCGCAAATTCATAAAAGTTATGAATTAATTGTTCACTTAAGAACTAATGGAAGTCAAGGATAAAGATGTAATTGGAGAGGTTAATAGATTTTTTTTATACCTAGCTCATTTACGAATCTATTATGGAGGATCATTGCATAGGTAATGACTATATCAATGGACGAATACTTTGAGTAATTAATTTTATAATTCTGAGAGTGCAATTTTGGGTATTTAGTGGAGTTACTCCAGAATTAATAATTTTCGTTTCATTAATAAAAGAGTTTATAATTAATCGACGGAATTATTGGAGCTTAGAATTATAGGTCCATCGGTCCCCTCGTCGTCTTCTATCACTATTCGAATGATAATAATTGTGAAGAAAAATAGTTGGGAATTATTTAAAATAATTATGAATTATTTTACACTCTAATTATTCCATATAGCTCTTGTTTGGAAATTATGACAAATGTTGTCTTAATATATTTATTAATAGATAATGTATCTATTTATTAATTTATGAAAATTAATTTTAATTAATTTGATTGATTAAATTTTAATTCAATGAGATAATATTTCAAAAGTTGAAATTTTGAAAATTATTTTAATATATTATCTTTGATAAATTATGAGATAAATATTAAAGGATTTTATTTTGATTTTTTGAAAATTAAAATCAATATCCTTAAAAGATATGCTTGACATTATTTTTGATATTTGAAATAATCAAAAAACGTGGGCATAAGGTAATGTTGGATTTTGATCAAAACAAAAATTCTTCCAAGAGAGTATAAGAGCTAATATATGTGGGCTGTGTGAAATAAGGTTCGGAGATCACTTTTGATCGAAAAACAAATAACACACAAAAACAAAAAGAACAACAACAAGAAACAAAAAAAGTGGCTGCTGGAAAAATAAATAATAGAAAAAAAGTTTTCTTTATTTTTGTTTTTCTTTTGTTTTGGTTTTGAGAAAATCAAAAGGAAAATAGTATTCAGGATTAGTCTCATGTGTTGAGTACACGAATCCTTCTAAATTTAGAGTGTTCTTCGTAATTATTTTCACGCCCACACGTGCTGTTGGAGGTGATGAGATAAGACGAGGAAGATCGTGGTTCAAAGAATCGTGATACAAAAAGATCCAGATCAACAGAATCGTAATTCATAAAGATCCAGATCAACAGGTATATTTCTTACTTAAGTTCTAAATATTTATGTTATTAATGTACTAGAAAATACGGATCCGGTTTTGATTGTTTATGTATGAAAAAATAAAAATAAAAATTTCCTGTTACCGAACATAATTTCCGCTGTGCATGAACTCTGAAAACCAACAAATGGTATCATGAGCGGTCGTATTTATTCTAGTATATTAATAAGAATGATTTATTGTAAATCATTTTAATATGTATGTAAAAGAGTAGGCTATGCATTTTTTTAAATTATTGTATGATGATGAATGTATGGATATTAATCGTTAATTGTATGGTTGACATTGGGTTAGGATTTTAATTTTATGTTTTATATATTGGATATGTAAACCCAAAATTAAATGGGTATTTCTTTCTGTAATTTTAAATTAATTGTAATTGTTCGAGATGAAGATCAAGCCAAAAGAGACGATGGACGAAGACAATTTTTACACAAAATATAATTATTTTCCCAAATGTTTTTTATTATTACTGCACTATGCAGCAGTGAGAGCAGCAGTCTTAGTGCTGCACAAATGTGCAGCAGGAGACTGCTGCAACAAGCAGTAGCCTACCGCACAGTGGGGCAGTGAGACTGCCCATTGTGCGGCAGTATGAAGATGATAATAATAATAATAAAAAAATAAAAAATTGTGAAAGTCACTTGGGAATTGGATTATATTTTTTTTCCAGATTTGAGATTAATGTAATTTTATTTTGTTTTGATTGTAATTTTAGAAATACCCAAATTGTCAACCCGGTTAATATCCAATTTATTTATTTTGTGTGAATTATAAAATATTTATTCTCATGCATATTTAAATGACATATAGAATTAGCACAAATCGTGATTCATAAAGATCCAGACCAACAGGTATATTTCTTACTTAAGTTCTAAATATTTATGTTATTAATGTACTAGAAAATACGGATCCGGTTTTGATTGTTCATGTATGAAAAAATAAATTTTTTTTCCTTTTTTCGAACATGATTTCCGCTGTGCATGAACTCTGAAAACCAACAAATGGTATCATGAGCAATCGTATTTATTCTAGTATATTAATAAAAATGATTTATTGTAAATCATTTTAATTGTATGTAAAAGAGTAGACTATGCATTCTTTTAAATTATCGTATGATGATGAATGTATGGATATTAATCGTTAATTATATGGTTGACATTGGGATAGGATTTTAATTTTCTGTTTTATATATTGGATATGTAAACTCAAAATTAAATGGGTATTTCTTTCTGTAATTGTAAATTAATTGTAATTGTTCGAGATGAAGATCAAGCCAAAAGAGACGATGGACGAAGACAATTTTTACAAAAAATATAATTATTTTCCCAAATTTTTTTTATTATTACTGCACTGTACAGCAGTGAGAGCAGCAGTCTTGGTGCTGGACAAATGTGCAGCAGGAGACTGCTGCAACAAGCAACAGCCTGCCGCACAGTGGGGCAGTGAGACTGCCCACTATGCGGCAGTATGAAGATGATAATAATAATAATAATAAAAAAAATTGTGAAAGTCACTAGGGAATTGGATTATATTTTTTTCCAGATTTGAGACTAATGTAATTTTATTTTGTTCTGATTGTAATTTTAGAAATACCCAAATTGTCAACCTGGTTAATATCCAATTTATTTATTTTGTGTGAATTATAGAATGTTTATTCTCATGCATATTTAAATGACATATAGAATTAACACAATGCCTACTCTTGCATTATAACATGCCATACATACATGTGCATTTTCATAAATTTATTTATGATAGTAAATAGTTTATATTTTGATTAAAAACTATTTTAGATTTTTTATCGTTTAGTCGATTAAATAAAATTTGTGAATTAATTTTAAATCGTTAAAATTTGTAATGTCACAAAATTTAGTTGTAAGAATTTATAATAAATTGTTTATCATGAATAACTTAGATGTTTTATAATGAATTTAAGTTTTATTAGTAAAGCGGGTAATTTTATTATGAAACAATTAATATTGATTTCTTGGTCTTTTTCCACTATATTTTCAAAACATTAGATGTTTTACATATAAAATCACTAAACTTAAAATAATGAGTGGGAGCGGGTAGTTTGTCAAAACATCCTTTGGTCTCCACCGTTAGTGCAACATCGTGAAATCTAAGTGGGGCTTCGTGATGACTTTAGTTTCATCCTCCCTAAGGAAAGTGTTTGCTTAGGTTAATATCAAGGTTGTATTTCTTACGATATGATTTATAAAATGTATTTCATAATTAACTTACCCTAAGGTGGTTATTATTAGTTAAAATAGTGGGTTACACTCATATAAATATAGTTAAAAGTGTTAATTATATTTAGACCAAAAATCAGTTATGAATAAATTTTGAAAATATGAGATATTTTCAAAAAAATTTATTTATTGAGATTGTCTTTATTTTAATAAGGTGTTGTGATCGACCATAAGGCAACACAATATGCTTATTGAATTTTCCGAGGCTATAAGTACTGCATATATATTTTAGTATTTTGCATATGCATCATGCATCATGATTACTATGCAAAATTTATTTTTAATTTTATGCATGGAATAATTTAGAATTTTTTTTAATGATTTCAGAAATATGTCAAAACCAATCCTATCACTGCTTGCTACTGAAAAATTAACTGGTGATAACTTTGCTAAGTGGAAGAAAAATATGAATATAATTCTTGTGCTGGATAACCTGAAGTTTGTCCTGATGGAGGAATGTCCTCCAGAACCAGCTGTGAATGCCAACAAAACCATCAAAGATGCCTTTGAAAATTGGATTCGAGCAAATGAAAAAGCTCGTTGTTATTTGCTTGCTGCCATGTCTGACGTGCTTAACACAAAGCACGAAAATACAGAGACTGCTTATGAGAT
Source organism: Zanthoxylum bungeanum (assembly GCA_019454045.1). NCBI lineage: Eukaryota > Viridiplantae > Streptophyta > Magnoliopsida > Sapindales > Rutaceae > Zanthoxylum > Zanthoxylum bungeanum. The sequence goes on from SKCR01000769.1 coordinate 55,096, forward strand.
AATGGAGTCTCTACAAGGCATGTTTGGCAAACCCTCTGATCAAGTTAAACATGAAATAGTCAAGAAAGTCATGAACTGCAAAATGAAAGCTGGAACTCCTGTTCGTGAACATGTGCTAATGATGATTAGTACAATTCATGAGGCAGAAATCAATGGGGCTACCATAGATGAAGGCACACAAGTGGACATGATTTTGGAAAGCCTTAGCCCACAATTTCTTCAGTTCAAAAGCAATTACTTCATGAATAAGCTGAGTTATAATTTGAATGAATTACTTAACGAACTCACTACTTTTGAGTCTATTTCTGTGGAGAAGAAAGGAGAAGCAAATGGTGCTGAACCTTCTGACTCTAACTCTTCTTTAAAGAAGAGAAAGAGAAATAAGAATAAAGGTAAGAGTTCAGGAACTGAGAAAAGAGCAGGGAACAACGGCAAAAAGAATAAGCCAAACAACAGTCAAGGAAATAAGAATGGCTCCACCCAGAAAAAACCAAAAGGAAAATGTTTCCATTGTGGAATTGATGGGCATTGGAAGAGAAACTGCAAGAAGTATCTCGAAGAGCTAAAACAGAAAAAGATAGGTAAATTAAATTTACTTGTTACTGAATCTTGTTTAGTTGAAAATGATTTATCACCCTCGATAATTGATTTAGGAGTGACTAATCATATTTGTTGTTTCTTACAGAAGCTTGATTCTTACACAAGACTTGCTGATGGGGATTTTACTTTGAGAGTTGGGAATGGCGCTTTAGTTTCAGCATCAGCAGTTGGACAAATAAAACTTTTGTTGAGAACAATAAATTTTTATTTTTGAATTGTTGGGTTTCTACGGTCTAACCGGGATCGATTCAAGCAATAAAAATCATGTGAATACATCAAAGAAGTTGCGGAATACTTACATTGATCGGTTGAGCGATGCGATGAACAACAAAAACTCTTTCTCCCCTCCTTGTTGTGCTCGGCAGTGTGCTGGTTTTTGTGTCCTCCAAATTCGGCCATGGATGATCCATCAAGCTCCAAGCTTTGTGATGTGTATTCCAAGATCACGAAATTAGTTCCCTATCACCTTAGGATGACTCCTTTGTGTGCTAGCACTGATGATTTTGCAACAAAATCTTCACTTTGCTTCTCCTTTGTTCTCGGCAGTAGCAGAAAATTGAGAAGAAGAAGTGTGGTCCAATACCGTGAGAGAGAGGAGGGAAATGGCTCCAAAAACGTGAGTGGTTACAAGAGAGAGAGAGAGAGAAAATGTGTTATATATTTAGTTTTTGATTTTCCAAAAATCATATACCAAAAAACCATTTTCAAATTCCAAAAGTCAAAGGCAAAAACAATCAATGCCTTCCAACTACCAACATCAATCAATAGTGACATGTTGTCATATCACTCAAAGTGACTAGACATCACATCAATCGATTGACGAGTGATTTGACGCTTGATGTGAATTGTGGGCCGCATTTAAATTCGCAATGCGAGTGCGCCCGCAAACACTCTCGGGCTCGGGTTCGCTAATTCCAAATTAATGAATTTTCCGTTGCGACGAAATTAAATATAATTTAATTAAATAACTTTGCCTAGCAAAATTACTATTCACATCGCTAACGAATTAATTCTAAATTAACTCGTTCACCCGAATTAAAATCTAATTTCAATTCCGCGTCGAAATCCAATTTCGTATAATATATCGAATATATTATTTTATCGATTAATTCCAAATTAATCGTTCTCTCTCTTTAATAAATATTTTATCCCAGATAAAATATCTCCGCAATTAATCCCAGATTAATTTTATCTCTCTCATTAATTAATCCCAGATTAATAAAGTGCGAGTCATACGTCATCGGTGAATCTTCGGGAAGCGACCCATGAGATCCCCGGATATGTTGGCAGTAAATCCGGTCGTCGGACTATCCGAACACGTAAGTACCTAGTACTACATTTTTACCGATTTACAAGACATAAGTCTGAAACTTTTGGAAAGTTTAAACAACACCATGATTTGTATAAATATTGACGATACGGGTCATAACTATCCAACAATCTCCCACTTGGCCTATAGCCAGTCACTCAAGTGTCCTACATCCGAACTATGTACTGTTCGCTCAAACTTCTGCTGAGAAAAGGATTTCATCAGCAGATTTGCATGATTATCATCTGATGTGATTTATACGATCATCACATCGCCACGATGTATGATCCGAACGAGTTAGATAAATATTTGAAGTATATATCTGGATCGTTGATGAGACCATTAATTCTTTAGCCTGTGTTGTAGCCTAGCTCAGTTGTTAACAGAATTACTCCTAATCTAATTTGGATTATTATCAATCCAGAAGGCTTCTATTGCTGCCTCAGCTGCAGTAATAATCCACTTTTGTTGTTTATTCGGTAACAGTATCTTGCTTGGAATATTTCCAGCTCACTGTTCCGTTATTCAAACTTTATAGTACAGTTCTTACGACTTATTGTCATTTTTGTCAGTTAGGAAACTTGCAACGGTGAACCCAATCACTTCAAGTTCTCCTTCTCCATAGGTTTAAGAAAGCATCCTTAGTTCCTCTAAGATACTTAAGGATGTTCTTAATATCAATCCAGTGACTATCACTTGGATTGGCCTGATTGTGACTTCATATGCTCAAAGCATATGAGACACCAGGTCACGTACATTTTATTTCAATGTACGATTTCTCGGAGAGTATTAACAACTTTAAATCTATCCCAATAGATCTTTATTCCTAGAATAAAGGTTGTTTCTCCCAAGATTTGTATGGAGAATTTTCTCGAAAGCCAAGCTTTCACCAATTATATTTATGGGAATATCATTTCCAAGAAATGACATATTATCATTATTTAGGACTTTCGCTGTCAGTGCGCTCCCACTAACCTTCTTATATACACAAGAATCATTTTCGTTTTGATTTAAATCATACACCATTATGATTACATCAAAACGATAATTCTAAGAACTCAATACTTGCTTCAATCCATAAATGGATCGAATAACCTGCAAACCTTGTTTGCTAGTTATGGTGTGACAAAACCGTCAGGATGTTGTAAACATCCTCCAAAAGGTTTCCGTTAAGGAAAGCGGTTTTGGCATTCAGCTATCATATTTCATAAATGAAACATGCAGCATCAGCAAGCATTATCCAAATGGATTTAACCATGGCAACATGTAAAAGGTTTTGTCGTAATCGACATTATGTTGATAACGATACCTTTTCGCTCAAGCCTAGCTTAGTACGTTGGTATGTTGCCTTCCATGTACGTCTTCCTTGAAGACTTATATAGTACCAATAGGCACAATCCCTTCCGGTACATCAACTAGTATCCAAACTTAGTTGATATACATGGAATCCATTTCGGATATCATGGCACTTTGCCATAATTGGGAGTCGATACCTTGTATCACTTCCTCATACGTAGTCAGTTCGAATTCCTCAATAAGATTGACATCTTTATGAGGTGAGTGTTGGACAATTATGACCCATAGCGTCACTATTTATACAGATCATGGTGTTGTTGTACAAATTAACTATGTGACAAAGGAGATTGCACTCTTATCATTTGTGGTTAGATCACCAAGATGTATAAATGATAAGAGGTCCTTATGATTTGTTCCTGGATTGAGAATGATATGAGACAGTATCAGTCCATGAAGGATAAATCATTAAATATCCCTAGTCAGAGTATTATAGAGATTGGACATCGATAATGCGTAAAAGACTATTATTACACTTGTGCGCGTTGTGAGGGCATAAACGACATAGTTCTCATATTTTTGGGTATATGATACTCATGCAAGTGTAATATGAGGTTGTGTTTACCGATGGTACGGGAAACAGCTTCGCTCTGGATAGACCCCCTCGGAATTCCATTGGTAGTATGACTATGTGTCTATGGAAGTCCGAAATCAGGGTAGGTGTATTTGGTCTTAACCTGAGACTTGCACCGCTAATACTTGCGACAATCAATATGCTTTGGTTTTGGTCGTCCAGGGCTTTAACCGGTTCCGTGTACGCCTCTGCTGGGTAAATTGACAATCGTAGTGTGTTGGGTGTGATGTCAAGACGGAAGTATCACTCTAGTCATAGGGATACAGAACTAGTTCTCTAAAGGGTTGCAACCATCGGGATAATATGACTTGGTCATGATTATCTGATAATATACTTTGTACGGGGCAGACACTGTACCAGCCCCAGGCCTTACATGTGATCATCCGATACTGGATCGAAATACGTAATACTACGTATATTACACCTGATATAGATCGCTTATTCCTGTAAGCATGTTTCTGGAGAATTGGGTAGGCATGGCGTTTTGCTAGAAGCCAACCTTGTCTTGTAAATCGGTACAAATGTAGTACTAGGTACTTACGTGTTCAGATAGTCCGACGACCCGATTTACTGCCAACATATCTGGGGATCTCATGGGTCGCTTCCCGAAGATCCACCGATGACGTATGACTCGCACTTTAATTAATCTGGGATTAATTAGAAGAGAGAGAAAATTAATCTGGGATTAATTACAGAGATATTTTATCTGGGATAAAATATCATTTAAAGAGAGATAACGATTAATTTTGAATTAATCGATAAAATAATATATTCGATATATTATACAAAATTGGATTTCGACGTGGAATTAAAATTAGATTTTAATTTGGGTGAACGAGTTAATTTATAATTAATTCGTTAGCGATATGAATAGTGATATCGCTAGGCATAATCATTTAATTTCGTCGCAATGGAAAATTCGTTAATTTGGAATTAGCGAACCCGAGCTCGGGTTTGTTTGCGAGCGCAATCGCATTTCGAATTCGAGTACGACACGTAAGTCAAATCAAGTGTCAAATCACTAGTCACATCAAGCGTCAAATCATTAGTCACTTTGAGTGATGTGACAACTTGTCACTTGATTGATTGAGTGATGTGACTTGATGGGAGTTGTTGGGAGCTTTTAAAGCTTGTACTCATTTGACTTTTTGAAAGAAAATTTAATATATCTTTATTTGATTTTTTGAAAATCAAATAAGTGTATTGCATACACCTTTTGCCAACAACTTAACACAACTCTCTCTCTTTCTTTCACATCTCTCTCTCTCGCCCATTTGGGGCCATTTTTCTTATGTTTTCTCAGCTTACTGCCGAGAGTTATAGGGGAAGGATAGATTGATTTTTGTGGCAAAAATCAAGGGTGCTAGCACACTTTTGGGTCTTGCGAAGGTGATAGGGAAACCCACCAGTGAGCTTGGAATCATCAACCAAAGCTTGGAGCTTGATGGAGGAGGATTGAAGCCGAAAATGGAGCACCATTGTAGCTCACTGCCGAGCATGACAAGGGGCAGAAAATCGATTTTTATTGTCCACCGCATCGCTCAACCGCTTGATGTAAGTATTCCGCAACTTCATTGATTGTATTCGCACATGTTTTTATGCTTGTTATTCGATCCTCGGGACCGTAGAACTCCAACAATGGTATCAGAGCGGAGTAAAAGCATGAAATTTGATTTAGGGCTTAAAATTTGGGTAAATTGATTTTGAGCATGATTTGATTAAATTGGATGTTTGAGTATGCTTAAATCATGTTGAATTGAAGATTGATTGGATCAATTTCATGATATATTGTTTGGAACAATTTTGCCCAAAATGGAAGGGTTGGCCGAATCCTACATGAACCCTAAATGTCTTGGATTTTTTATTTTTGATTCATTGGATGAGTTGGAATCATGTTGGGTAATGTTAATTTGGATTTAATTGGATTGAATTCGGAATTAATTTGAAAAATCCCCATTGTCGAGACTTTGAGCATGAATATTGGGTTTGATTTTTGATTAAATTGTGTTGGACACTATTTGATGTTAAAGAGCACGATTAGTTGGGTAAATTGATGGTTTGGAAATGTTGATTTATGTAATTAATTATGTTATACACTTTAGATTAATTAAATTGTAAAATTGGATTTTTGTAATTTAGTTAATTGGGCCTACTTTGTAAAATTGTGCTTGAAAGTTGTTATTGGGCTAATTGGGCTTGATTGTATCAAGTTAGGTTTAGGCTAAATTGTTTGGATCCAATTGGGCCCAAAATTGCTTCCATAAAGCCCAAATGCGACTAATGGACCTTAATATATTTAATTGGGCCTAAATTGATTTCTAGGCTTATGGGTTTATTCCTTCATTGGGCTTTGGTTATTGGGTTTGACCCGAGTTGACCAAAAGTCCACGCCTTAAGAAATTAATTAAAAGCCCATTAGACTTTAATTAAATTAACGTTGGACGTTAATCGGGCTTTGAGACCCGTAACGATTAAATTTGGAATTTAAGTCGTAAAAGGTTTATTAATAAAGTGTAATATTTAATTTTGAATTAAATAGCGAATTAGTATTGAATACAAATTGAATTGGATTTAATTTTGTAGTTTAATTTAATTCAAGAATTCGTACATTGAGTACTTGTTCGCAAAACGAGTTTGACTCGTGCAAAATCAAATCGTTGTTTGAACATTGGATGATTACTAATTATCAGATTAATTAATTTGATTAGATTGATTGATAACATGCTTATGTGAATACATGGTTGCGATGCATGAATAATGTATATCGGATGGATATTAGATGGGTGGGGCAATTTTAGAAATTATTGTAATAAATTTGGAATTTATTAATTGGACCTGCGTGTCCAGCCTTATTACCTCCATACTCTATGTATTTCTCTTCTCACATATTCCTCTCAATGTAAATGAGGTTTCTTTAGAAGTGTAGTGTAACGGGTAGAAGTAATACATGTGCTAGCGGGAGAGAGGAAATGGAGAGATTTGATCTAGGATCAATGTGTTAAGTATCCATCCGCATATCATTATTATTTATTCATATGCGCTTTATTATGTGTTTAGAATGCATGTTTAAGGGTGTATGATGATGAGACCTTAACAAAGATAATAATTTGGTTGCCAATTTGCACGTGAAAAACCCTCACAAAATATTAAGCGTTTTTCCTTCCATTGAGTGATTCTTACTCAAGATCCGAGACTGGCATTGGTTTGTTGGCCAAAGTCAATACCTTTGTCCGTCGAGGATGTGTTTGAATCACGAGAGCTTTATTCCATATTGGTGTCTTGTCCAAGTTGTGGTTTGTTGGCCAAAGTCAAGACCACTTCTTGTCCATCGACATTGATTACGAAGCTTTCCATGGTCAACGGGTCACGCTTAACTGGGATCACTAAGTTTGTTGTGCCAAAGCCAAGGCTTAGTTGATTCAGAGGAAAATGGTTAGGCAATATATTGGATTTATTGGCATATATAAGATATATATTTCAGACTTGGATGTCCCCCTACTGGATCTAGGAATTAGATTGGATCCAATTGATCTTAGAGATCTACCTAGTTAATTATCATATAATTTGTTGGCCAAAGTCAAGATTGTGTGATATTTAACGGGATCCTAGCCCACTAGGAAACACGGTTTCCCGAGTACTCGACAGAGGGTTAGAGGCTCGCCGAGAAATAGTGGGAGGGAAGAATTAAATTTGCAATATTCGTTTAATTACTTGCCATACGCGCTCAAATCAAATATCATTCGTCAAATAAATTAAATGTTAGTTGGACTAATATTTAAATGTTGTTTTAAATTAACAGTTGGACTGTATTCAAACTATTCATTTATAGTTGATTATATAATTTGATTATAATAATCAATATATTTGAATTAATTAAATTATAGTTGATTAAATAGTTGGACTATAATAATCATTATAATAATAGTACCGAAAATCATTGATTAAATAGTTGGACTATTAGAATCAAGATAAAATTGAAAGATTGACATTTAAAACATAATCCTAGGGAAAATGTATTTAAATGGTTTAATTTTCAAATTGGGAATAAAATTTCAGGATGGTCCTGGAAAATAATAAGTTACTTTATTTGATAAAATAACATATTAGGCCTAAACCCGGAGTTAAGCAAATAGTAGAGCATGATCTTTGGAAGATTCATGTGATGATAACTTTAGTGCTTAATCCATTAAGCTTGTCAATTAGACTCCTTAATTTCTTAAACAGAATTAAGGATTAGATCCTTAAAGTATGCTAAAGAAATTGAAGGATCTTCATAAATCTATCTTTAGATTTTAGAAGTAAAATATTGCAATATTAAACTCTTGGAGAGTTAATGACTATTCTCAAGGAGACAAAGTCAAAGTTTGCAATATGGCAAATAGTGCAAGGCGCACCTTACTTCGATATTCTAGAAGCCAAGGCTTGGCCAAAGGCTTCTGGAGTGTTGAAAAGGGCAAAGGCAAAATCATTATAATCTACTAGGAAGATAAAGGACATATCCCAAAATGTCTGCCTAAATTGTGGCAAACGGGATCGCGGAAGCGTGACTGCCGTTTGGACAAGGCAGACATGAAGGAATTGAAGACGGTGCAAGGCTCCGACTTCAAATATGTTTGTCATATTATGTTCACTACTAGTATTAAAATTGGATTTTAGATACTTAGTGTGGTACATAAATATGTACTGATGTTCAGAATCTGCTATGAGCAGGATACTGACTTCAGATTGAGATTAATCTGCGATTTAAAAACGCGACGAAAGTCGCTTTTTTAACCGTAGATACCTAAGTTTAGGAACTACCCTTCGGGTATGTACTTAAATTAAGAAACTGTTATAATGTAACTAGTTTGACTAGAAACATTATCTCTATATCAGTGTTTAATCCGTTACGGATAAACCTTTATATTCTAGAACACTAAAGTGTTTTATTATATAAAGATGATATTGAGATAAACACATTAGATGTGGAAAACAAAATTTATATTTTGAATATAAATAAATCTCAAACGTATAACATGACAAACAAATAGCTCAAACTGATTTGATCAGAAGAAACTTAAATGTGGCATTGTTGTCTGGGACACAATTGAACAAGACTCGTATATCCACACTTTTGAAGAGTGGATACTAGGACAAATTTGATTCCAGTCAAATAACGTCTACGAATCTAGTTTATTGGGCAAAGTGCCTAAAACACCTTTACTCGGTAAAAGTGCAAATGCCACCGATCTGTTAGCCCTAGTTCATAGTGAAGCAAGTGGGCCCATGTCTAGCTAGGCTAGAGGTGGATATGAATATTTCGTGACCGTTACGGATGTGGCATCGCGTTATGGTTATGTGTTTCTTTTGAAACACAAATCGGAAACTTTTAGAGTTTCGACACGAAATAGACAAACTGATCGGCTATAGTATTATACCGTCACGGAAAAACCGTAGTGGAAAATAATGAAGCAATAAGTTTCTAATATAGTTGAAAGAGTAAAATATTCTTTCAATGAGGACTCCTCCCGGAACACGTCAATTTGACGGTGTGTCCGAACTGAGAAACCAAATTTTATTGGACATGATAAGGTTAATCATGAGTCGCTCCGAGCTACCATTTCCTTCAAAGGATAAGTATAAACAGTGTAGAATTTATTTAGAATAAGGTTCCATAAAAATCTGTTTGACAGATATCACATTAGATATGAACAGGAAAGAAACCGGGTTTCTCATTCCTGAAAATTTGGGGATGCTAGGCATAATTTTGGATGATACCAAACTAGAACCCAAAGTGGATAAGTGCCAATTGTAGGTTATCCAAGGGAAACCATAAGTATAGTACTTATACAACTCACAAGAGAACAATTTTAATTGTTGCTCGCCATGCGGTTTTCCTAAGAGGAATACCTATATGCAGTGGTAAGTGGGAGGATAGTAGAACTCGATGAAAATCGGAGTAACACTATTCAAGGCACAGATTCCTAATGCAACGCATATAGTTCATCAAGGATGAAACTATACCAGTAATCTTCGAATACACAAGAACCACGTAAGTCGGAGAGAGTCAGAAAACAACCTGGGGTATGGGTTTCTGATCTCACCTAATAAAGATGTCAATCTTATTGAGGAACACCAACTGACTACGTATGAGGAAGTGATACAAGGTATCGACTCCCTTTTATGGCAAAGTGCCATGAATCCGAAATGGATTCCATGTATATCAACTATGTTTGGATACTAGTTGATGTACCGCAAGGCATTGTGCCTATTGGTACTATATAAGTCTTCAAGGAAGACAACATGGATGGCAACATACCAACGTACTAAGCTAGGCTTGTAGCGGAAAGGTATCGTTATCAACATTGTGTCGATTACGAAGAAACCTTTTACATGTTGCCACGGTAAATACATTTGGATAATGTTTGCTAATGCTGCATGTTTCATTTATGAAATTTGACAGCTTTACAGGAAAATCGCTTTCCTGAAAAGGAAACCTTTTGGAGGATGTTTACAACATCCTGTCGGTTTTTTCATACCAAAACTAGCAAACAAGGTTTGCAGGTTATTCGATCCATGTTAGGATTGAAGTAAGCATTAAGTTCTTGGAATTACCATTTTGATGTAATCATAATAGTTTATGATTTAATTCAAAACGAAATGATTCTTGTATATATAAGGAGGTTAGTGGGAGCGCACTGACAATAATGTCATATAAATAATGATAATATGTCATTTCTTGGAAATGATATTCCAATAAAACAATCGGTGAAACCTTGGCTTTCATGAAAATTCTCCGTAGAATTCTTGGGAGAAACAACCTTTATTCTAGGAATAAAGATCTACTGGAATAGATCTAAAAGTTGTTAATACTCTCTGAGAACTCGTACATTGAAAAATGTACGTGACCTGGTGTCTCATTCGCTTTGAGCATATGGAGTCACAATCAGGACAATCCTAGTGATGGTCACTGGATTGATATTAAGAACATCCTTTAGTATCTTAGAGATCTAAGGATGCTGTCTTAAACTATGGAGAATGAGAACTTGAAGTGACTGGGATCACTGTAACTAGTTTCCTAAACCAATAAAATGAATATAAGTCGCAAACGGTACTATAAAGTTTGAATATCGGAATAGTGAGCTTGAAATCTTCCAAGCAAGATATTGTTACTGAATAAACAACAAATGCGGGTTATTGCTCCAGCTGAGGCAGTAATAGAAGCCATTTGGGTCGATAATAAATCTAATTAGATTAGATATAGTTTTGTTAGCAGCTGAGCTAGGTGTCAGTACAGGCTAAAGAATTAATGGTCTCATCAACGATCCAGATATATACTCCGATATTCATCTGATTCATTCGGATCATACATCGTGGCGATGTGATGATCGTATAAATCGCATCAGATGATAATCATGCAAATCCGCTGACGAAAGCTTTTTCTCAGCAGTTTGAGCCAACCGTACATAGTTCGGGTGTAAGACACTCGAGTGACTGGCTATAGGCCAAGTGGGAGATTGTTGGACAATTATGACCCATAGCGTCACTATTTGTACAGATCATGGTGTTGTTGTACAAATTAACTATGTGACAAAGGAGATTACACTCTTATCATTTGTGATTAGATCACCAAGATGTATAAATGATAGGAGGTCCTTATGATTTGTTCCTGGATTGAGAATGATATGAGACAGTATCAGTCTATGAAGGATAAATCATTAAATATCCCTAGTCAGAGTATTATCGAGATTGGACATCGATAATGCGTAAAAGACTAGTATTACATTTGTGCGCGTTGTGAGGGCACAAACGGCATAATTCTCATATATTTGGGTAAAGGATACTCATGCAAGTGCAATAGGAGGTTGTGTTTACCGATGGTACGGGAAACAGCTTCGCTCTGGATAGACCCCCTCAGAATTACATTGGTAGTATAACTAAGTGTCTATGGAAGTCCGAAATCAGGGTAGGTGTATTTGGTCTTAACCTAAGACTTGCACCGCTAATACTTGCGACAATTAATATGCTTTGGTTCTGGTCATCCAGGGCTTTAACCGGTTCTGTGTACGGCTCTGCTGGGTAAATTGACAATCGTAGTGTGTTGTGTGTGATGTCAAGACGGAAGTATCACTCCAGTCATATGGAGATGATGATCGCGCAGGGATACAGAACTGGTTCTCTAAAGGGTTACAACCATCGGGATAATATGACTTGGTCATGATTATCCGATAATAAAGAGACTAGTTGCTAGTAATCCGATATATTCTTCGTACGGGGCACACATTGTACCAGCCACAGGCCTTGCATGTGATCATCCGATACAGATCGAAATACGCAATACTACATATACTACGCCTGATATAGATCGCTTATTCCTGTAAGCATGTTTCTGGAGAATTGGGTAGGCATGGCGCTTTGCTAGAAGCCAACCTTTTCTTGTAAATCGGTACAAACGTAGTACTAGGTACTTACGTGTTCGGATAGTCCGACAGCCCGATTTACGGCCAATATATCCGGGGATCTCATGGGTCGCTTCCCAAAGATTCACTGATGACGTATGACTCGCACTTTAATTAATTTGGGATTAATTAGAAGAGAGAGAAAATTAATCTGGGATTAATCATGGAGATATTTTATCTGGGATAAAATTTCATTTAAAGAGAGATAACGATTAATTTGGAATTAATCGATAAAATAATATATTCGATATATTATACGAAATTGGATTTCGACGCGGAATTAAAATTAGATTTTAATTTGGGCGAACGATTTAATTCAGAATTAATTCGTTAGCGATGTGAATAGTGATTTCGCTAGGCATAATCATTTAATTACGTCGCAACAGAAAATTCTTAAATTTGGAATTAGTGAACCCGAGCCCGGGATTGTTTTCGATTGCATTCGCATTTCGAATTCGAGTGCGGCACGCAAGTCAAATCAAGCGTCAAATCGCTAGTCACATCAAGCGTCAAATCATTAGTCACTTTGAGTGATGTGACAACTTGTCACTTGATTGATTGAGTGATGTGACTTGATGGGAGTTGTTGGGAGCTTTTAAAGCTTGTACTCATTTGACTTTTTGAAAGCAAATTTAATATATCTTTATTTGATTTTTTGAAAATCAAAAAGTGTATTGCATACACCTTTTGCCAACAACTTAACACAACTCTCTCTCTTTCTTTCACCTCTCTCTCTCTCTCGCCCATTTGGGGGCCATTTTTCTTCTGTTTTCTCAGCTTACTGCCGAGAGTTATAGGAGAATGATAGATTGATTTTTGTGGCAAAAATCAAGGGTGCTAGCACATTTTTGGGTCTTGCGAAGGTGATAAGGAAACCCACCCGTGAGCTTGGAATCATCAACCAAAGCTTGGAGCTTGATAGAGGAGGATTGAAGCCAAAAATGGAGCACCATTGTAGCTCACTGCCAGCAAGACATGGGGTAGAAAATCAATTTTTGTTGTCCACCGCATCGTTCAACCGCTCGATGTAAGTATTCCACAACTTCGTTGATTGTATTCGCACATGTTTTTATGCTTGTTATTCGATCCTCGGGACCGTAGAACTCCAACAGTGAGATCAGAAACTCATACCCCAGGTTGTTTCTGACTCTCTCCGATCTACGTGGTTCTTCTGTATTCGAAGATTACTGGTATAGTTTCATCCTTGATGAACTATTTGTGTTCCATTAAAGAATCGGTGCCTGGAATAGTATTACTCCGATTTTCATCGAGTTTCACTTTCCTCTCACTTACCACTGCATATAGGTATTCCTCTTAGGAAAACCGCATGGTGAGCAACAATTTCATTGTTCTCTTGTGATTTGTATAAGTACTATACTTTTGGTTTCCCTAGGATAACCCACAACTTAGGCATTTATCTGATTTGGGTTCTAGTTTGGTATAATCCAAACATATGTCTAGCATTCCCAAATCTTTAGGAATGATAAACCCGGTTTCTTTCCTGTTTATATCTAATATGAAGTCTGTCAAACATATTTTATGGAACCTTATTCAAAATAAGTTTTGCACTGTTTAATGCGTATCCGTTGAAGGAAATGGGAGCGACTCATGATTGACCTTATCCTGTCCAACAAAATTCGGTTTCTCCGTTCGGACACACCGTCAAAATGACGTGTTCCGGGAGGAGTCCTCATTGAAAGAATATTGTACTCTTTCAAGTATTGAGAAACTTATTTGCCACATCCGTAAAGGTCACGAAATATTCATATCCACATCTAGCCTAGCTAGATATGGGCCCACCTACATCACTATGAACCAGGGTTAACAGATCGGTGGCATTTACATTTTTACCAAGTAAATAGTGTTTTAGGCACTTTGCCCAATAAACTAGATTCATAGACATTATTTGAATGGAATCAAATTTTTCCTAGTATTCACTCTTCAAAAGTGTGGATATACGAGTCTTGTTAATTCTGTCCCAGACAACAATGCCACAAATAAGTCTCAACTGATTAATTCATTTTGAGCTATTTGTTTGTCATGTTTCATATGTTTGAGATTTATTTATATTCAAAATATAAAGACTGTTATTCATATCTAATGTTTTTATCTCAATATCATATTTATAAAATGAAACACTTTAGTGTTCTAGAATATAAAGGTATACCCGCAATGGGTTAAACCCTGATATAGAGATAATGTATCTAGTCAAACTAGTTACATTTTAACAGTTTCCTAATTTAAGTACACACCCGAAGGGTAGTTCCTAAACTTAGGGTTTTACGGTTAAAACAGCGACTCTCGTCCCGTTTCCTATTCGTAGATCAATCTCATCTGAAGTCAGTATCCTGCTTACAGCAGATTCTGTACATCAATACATATTTATGTACCACATCAAGTATCCAAAATCCAATTTTAATACTAGCAGTGAACATATTTATGACAAACATATTTGAAGTCGGAGTCTTACACCGTCTTCAATTCCTTCATGTCTGCCTTGTCCATACGGCAGTCACGCTTCCGTGTCCCCGTTTGCCACAGTTTAGGCAGACATTTTGGGATATGTCATTTGTCTTCCCAGAAGATTATAATGATTTTGCCTTTTGCCCTTTTTCACATTCTAGAAGCCTTTGGCCAAGCCTTTGCCTTCTAGAATATCGAAGTAAGATGCGCCTTGCGCTTCTTGCCTTATTGCAAACTTTTGGCTTTGTCTCATTGAGAATAGATTTTAACTCTCCAAGAGTTTACTATTGCGATTAGTTCTTCTAAGATCTAGGGATAGATCTATGAAGATCCTTCAATTCCAATATCATACTATAATGATCTAATCCTTAGTTCTCATTAAGAAATTAAAGAGTCTATTTGGCAAGCATAACGGATTAAGCACTAAAGTTATCATCACATGAATATTCCAAATATCATGCTCTACTATTTGGTTAACTTCGGGCTTAGGCCTAATATGTTATTTTATCAAATAAAGTAACTTATTAGTTTCTAGGACTATCCTGAAATTTTATTCCCAATTTGAAAATTAAAGTCGTTTAAATAACATTTTCATCCAGGATTATGTTTCAAACACAAGTTGGGGAAGCACAAGTTGCAACATGAATAATGGTTGCTTATCCGGGGTTTACTAGAAACCTCATTTCAGTTTCTCGACTTTATGAACAATCTTATTCAGTTTCTTTTGATAATAAATCAGTTGTTATTTCAAGAAATGGTTTGAATATTTGTTCTGGTTTTATTGAAAATGGGCTCTATGTAATAAGGCCCAATTTTAATTCATTATTGAATGCTGAAATGTTCAAAGTTGCATTGCCAAAAACAAAGAAACAAAAGATTTCTCACACTGATAACACATATCTATGGCACCTAAGACTTGGTCATATAAATATTGACAGGATAAATAGGCTTGTAAAGGATGGTCCTTTAAGAGAACTAAATGTTGGTACTCTACCAGTCTGTGAATCATTCTTGAAGGAAAGATGACAAAGAGGCCTTTCTCTACAAAAGGCAATAGGGCCCAAGAACCACTGAAGCTTATACATTAAGATGTTTGTGGACCTATGTCTACACAAACAAGAGGTGGCTTTGAGTACTTCGTTACTTTTGTTGATGATTACTCTAGATATGGTTATGTTTACCTAATGAGACATAAGTCTGAAACTTTTGGAAAGTTTAAAGAATTCCAAATCGAAACGGAAAAATAATTAGGTAAATCAATCAAGTACATTCGATCAGATCGAAAAGGTGAATACCTTGATAATGAATTCAAAGATCACCTATTAGAGTATAAGATTTTATCCCAACTAACTGCACCTGGTACACCTCAGCAAAATGGTGTAGCTGAGAGGAGGAATTGAACTTTACTCGACATGATTCGTTCCATGTTGAGTTATTCTTCACTTCCAAAATCGTTTTGGGGGTATGCTATACAAATAGAAACCTATATTTTGAATATGGTTCCATCTAAGTCATTACATAGAATACCTTTAGAGTTATGGAGTGGCCACAAACCCAGTTTAAGTCACTTTCATATATGGGGGTGCCCAGCATACGTGCTAATGGGTAAGACAACAAAGTTGGAAATGCGTTCTGAAGTTTATTTCTTTGTAGGATATGCAAAAGGCACAAGGGGAGGTGTGTTTTATAATCCCCGAGATAATAAGGTGTTTGTGTCGACAAGTGCCACGTTTCTTGAGAATAATTATATGGCAGACTTAAAACATCAAAGCAAGATAGTCTTGGAGGAATTAAAATCTGATGAGATCAGTCAACAACCTGCTAGGATTGTTGTTCCATAAAGCGAGGAGACCACATCTTCGAGTCAGAACATCTTACCACCTCGTCATAGTGGGAGGATAGTACGACTACCTTCTCGATATAGTC
Source organism: Zanthoxylum bungeanum (assembly GCA_019454045.1). Lineage (NCBI taxonomy): Eukaryota > Viridiplantae > Streptophyta > Magnoliopsida > Sapindales > Rutaceae > Zanthoxylum > Zanthoxylum bungeanum. Next base: position 71,759 of record SKCR01000769.1, read on the forward strand.
AAGATGGGGAAGCACAAGTTAATATCACTGATGATGGAAGAGATGACCCATTAACATATAGATGTGCAATGGAAGATCATGACAAAGAGAAATGGCTTGAGGCTATGAAACTTGAGATGGAATCCATGTATTCCAACTCAGTCTAGGAGCTTGTAGTGTTGGACAATTATGACCCATAGCATCACTATTTGTACAAATCATGGTGTTGTTGTACAAATTAACTATGTGACAAAGGTAATTGCTCTTTTATCATTTGTAATTAGATTACCGGGATATATAAATGATAAAAGTCTATATGATTAGTTCTAGATTGATAAGATATGATACAGTATCAATCCATGAAGGTTTAATCATTAAAACATCCATAGTCGGAGTATTATCGAGATTGGACATCGATAATGCGGAATAGACTAGTATTGCACTTGTGCTTGTTATGGGAGCATAACGGCATAGTTCTCATATATTTGGGTATTGGATATTCATGCAAGTGTAATAGGAGGTTGTGTTTACCGATGCTACGGAAACATCTTCACTCTGGATAGACCCCTCAGAATTCCATTGGTAGTATGACTATGTGTCTATGGAAATCCGAATCAGGGTAGGTGTATTTGGTCTTAACCTGAGACTTGCACCGCTAATACTTGCGACAATCAATATACTTTCGTTTTGGTCGTCCATGGCTTTAACCGGTTCTGTGTACGCCTCTTCTGGGTATATTGAGAATCGTAGTGTATTGGGTATGATGTCGAGATGGAAGTATCACTCCAGTCATAGTGGAGATGATGGTCACGTAGGATACAGAACTAGTACTCTTTAATACTGCAGTCATCGGGATAATATGACTAGGTGATGATTATCCAATTCTAGAGACTAGTTACCAGAGATCCGACATGTGCTTCATACGGGGCAGACACAATTCCAGCCCCAGGCCAAGCACGTGACATCCGATACTGGATCAAAATACGCAATACCACGTATACTACGCCTGATATAGATTACATATTCCTTTAAGAATATTTATGGAGAATTGGGTAGGCACGGTGCTTTGCTAGAAGCCAACCATGTCTTCTAAATCGGTAAAAACGTAGTACTAGGTACGTACGTGTTCGGATACTCCGACGATCGGATTTACTGCCAATATATCCGGGATCTCATGGGTCGCTTCCCGAAGATTCACCGATGACGTATGACTCGCACATAATTAATCTGGGATTAATTATAAGAGAGAGAAAATTAATCTGGGATTAATTACGGAGATATTTTATCTGGGATAAAATACTATTTAAAGAGAGAGAGAATGATTAATTTGGAATTAATCAATAAAATAATATATTCGATATATTAAATGAAATTAGATTTCGACGCGGAATTAAAATTAGATTTTAATTCAGGCGAATGAGTTAATTTAGAATTAATTCGCTAGCGATGTGAATAATAATTTTACTAGGCAAAATTATTTAATTAAATTTGATTTAATTACGTCGCAACAGAAAATTCGTTATTTCGGAATTAGCGAACCCGAGCCCGGGAGTATTTGCGGGCCCACTCGCATTTTGAATTCAAGTGCGGCCCACAAGTCACATCACGCGTCACATCATTAGTCATTCAAGTGATGGATCTCTTGTCACTTTGAGTGATGTGATGTCTAGTCACTTTTAAGTGATGTGAATAGTTGAAAGGCTTTTAAAGCCTTGTACCTTTTTTGGGAAATGGCAATTGACTTTTGTTATTTTGATTTTTGAAATCAAAAACCAAATACACAACACATTTTTCTTCTCTCTCTCTTCTCCTCTCCAATTCGGCCAAGGACGAAATTCTCTCAATTTTGCTTCTCTTTGCCGAGAACAACAAGCAAGAACAAGGAAGATTTGTGGCAAATTTTTCTTATGCTAGCACATAAAGAGTCATCCAAAGGTGATAGGGAAAGAAACCATTGAGCATAGAATCACACACAAAGCTTGGAGCTTGGAAAGCACTAAGATCAAGCTTGGCCGAAAGTCATCCATGGAGGAAAAGCTTGAAGAATTGTTTGTTGTTCAACGCATCACAAATCCAATCAATGTAAGTATGATTCCACCATACTTCTTTGTTGTATTCACATATTTTCATTGCTTGAATGATCTTGGGACTATAGTAGAAACCCAACAATGGTATCAATAGCCTTGTTTAAGCATGAAATTGATTTAGGGTAAATATTGGGTAAAATTGATTTGAGCATGTTTTGATGAAATTGATTGTTTGAATATGCTTGAATGATGATAACATAGTGTTATGCATGATCAATTTGATGAAAATTGAATTGGATGAATTTTTCCCCAAATTTGAGGCTTGGCCGAAAGTTGGATGCCCTAATATCATGGTGATTTTTTTTTTTAATCATTGGATGAGTTTGAAAGACTTGGGAAATGTTGATTTAGGATTTAATTGGATTGAATTCGGAATCGGACAATAAAACCCTAATTGTCGTGAGTTGAAGCATGGAAAATGAATTGATTTTTTGATTCAATTGTGTTGGACATTTGTTGATGATAATAAGCATGATTAATTATATAATTGGTATTTTGGAAATGTTAATTTGGTTAATTAATCATGGCTATACACTTTGATTAATTTAATTGTGAAATTTGGAGTATTGTAATTAAATTAATTGGGCTTAATTTGGAATTGGGCTTATAAAGTTGTATTTGGGCTTAATAGGCTTGGTTGGGCCAAGTTTGGTTTAGGTTAATTGGTTGGATCCAATTGGGCCCAAAACCATATCCATAAAGTCCAAATATAATTAAATGGACCTTTAAAATTTTAATTGGGCCTAAATTGATTTTTGGCAAATAAGGTTGATTCCTTAAATGGGCTTTGGTATTTGGGTTTGACCCATATTGACCAAATTCCATGCCTTAAGAAATTAATTGAAATCCCATTGGACTTTAAATTAAATTGACATTGGATGTTAATTGGGTTTTGAGACCCGTAAAAATTAGATTTAGAATCTAAGTCGTAAAGGCACATTAAATAAAGTGTAATTATTTAATTTAGAATTAAATAAAGAATTAGTATTAAATACAAATTAAATTGGATTTAATATTGTAGTATGATATAATTCAATAATTCGTACTTTGAGTACTTATTCTTAAAACGAGTCGGACTCGCGCAAAATTAAATCGTTGTTTGAATATTAGATGGTTATTAATTTCAGATTAATTAATTAGATTTGATTGATTGATAACATGCTTTGTGTGAATACATGGATGTGATGTATGAATAATGCATATCAGATGGATATTAGATGGGTGAGGGCAATTTTGGAAATTGTTGTAATAAATTTAGAATTTATTAAATTGGACCTGTGTGTCCAGCCTATTACCTCTTGACTCTTTGTATTTCTATTCTCACCTATTCCCCTCAATGTAAATGAGGTTTCTTTAGAAGTGTTATGTAATTGGGTAGAAGTAAGATTTGTGCTAGCGGGAGAGAGGAAATGGAGAGATTTGTTCTAGGAACAAAGTGTTTTAAATATCCATCTGCATATCATTATTAAATTTATTTACGCGCCTTATTATTTTTTTAGAATGCATGTTTAAGGGTGTATGATGAGACCTTAACAAAGATAATTAATTGGTTTCCAATTACGCAAAAAATCCTCAACATATATTAAGCGATTTACTTCCATTGAATGATTCTTACTCAAGATCCAAGATTGGCACTGGTTTGTTGGCCAAAGTCAAGGCCTTTGTCCATTGCGGATGTGTTTGAATCATGAAGGCTTTGTTCCATATCACATGTCTTGTCCAAGTTTTGATTTGTTGGCCGAAGTCAAGATCACTTCGTGTCCATCGACATCGATTACGAAGCTTTCCAAAGTCAATGGGTCCCGCTTAACTGAAATCATTAAGTTTGTTGTGCCAAAGCCAAGGCTTAATTGATTCAGAGGAAAAAGGTTAGGGAATATATTGGATATATTGGCATATATAAGATATATGTTTCGGACTTGGATGTCCACCTACTGGATCTAGGAATTGGATGAGATCCAATTGATCTTAGAGATTTACCTAGTTAAATATCATACAGCTTGTTGGCCAAAGTCAAGGTTGTGTGTTATTTTACGGGATCCTAGCCCACTAGGAAACAAGGTTTCCCGAGTACTCAACAAAGGGTTTGAGGCTCACCGAAAAATAGTGGGAGGCAAGTATTAAATTTGCAATTTTGTTTAGTTACTTGCCAATACGCGCTTATTTCAATTTTTCGTCATTACATACATAAATATATTAGTTGGACTAATAATTAATTTTTGTTTTTAAACAGTTGGACTGTATTCAAACTAATTCAAATTATAGTTGATTATATAATTGGATTATAGTAATCAATATATTTGAATTTAACCAATAAAATTATAGTTGATTATATAGTTAGACTATAGTAATCATTATATTCAATAATACCTAAAATCGTTGATTGGATAGTTGGACTATAGCAATCAAGATAACTGAAAGATTAGCGTTTAGAACATAATCATGGGTGAAAATGTCATTAAACGACTTTAATTTTCAAATTGGGAATAAAACTTCAGGATAGTCCTGGAAACTAAGAAGTTACTCTATTTGATAAAGAAACCTCTTGGGCCTAAGCCCGGAGTTGAGAAAATAGTAGAACATGATCTTTGGAAGATTCATGTGATGATAACTTTAGTGCTCAATCCATTATGCTTATTGCAATGACGCTTTTATTCCGCCATCAAAATTAAGGATTAGATCTTTGTACATTGATGATGAAATTAAAGGTCTTCATAGATATATTCTTAGATCTTAGAAGTACAAATAGCATAAAAAGCTCTTTAGCTCGAGTATGTCAGAGGGTACATTTGTCGTGCACTAGGTGACACAGATGATTGCTGACATCGATCAGCTAGGTTAGCTAGGCATTACCTACGTGGCCGAGACTACCAAAGATTTGATCTTATTGTCTCTACCCGAAAGCTGGGGCAGGTTCATTATGAACCAAGAGTAAACTCTTGGAGAGTTGATGGCTATACTTTAGGAGGCAAATCCAGAGCTTCTAAAAGGGGCAAAAGCAACATCATCACAGTCTTTTAGGAAGACAAATGACATATCCCAAGATGTCTGCCTAAACTGTAGCAAATGGGGTCACTGGATGTGTGACTGCCGTATGGACAAGGCAGACATGAAGGAAGTAAAGCGGGGCAAGGCTCCGTCTTTATGTATGTTTGTCATAAACATGTTCGCTATTAGTTTCAAAATTGAATTTTGATACTAGATGTGGTACATAAGATATGTACTTATGTGCAGAATCTGCTGATTAGCAGGAAACTGACTTTAGTTGAGATTTACCTGCGAATTGGAAACGGGACGAGAGTTGTTGTTTTAACCGTAGAAACCTAAGTTTAGGAACTACCCTTCGGGTGTGTACTTAAATTAGGAAACTGTTAAAATGTACCTAGTTTGACTAGAAACATTATCTCTATATAAGAGTATAACTTGTTGCGAGTATACCTTTATATTCTAGAACACTAAAGTGTTTTATTTTATAAAGATGATACTGAAATAAGCACATTAGATGTGAATAACAGTATTTATATTTTGAATATAAATTAATCTCAAACATATGATATGACAAACAAATAGCTCAAACTGAATAAATCAAATGAGACTTATTTGTGGCAATGTTGTCTAGGACACATAAACAAGACTCGTATATCCACACTGGGTTTTCTCATTCCTGAAGATTTGGGAATGCTAGGCATATGTTTGGACGTTACCAAACTAAAACCCAAATCGGATAAGTGCCTAATTGTAGGTTATCCTAAGGTAACCAAAGTATAGTACTTATACAACTCACAAGAGAACAATGTAATTGTTGCTCGCCATGCGGTCTTCCTAAGAGGAATACCTATATGCAGTGGTAAGTGGGAGGAAAGTAAACCTCGATGAAAATCGGAGTAATACTGTTCAAGGCACTGATTCCTTAATGGAACATAAATAGTTCATCAAGGATGAAAATATACCATAATCTTCGAATACACAAGAACCGCGTAAGTCGGACAGAGTCAGAAAACAACCTGAGAGGTATGGGTTTCTGATCTTGTTGGACAGTTATGACCCATAGCGTCACTATTTGTACAGATCATGGTGTTGTTGTACAAATTAAGTATGTGACAAAGGAAATTGTTCTCTTATCATTTGTGATTAGATCACCAAGATGTATAAATGATAGGAGGTCCTTATGATTAGTACCTGGATTGAGATGATATAAGACAGTGTCAATCCATGAAGGTTTAATCATTAAATATCCCTAGTTAGAGTATTATCGAGATTGGACATCGATAATGCGTAAAAGACTAGTATTACACTTGTGCGCGTTGTGAGGGCATAACGGCATAGTTCTCATATATTTGGGTATAGGATACTCATGCAAGTGTAATAGGAGATTGTGTTTTACCAATGGTACAGAAAACAGTTTTGCTCTGGATAGACCTCTCAGAATTCCATTGTTAGTATTACTATGTGACTATGGATGTCAGAATCAGGGTAGGTGTATTTGGTCTTAACCTGAGACTTGCACCGCTAATACTTGCGACAATCAATGTACTTTGGTTTTGATCGTCCAGGGCTTTAACAGGTTCTGTGTACGCCTCTTCTGGGTATATTGAGAATCGTAGTGTATTCCGTGTGATGTCGAGATGAAAGTATCACTCCAGTAATAGTGGAGATGATGATCACGTAGGATACAGAACTCGTTCTCTTATATGCTGCAGCTATCGGGATATTATGACTAGGTCATGTTTATCCGATTATATAGACTAGTTACCAGAGATCCGATATGTGCTTCGTACAGGGCAGACACAATTCCAGCCCCAGGCCTTGCACGTGACATCTGATACTGGATCGAAATACGCAATACTACGTATACTACGCCTGATATAGATCACATATTCCTGTAAGGATATTTCTGGAGAATTTGGTAGGCATGGCGCTTTGCTAGAAGCCAACCTTGTCTTGTAAATCGGTAAAAACGTAGTACTAGGTACGTACGTGTTCGGATAGTCCGACAACCGGATTTACTGCCAACATATTCGGGGATCTCATGGGTCACTTCCCGAAGATTCACCGATGACGTATGACTCGCACTTTATTAATATGAGATTAATTAAATGAGAGAGAAAATTAATCTGGGATTAATTACAGAGATATTTTATCTGCGATAAAATATTAATTAAAGATAGAAAATGATTAATTTGGAATTAATTGATAAATTAATATATTCGATATATTAAATGAAATTTGATTTCGACGCGGAATCGATATTAGATTTTAATTCGGGCGAACGAGTTAATTTAGAATTAATTCATTAGCGATGTGAATAGTGATTTTACTAGGCATAATTATTTAATTACGTCGCAACGGAAAATTCGTTAATTTGGAATTAGCGAACCCGAGCCCGAGAGTGTTTGCGGACGCACTCGCATTTCGAATTCAAGTGCGGCCACAAGTCACATCAAGCGTCAAATCGCTAGACAATCAAGTGATGGAAGTCACATCACTTTGAGTGAAGTGATGTCTAGTCACTTTTGATGTGAATAGTTGATGTGGGTTGTTGAATGCATTTAATGCATTTTTGCCTCCAATTTTGTTGACTTTTGAAAGCAAATTTTTTGGTATATCATTAATTGATTTTTGGAAAATCAAAACCAACTCATTCTCTCCATTCCTCTCTTCCTCTCTCACGTCCTAGGGCCATATTTCTTCTTCTTTTTCTGTTAATGCCGAGAATGAAGAGGAGTGCAAGGGTGATTTTTATGGCAAAAATTACCAAGTGCTAGCACACATTCGGGGTCTTACGAAGGTGATAGGGAACCAGACACGTGAGCTTGGAATCACAACACAAAAGCTTGGAGCTTGGAGGACCAAGATGGCCGAAACTTGGAGGACAGAAACTGTGCACTACCGAGAGCACTCTTGGAGGGAGCTTGAAGTTTTTTTTCTTCGTCGCATCGCTCAACCGCTCAATGTAAGTATTATGTAACTTCTTTGTTGTATTCGCATTTATGTTTCATCGCTTTAAATCGATCCTCGGGACCGTAGAAACCCAACAATGGTATCAGACTCGTATATCCACAGTTTTGAAGAGTGGGTACTAGGACTAATTTGATTCCAATCAAATAAAGTCTACGAAACTAGTTTATTGGGAAAAGTGCCTAAAACACATTTACTTGGTAAAAGTGCAAGTGCCACCGATCTGTTAGCCCTCGTTCATAGTGAAGTAGGTGGGCCCATATCTAGTTAGGCTAGAGGTGGATATGAATATTTCATGACCTTTACGGATGTGGCATCATGTTATGGTTATGTGTTTCCTTTGAAACACAAATCGAAAACTTTTAGAGTTTCGACACGAAATAGACAAACAGATCGGCTAAAGTGTAAAACCATCACGGTTAGACCATGATGAAAATACTTAAGCAATAAGTTTCTCATATACTTGAAAGAGTATAGTATTCTTTCAATGAGGACTCTTCCCAGAACACGTCAATTTGACGGTGTGTCCAAACGGAGAGACCAAATTTTGTTGGACATGATAAGGTTAATCATGAGTCGCTCTGAGCTACCATTTCCTTCAAAGGATACGCATAAACAGTGAAGAACTTATTTAGAATAAGGTTCCATAAAAAAAATATGTTTGACAGACTTGATATTAGATATGAACAGGAAAGAAACCAGGTTTCTCATTCCTGAAGATATGGGAGTGCTAGGCATACGTTTGGATGATGCCAAACTAGAACCCAAATCGGATAAATGCCTAATTGTAGGTTATCGTAGGGATACCAAAGTATAGTACTTATACAATTCACAAGATAACAATGTAATTGTTGCTCTCCATGCGTTTTTTCCTAAGAGGAATACCGATATGCAGTGGTAAGTGGGAGGAAAGTAAAAAATCGATGAAAATCGGAGTAATACTATCCAGGCACCGATTCCTTAATAGAACACAAATAGTTCATCAAGGATGAAACTATACCAGTAATCTTCGAATACACAAGAACCGCGTAGATCGGAGAGAGTCAGAAAACAACATGGTTTATATGGGTTTCTGATATCACCTCATAAAGATGTCAATCTTATTGAGGAATACCAACTGACTACGTATCAGGAAGTGATACAAGGTATTGACTCCCAATTATGGCAAAGTGCCATGAAGTCCAAAATGGATTCCATGTATACCAACTAAGTTTGGATACTAGTTGTTGTACCGTAAGGCATTGTGCCTATTGGTACTATATAAGTCTTCAAGAAAGACATACATGGAAGGCAACATACCAACGTACTAAGCTAGGCTTGTAGCGAAAAGGTATCGTTATCAACATTGTGTCGATTATGACGAAACCTTTTACCTGTTGCCATTGTTATATCCATTTGGACGATGCTTGCTGATGCTGCATATTTCATTTATGAAATGTGGCAGCTGAATGCCAAAATCGCTTTCCTTAACGGAAACCCTTTAGAGTTGTCGTACCATAACAAGCAAACTAGGTTTGCAGGTTATTCGATCCATGGATGGATTGAAGCAAGCATTGCGTTCTTGGAATTATCATTTTGATGTAATCATAATAGAGTATGATTAAATTCAAAACAAAACTGATTCTTGTGTATATAAGGAGGTTAGTGGGAGCGCACTGATAGTGAATGTCCTAAATAATGATGATATATCATTTCTTGGAAATGATATTCCCATAATACAATCGGTGAAAGCTTGGCTTTCGAGAAAATTCTCCGTAGAATTCTTGGGAGAAACAACCTTTATTCTAGGAATAAAGATTTACTGGAATAGATTTAAAGTTGTTGATACTCTCCGAGAATAGATTTAAAGTTGTTGATACTCTCCGAGAACTCGTACATTGAAATAAATATACGCGACCTGGTGTCTCATACGCTTTGAGCATATGGATTCACAATTGGGACCAATCCAAGTGATAGTCATTGGATTGATGTTAAGAACATCATTGAGTAACTTAGAGGAACTAAGGATGTTTTCTTAAGCTATGGAGAAGGAGAACTTGAAGTGACTGGGATCACTACTGCAAGTTTCCTAACCGATATAAATGACTATAAGTCGTAACAAAGGTACTATACAGTTTGAATAACGAACAGTGAGCTGGAAATCTTCCAAGCAAGATACTGTTACCGAATAAACAACTAAAGCGGGTTATTGCTGCAGCTGAGGCAGCAATAGAAGCCTTCTGGATTGACAATAATCTAATTGGATTATAATAGTTCTGTTAGCAGCTGAGCTAGGCTACAGCGCAGGCTAAAGAATTAATGGTCTCATCAACGATCCAGATATATACTTCGATATTCATCTGATTCGTTCGGATCATACATCGTGGCGATGTGATTGTCGAATAAATCGCATCAGATGATAATCATGCAAATCCGCTGACAAAAGTGTTTTCTCAGTAATTTGAGCGAACCGTACATAGTTCGGGTGTAGGACACATGAGTGACTGGCTATAGGCCATGTGGGAGATTGTTGGACAGTTATGACCCATAGCGTCACTATTTGTACAGATCATGGTGTTGTTGTACAAATTAACTATGTGACAAAGGAAATTGCTCTCTTATCATTTGTGATTAGATCACCAAGATGTATAAATGATAGGAGGTCTTTATGATTAGTACCTGCATTGAGATTATATGAGACAGTATCAATCCACGAAGGTTTAATCATTAAATATCCCTAGTCAGAGTATTATCGAGATTGGACATCGATAATGCGTAAAAGACTAGTATTACATTTCTGCGCGTTGTGAGGGCATAACGGCATAGTTCTAATATATTTGGGTATAGGATACTCATTCAAGTGTAGTAGGAGGTTGTGTTTTACCGATGGTACGGAAAACAGCTTCGCTCTGGATAGACTCCTCGGAATTCCATTGGTAGTATTACTTTGTGTCTATGGAAGTCCGAATCAGGGTAGGTGTATTTGGTCTTAACCTGAGACTTGCACCGCTAATACTTGCGACAATCAATGCACTTTTGTTTTGGTCGTCCAGGGCTTTAACAGGTTCTGTGTACGCCTCTTCTGGGTATATTGAGAATCGTAGTGTATTGGGTGTGATGTCGAGATGGAAATATCACTCCAGTAATAGTGGAGATGATGATCATGTAGGATATGTAACTCGTTCTCTTATATGTTGCAGCTATCGGGATATTATGACTAGGTCATGTATATCAGATTATAGAGACTAGTTACCTGAGATCCGATATATGATTCGTATGGCGCAGACATAATTCCAGCCACAGGCCTTGCACATGACATCCGATACTGGATCGAAATACGCAATACTACGTATACTACGCCTGATATAGATCGCATATTCCTGTAAGATTATTTCTAGAGAATTGGGTAGACATGGCGCTTTGCTAGAAGCCAACCTTATCTTGTAAATCGGTAAAAACGTAGCACTAGGTACGTACGTGTTCGGATAGTCCGACAACCGGATTTACTGCCAACATATCCGGGGATCTCATGGGTCGGTTCCTGAAGATTCATCGATGACGTATGACTCGCACTTTATTAATCTGGGATTAATTAAATGAGATAGAAAATTAATCTGGGATTAATTACGGAGATATTTTATATGGGATAAAATATTAATTAAAGAGAGAAAATGATTAATTTGGAATTAATCGATAAATTAATATATTCGATATATTAAACGAAATTGGATTTCGACACGGAATTGAAATTAGATTTTAATTCGGGCGGACGAGTTAATTTAGAATTAATTCATTAGCGACGTGAATAGTGATTTTGCTAGGCATAATTATTTAATTACGTCGCAACGGAAAATTCGTTAATTTGGAATTAGCGAACCCGGGCCCGGGAGTGTTTGCAGACGCACTCGTATTTCGAATTCAAGTGCGGCCACAAGTCACATCAAGCGTCAAATCGCTAGTCAATCAAGTGATGGAAGTCACATCACATTGAGTGAAGTGATGTCTAGTCACTTTTGATGTGAATAGTTGATGTGGGTTGTTGAATGCATTTAATGCATTTTTGCCTCCAAATTTGTTGACTTTTGAAACAAATTTTTTGGTATATCATTACTTAATTTTTGGAAAATCAAAACCAACTCATTCTCTCCATTCCTCTCTTCCTCTCTCACGGCCTAGGGCCATATTTCTTATTCTTTTTCTGTTAATGCCGAGAATGAAGAGGAGTGCAAGGGTGATTTTTGTGGCAAAAATTACCAAGTGCTAGCACACATTCGGGGTCTTACGAAGGTGATCGGGAACCGCACACATGAGCTTGGAATCACAACACAAAAGCTTGGAGCTTGGAGGACCAAGATGGCCGAAACTTGGAAGACAGAAACTGTACACTGCCGAGAGCACTCTATGAGGGAGCTTGAAGTTTTTGTTCTTCGTCGCATCGCTCAACCGCTCAATGTAAGTATTCTGCAACTTCTTTGTTGTGTTCGCACTTATGTTTCATCGCTTTAAATCGATCCTCGGAGCATAGAAACCCAACAGATCTCACCTCATGTAGATGTCAATCTTATTGAGGAAGACAGACCGACTACGTATGAGGAAGTGATACAAGGTATCGACTCCTTTCATGACAAAGTGTCATGAAATCCGAAATGGATTCAATGTATATAAACTAAGTTTGGACACTAGTTGATGTACCAGAAGGCATTGTGCCTATTGGTACTGTATATGTCTTCAAGGAAGACATACATGGATGGCAACAAACCAACGTACAAAGCTAGGCTTGTAGCGAAAAGGTATCATTATCAACATTGTGTCGATTACGACAAAACCTTTTACTCGTTGCCATGGTTAAATCCATTTGGATAATGCTTGCTAATGCTGCATGTTTCATTTATGAAAGGTGGCAGCGGAACGTCAAAATCGCTTTCCTTAAACGGAAACCTTTTGGAGGATGTTTACTACATCCTGACGGTTTTGTCGCACCAAAATAAGCAAACAAGGTATACAAGTACATCGATCCATTTATGGATTGAAGTAAGCATTGCGTTCTTGGAACCAGTGTTTTGATGTAATCATAATGGTATATGATTTAATTCAAAATGAAAATGATTCTTGTGTATATAAGGAGGTTAGTGGGAGAGAACTGACAATGATTGTCCTAAATAATGATGATATATCATTTCTTGGAAATGATATTCCCATAATACAATCGGTGAAAGCTTGCCTTTAATGAAAAAATCTCTGTAGAATACTTGGGAGAGACAACCTTTATTCTAGGAATAAAGATTTACTGGGATAGATTTAAAGGTTGTTGGCACTCACCGAGTACTCGTACATTGAAATAAATGTACGCGACCTGGTGTCTCACATACTTTGAGTATATGGAGTCACAATCAGGCCAATCCATGTGATGGTCACTAGATTGATGTTAAGAACATCCTTAAGTATCTTAGATGATCTAATGATTCTTTCTTAAGCTATGGAGAAGAAGAACTTGAACTGACTGGGTTCACTGTTGCAAGTTTCCTAACCAACAAAAATGACTATAAGTCGTAATAACGGTACTATATGGTTTGAATAACGGAACAGTGAGCTGGAAATCTTCCATGCAAGATACTGTTGCCGAATAAACAACAAAAGTGGAATATTGCTGCAGCTGAGGCAGCAATAGAAGCCATTTGGATCTTAATAATCCTAATTGGATTAGGTGTAGTTCTGTTAGCAGCTGAGTTAGGCTACAACATAGGCTAAAGAATTAATGGTCTCATCAATGATCCAGATATGTACTTCAAATATTCATCTGATTAATTCGGATCATACATCATGGCGATGTGATGATCGAATAAATCGCATCAGATAATAACATTGCAAATCCACTGACGAAAGCCCTTCCTCAGCAGAAGTTTGAGCGAACCATACATAGTTCAGGTGTAGGACACCTGAGTGATTGGCTATAGGCCAAGTGGGAGATTGTTGGACAATTATGACCCATAGCATCACTATTTGTACAGATCATGGTGTTGTTGTACAAATTAACTATGTGACAAAGGAAATTGCTCTTTTATCATTTGTAATTAGATTACCGGGATATATAAATGATAAAAGTCCATATGATTAGTTCCGGATTGATAAGATATGAGACAGTATCAATCCATGAAGGTTTAATCATTAAAACATCCATAGTCGGAGTATTATCGAGATTGGACATCGATAATGCGAAATAGACTAGTATTGCACTTGTGCGTGTTATGGGAGTATAATGGCATAGTTCTCATATATTTGGGTATTGGATACTCATGCAAGTGTAATAGGAGGTTGTGTTTACCGATGGTACGGAAACATCTTCGCTCTGGATAGACCCCTCGGAATTCCATTAGTAGTATGACTATGTGTCTATGGAAGTCCGAATCGGGGTAGGTGTATTTGGTCTTAACCTGAGACTTGCACCGCTAATACTTGTGACAATCAATATACTTTTGTTTTGGTCATCCAGGGCTTTAACCGGTTCTGTGTACGCCTCTTCTGGGTATATTGAGAATCGTAGTGTATTGGGTATGATGTCTAGATGGAAGTATCACTCCAGTCATAGTGGAGATGATGGTCACATAGGATACGTAACTAATACTCTTTAGTACTGCAGTCATCGGGATAATATGACTAGGTCATGATTATCCGATTATAGAGACTTGTTACCAGAGATCTGACATGTGCTTCGTACGGGGCAGACACAATTCTAGCCCCAGGCCTAGCACGTGACATCTGATACTGGATCGTAATACGCAATACTACGTATAATACGCCTGATATAGATTACATATTCCTTTAAGAATATTTCTGGAGAATTGGGTAGGCACGGTGCTTTGCTAGAAGCCAACCATGTCTTGTAAATCGGTAAAAACGTAGTATTAGGTACATAAGTGTTCAGATAGTCCAACGACCGGATTTACTGCCAACATATCCGATGATCTCATGGGTCGCTTCCCGAAGATTCACCGATGACGTATGACTCACACATAATTAATTTGGGATTAATTATAAGAGAGAGAAAAGTAATCTGGGATTAATTACGGAGATATTTTATCTGGGATAAAATACTATTTAAAGAGAGAGAGAATGATTAATTTGGAATTAATCGATAAAATAATATATTCGATATATTAAATGAAATTAGATTTCGACGTGGAATTAAAATTAGATTGTAATTCGGGCGAACGAGTTAATTTAGAATTAATTCGCTAGCGACATGAATAGTAATTTTACTAGGCAAAATTATTTAATCAAATTTGATTTAATTACGTCGCAACGAAAAATTCGTTAATTTGGAATTAGCGAACCCGAGCCCGGGAGTGTTTGCGGGCCCACTCGCATTTCGAATTCAAGTGCGGCCCACAAGTCACATCACACGTCACATCATTAGTCATTCAAGTGATGGATGTCTTGTCACTTTGAGTGATGTGATGTCTAGTCACTTTTGAGTGATGTGAATAGTTGAAAGGCTTTTAAAGCCTTGTACCTTTTTTGGGAAATGGTAATTGACTTTTGGTATTTTGATTTTTGAAATCAAAAACCAAATGCACAACACATTTTTCTTCTCTCTCTCTTCTCCTCTCCAATTCGGCCAAGGGCCAAATTCTCTCAATTTTGCTTCTCTTTCCCGAGAACAACAAGCAAGAACAAGGAAGATTTGTGGCAAATTTCTCTTATGCTAGCACATAAAGAGTCATCCAAAGGTGATAGGGAAACAAACCCTTGAGCATGGAATCACACACAAAGCTTGGAGCTTGGAAAGAACTAAGATCAAGCTTGGCCGAAAGTCATCCATGGAGGAAAAGCTTGAAGAATTTTTTATTTTTCAACGCATCGCAAATCCGATCAATGTAAGTATGATTCCGCCATACTTCTTTGTTGTATTCACATATTTTCATTGCTTGAATGATCTTGGGACTATAGTAGAAACCCAACATGTAGATATACCTGAAGGAGTAAATCCTATAGGGTGCAAATGGATCTACAAAAGAAAGAGGGGAGTGGACAGTAATGTAGAGACATTTAAAGCATGGCTAGTGGCAAAGGGTTATACCCAAAAAGAAGGAGTTGACTATGAGGAAACTTTTTCACCAGTAGCCATGCTGAAGTCCATTCGAATCTTGCTTTCCATTGCTGCTCATTATGATTATGAAATTTGGCAGATGGATGTCAAGACAGCCTTTTTGAATGACTATCTTGAAGAGACCATCTATATGGAGCAACCAGAAGGTTTTATAAGCAATGACGAAAAGTAAAAGGTTTGCAAGTTGCAAAGGTCTATCTATGGACTTAAGCAAGCGTCCAGATCTTGGAACATGAGATTTGATTAGGTGATCAAATCGTATGGCTCCGAAAGTTCTTTACTGATCTGGAAGTGGTTCCAGATATGGACAAGCCATTATCACTTTATTGTGATAATAGTGGTGCAGTGGCTAATTCCAAAGAACCAAGAAGCCACAAGAGATCAAAACATATTGAGAGAAAATATCATGTGATTAAGGACATTGTGCAACGCGGAGACGTGGTTGTTCTGAAGATTCCATCTGCAGAGAATCTAGCCGATCCTTTTACCAAGACGCTGCCTGCAAAGAGTTTTGAGGGGCATCTAGAAGGATTGGGGATTAGAGACATGTCTCATTTTCTTTAGGGTAAGTGGGAGTTTGTTGGGATTTGTATGCCCGACAAGCAAATATGTTCGAAACATGATTGATTAATAAATTTGTGATTCTATTTTATTCCATGTATGCATTTTGATTTTCTTTATAAAATTCATGAAAATTCTGTGATTATTTATGTAGCTTTAAATTAAACATATATGTGTATGTAAAATGTTACATACATATATGCATGGATAAAATTTAAAGAGTAATAATCAAAATTTATCCATGACTATGATTTGATGTTGGGAATCTTCAAATCCAAAGTCATAAGTACAGTTCATTCCAATATGAATGGTATAGTTCTATCCAGACTATATTATGTAGAGACATAAAAATGAATGTATTTTATATAATAAGATTATATTGGACATGACCAAATAAAATTGAAAAGTTCTAATAATTCCGTTAAATATAGAACATCAATTTTATCATAAAGATTGTCATATATGTGATGATCTTAATTCATTGTATTTAGCATACTCTTATATCATATTAATTTATTCTTTAATTTACTCGGTATGACTTTGTATTTATTACATTTCGTAAACCTTGTATTTTGGGAATGAGTTGAATGAATAGCTGGGAATGCTAACCTGATACAATGAAATCCGTTCATAAGATTCCCTTATTTGTTAGTTCAGGACCTGAACAATTAGCGCGCAAATTCATAAAAGTTATGAATTAATTGTTCACTTAATAACTAATGGAAGTCAAGGATAAAGATGTAATTGGAGAGGTTAACGGATTTTTTTTATACCTAGCTCCTTTACGAATCTATTATGGAGGATCATTGCATAGGTAATGACTATATCAATGGACGAATACTTTGAGTAATTAATTTTATAATTTTGAGAGTGCAATTCTGGGTATTTAGTGGAGTTACTCCAGAATTAATAATTTTCGTTTGATTAATAAAAGAGTTTATAATTAATCGACGGAATTATTGGAGCTTAGAATTATAAGTCCATCGGTCCCCTCGTCGTCTTCTATCACTGTTCGAATGATAATAATTGTGAAGAAAAATAGTTGGGAATTATTTAAAATAATTATGAATTATTTTACACTCTAATTATTCCATATAGCTCTTGTTTGGAAATTATGACAAATGTTGTCTTAATATATTTATTAATAGATAATGTATATATTTATTAATTTATGAAAATTAATATTTAATTAATTTGATTAATTAAATTTTAATTCAATGAGATAATATTTCAAAAGTTGAAATTTTGAAAATTATTTTAATATATTATCTTTGATAAATTATGAGATAAATATTAAATGATTTTATTTTGATTTTTTTAAAATTAAAATCAATATCCTTAAAAGATATGCTTGACAATATTTTTGATATTTGAAATAATCAAAAAACGTGGGCATAAGGTGTTGACGGTGGATTTTGGTCTCAGGGCAATATGGGAATATCACTCCCGAGGAAATCCTCCTTCAATAGTGAATTTGTTTGGTTATGGGGGACCAAAGGCAAATTTAGCAAAAGACAGATAAATACAACAATCAACAAGGAGATTTAACGTGGTTCGGCGGATTTAGATCCGACCTACGTCCACGGACACAAACAGGATGATACTTTTATTACTCAAATACGCTTCTCAGCTCTGCTTCTTTGTGTTTACAAGTATGATCGTAGTCATTCTCTACTCCACCCTCTCCTCTTCTATTTATAATAGTGAAGAAATCAGACTCCTTCTCCTACAAGAATTTCCTAGTTGAAATACTTTCATTTTCCCATAAAGATTCCTAGTCAAAACTATTCCCTTTTCCCATAAGGATTCCTAATCAAAACTACTTTTACTTTCTTTATCCTACTAGGACTCTGACTCACCAGTTTTCCCCATGAAAGTAGGATAACTTGTCATCTTATCCGCAAGAATAGGGTGTCATCTTCCGGAGCACGCCTCACCATGTGCTCGGTCTTCATGAGGTCGGTCATGATGGTCCTTTGAGCTGAGAATGTTGTTGTCGATCGGATAATGCCCGGTCATCCGATCTCAAGTGGTCGGTCACCTATCATCAAGTGCTCGGTCTCTTACTGTATAGTGGCCGGGTCGGCTTTAATGATCTCGCCCAAGAAGGGAATTACCCTTTTTACCCCTGCCGTACTCTTTAAATAACATAGGTCCTGAAAACACCATCAACAATTTTAATATTTATACAAAAAGATTAGGAAATTCAATTTAAAGATTAACCCAGAAAGCATAAAATTAATTACTTATGTTAAAAACGGGTGATTAGTTAAGATTCTTTTATAAAAATAGGAAAATATCATAACTTTACCCCGTTCTTGGCTTCAATCCGATGATCTCCATCGATGTGGCAACAAAGTCCAACAATGTCGAAATCTTCCGTACAAAACGTGTAAAGAAACAGCGCTATGAAATCATCGTCATCATCCATTTAATCGTATCCTCCTAGGATGAACATGTTTGTACCAAAATCAAAATTCAACAACAAGTCAAACGGTGGCATTTGAAGATCATTTGTGGTTTTGAGAACAAATTGAAGATTTTGAGAACAAACCTAAATTGCAAGAATCGTTGAAGACTGAACGAAATAGGACAATCAGCGGCACAACGAGCAACGACGTGATGAGTTGCATGTTGGTTTTCAGAATTCATGCGCAGCGAAAATCGTGTTATTTTTTCATACATGAACAATCAAAACCGGATCCGTATTTTCTAGTACACTAATAACATAAATATTTAGAACTTAAGTAAGAAATATACATGTTGATCTGGATCTTTATGAATCACGATTCTGTTGATCTGGATCTTTTTGTATCACGATTCTTTGAACCACGATCTTCCTCGTCTTATCTCCTCACCTCCAACAGCACGTGTGGGCGTGAAAATAATTAAGAAGAAAACTCTAATTTTAGAAGGATTCGTGTACTCAACACATGAGACGAATCGTGGATGTTATTTTCCTTTTGATTTTCTCAAAACCAAAACAAAAGGAAAACAAAAACAAAGAAAACTTTTTTCTATTATTTTTTTTTCCAGCAGCCACTTTTTTTGTTTCTTGTTGTTGTTCTTTTTGTTTTTGTGTGTTATTTGTTTTTCGATCAAAGCCCACGTATATTAGCTCTTATACTCTCTTGGAAGAATTTTTGTTTTGATCAAAATCCAACATTACCTTATGTTGATGGTGTTTTCAGGACCTATGTTATTTAAAGAGTACGGCAGGGGTAAAAAGGGTAATTCCCTTCTTGGGCGAGATCATTAAAGCCGACCCGGCCACTATACAGTAAGAGACCGAGCACTTGATGATAGGTGACCGACCACTTGAGATCGGATGACCGGGCATTATCAGATCGACAACAACATTATCAGCTCAAAGGACCATCATGACCGACCTCATGAAAACCGAGCACATGGTGAGGCGTGCTCCGGAAGATGACACCCTATTCTTGCGGATAAGATGACAAGTTATCCTACTTTCATGGGGAAAACTGGTGAGTCAGAGTCCTAGTAGGATAAAGAAAGTAAAAGTAGTTTTGATTAGGAATCCTTATGGGAAAAGGGAATAGTTTTGACTAGGAATCTTTATGGGAAAAGGAAAGTATTTCAACTAGGAAATTCTTGTAGGAGAAGGAATCTGATTTCTTCACTATTATAAATAGAAGGGGAGAGGGTGGAGTAAAGAATGACTACGATCAGACTTGTAAACACAAAGAAGCAGAGCTGAGAAGTGTATTTGAGTAATAAAAGTATCATCCTGTTTGTGTCCGTGGACGTAGGTCGGATCTAAATCCGCCGAACCACGTTAAATCTCCTTGTTGATTGGTGTATTTATCTGTCTTTTGCTAAATTTGCCTTTGGTCCCCCATAACCAAACAAATTCACTATTGAAGGAGGATTTACTCGGGAGTGATATTCCCATATTGCCCTGAGACCAAAATCCACCGTCAACAGTTGGCGCCGTCTGTGGGGAATCAACAAAAAGCAACTCGCGTAGTAAGACAATGGCGGAAGGCGGAAACCACCAATCGTCAGGGAGCTCGGCTGCGGATTGGATTGAGAAGATTGAGGAGAACCTGAGGAAGGAAAGGGAGGAAAACCAAATTCTGCTAAAAACCATAGTAGACCGGTTGGAAAAAATAGAAGGAGCGCACGACGGAAAATTCGAGACAGGGACTAGCCGACGAAGGAACGAAATAGCAGAAGGAAAAAGAATTATTGATACAAGTGAGGACGACAGACCCCGGAGGAGGGTCCCTACAGGGTAAGATCTATGGTGGTGCAGAAAGATTCCCAGACCGAGGACATGTGGGAGGAAGAGGATGACAAATCATCACCAGACTCCTCCTATGAAGGCCCTCACAACACCCGGAGAAGAGGGAAAGAATATGATGAAAAAATGCGGGAAGATACCGAGCCCGAGAAGCACCACTCCCAAGATAA
Source organism: Zanthoxylum bungeanum (assembly GCA_019454045.1). NCBI lineage: Eukaryota > Viridiplantae > Streptophyta > Magnoliopsida > Sapindales > Rutaceae > Zanthoxylum > Zanthoxylum bungeanum. The sequence goes on from SKCR01000769.1 coordinate 92,867, forward strand.
CAGAAAGAAAGGAAACCGTAGGAGGTGGCATGGAACCAAAGACAGCAGCATGAAATATTGGTTACGGGAGGAGCTGGCCAAATGGGGAGTATGCCCCAATACAGACAGAGGGGATGCCCAGGACGGCAAAGACGAGTCCCCCCTCACAGAAGAAATAAAGTCAGAGAAATTCCCAAAAAAATTCAGCATGCCAAATATGGCGCCATACAAAGGCCATACCGATCCCAAAACCCACATCAAATGCTTCGTCCTACTAATGGAGGTACAAGGGGTAACAGGGGACGCCATTTGCAAAGTGTTCCCCTTAACTCTAGCCGGACCGGCCATCCTATGGTATAGAAGCCTAGCCCCAAGAAGCATCAGCAGCTTCACACAACTCAGAAAATCATTCATACGGCACTTCAAGGGGGCTTGCGTCCCCAGAAAGACAGTTGGAGAACTAATACTTATAAAACAAAGAGACGATGAACCTTTGAAGATATTTATTGAAAGATACCATAATATGGTACTCAAAGTCGGAAGATATGAATCCCCCGAGGCCCTGGAAAGCTTGAAGGGAGCCTTGAAAGTCGGGAGGCTATGGACCCACCTAAGGATCCAAGACACCCCGGACTACGCAACCGCCCTAGAGGTGGCCCGAAAATTCGTTCTATTAGAAAACGGGGAGAAAATATCCCGAAGAGGGAACACCATCAAAGAAAGGACCACAACGTAATGGGACATGCCACGAATGGGTGCAGAGACCTGCGGGAGCAGGTGGAAGAACTTGGTGAAAGAAGGCTATCTTAGTGTGTACATAGACCATTCGGTTTTTGAGGTCGACCAAGTTGATAGCGGAAGTCATCCGGTCGGATGCGTGGAATGCTGAGATGTATAGATGATGTATTAAGAAGGGTCTTGCTTGTAGTGACCCTTGTAGAGTTGCAAGAAAGGCAGCAGATCCCAAAAAGGTGAGTAAAACCTCTTCTGACTTAGGTTGACATTTGATTATGCTTGTTTGTTATGGCTCACACAATGGTTTTGATATTTGTTTTCCGGCTCGGGTCTGCTCTTGTACCGCCGAGACCGATGTCTCTTTCCGGCTCGGGTATGCTCTTGTACCGCCGAGATCGATGTCTCTTTCCGGCTCGGGTCTGCTCTTGTACTGCCGAGACCGATGTCTCTTTCCGGCTCGGGTATGCTCTTGTACCGCCGAGATCGATGTCTCTTTCCGGCTCGGGTATGCTCTTGTACCGTCGAGATCGATGTTTGTTACATCTCGGGGTCGAGTTACGTCCCACCGAGTCGTGCTTATTGGCCTGGGGACGGAACATTCCCCAAGAACCAAATGTCTCTTAAGCTCGGGGTCCTCAGAATATTCAGGGACATACTCGATGTATAGGATCCGTGAGAAGCATAGCACGGGGATGGATGATACCTCTGTGGCGATTGCTTGCTCTAGTGTTGCCGAACATAAGGAGGAACATGCCCTTAATATGTCGAGCACTCTTTTTACCCGATTTAACGGATCCGTGGGAAAGCATAGCACGGGGGATGATGATGCCCCCGTGACGATTGCTAGCTCCAGTGATGCCGGACCTAAGGAGGAATATACCCTTAGCATCCCGGACACTCTTTGATCTATTCATCATTTGGATCCGAGAGAGGCGCAGCACGGGGATGCGTCGTGCCCCTGTAGCGTGTGCCTGCTCCAGCGTGGTAAGGAGGAGCCCTCGTACAATACACAGGCTCCACAGTGACCCAACGTGTAAAGGATGTGCCCTTACCATTCAAATGCTCTACTGATCCAAATCCTGGTTCGTCGGGACACTGAATTGAAAGATTCAGAATTGTGTTTTGGAAACCGCGGACAGGATGCTATTTTAAGGAATCTGTGCTGTTGTTTACGCTTGTGAAAAAGTTTTGCTTTGGGACAAGTGCTAAGTCACCCCCACATTTTGATTTTATCTTCGAAAGTTTTGTTTTTATTTTTTCGTCAGTCTGACAAGGGGACGCCCAAGTCAGATTCGATAGGGCTTCAAAGATGGATACACTTCCCATCTGAATTAGTCCCAATGATTAACCAGTGCTCGGGGCTGGATTCGTTCCGCCGAGGCCACTTGGTTAATCTGCTCGGGGCTGGATTCGTTCCGCCGAGGCCACTTGGTTAATCGGTTCGGGGCTGGATTCGTTCCGCCGAGACCACTTGGTTAATCTGCTCGGGGTTGGATTCGTTCCGCCGAGGCCACTTGGTTAATCGGCTCGGGCTGGATTCATTCCGCCAAGGCCACTTGATTATTCGGCTCAAGGCTGGATTTCGTTCCGCCGAGGCCACTTGATTATTCGGCTCGGGGCTGGATTTCGTTCCGCCGAGGCCACTTAGTTATTCAGCTCGGGGTCGGGTTACGTCCCACCGAGTCTACCTCTTTGGACTGGGGACGTAACATTCCCCCAGGTCCAAGTGCCTTTCTCAGCTCGGGGTCGGGGTATGTCCCACCGAGTCAGCCCTTCGGACTGGGGACGTAACATTCCCCCAGGTCCAAGTGCCTTTCTCAGCTCGGGGTCAGGGTACGTCCCACCGAGTCAGCCCTTCGAACTGGGGACGTAACATTCCCCCAGGTCCAAGTGCCTTTCTCAGCTTGGGGTCGGGGTACGTCCCACCGAGTCAGCCCTTCGGACTGTGGACGTAACATTCCCCCATGTCCAAGTGCCTTTCTCAGCTCGGGTTCGGGTTACGTCCCACCGAGTTTAGCCCTTCGGACTGGGGACGTAACATTCCCCCAGGTACAAGTGCCTTTCTCAGCTCAGGGTCGGGGTACGTCCCACCGAGTCAGCCCTTCGGACTGGGGACGTAACATTCCCCCAGGTCCAAGTGCCTTTCTCAGCTCGAGGTCGGGGTACGTCCCACCGAGTCAGCCCTTCGGACTGAGGACGTAAAATTCCCCCAGGTCCAAGTGCCTTTCTCAGCTCGGGGTCGGGGTACGTCCCACCGAGTCAGCCCTTCGGACTGGGGACGTAACATTCCCCCAGGTCCAAGTGCCTTTCTCAGCTCGGGGTCGGGTTACGTCCCACCGAGTCTAGCCCTTCGGACTGGGGACGTAACATTCCCCCAGGTCCAAGTGCCTTTCTCAGCTCGGGGTCGGGGTACGTCCCACCCAGTCAGCCCTTCGGACTGGGGACGTAACATTCCCCCAGGTCCAAGTGCCTTTCTCAGCTCGGGGTCGGGGTACGTCCCACCGAGTCAGCCCTTCGGACTGGGGACGTAACATTCCCCCAGGTCCAAGTGCCTTTCTCAGCTCGGGGTCGGGGTACGTCCCACCGAGTCTAGCCCTTCGGACTGGGGACGTAACATTCCCCCAGGTCCAAGTGCATTTCTCAGCTCGGGGTCGGGGTACGTCCCACCGAGTCAGCCCTTTGGACTGGGGAAGTAACATTCCCCCAGGTCCAAGTGCCTTTCTCAGCTCGGGGTCGGGGTACGTCCCACCGAGTCAGCCCTTCGGACTGGGGACGTAACATTTCCCCAGGTCCAAGTGCCTTCTCAGCTCGGGGTCGGGGTACGTCCCACCGAGTCAGCCCTTCGGACTGGGGACGTAACATTCCCCCAGGTCCAAGTGCCTTTCTCAGCTCGGGGTCGGGGTACGTCCCACCGAGTCAGCCCTTCGGACTGGGGACGTAACATTCCCCCAGGTCCAAGTGCCTTTCTCAGCTCGGGGTCGGGGTACGTCCCACCGAGTCAGCCCTTCGGACTGGGGACGTAACATTCCCCCAGGTCCAAGTGCCTTTCTCAGCTCGGGGTCGGGTTACGTCCCACCGAGTCTAGCCCTTCGGACTGGGGACGTAACATTCCCCCAGGTCCAAGTGCATTTCTCAGCTCGGGGTCGGGGTACGTCCCACCGAGTCAGCCCTTTGGACTGGGGAAGTAACATTCCCCCAGGTCCAAGTGCCTTTCTCAGCTCGGGGTCGGGGTACGTCCCACCGAGTCAGCCCTTCGGACTGGGGACGTAACATTTCCCCAGGTCCAAGTGCCTTTCTCAGCTCGGGGTCGGGGTATGTCCCACCGAGTCAGCCCTTCGGACTGGGGACGTAACATTCCCCCAGGTCCAAGTGTCTTTCTCAGCTCGGGGTCGGGTTACGTCCCACCGAGTCTAGCCCTTCGGACTGGGGACGTAACATTCCCCCAGTTCCAAGTGCCTTTCTCAGCTCGGGGTCGGGGTACGTCCCACCGAGTCAGCCCTTCGGTCTGGGGACGTAACATTCCCCCAGGTCCAAGTGCCTCTCTTCATTCGGGGTCGGGTTACGTCCCACCGAATCAGCCCTTCGGACTGGAGACGTAACATTCCCCCAGGCCCGAGCATCTCTCACAGCTCGAGACAGGATCACATGCCACCGAGCACATCATCGTTAGCTCAGAGGAAAAATTTTCTCCTCACAATCGAGATTGGATCAGTCAGGGGTCAGGACCTCTAAATCTCTGGTACATATATTACAGAGGAGGAGTCATTTTTAGTTTGGACAACAAGAGGAACTTCATCTCCTGATGGAACGACCCAAGTAAGGAATTTGCTTTGAGGTGGAGAATCGTTCTGAATAGGGTCAGCATCTCCAATAACCGAGGATATGAAGATATAAACAGAAGACTTAGTTGATGGCGAATGCAATTTCTCTGCGGTTCCTGGAGTGACCACCGACGGATTCATCGGCACACCATCGTTTTTATAGTTCCCGGCATCAACTCGCAAACTCGTTGTTACCGAGAACTAAGGGACAGATGTTGATGGTGTTTTCAGGACCTATGTTATTTAAAGAGTACGGCAGGGGTAAAAAGGGTAATTCCCTTCTTGGGCGAGATCATTAAACCCGACCCGGCCACTATACAGTAAGAGACCGAGCACTTGATTATAGGTGACCGACCACTTGAGATCGGATGACCGGGCATTATCAGATCGACAACAACATTCTCAGCTCAAAGGACCATCATGACCGACCTCATGAAGACCGAGCACATGGTGAGGCGTGCTCCGGAAGATGACACCCTATTCTTGCGGATAAGATGACAAGTTATCCTACTTTCATGGGGAAAACTGGTGAGTCAGAGTCCTAGTAGGATAAAGAAAGTAAAAGTAGTTTTGATTAGGAATCCTTATGGGAAAAATGAATAGTTTTGACTAGGAATCTTTATGGGAAAAGGAAAGTATTTCAACTAGGAAATTCTTGTAGGAGAAGGAATCTGATTTCTTCACTATTATAAATAGAAGGGGAGAGGGTGGAGTAGAGAATGACTACGATCAGACTTGTAAACACAAAGAAGCAGAGCTGAGAAGCGTATTTGAGTAATAAAAGTATCATCCTGTTTGTGTCCGTGGACGTAGGTCGGATCTAAATCCGCCGAACCACGTTAAATCTCCTTGTTGATTGGTGTAATTATCTGTCTTTTGCTAAATTTGCCTTTGGTCCCCCATAACCAAACAAATTCACTATTGAAGGAGGATTTCCTCGGGAGTGATATTCCCATATTGCCCTGAGACCAAAATCCACCGTCAACAAAAATAAAAATTCATATATGTGATATATGTGAATTAGACTAATTAGTTTATTAAAAATGTGATTGATTTTAGCTATTTCAATATAAATTCAATTTCTAGAATTTTATGGTGAGGGCTTCCACATTGCAATTAATTTTTTTAGTTTGTGAATGCACTGTTTTTTTTTTTTTTTTTTTTTTTTTTGCGTTTTCTTAAATGTAATGTAAGAAGATGGAAATGAAGCAAGGGTAGAAGAAATATGGATCCCCGATAGTGAACAAGGAGCTTCCTGTGTTTGTTTGGTGCGTTGAAAATGAATAATTCTGGTGACAGAATATTTTTTTTGTTGTTTTCGGTGGTTAGATTTTAGTAGTAGACCAGGTGACATTGTCTCAAGTTAATGTCTGTGAACTTGAATTTGGAAATTGTTTGTGGCAGTATTTGTTTAGGTTGAGTAGGGGTGATGAACATGCTTCAAAGGCATTGATTATTTAGGCCTCCGCAGCCTCGTAGAGTTGTCTGGTTATTATTCATTTCTAGTTGCTTAAAACCGACATTTATATATGCTGCAAATTTGGTTAAATTTGTGCTGTCAGGTATGCCCTGTTTTTGCAAAGAGGGTTGGAGTGGACTTGTTAAGTGAGGAACGGCAATGCCGAGCGCAGCGGAATCCGCCCGAGATTAAATCCCGAGCGAATAATTTTTTTTTATTTTTTTTATTTAATTTCGGTAATAGCAAAAAAAAGGTGTGTTAAAATTTTTAATCACTAATTTAAATTTTCCAATGCACTAAAAATCATTACCAATTTTTTTATGCATTAAAATAATTACCATAAGCTCAATTAAAAATTCTACACACTTTAAACAATTTATCAACTCTTGACAAATTAATCCAAGCAATTAAATTATTCTCCAACACTTAAAAAATAATCCAAGCATACAAAATCACTATATCAACTATATACTAATTTTTCCATACACTTTTATGCTTCAATTCCTCACATACATGCTTCTAATTATTCAACACTTCCACAATAATTTTTCTCAACAAAAATCATCAACAAAACAACAATAAATTTACAAATTAAATTTACCAACAATTGATTTCAACCCTTGCCAATTGTTGAAGTTTTGCATCCAAAAACCCAAATCCTCCATGCTTTGAACTTCCTTCTTTCTCCACCAAATTGAGCTCCTCCAAGAACAAATCTTGGTGATCAAAAGGTGGTTTGATCACTCAAGAATGACAACCAACTTTTCCCCAAATTCAACTCTTGAACCCTAGGAAAAATAAAGCTTCAAGAACACAAAAATAAAGCTTCAAATTAACAAAATTAAGGATTAATTCCATGTTAATGATGATTTATTTTGGTAATTTTGGTGAGTATTTTTTTTTTGGCTTGATTTAGAGAGCAAAAGATCAAAATAAAATCAATTCATTCTATTTCCCTTGCTCGGCAGAGGCTTGCTGCTTCTTTTAAAAAAAAATGCTTTTCTTTTTGGTTCTTTTTTTTCTCAAGGCAGTGGCTTGGAAAATTAATCAGCAATAATTTTGTTTTTGTTAAATTAAAATAATGAAAATCAAAATCAAACCATTTACTTTTTATTAAACCATGGTTCTAGAGAATCTTTTCCCTACAAAACATATTTCAAAAGATTAACTTAACCAAAGTTAAAAAATTAATCTCACCACTAAGTCAACTTAGTCACAATCAAATGATTTTAGTTACTTTAACAAAAATATTCAATTGCATTAACTTAGTTACTTTAATTAATTAAAAGCTTTATTTGTATAAACCAAGTAATTAATTTTGTGCATTAATTTAACAATTAAATTAATTTACTAATTAATTATTAATTTAATGTAAATCAAATTTACATCTATTACACAATAAACTTATATCAACTCTTGATATAAAATCAATTAATTCAATTCATCTCATGAATTATCGGATCAAACAATTTAATCCTTAAAACCAAAAAATATGTTGTCAACATTTGACGAAAAGTCACCCTAGTGCTCAACGAGTAAACTTAATATAATGGAACTCTCTAGGCTTACGTTCGGTTGTTACTTATATATATACATATATATCTCATATATTCGTACATATATTCATGAAGGCCTGCTGTAGAACACAGAAATCGACGACGCTGTTCCAGGCTTGCAGCCCGGTCGGGAGTACGGAGTAGCCCGCGGGGGACTAAACCGGAGAATAAAATGGAGTCGCCACCCGGTGTGAACCGGGAAAATGATTTAAGGCCGCACTCACCCCTCGCAAGGGAAGACCTCAAACCGTTGGGTTCGGAATGGTCCATTACTTATGCCACTTGTAATGAACAGATTTGTGCAGTAATTTAACTAAGTCTACACAACATACATGTCCGAGAATGACCTAAATCTAGTTCGCATTCATAAAGATAAATCCTATGTCTGAGTTTGCATGCTTTAAAAGTAAGTCATCATAACAGCAAACATACGATATCACACAAGAATCTCATCGGCATGTTGGATTATCAAATACGAAAAATAAGTAACAACTTAAACATAAACGTAGATTAAACTCCTATTGCGAAAGAAAATAACTAAATCATGCATAAAGAGACAATGTACTAACGGCTAAATCATGCTTAAAAATAAATAACATACTAAACTAAATCATGCTCGAACACACGGTTGGATGAAACGAAACATGTGTGTCTCTCAAGTGGTACGTGGCATTATATCTCGAGTGTTGGAGTTCTACGGTCCCGAGGATCGAATATCAAGCATAAAACATATGTGAATACAATCAATGAAGTTGCGGAATACTCACAATGATCGGTTGAGCGATGCGAGAGACAACAAAAAAAAATTTAAGCCATTTGAGATGGCTCCAAGGCTCTCGGCTTCACTCGTTTTTGGTCTCCAAAAATCGGTCCAAGCTCCAAGCTTTTGGGTGGTTGTTCCATGCTCACGAAGTTAGTTCCCTATCACCTTTGTATGTACTCATTTGGTGTGCTAGCACTTAGTCATTTTGCCACAAAATCACCATGGCTTCACCTCTTTATTCTCGGCATTTCTGGACAGAAAACAGAAGAGAAACAGCCCTTGTGGGCGTGAGAGATGAAGAAGAGAGAATGAGAGAGAGATGGAAAATGTGTATTAGATAATTGTTTTCCAAAAATAATTAAACATATACCAATTATTTGATTTTCAAAAAGTCAAACAAGTACAAGCTTTAAAAGCTTATCCATCTACCACCATCAATCAATCAAGTGACAACTTGTCACATCACTCAAAGTGACATGTGATTTGACACTTGATGTGACATGCGTGCCGTACTCGAATTCGAAATGCGAATGCGCTCGCAAACACTCCCGGGCTCAGGTTCGCTAATTCCAAATTAACGAATTTTCCATTCCGACGTAATTAAATGATTATGCCTAGCAAAATCACTATTCACGTCGCTAACAAATTAATTCTAAATTAACTCGTTCGCCCGAATTAAAATCTAATTTTAATTCCGTGTTGAAATCCAATTTCGTATAATATATCGAATATATTATTTTGTCGATTAATTCCAAATTAATCGTTTTCTCTCTTTATATGATATTTTATCCCAAATAAAATATCTCTGCAATTAATCCCAGATTAATTTTCTCTCTCATCTAATTAATCCCAGATTAATAAAGTGCGAGTCACACGTCATCGGTGAATCTTCGAAAAACGACCCATGAGATACTCGGATATGTTGGCAGTAAATCCGGTCGTCGGACTATCCGAACACGTAAGTACCTAGTACTACATTTTTACCGATTTACAAGACAAGGTTGGCTTCTAGCAAAGCGCCATGCCTACCCAATTCTCCATAAACATGCTTACAGGAATAAGCGATCTATATCAGGCGTAGAATACGTAGTATTGCGTATTTCGATCCAGTATCAGATGTCACGTGCAAGGCTTGGGGCTGGAAATGTGTCTGCCCCGTACGAAGCACATATCAGATCTCTGGTAACTAGTCTCTATAATCGGATAAACATGACCTAGTCATAATATCCCGATAGCTGCATCATATAAGAGAACGAGTTTCGTATCCTACGTGACCATCATCTCCACTATGATTGGAGTGATACTTCCGTCTCGACATCACACCCAACATACTACGATTCTCAATATACCCAGCAGAGGCGTACACAGAACCTGTTAAAGCCCTGGACGACCTAAAACCAAAGTATATTGATTGTCGCAAGTATTAGCGGTGCAAGTCTCAGGTTAAGACCAAATACACCTACCCTGATTTCGGACTTCCATAGACACATAGTCATACTACCAATGGAATTCCGAGGGGTCTATCCAGAACGAAGTTGTTTTCCGTACCATCGGTAAAACACAACCTCCTACTACACTTGCATGAGTAACATATACCCAAATATATGAGAACTATGCCGTTATGCCCTCACAACGCGCACAAGTGTAATACTAGTCTTTTACGCATTATCAATGTCCAATCTCGATAATACTATGACTAGGGATATTTAATGATTTATCCTTCGTGGATTGAAACTGTCTCATATCATCTCAATCCAGGAACAAATCATAAGGACCTCTTATCATTTATATAGCTAGGTGATCTAATCACAAATGATAAGAGACCAATCTCATTTGTCACATAGTTAATTTGTACAACAACACCATGATCTGTACAAATAGTGACGCTATGGGTCATAACTGTCCAACAATCTCCCACTTGGCCTATAGCCAGTCACTCGAGTGTCTTACACCCGAACTATGTACGGTTGGCTCAAATTTCTGAGAAAAAGCTTTCGTCATCGGATTCGCATGATTATCATCTGATGCGATTTATTCAATCATCACATCGCCACGATGTATGATCCGAACAAATCAAATAAATATCGAAGTATATATCTGGATCGTTGATGAGACCATTAATTCTTTAGCCTGCGATGTAGTCTAGCTCAGCTACTAACATAACTATATCTAATCTAATTAGATTTGTTATTAATCCAGAAGGTTTCTATTGCTGCCTCAGCTGCATAAATAATCCACTTTAGTTGTTTATTCGGTAACAGTATCTTGCTTGGAAGATTTCCAGCTCACAGTTCCGTTATTCAAACTTTATAGTACCGTTGTTACGACTTGTAGTCGTTTTATCGGTTTAGGAAACTTGCAGCAGTGAACCCAGTCACTTCAAGTTCTCCTTCTCCATAATTTAAGACAGTATCCTTAGTTCCTCTAAGATACTTAAGGATGTCTTTAACATTAATCCAATGACTATCACTTGGATTGGCCCGATTGTGACTCCATATGCTCAAAGCGTATGAGACATCAGGTCACGTACATTTTTCAATGTACAATTTCTCGGAGAATGCTAACAACTTTAAATCTATCACAGTAGATCTTTATTCATAGAATAAAGGTTTTTTCTCCCAAGAATTCTACGGAGAATTTTCTCGAGAGCCAAGCTTTCACCGATTGTATTTGGGAATATCATTTCCAAGAAATGATATATATTATCATTATTTATAGGACAATCACTTTCAGTGCACTCCCACTAACCTTCTTATACACAAGAATCATTCTCGTTTTGAATTAAATCATACACCATTATGATTACATCAAAACGATAATTCCAAGAACATTATGCTTGCTTCAATCCATACATGGATCGAATAACCTGCAAACCTTGTTTGCTAGTTTTGGTATGACAAAACCGTTAGGATGTTGTAAACATCCTCGAAAAGGTTTTCGTTTAAGGAAAGCGATTTTCCCGTTTAGCTGTCATATTTCATGAATGAAACATGCAGCATTAGCAAGAATTATCCAAATGGATTTACCGTGGCAACAGGTAAAAGGTTTCGTCGAAATCGACACAATGTTGATAATGATACCTTTTCGCTACAAGCCTAGCTTAGTACGTTGGTATGTTGCCTTCCATGTATGTCTTCCTTGAAGACTTATATAGTACCAATAGGCACAATGCCTTGCGGTACATCAACTAGTGTCTAAACATAGTTGATATACATGGAATCCATTTCGGACATCATGGCACTTTGCCATAATAGGGAGTCGATACCTTGTATCACTTCCTCATACGTAGTCAGTTCGTATTCCTCAGTAAGATTGATATCTTTATGAGGTAAGATCAGAAACCCATACCCCAGGTTATTTTCTGACTCTCTCCGACTTACGCGGTTCTTGTGTATTCGAAGATCATTGGTTTAGTTCCATCATTGATGAACTATTTGTGTTCCATTAGAAATATGTGCCTGGAATAGTATTACTCCGATTTTCATCGAGTTATACTATCCTCCCACTTACCACTGCATATTGGTATTCCTCTTAGGAAAACCGCATGGTGAGCAAAAATTAAATTGTTCTCATGTGAGTTGTATAAGTACTATACTTTGGTATCCCTAGGATAACCTACAATTGGAACTTATCCAATTTGGGTTTTAGTTTAGTATCATCCAAACATATGCCCAGCATTCCCAAATCTTCAAGAATGAGAAAACCTGGTTTATTTCCTATTCATATCTAATATGAAGTCTGTCAAACAGATTTTTATGGAACCTTATTATAAATAAGTTCTACACTGTTTATGCGTATCCGTTGAAGGAAATGGTAGCTAAGAGCGACTCATGATTAACCTTATCATGTCCAACAAAATTCGGTTTATCCGTTCAGATACACTGTCAGGATGACGTGTTCCGGGAGGAGTCCTCATTGAAAGAATACTATACTCTTTCAAGTAAATGAGAAACTTATTGCTTAAGTATTTTCATCATGGTCTAACCGTGATGTGTTAATACTTTAGCCGATCTGTTTGTCTATTTCATGTCGAAACTCTAAAAGTTTCCGATTTGTGTTTCAAAAGAAACATATAACCATAACGCGATGCTACATCCGTAAAGGTCACGAAATATTCATATACACATCTAGCCTAGATAGATATGGGCCTACTTGCTTCACTATGAACTATGGCTAACAGATCGGTGGCACTTGCACTTTTACCAAGTAAATAGTGTTTTAGGCACTTTGCCCAATAAACTAGATTCGTAGACATTATTTGAATAGAATCAAATTTGTCCTAGTATCCACTCTTCAAAAGTGTGGATAAACGAGTCTTGTTTAATTGTGTCCCAGACAACAATGCCACAATATGTTTCAACTGATCAAATCAGTTTGAGCTATTTATTTGTCATGTTATACGTTTGAGATTTATTTATATTCAAAATATAAATACTGTTATTCACATCTAATGTGTTTATCTCAATATCATCTTTATATAATGAAACACTTTAGTGTTCTAGAATATAAAGGTATACCCGCAACGGGTTAAACCCTGATATAGAGATAATGTATCTAGTCAAACTAGTTACATTTTAACAGTTTCATATTTTAGGTACATACCCGAATGGTAGTTCCTAAACTTAGGTATCTACGATTAAAACAATGACTTTCGTCCCGTTTTCAATTCGCAGATAATTCTCATCTGAAGTCAGTATCCTGCTCATAGCAGATTCTGCATACCAGTACATATTTATGTACCACACTAAGTATTTAAAATACAATTTTAATATTAGTAGTGAACATACTTATGACAAACATATTTGAAGTCGGAGCCTTGCCCATTCCTCAATTTCTTCATGCCTGCATTGTCCAAACGGCAGTCACGCTTCCGCGATCCCGTTTGCCACAATTTAGGCAGATATTTTGGGATATGTCATTTATCTTCCCAGAAGATTATAATGATTTTGCCTTTGCCCTTTTCCACACCCCAGAAGCCTATGGCCAAGCCTTGGCCTTCCGGAATGTCGAAATAAGATGCGCCTTGCGCTTCTTGCCTTATTACAAACTTTGGCTTTGTCTCCTTGAGAATAACCTTTAACTCTCCAAGAGTTTTTTATTGCAATTTTAGTACTTCAAAGATCTAAAAATAGATCTATGAAGATCCTTCAATTTCATTATCATACTTTAAGGATCTAATCCTTAGTTCTGATTAAGAAATTAAGGAATCTATTCGGCAAGCTTAATGGATTAAGCACTAAAGTTATCATCACATGAATATTCCAAATATCATGCTCTACTTATTTGTTTAACTCCGGGCTTAGGCCTAATATGTTATTTTATCAAATAAAGTAACTTATTAGTTTCCATGACCATCCTGAAATTTTATTCCCGATTTGAAAATTAAACCATTTAAATACATTTTCCCTAGGATTATGTTTTAAATGCTAATTTTTCAATTTTATCTTGATTCTAATAGTCCAACTATTTAATCAACGATTTTCGGTACTATTTATTATAATGATTACTATAGTCTTACTATATAATCAACTATAAATTTAATAGATTAAATTCAATTACATTGATTACTATAATCCAATTATAAAATCAACTATAATTTAATTTATTAAATTCAAATATATTGATTACTATAATCTAATTATATAATCAACTATAAATGAATAGTTTGAATACAGTCCAACTGTTTATTTAAAACAACCATTTAAATATTAGTCCAACTAACATTTAATTTATTTGACGTAAAATTTGAAATGAGCGCGTATGGCAAGTTACTAAACGAATATTGCAAATTTAATACTTGCCTCCCATTATTTTTCGGCGAGCCTCTAACCCTCTGTGGAGTACTCGGGAAACCGTGTTTCCTAGTGGGCTAGGATCTCGTAAAATGTCACACGATCTTGACTTTGGCCAACAAATTGTATGATAATTAACTAGGTAGATCTCTAAGATCAATTGGATCTCATCCAATTCCTAGATCCAGTAGGGGGACATCCAAGTCCGAAATATATATCTTATATATGCCAATATATCCAATATATTACCTAACCTTTTTCCTCTGAATCAACTAAGCCGTGGCTTTAGCACAACAAACTTAGTGATCCCAGTTAAGCGGAACCCATTGACCATGGAAAGCTTCGTAATCAATGTCGATGGACAAGAAGTGGTCTTGACTTTGGCCAACAAACCACAACTTGGACAAGACACCAATATGGAACAAAGCTCTCGTGATTCAAACACATCCTAGACTGACAAAGGTCTTGACTTTGGCCAACAAACCAATGCCAGTCTTGGATCTTGAGTAAGAATCACTCAATGGAAGGAAAAACGCTTAATATTTTGTGATGGTTTTTCGCTTGCAAATTGGCAACCAATTTATTATCTTTGTTAAGGTCTCATCATCATACACCCATAACCATGCATTCTAAACACATAATAAGGCGCGTAAAATAAATAATAATGATATGCGGATGGATACTTAACACATTGATCCTAGATCAAATCTCTCTCTTTCCTCTCTCTCCCGCTAGCACAAGTATTTACTTCTACCCGTTACACTACACTTCTAAAGAAACCTCATTTACATTGAGGGGAATAGGTGAGAAGAGAAATACAAAGAGTATGGAGGTAATAGGCTGGACACGTAGGTCCAATTAATAAATTCTAAATTTATTACAATAATTTCCAAAATTGCCCCAACCATCTAATATCCATCCGATATACATTATTCATGCATCACAACCATGTATTCACACAAGCATGTTATCAATCAATCTAATCCAATTAATTAATCTGATAATTAGTGATCATCCAATGTTCAAACAACGATTTTATTTTGCGCGAGTCAAACTCGTTTTGCGAATAAGTACTCAAAGTACGAATTTTTGAATTAAATTAAACTACAATATTAAATCCAATTCAATTTGTATTGAATACTAATCCATTATTTAATTCCAAATTAAATATTAAACTTTATTAACGAACCTTTACGACTTAAATTCCAAATTTAATCGTTACGGGTCTCAAAGCCCGATTAACATCCAATGTTAATTTAATTAAAGTCCAATGGGCTTTTAATTAATTTCTTAAGGCATGGACTTTTAGTGAACTGGGTCAAACCCAATAACCAAAGCCCAATCAAGGAATAACCCCATTAGCCTAGAAATCAATTTAGGCCCAATTAAACTAATTAAGGTCCATTAGTCGCATTTGGGCTTTATGGAAACGGTTTTGGGCCCAATTGGATCCAACCAATTTAGCATAAACCTAACTTGGTACAACCAAGCCCAATTAGCCCATTTACAACATTATAAGCTCAAATCCAATTTAATCCCATTTAATTAAATCATAAAAAATCCAATTTCATAATTTAATTAAACAAAGTGCATAGCATAATTAATTACATAAATCAACATTTCCAAATCATCAATTTACACAACTAATCATGCTCTTTAACATCAATTAGTGTCCAACACAATTTATCAAAAATCAAACCCAATTGACATGCTTAAGTCTCGGCAATGGAGGGGATTTTTATGTCCAATTCAAATTCAATCCAATTAAATCCAATTCAACATTAAATCCACATTCCCAATTGATTCCAACTCATCCAATGAATCAAAAAATAAAAAATCCAAGACATTTAGGGTTCTACACCTCTCGGCCAAGCTAAGTGATTTGGGGAAAATTATTCCAAACAATATTTCATGAAATTGATCCAATCAATCTTCAATTAAACATAATTTAAGCATACTAAATCATCCAATTTCATCAAAATCATGCTCATATACAATTTACCCAATTTTAACCCTAAATCAAGTTTCATGCTTTTTTCAATGCTCTGATACCATTGTTGGAGTTCTACGGTCCCGAGGATCGAATATCAAGCATAAAACACATGTGAATACAATCAACGAAGTTGCGGAATACTCACAGTGATCGGTTGAGCGACGCGAGAGACAACAAAAAACTTTTTAAGCCTTTTGAGATGGCTTCAAGGCTCTTCTCGGCTTCACTGGTTTTTTATCTCCAAAAATCGGTCCAAGCTCCAAGCTTTTGGGTGGTTGTTCCATGCTCACGAAGTTAGTTCCCTATCACCTTTGTATGTACTCATTTGGTGTGCTAGCACTTAGTGATTTTTCCACAAAATCACCGTGGCTTCACCTCTTTATTCTCGGCATTTCTGGACAGAAAACAGAAGAGAAACAGCCCTTGTGGGCATGAGAGATGAAGAAGAGAGAATGAGAGAGAGATGGAAAATGTGTATTAGATAATTGTTTTCCAAAAACAATTAAACATATACCAATTATTTGATTTTCAAAAAGTCAAACAAGTACAAGCTTTAAAAGTTTATCCATCTACCACCATCAATCAATCAAGTGACAACTTGTCACATCACTCAAAGTGACATGTGATTTGAAGCTTGATGTGACATGAGTGCCGCACTCGAATTCGAAATGCGAATGCGCTTGCAAACACTCGCGGGCTCGGGTTCGCTAATTCCAAATTAACGAATTTTCCGTTGCGACGTAATTAAATGATTATGCCTAGCGAAATCACTATTCATGTCGCTAACAAATTAATTATAAATTAAATCCTTCGCCCGAATTAAAATCTAATTTTAATTCCGCGTTTAAATCCAATTTCGTATAATATATCGAATATATTATTTTGTCGATTAATTCCAAATTAATCGTTTTCTCTCTTTAAATGATATTTTATCCCAGATAAAATATCTCTGTAATTAATCCCAGATTAATTTTCTCTCTCATCTAATTAATCCCAGATTAATAAAGTGCGAGTCATACGTCATCGGTGAATCTTCGGGAAGCGACCCATGAGATCCCCGGATATGTTGGCAGTAAATCCGGTCGTCTGACTATCCGAACACATAAGTACCTAGTACTACGTTTTTACCGATTTACAAGACAAGGTTGGCTTCTAGCAAAGCACCATACCTACCCAATTCTCCAGAAACATGCTTACATGAATAAGCGATCTATATCAGGCGTAGTATACGTAGTATTGCGTATTTCGATCGAGTATCGGATGGCACGTGCAAGGCCTGGGGCTGGAAATGTGTCTGCCCCGTACGAAGCACATATCGGATCTCTGGTAACTAGTCTCTATAATCGGATAAACATGACCTAGTCATAATATCCCGATAGCTGTAGCATATAAGAGAACGAGTTCCATATCCTACGTGACCATCATCTCCACTATGACTAGAGTGATACTTCCGTCTCGACATCACACCCAACACACTACGATTCTCAATATACCCAGCAGAGGCGTACACAGAACCTGTTAAAGCCCTGGACGACCGAAAACCAAAGTATATTGATTGTCACAAGTATTAGCGGTGCAAGTCTCAGGTTAAGCCAAATACACCTACCCTGATTTCGGACTTCCATAGACACATAGTCATACTACCAATGAAATTCCGAGGGGTCTATCCAGAGCGAAGCTGTTTTCCGTACCATCGGTAAAATAAAACCTCCTACTACACTTGCATGAGTATCCTATACCCAAATATATGAGAACTATATCGTTATGCCCTCACAACGCGCACAAGTGTAATACTAGTCTTTTACGCATTATCGATGTCCAATCTCGATAATACTCTGACTATGGATATTTAATGATTTATCCTTCGTGGATTGATACTGTCTCATATCATCTCAATCCAGGAACAAATCATAAGGACCTCCTATCATTTATATAGCTAGGTTATCTAATCACAAATGATAAGAGAGCAATATCCTTTGTCACATATTTAATTTGTACAACAACACCATGATCTATACAAATAGTGACGCTATGGGTCATAACTGTCCAACACCGAGTGCAAACCGCAATACCGTCCATTCGGATTCGGTTACGGAATTTACGTCCGGGTTTCCGTCCGATATACCGCAAGAGAGAACACATATTCTGTTCATCTGGAAATCACATCATGCACCAATCCATAACTAAAATAAAGGATAATAAATAAAAGGGGTGCCCTCAGGTCTAACCTCTTTAGTCGTCTGTTGGAAGTGCGGTACATGGTGCCAGATGGGTTATCGTTTCCACTATTTTTAATGCAGTTTTCTCTCGCTGTCCTCAACCGCTGTTTCCACTATTTTTTCTCACTGCTTTGGTGACTTTGCTGCTGTTTATTGCTCTTGGTGAAAGGCTATATTTTTAGTCGGTGTGTTTAGTGCTTGTGGAGAATAGAGGGCTGCTTTTTGTTCTTTTTATTCACGGCTTGGTGGCTTGGGGGTGCAATTTGGGGCTGTATTCGGTGGCTTAAGGGTACAATTTTTGGTGGAGTTTCGGGAAATTTTAGGGGCTGATTTGGTACAGTTTCGGGAAAGTCTGTGCGTCTTTTTGTGGGCGTGAAGTGAGGCCTTTGTGGAGGGTGTTATTGGCATAAACTGAGGGCAGTGCTGGGCTGTTAAAGGGGCTTTTTTACGTGAAGGGTGGTGCAGGAAGGTAGGCCAGTGAGCTATTGAGTGAGGGAGAAATAGGCGTGCAATAGGCGTGAGTGTTGGCTGTGAGGTGTGTGGGGTGTGATAGGTGGGGGTTGTTTCCTAATCGATGTGGGACAAAAGGGATAAGGGTTTGTGGCTTGGCTTTTGGCGTGAAGTGTGTTGCTTAAAGGATGGCTTGTTTCCTAGTCAATGTGGGACAAAAGGGGGGACGTGTGAGGTGTCTTCGTTATTGCAGAGGGGTTGTTTGAGGGCGATTTTTCGGTGGTTTGGGGGTGTATTTGGGTAGTGTATGGGCGTGTATTTGAGGGGTAAATGTGAGGGGTTTTGGTGTGTGAAGTTGAGGGTTTAAGGGTGCTTGTGCGTGAGGTGAAGGGGCTGCTGGATGGGTGTGCGGCGTGAAGTTGGGAGTCTTGGTGGAGGCAGTTTCTTAAGCGAGTTGAGTGGGTTTGCAGTGGCTATATGGTGCGTGAGTTTGAGGGCTTTGCAGTGAGGGGTCTTAGGCTTGAATGGGTTGTGTTTGAGTGTCTTGTTTCTTGCCGTGAGTGATGGGAGTGTCAGAGGCTGTTTCAGAGTGTTTGATGCCTCAGGATTCAAGAAGAATACCCCCCTGCGAGAGTGCTACATGTATGCTTTTATAAGGGCGTGCGCATGGGTGTCGTATGTGCATCGTTATGGGCAGTGTATGAGTGCTGTATGGGCAGTGTAAATGAGATGGGGTGGTTAGGCTTATGATGGCTTCTTGTGTTTGGCTAGTGTAGGTGTTTGAATAATGCATGCATGGGCTTATGTGCTTTTGTTACGTGGGGATAATGGGCATGCATTGGTGTTGTTTGGGTTTTTTGTGTTTTGTTCCTTTGTGTTTGGTCTTCGCTTTTTTATTGCTTTATTGTTTAGTCTTTGTTTGTGATTCATGCATGGGCTCATGTGTTTTGTTACGTGGGGATTATGGCATGCATGGGTGTTTGTTTGGGTGTGGGCTTTGGCTTGTTTTGGTGGGCTTGGTGTATGGTTTGGGCGTGGGCTTTGGCTCATTGGGCATGGGCTTAATCCATTTTGGTGGGCTTGGTGTGTTTTAAAACGGAGGTCCAACAAGCGAACCCGAAGCAAACAAGCGATTAAATCCAACAAAAATGTCAATTTTTGACTCTTCCCTTCCGACGTCCGTTTCCCACGACTTCCATAATTTAAAGAGGTAGTGTCTCCATGCGAGACTCATCATCCGGACATATATGCAAAAATGCAGTGCCTACACCTGCCCACCTACAAATCATGACTAAAAATAAAACGACACGTCGAACCATACAAGTCGAGGTTAAAACATTAATGTATAATCCCTTCGTCATTACCGTCTCCAATTGAGTAAGGTTATAGATTTACTGTCAAAACCTTATCTACTCAATATAAAATAAATTTTCATAATTATATTCCATTAATAAATAAAATATTCAAAACTTTTTTTCAATATTATTTATAATGTTAAATAAACAATTTCTTCAACGAACTTTTGGCCAAAAGATTTCCGGAATATACTCTGAAATATATCTGGAAACATAATCCAACCATATGGACTGACGAATCCTCATATTAACACACACCGATCTTCGTGAGCATCGGTCTATACCTAAAAGTCATCCAGAGGTTAGACCATAAAAGGTCTATGACATGCATGGTATCAGGTACAGAGGATCACTCACAAGACCACCGTGGTGTCTCAAGTCAAAGGACCATAATAACTACTCAACTCGAAAAGACAACTATTGACAGTTTTATGGAATATCTATTAGTCATCTTTTATGAGTTTGTTTGATATTCATTCCACTGATGAATATCTGCATTTCTATACGAACTTCCACTAAGCTCATAGTCTGTTGAGACAAACCATATGTCCATTGCATATATAGATAATGCACTAGACTTACCAATATAATGACCGACCCATGTCAATATATCTAAACTAGGAATAATTTTTATTCGAGAGAATGTGTGATATTTCTCAATACCATTTGCAACTCTTGCAACTATATCACCATATGTTGTAACTCTCGGGTCTTTTCTAATTTCATATAAGGTTCCGAGTGAAACTCGAAATCTCTAACTCTTAGAGTAATCTAACACTTAGATTTACAATATATAAATAATAGTAATAAATTTACCATATAAATGAATAAAAAATCATGATAAAGAAAATATTATATTGCATAAATAATAAATATTCATACAAAAAGTGAATGGTGCTCGATCACCATTTCCAACACTCCAACTTGATCTAGTGCCATTCACGATGGTATCTAATACCCATAGACTCCACGTGTTTCTCAAACAGCTTGGGAGTTAAGACTTTAGTCAGTGGGTCCGCTACATTATTTTCACTTCATACTTTATAAACTAAAATGTCACCTCTAGCCAAAATTTCTCTAATTATGTGATACTTTCGTTCCACATGCTTAGATTTCTTATGAGTGTGAGGTTCCTTGGCTTGAGCTATCGCACCATTGTTGTCACAATATAATGGAATTGGATCTATTATAGATGGGACTACTCCAAGCTTCGCAACAAACTTTTTGTTCCAAATAGCTTCCTTTGCGGCTTCTGAAGCAGCAATATATTCTGCCTCGGTGGTGGAATCGGCAGTCGAACCCTGCTTGGTGCTCTTCCAACTAATGGCACCGCCATTGAGAGAAAACACAAACCCAGATGTAGACTTTCTATCATCTGGATCAGATTGAAAATCTGAATCCGTGTAACCTCTCAACTGTAAGTCATTTTCTCCATAAATGAGAAACTTATCCTTTGTACCCTTAAGGTATTTCAGGATATGTTTCACAACCATCCAATGGTCCTGACCCGGATCAGACTGATAACGATTTGTAACACTTACAGCAATGATGATATCACGTATAGTACATAACATGGCATATATTATGCTACCAACATCGGAAGCATAAGGCTGGCTAACCATTTTAGTGTTGGACAATTATGACCCATATCATCACTATTTGTACAAATCATGGTGTTGTTGTACAAATTAACTATGTGACAAAGGAAATTGCCCTTTTATCATTTATAATTAGATTACCAAGTTGTATAAATGATAGAAGGTCCTTATGATTAGTTCCGGATGAGATGATATGAGACAGTATCAATCCACGAAGGTTTAATCATTAAATATCCCTAGTCGGAGTATTATCGAGATTGGACATCGATAATGCGTAAAAGACTAGTATTACACTTGTGCGCGTTATGGGAGCATAACGGCATAGTTATCATATATTTAGGTATAGGATACTCGTGCAAGTGTAATAAGAGGTTGTGTTTACCGATGGTACGGAAACAACTTCTCTCTGGATAGACCCCTCGGAATTCCATTGGTAGTATGACTATGTGTCTATGGAAGTCCGAATCAGGGTAGTGTGGGACACAGAAACTGGGCGACGTATGCTGTTCCGGGCTCGCGGCCCGGTTGGGAGTACGGAGTAGCCCACGGGGGACTAAACCGTAGAATAAAGGAGTCGCCACCTGGTGTGAACCGGGAAAAGATTTAAGGCCGCACTCACCCCTCGCAAGGGAAGACCTCAAACCATTGGGTTCGGAATGGTCCCTTACTTATGTCACTTGTAATAAATGATTTGTGCAATAATTCAACCAAGCCTAAGCAACATATTTCCAAGGATAATTTACTCTTAAGTTCGCATGCATAAGTACAAGGCTCATATGTAAGTTTGCATGTAACACATTTTCATATTGGCATACAACCTCATAAGCACACCATGTTAATGGATACAGAAACGCAAGGAAATGACAATTGCAAAATCATGCGTAAAGGAATAACGTGTTCATAGCTAAATCATACTCGAGAACCAACATACTAATGACTTAATCATGCTTGAACACATCAACTAGATGAATGTGGGAATAATAACAGTAAAACATCAATAATAGAATAGTATGATCAATTACAAGATACGAGAGGAATCACCTAAGAAACAATTGTGCATGAAGTGTGATGAAATAGATGAAATCTCATTCGTGGGGCGTTCGGAAACACGTTCAAAAGGTAAACAGAGGGTTCGCGTTCGTGTAGTGTTTGATAACGCGTTCGAATAGGATGAGACCCGATGAGATAAAACACATGCGCGTTCGAGTAGCGTTTGTAAAACACGTTCGAACGGGAAACAGATGGTTCGCGTTCGTATAGCATTTGATAACGAGTTCGAACGGAATAAGACCCGACGCATGATTATGTAAGAAGATGACATACAAAGAAGAGCGAATAACGAAATAAAAGGCGCGGCGAAATATCGTGGTAGAGGTTCTTTAACCCCTCGAAATGGAGGACCTTTAATCCAACTTACTAAGTCCATGCGCATCACATCACAATACATATAAAAATAAAGACAACAATATCGGACTTCGTATACCCGATTGAACACATTTTACATCCAACCGAATATACATCATCCGGCGCGGCAAAGCATCGCGGTAAAGGTTCTATAACCCCTCGAAATGGAGGACCTTTAATCCAACTTACTAAGCCAATGCACTAATAACATAATGCATATACAAAGTAAAGACAACGATATCGGACTTCATGTATCCGATGGAACATATCTCACATCCATCGAATATACATTATCCGGCGCGGCAAATCATCGTGTTTTAGGGGGCTGTTTGTGTTGGTTAATTAAGGGATAATAGGCTGCTGTTTTTTGAAGGGTTTAGGAAGCAGTTTTGTCACTGTTTCAGGCAATTTTTGGACTGTTTATTCGGTCAGGTTTTGTATGTGCAGTTGGCTGTTGTGCTACTTTGGGACGTTAGTGGCTGATGTGTTGAGGAGATAGGGGCGCTGGTATGAGGCTTGAGCAGTGTGGGCTGAGAGAGTTGAAGATGCTATGTATTAAGGTGCGTGAAGGGCAATTTCTGTGTTGTTACGAGCTAGCGACGTAGTGGGGGTGGGGAGCATGTTGGTTTCTATTAAGGTCCCGGATCGATTATAAGCATGAAAAACATTGCGAATACATATCGACGAAGTTGCGGAATACTCACATCGATCGGTTGAGACGATTTGAAGCCGAATGGAGCCAAAAACGCTCACTGGTTTGGCGCCACTGCTGTGCAGAATTTGCTCACTGTTTTGGGCAGTTTTGGATCCAAATTTGAAGCTCCAAACTTCGTCGAATGGATCCCGCCTCATGGGTGGACTTCCCTAACACCTTCGCAACTCTCGTAAGTGTGCTAGCACTTGAGTTTTTGCCACAAAAACTCACTCATTGCTCCCCTATTGCTCACGCCTGTGAGCTGTGCAGAAGAGAGAAAAACAGCCCCTTGGGCGTGTATGGATGGAGAGAAAAAGGAGGAGAAGTGTTATGGTTAAGTTGATAAATGAATTACCAAAATGCTTTATATATTTTTCCAAAAATAATAAGCATTTACCATTTTTATTTATCAAATAAAATCAAATGGAAATGGCATCTCAACCACCAACACTATTCCACCAAAACACATCAACTATTCATTTCACTTTATTAAAGTGACATGTCTTTCAATCAATCAATCACATCAATCAATCAATCACATCACTCAAAGTGACATTTGATTTGACACTTGATGTGACGAATGATTTGACGCTTGATGTGACTTGCGTCGCCGCACTCGAATTCGAAATACGAATGCGCTCGCAATCACACTCGGGCTCGGTTTCGCTAATTCCTAATTAGCAAGTTTTCCGTCGCGTCGTAATTAAATGATTACGCCTAGCGAATTCACTATTCACATCGCTAACGAATTAATTCTAAATTAATTCGTTCGCCCGAATTAAAATCCAATTTCAATTCCGCGTCGAAATCCAATTTCGCTTAATATATCGAATATATTAATTTATCGATTAATTCCAAATTAATCGTTATCTCTCTCTAGACGATATTTTATCCTAGATAAAATATCTCCGTAATTAATCCTAGATTAATTTTCTCTTTCTTCTATATAATCCCAGATTATTAATGAGTGCGAGTTATGCGTCATCGGTGCATTATCGGGAAGCGACCCATGAGATCCCCGGATAATTCGACAGTAAATACGGTCGTCGGAATATCCGAATCACGTACGTACCAAGTACTACGTTCTACCGATTTACGAGACAAGATCGTCTTCTAGCAAAGCACGAAGTCTATCCAATTCTCCGGTCATATTCATCTAATGAATATTTAAGATCTATATCAGGCGTAGTATACCAAGTATCGTGTATATCGGCCCAGTATCGGATAGTCACGTGCTAGGGCTGGGGCTGGATAAGTGTCTGCCCCGTCCGAAGCACATATCGGATGTCTGGTAACTAGTCTCTATAATCGGATATACATGACCTTGTCATAATATCCCGATGGCCGGCCAGCACTTAAGAGCACTAATACCGTATCCTGCGTGACATCATCTCCACTATGACTGGAGTGATACTTCCGTCTTGACATTACACCCAATACTCTACTACGATTCTCAATATACCCAGCATCGGCGTACACAGAACCGGTTAGAGTCCTAGACGACCTCAACAAAAGTATACTGATTGTCGTAAGCATTAGCGGTGCAAGTCTAGGTTAAGACCATACACACCTACCCTGATGTCGGACTCCCATAGACACATAGTCATAATACCAATGGGATTCCGAGGGGTCTATCCAGAGCGAAGCTGTTTCCCGTACCATCGGTGAAACACAACCTCCTATCGCACTTGCATGAGTATCCAATACCCAAATATATGAGAACTATGCCGTTGTGCCCTCACAACGCGCACAAGTGCAATACTAGCCTATTCCGCATTATCGATGCCCAGTCTCGATAATACTCCGGCTAGGGATATTTAATGATTAATCCTTTGTGGACTGATACTGTCTCATATCATCTCAATCCAGGAACTAATCATAGGGACCTCTCTTCATTTATACATCTATGGTGATCTAATCACAAATGATGAGAGTGCAATTTCCTTGTCACATAGTTAATTTGTACAACAACACTATGATCTGTACAAATAGTGACGCTATGGGTCATTTTATCCAACAGAGCATGTGGCGTTGATTAGGGTTAAATGGGGGATGATGTGCGTGTGATGAAGATGAAGGGAGAGGTTGCAGGTTAGTGCTCGACTAGTGAAGGTTTAGATGGTGCACAGTGCTTGGATAGTGAGTGGTCGTGAGTGGACTTGGGCTGTTTGTGTGTGCGTGAGGATAAGTGGCTTACGTGTGTGTAGTTTGTGAGTGCATGGAGAATAGACTGATAAGGGTTTGTATTAGCTTGAGTGGGGCTGTGAGGAAGATGAAGATTAGGGTTGCTGGTTCACGTGTGTAGCTAAGGTTTTCTTGTTTTGGTCTTTTCGGTCACTGCCAAGAGAGAGGTGAGAGGAGGTCTTAGGATTTATTTTTGTTGTTGCTGTCGTGTATGTCAAGAGAGCAAGGGTTGAAGTTTGTTCTATTTTTATAGTGAGAGGGAATGAATTAGGGTTTGCATGGGAGTATTCAAAAAAAAAGGGATCAAATAATAAGGGAGGGATTTTATTTAATTATTTAAGGAAAGAAATTATGTAATTTAGGAGGGGATTATTTAAATTAGGGGAATGATTTTTTTATTTTAGGAATTGATTTATTTAATTTTGGTATTAAATTTAATTAGATATTAATTTAATTTAATTTCAATTTAATTGGTTTTAATTTAATTTAATTGGTTTTAATTTGTGACATGTATTTTAAATGTTTTAATTATTTTTTTGGATTGGGCTTGGGTGAGATGGGCTTGGTGTAGTTTTGGGCCAAGGCTAAGGGTGTATTTTAATAACGGAGGTCCAACAAGCGAGCCTGAAGCTAAAAAATCGACTAAAATTTAACAAAAATACTGGTTCCCTTTCGACGTCCGTTTCCCACGACTTCCGCGACTTAAAAGGTAGTGTCTCCAAATGAGACTCATCATAGGGACTTATATGCAAAAATGCAGTGCCTACAGTCGCCCCCACTTTGATGGGACTTGTGCAGTGTGTGATAAGAGCAATCCTATCAAAGTTATACAATGTATTTTTACTTACCTGGCTCGCCAGCTGCCACCTGACTTGTCTGCTGCTCCACTGAGCTGATGATGCAGTGGACCTCGATCCTGGGACGCATCCCAATAACTACAACCGACAACGGGGGCCTCGACCCTGGGACGCATCCCAATACCATTGAAAAAAATGAGCCTCGACCCTGGGACGCATCCCAAAAACTAAAGGTGCAGGGGGCCAACGACCCTGGGACGCATCCTGATAACTGCAACCGACAACGGGGGCTCACGGCCCTTGGACGCATCCCGATAACTTTGCCAAAATGGGCCTCGACCCTGGGACGCATCCCCAAAACTAAAGGTGCAGGGGGCCAACGGCCCTAGGACGCATTCCGATAACTGCAACTGACAACGGTGCTCACGGCCCTGGGACGCATCCCGATAACTTTGCCAAAATATGCCTCGACCTTGGGACGCATCCCAAAAACTGCTTATGATATGGGTTTACAACCCTGGGACGCATCCCCAAAATTGCTGATACTGAAGAAGTGGGTTAAAACCCTGGGACGCATCCCCAAAACTGCTGATACTGATGAATTAGGTTACAACCCTGGGACGCATCTCCAAACTGCTATTGATGCTGATGTGGGTCTCGACCCTGGGACTCATCCCTAAAACTGATACTGATGCTGCTGCGGGCCTCGACCCTGGGACTCATCCCTAAACTGATGCTGATGCTGATGTGGGTCTCGACCCTGGGACTCATCCCCAAAACTGATACTGATGTTGTTGCGGGCCTCAACCCTGAGATGTTAGAGTTCAATTCAAGTCCCAAGATCAACAAATCATGCACAAAAAACCGCATATGAACACATCAAGGAGTGGCGGAATATACTCACATTGATGGGTTTGATGCTAGGAAGAACACAAGCTGCGTTTTCACATCCTCCATTGAGCTCGGCAGTAGCTTTCCTTGACAGTGGGCTGCACGGTTTGGACTGGTTTGGACTCCACCATTTTCGGCCATGCATGGACTCCATTGAAGCTCCAAGCTTCAAGCTTCCATGCTCAAAGAATCACTTCCCTATCACCTATGTATCACTCAGGTGTGCTAGCACTAGTTCATCTTCCATTTTGCTTCTCAAATTTTCGGTGAAAACCAGAGAAAAATGAAGAAGAATCGGCAGTGATGCCGTGAAGAAGAGAGGAAAAAATTAGAGGAAAAGAGAAACCGTGTTATGCATGTAAAAGAGAGAGGACCGAATAAATAGTAAAAGGGAAAAGAAAAAGTAATATATATTATTCATTTATTTTCCCAAAATAAATAAAACAATATATATTCCAAACCTTTTCATATTCCATCACAATTACTTTATTCTTTAAGTCATATCACATCACTTTTCACATCACATCTATTCACTTTAATAAAGTGACATATTGTCAAGTCACATCACTCAAAGTGACAATTGATTTGACGATTGACGCGACTAGCGATTTGACGCTTGATGTGACTCGCGTGCCGCGCTCGAATTCGAAATGCGAATGCGCTCGCAATCACTCTCAGGCTCGGGTTCGCTAATTCCAAATTAACGAATTTTCCGTCGCGTCGTAATTAAGTGATTACGCCTAGCGAATTCACTATTCACGTCGCTAACGAATTAATTCTAAATTAATTCGTTCGCCCGAATTAAAATCTAATTTTAATTCCGCGTCGAAATCAAATTTCGATTAATATATCGAATATATTAATTTTATCGATTAATTCCAAATTAATCGTTCTCTCTCTTTAATTAACATTTTATCCCAGATAAAATATCTCCGCAATTAATCCCAGATTAATTTTCTCTCTCATCGAATTAATCCCAGATTAATTTATCTCTCTTTCTAATTAATCCCAGATTAATCAAAGTGCGAGTCATACGTCATCGGTGAATCTTCAGGAAGCGACCCATGAGATCTCCGGATATGTTGGCAGTAAATACGATCGTCGGACTGTCCGAACACGTAAGTACCTGTACTACGTTATATCGATTTACAAGACAAGGTTGGCTTCTAGCAAAGCGCCATGCCTACCCAATTCTCCAGAAATATTCTTACAGGAATATATAGATCTATCAAGCGTAGTATACCGTAGTATAGTGTGTAGTATTGGCCATATCGGCAGTAGGTCGTGCTAGGCTGGGGCTGGATAAGTGTCTGCCCCGTCCGAAGCACATGTCGGATGTCTGGTAACATAGTCTCTGTAATCGGATATTTATGACCTGGTCATAATATCCCGATGGTTGCGCAACACTTAAGAGCACTAGTACCGTATCCTGCGTGACATCATCTCCAATATGACTGAAGTGACACTTCCGTCTTGACATCACACCCAATACTCTACGACTCTCTGATAAACCCAGAAGTGGTGTGTACACAACCTGTTAAAGCCCCCTACCACCAAGACCAAAGTTTATCGATTATCGTAAGTATTAGCGTGCAAGTCTCAGGTTAAGACTATACACACCTACCTTGATTTCGGCCTCCCATAGACACATAGTCATAATACCAATGGGATTCCGAGGGGTCTATCCAGAGCGAAGCTGTTTCCCGTACCATCGGTGAAACACGACCTCCTATCGCACTTGCATAAGTATCCAATACTATATATGAGAACTATGTTGTTGTGCCCTCACAACGCACACAAGTGCAATACTAGCCTATTCCGCATTATCGATGTCCAGTCTCGATAATACTACGGCTAGGATATTTAATGATTAATCCTTTGTGGACTAATACTGTCTTATCATCTCAATCCAGGAACTAATCATAGGGACCTCTCTTCATTTATATATCTATGGTGATCTAATCACAAATGATGAGAGTGCAATTTCCTTATTACATAGTTAATTTGCTACAACAACACAATGATCTGTGCAAATAGTGACGCTATGGGTCATATTATCCAACAATCTCCCACTTGGCACATAGCCAGTCACTCGAGTGTCTAACACCCGAACTATGTACAATTCGCTCAAATTGCTGAGGAAAGGTTTTCGTCAGCGGATTTGCTTAATTATCGTCTGACGCGATTTACACGATCATCACATCGCCACGATGTATGATCCGAACGAATCAGATGATATAGAAGTATATATCTGGATCGTCGATGAGACCTTTAATTCTTTAGCCTGTGCTGACGCCTAGCTCAGCTAGAGAATCTAATATCTAATCTAATTAGATTTATTATCGATCCAAATGGCTTCTATTGCTGCCTCAGCTGCAGCAATAATCCGCATTTGTTGTTAATTCGGCAACAGTTATCTTGCTCGGAAGATTTCCAGCTCACTGTCCCAGTGTTCAAACTTTATAGTACCGCAGTATTTACCGGTTTGGAAACTTGCAACAGTGATCCCAGTCACTTCAAGTTCTCCATCTCCATAGTTTAAGACAACATCTTTAGTTCTCTCAGATACTAACAGATGTTCTTTAATCTTCAATCCAGTGACTATCACTTGGATTGACCCGATAGTGACTCCATATGCTCAAAGCGTATGAGACACCAATATAAGTACATTTTAAATGTACAATTTCTCAGAGAGTGTTACCAACTCCAAATCTAGCCCAGTAGATCTTTATTCCTTGAATAAAGGTTGTTACTCCCCAGAATTCTACGGAGAATTTCTTATGAAAGCCAAGCTTTCACCGATTGTTTTATGGGAATTTCATTGTCAGTGCCCTCTCCCACTAACCTCCTTATATACACAAGAATTATTTCGTTTTGAGTCAAATCATAAACTATTATGATTATTTCATGGATCGAATAACCGGTAAACCTTGTTTTTCGGTTATACAAAATCGTCAGGATGTTGAAAGCATCCTCCAAAAGGTTTCCTTTTCAGGAAAGCGATTTTGATCTGCAACTGACATATTTCATAAATGAAATATACAGTTATCAACAAGCATCTTCAAAATGGATTTACCATGGCAACAGGTAAAAGGTTGAATCGTTATTAACATAATGTTGATAACGATACCTTTCCGTCAAAAGCCTAGCTTTGTACGTTGGTATGTTGCCATCCATGTATGTCTTCTTTGAAGACGTTTAATGTACCATAGGCACAATGCCTTATGGTACAACAACTAGTATCCAAAATAGTTGTTATACACATGGAATCCATTTCGGATTCATGGCACTTTGCCATAACAGAGAGTCGATACCTCGTATCACTTCCTCTAAACGTAGTCGGATGATACACCTCCATAAGATTGACATCTTAATGAGGTTAGATCAGAAACTCATACCCTAGGTTGTTTTCTGACTCTATCCGATCTACGAAGTTTCTTGTGTATTTGAAGATTAATGGTATAGATTCATCATTGATGAACTATTTGTGTTCCATTAAGGACTTCGTGCTTTGAATAGTATTACTCCAATTTTCATCGAGTATCACTATCCTCCCACTGACCACTGCATATCGGTATTTCACTCAGGAAAAACCGCATGGTGAGCAACAATCACATTGTTCTCATGTGAGATTTATAAGTACTATACTTATGGTTTCCTTTTCAGGATAACCTATATTGGCACTTATCCAATTTGGGTTCTAGTTTGGTATCATCCAAACGTTATGCCTAGCATACCCAAATTATCAGGAATGAGAAACCTTGTTTCTCCTTGTTCATATCCTATATGATATCTGTCAAACAGATTTATATGGAACCTTATTCTAAATAAGTTTTGCACTGTTAATACATATCCTGTTGAAGGAAATGATAGCTCAGAGCGACTCGCGAAAAACCTAATCATGTCCAACAAAACTTGGTTTTTAGTTCTGACACACCGTCAATTGACGTGTCTCGGGAGGAGTCCTCATATGAAAGAATACCGTACTCTTTCATGTACGTATGAAACTTACTGCTTAAGTATTTACCAATACGGTCTTACCGTAGCGGCATAATACTACAGCCGATCTGTTTGTATACTTCGTGTCGAAACTCAAAGTTTCGTATTTGTGTTCTTCAAAAGAAACACATAACCATAACGTGATGCCACATCCGTAAGGTCACGAAATATTCATGTACACATCTAGCCAAGCTAGATATGGGCCCACTTACTTCACCATGAATAGGGTTTACATATCGGTGGCCTTTACACTATTACCTAGTAAATAGTATTTTAGGTACTTTACCTAGTAAACTAGATTCGTAGACCTTATTTGAATAGTCAAATCAGTCCTAGTACCCACTCTTCAAAGGTGTGGATATACGAGTCTCGTTAAATTATGTCCTAGACAACAATGCCACAAATAAGTCTCTATTGATCAAATCAATTTGAGCTATTTATTTGTCATTTTATATGCTTGATATTTTATTTATATTCAAAATATAAATTCTGTTATTTACATCTAATGTATTTATCTCAGTATCATCTTTATATAATAAAACACTTTAGTGTTTTAGAATATAAAGTTCACCCGCAGTGGGTTAAACACTGATAAAGAGATAATGTTTCTAGTCAAACTAGTTACATTATAACAGTTCCTAATTTAAGTACACACCCAAAGGGTAGTTCCTAAACTTAGGTATCTACGGTCGAAACAGCGACTTTCGTCCCGTTTCCGATTCGCAGAGTAATCTCAGCTTGAAGTCAGTATCCTGCTCAAAGCAGATTCTGAACATCAATACATATATATTATGTACCATACTAAGTATTTAAAATCTAATTTCAATACTAGCTGTGAACATAACTAAGACAAACATTTTTAAAGTTAGAGCCTCGCCCTTTCTTTAATTCCTTCGTGTCTTCCATATCCAAATGGCAGTCACTTTGGTATATGTCAATTATCCTTTTCAATATTTTAGGAACCTTAGGCCAAGCCTTGGGTTTTTAGAATATCGAAACGATGTGCACCTCGTGCTACATCCCCAATTGCAAACTTTGACTTTATCTCCTCTAGAATAGTCAATTAATTCTTCAAGAATTATAAATTGCAATTTTAATACTTCTTAAATCTAAAATTAGATTTATGACAAGTATATTAATTAAGCATTAAAGTCATCATCACATAAATCTTCCAAAGATTTTATGCTCTACTTATTTTGCTTAATTTTGGGCGTAAGGTATAATAAGTTATTTTATCAAATAAAGTAACCTATTATGTATTCCCAATTTGAAAATTAAATCATTTAAAATATTTTAATCCCAGATTATATTTTAAATATCCTTCTTTTCAATTTTATCTTGATTACAATAGTCCAACTATTTAATCAACGATTAGTGGTACTATTTATTATAATGATTATAATAGTCCAACTATATAATCAAATATAATCCAAATTAATTAACCTCAATTACATTGATTACTATAATCCAATTATAAAATCAACTGTAAACTGAAATTAATTAATTCAAATATATTGATTAATATAATCCAATTATATATAATCAACTGTAATACAGTCCAACTGTTTATTAAAACAACATAAAATATTAGTCCAACTAATACTTTTGATTAATATGACGAATAAAATAAAATGAGCGTGTTTAGCGAGTATTCGAACGAATGTTGCAAATTCAATACTTGCCTCCCACTATTTTTCGTCGAGTCTCTAACCCTCTGTGGAGTACTCGGGAAACCGTGTTTCCTAGTGGGCTAGGATCCCGTTAAATAACACACAACTTGACTTTGGCCAATAAAAGCTGTATGCTATTTAACTTAGGTAGATCTCTATGATCAATTGGATCTCATCCAATTCCTAGATCCGGTTAGGTGGACATCCAAGTCCGAAACATATGTATAATGTCAATGTATCCATTACATTTTCCTAACCCTATCCTCTGATTCATCTAGGCCTTGGCTTTGGCCAAAACAAACCTAATGATTCCAGTTAAGCGGGACCCATTGACGAGGAAAGTTTCGTAATCAATGTCATTGGACAAAAAATGATCTTGACTTTGGCCAATAAAAATCACGATTTGGACAAGACACCGATATGCAACAAAACTCTCATGATTCAAGTACATCCTTGATTGACAAAGGTCTTGACTTTGGTCAATAAAAACAAATGCCAACTTCGGATCTTGAACAAGAATCATTCAATGGAAGGATATTTGCTTAATATAAAACGAGGGTTTTTCGCGTGCAAATTGGCTACCAATTTAATTATCTTTGTTAAGGTCTCATCATCATACACCCTTAAACATGAATTCTAAATACATAATAAAGCGAGTATGAAATAAATAATAATGATATGCGGATGGATACTTTACATTGATCCTAGATCAAATCTCTCACTTTCTCTCTCCCGCTAGCACTTGTATTACTTCTACCCGTTACACTACACTTCTAAAGAAACCTCTTTTACATGGAGGGGAATAGGTGAGAAGAGAATACAAAGAAATAGGAGATAAGGCTGGACACGCAGGTCCAATTTAATAAATCAAATTTATTACAATTTCCAAAATCGCCCAACCCGACTAATATCCATCCGATATGCATTATTCAAACATCATAACCATGTATTCATACAAGCATGTTATCAATCAATCAATCAAATAATTAATCTTGATTATTAGTGATCATCCAATGTTCAAACAAAGATTTGATTTTTGTTCGAGTCAAACTCGTTTTGCGAACACGTACTCAAAGTACAATTTCTACGAATTAAATTAAATTAAATTACATAATTAAATCCAATTTAATACGTATTTAATTCTAATTCATTATTTAATTCTAAATTAAATATTACACTTTTATTAACGAACCTTTACGACTTAAATTCCAAATTTAATCGCAACGGGTCTCAAAGCCCGATTAACATCTAATGTTTTTATTTAATTAAAGTCCAATGGGCTTTTAATAAATTTCTATAGGCGTGGACTTTTGGTCAACTCGGGTCAAACCGAACAACCAAAATCCAATCCGGGAGTTACCCCATAAGCCTTTAAATTAATTTTGGCCCATTAGGCCCAATTAAATAATTAAGGTCCATTAAGTCATAATTGGACCTTTTGGATTCGGTTTTGGGCCTAATTGGATCCAACCAATTTTGCCTAAACCCAACTTTGTTACAACAAAGCCCAAAAGCCCAATTACAACCTAACAAGCCCAATTTCCAAAATCAAGCCCAAATTAATTAACTTATAAAATTCCAAATTTCACAATTAATTAACCTAAGTGTAATACACAATCAATTACCCAATTAACATTTCTAAAATATCAATTAGCCTAATTAATCATGCACTTTAACAACCAAATAGTGTCCAACACAATTCAATCAAAATCAAACCCAATTAACATGCTTTCAAGTCTCGGCAATTAGGGGTTTTTCAATTCGATTCGGTTTCAATCCAATTGAGTCCACAATCTTAATTTCCCAAATCAAATCAATTCATCCAATGAATCAAACAACAAAATCACAATGAATTTCATGTCCATAAAGATTCGGCCAAGCCACTTTAAAAGGGAAAAATGTTCCAAATCAAAATTCAATCCAATTGAACTTCAAAACAACATTAACCAATTGTTTTAAGTCATCCAATGATCAAACAAAACAAAATTACCAAGACATTAGGGTTATGCAATTTTCGGCCAAGCCTCCAATTTGGGGAAAATTGAATCCAATCCAATTTCATGAAATTGATCACACACAATCTCAATTAAACATGTTCTAAGCATACTTAAACATCCAATTCAATTAAAACATGCTCAAACACATTTTACCCAATTTCAAGTTTCATGTTCAACCTAAAGAATTGGGGAAAATTGATCTAATCCAATTTTCTTGAAATTGATCATGCACAACTTCAATTCAACCTCATTCAAGCATACTTCATCAAACAATTCAACCAAATCATGCCTAAATCGAGTTTACCCAAATTAAAGTTTTGACCAAAAATAAGCAAATTGGGGAAAATCAATCCAATCAATTTTTTATCAAATTGATTACATATAACTCAAATTAGATCATATATAAGCATTCTTAAACAATCAATTTTTCAGAATCAAGCTAAAATCAAAAAGCCCCAAATTTGCTCAAGAACCCTAATTCGGTTTTCATGCATCAAAAGCTCTGATACCATTGTTAGAGTTCAATTCAAGTCCCAAGATCAACAAATCATGCACAAAAAACCGCATATGAACACATCAAAGGAGGTGCGGAATATACTCACATTGATGGGTTTGATGCTAGGAAGAACACAAGCTGCGTTTTCATCCTCCATTGAGCTCGGCAGTAGCTTTCCTTGACAGTGGGCTGCACGGTTTGGACTGGTTTGGACTCCACCATTTTCGGCCATGCATGGACTCCATTGAAGCTCCAAGCTTCAAGCTTCCATGCTCAAAGAATCACTTCCCTATCACCTATGTATCACTCAAGGTGTGCTAGCACTAGTTCATCTTCCATTTTGCTTCTCAAATTTTCGGTGAAAACCAGAGAAAAATGAAGAAGAATCGGCAGTGATGCCGTGAAGAAGAGAGGAAAAAATGAGAGGGAAAAGAGAAACTGTGTTATGCATGTAAGAGAGAGAGGACCGAATAAATAGTAAAAGGGAAAAGAAAAAGTAATATATATTATTCATTTATTTTCCCAAAATAAATAAAAACATATATATATTCCAAACCTTTTCATATTCCATCACAATTACTTTATTCTTTAAGTCATATCACATCACTTTTCACTTCACATCTATTCACTTTAATAAAGTGACATATTGTCAAGTCACATCACTCAAAGTGACAATTGATTTGACGATTGACGCGACTAGCGATTGACGCTTGATGTGACTCGCGTGCCGCGCTCGAATTCGAAATGCGAATGCGCTCGCAATCACTCTCGGGCTCGGGTTCGCTAATTCCAAATTAACGAAATTTCCGTCGCGTCGTAATTAAGTGATTACGCCTAGCGAATTCACTATTCACGTCGCTAACGAATTAATTCTAAATTAATTCGTTCGCCCGAATTAAAATCTAATTTTAATTCCGCGTCGAAATCCAATTTCGATTAATATATCGAATATATTAATTTTATCGATTAATTCCAAATTAATCGTTCTCTCTCTTTAATTAACATTTTATCCCAGATAAAATATCTCCGCAATTAATCCCAGATTAATTTTCTCTCTCATCGAATTAATCCCAGATTAATTCTATCTCTCTCTTCTAATTAATCCCAGATTAATCAAAGTGCGAGTCATACGTCATCGGTGAATCTTCAGGAAGCGACCCATGAGATCTCCGGATATGTTGGCAGTAAATACGATCGTCGGACTGTCCGAACACGTAAGTACCTTGTACTACATTTATATCGATTTACAAGACAAGGTTGGCTTCTAGCAAAGCGCCATGCCTACCCAATTCTCCAGAAATATTCTTACAGGAATATATAGATCTGTATCAAGCGTAGTATACCATAGTATTGTGTATATTGGCCCAGTATCGTATAGTCACGTGCTAGGGCTGGGGCTGGATAAGTGTCTGCCCCGTCCGAAGCACATGTCGGATGTCTGGTAACATAGTCTCTGTAATCGGATATTTACGATCTGGTCATAATATCCCGATGGTTGCGCAACACTTAAGAGCACTAGTACCGTATCCTGCGTGACATCATCTCCAATATGACTGAAGTGACACTTCCGTCTTGACATCACACCCAATACTCTACGACTCTCTGATAAACCCAGAAGTGGTGTACACAGAACCGGTTAAAGCCCCCTACCACCAAGACCAAAGTTTATCGATTATCGTAAGTATTAGCGGTGCAAGTCTCAGGTTAAGACTATACACACCTACCTTGATTTCGGCCTCCCAAAGACACATAGTCATAATACCAATGGGATTCCGAGGGGTCTATCCAGAGCGAAGCTGTTTCCCGTACCATCGGTGAAACACGACCTCCTATCGCACTTGCATAAGTATCCAATACTTATATATATGAGAACTATGTCGTTGTGCCCTCACAACGCACACAAGTGCAATACTAGCCTATTCCGCATTATCGATGTCCAGTCTCGATAATACTACGGCTATGGATATTTAATGATTAATCCTTTGTGGACTGATACTGTCTCATATCATCTCAATCCAGGAACTAATCATAGGGACCTCTCTTCATTTATATATCTATGGTGATCTAATCACAAATGATGAGAGTGCAATTTCCTTATTACATAGTTAATTTGCTACAACAACACAATGATCTGTGCAAATAGTGACGCTATGGGTCATATTATCCAACATGAGACTCATCCCCAAAACTGATACTGATGATGATGTAGGCCTCAGCCCTGAGACTCATCCCTGAAACTGATGTTGATGTAGGCCTCGACCTTGGGACTCATCCCCGAAAATTGATACTAATATAGATGTGGGCCTCGCCCCAAACCGGTACTGATATGGGTCTCGCCCGCAGACTGATACAGATGTGGGCCTCGCCCACAGACTGATACTGATGTGGGCCTTGCCCGCATACTGATACTGATGTGGGTCTCGCCCCCAGACTGATACTGATACTGATATGGGCCTCACCCCCATGCTGATACTGATGTGGGCCTTGCCCCAAACTGATACTGAAATGGGCCTCGCCCTCAAAGTGCCATACTCGACCAGACTAATAATGATAATGTGGACTTCACCCCAAGAGTGCCATACCTAGCAAGACTGATGCTGATTCTAATGTGTCATTTCAACATATTAAATTGCCTCTCATGAGATAATCTTGATAGCTAGACATATTTTCATCCTCAACGAATGCTTTCGCATCGAAACCTGAGAACTTTCAAAGTACTTGATACACTCAACTCTGATCCTCTGAATAGGTGATTTGAACTAGACTCCTCGTGTGTGTGTGCCAGGGCTCTTTCGCAGTTTATTCCTTAAGTGAACTAACTCGATGATTTCGTTTCGGAGAATCGGATCGGTGGGTCTAACCAAACTGGATGTCTTGATCACACTCTGTGATTACTTCATCATACTCAACATGATATGGTCTTCTTCTCTTTTCTTGTCTCTTTCTTTTCATTCTTTTCATTTTTTTTCAATTTTTTTTTGACACACCTACCCTTTAAGGTAGCATTTCTCCTCATGATGGTCCTAATACTCGCCTATCGGTAGCTTCACGCTTATCGGTTATAGGCGGTCTATTTTTCTTTTTCTTTTCAGAGACTTTCTTTGTTCCCAACCATATCATATATCGTAGCATAAGTAAACCAGGGTGGACATCCAGGCAAACGGTCATTCACCGATCCATCATCCCTTCGGCTAGTCATCTTGCCAACCACTCAGGTTTCCACTGTTGAGATCCCGTAATCAAGTGCTCGCGAGTCCAACTGAGATCAATCCATTCAGAGTACCGGACGAGAGCACGTCTCGCACTTATCTTTTCTAAGGCTTCTCCCTACAACGTCATCACCGGAAATATGTCTAACTATCAAAGATTTCTCTTTTTTTTTTTCATCTCTTTTTTTTTTCACTCCACAGAATTCTTCCGTCCTCTTCTGATAATTTGGGCTTCGCCCTTTAAGATCCATTCCCGAAACTCAAACTCATATGGGCCTCAGCCCAGGGACTCCTCCCCAAAACTAGCACCAATGTGGGCCTCAACCCTCAGATTACTACCCGCATCTGTCACCAACATGGGCCTCAGCCCTAGGATTATTACCCGAATCTGATATTGTGCTTTCGCTGTTTCTGAATGGCTTGTCTTTGCCACTTTCTTTTTTCTTCTTCAAAACCTGTGAACACAAAACAAAACAAACACAAAAGGAAAGCAAAATTGGTTACGTGTATGCATGCATGCATGTGTTTCTTATCCCGTCGGGTTAGGTCTTCCGCTAATTCCCTTGGTGAGTGCTCGGTCTTTTCTTCCTCAAGTAAAGTACTGTTTCAATCTGTCCACGTCGATCAGCTCGGTGAACTCATTCTCCTCCAAATTTGACAGTCTCACTGTCCCGTTTCCCATTGCTGAATGGCTATCCTGTCTTTTCTGCTTGCTTCTTCCAAAAATTCACCGGGTTCGAAATATCGTTGAGTATCATAGTACCAAGGTTAAATAATTTTGTCAAATATACTTATATTCCAGAGACTCAGGCAAGTTAACGAAATGAACATCTTTATTATCATTAAGAAAAGGTTCGGACAAATAGACAAAATCAATGTCTCTATTAATAAATGCTGGATCACAACTGAATAAGATCTGAGAGACAAACATCTCCATAAATTGCAACTTTATCTTCCCTTGCTTTCTTATTTCTTTCGACCATCAATTTCTCCAGGTACAGTAGTTCCTCTTCCCATTCACTTCCCCCTTTTGTAACCTCCGTCTCATCACTGTCTGAGAAGTTTTCCCAAAGATCCTCCCTCTGCTTTATTTCACTTTTACCACTGTTGCCCTGTATCCCCGTGCAAGAAGTTTGGTAGTTTTGGGTTTGGAAGACAAGATTGTCGGGTAGGCCGGAGTCAATAATGTGGGTAGGTGGAGGTTTTCTGTGTGTGTTGGCTTGTTCTTTTTCCAGGTCTGGTATTTTATGGGAGTCGATGAGGTCCTGGATCTCATGCCTAAGGCGGGAGCATTTGTCAATTTCGTGGCCTCTTTGCCAGTGGTAGAGACAGTAAAGGTTTAGCTTAAGGTAGCGTGGTACAGGGTTTGGAAGTGGTTTAGGTTTCAAGGGACTTAGGAATCCTTGCCTTTTCAGCTCTTCAAACACATTTGACAAAGGTCTACCTATATTGGAGAATTGCATGTCCCTGATAGGGACGATCTCAGAAGGAGGGAGTTTGGTCTCCAAAGGTTCCCCGAAGGTCTTTCCATTCTGATTGTACATCTCTCTGTTATCGGCTATACAGAGTACGGTCAAACTGGCCCCAACATTAGTCAGAACTTGCAATATCTCAATAATTCATGTTACTTTGGTCTCCAATTGATCCAGGCGGGATCCCTCGTTGGCTGACTCACTCATGTTGGCTGATGGTCTTCTGACAAGTCTTCCCCCAACCCAACGGGTATCTATGATGGCTTTTTAGAACACAAGGGGTTAGCATGATGTGTGTATGCATGATTGCATGTCATGTATGCGATGTATGGAATAGATAAGCTTATAAAAGAATTTGCACTAATTAGCCCATTATCATTTTAAAGTGTTCAATAATATTATTGCGCGGTGCAAACTTGTCCTAGTTGAAATGGCCCAACAGGTTTACACTTCGGGATAACATAACCAAATAACTTCAAATGATAAAAGGCCTATACATAAAATGGCCCATCGGCATTTTAGAAGCCTTTGGCCCAACTGTCAAAGGACACGAACTCGTCCCAGTTTAAATGGCCCAACAAGTTTATATCTCTTGACAAAAGGTCCAACTGGATCCAAATAACGATGGTCCAAATCACAAACATAACAAGATAATTCAAGCATAAAGCAATAAGTTCTACATAGTGGCCCACCAACATTTCAGAAGCTTTGGGCTTAGTTGTCATAGGATACGAACTCGTCCCAGTTTAAATGGCCCAACAAGTTCGCATTTCTGAAAAGAAGCCCAACTGCGTCCAAATGGTGATGGTCCACAAGCACAAGCATATGGAGATAATTCAAGCATTAAAATAATAAATTCTACAAGGTGGCCCATCAACATTTTAGAAGCTTTGGGCCCAATCGTCATAGGATACGTCGTCCCAGTTTAAATGGCCCAACAAGTTCGCATTTCTGACAAAAAGTCCAACTGCATCCAAATGAGGATGGTCCACAAGCACAAGGAAATAGTTACTATAGGCCATACAACCCCGGTCTACGTGTGGGTTCGTGGGAGTATAGACAAAGACTCTCGCTAGCGAAGGATTGCCCACAACTAGGTCTCCCCACTCAAGGGTTCGAGCGACCAAATGAGCGCACCTTTTTTATACACTAAAGTACGTGCCAACAAGTCATAGCGTATGACTAACTGTCAAGTGGATTTCTTGTTGCAGATTCCCCAGAGGGAGGGTGGAGCGAACTCTCTTAAATACCCAAGCCTCTTAGGCTCTTATCGCTTGGTGACAGGAATAAGCAACAAACCTCCAGATTAGTCTGTCACAACAGGCCAATGGTCATGATTATCTAGGTGTCTTCACAGCTTTTCCTTATAGAAAGGTAGTGAATGAAGGAAGACACCAAACCATTACTTAGCCTTAAAATGTCTTTGATCAAACCCCCATTTTACCCACTGTAGACACGGTTAAATAAAGCACAAATCCAAACATTACAAGACAATATTTCGAGGCCGATTCTCTATCCCCAGTGGAGTCGCCAGACTGTGGGACACAGAAACTGGGCGACGTATGCTGTTTCGGGCTCGCGGCCCAGTTGGGAGTACGGAGTAGCCCATGGGGGACTAAACCGGAGAATAATGGAGTCGCCACCCGGTGTGAACCGGGACAAAGATTTAAGGCCACACTCACCCCTCGCAAGGAAAGACCTCAAACTATTGGGTTCGGAATGGTTCCTTACGTATGTCACTTGTAATAAATGATTTGTGCAATAATTCAACCAAGCCTAAGAAACATATTTCCAAGGATAATTTACTCTTAAGTTCGCATGCATAAGTACAAGGCTCATATCTAAGTTTGCATGTAACACATTTTCATATTGGCATACAACCTCATAAGCACACCATGTTCATGGATACAGAAACGCAAGGAAATGGCAATTGCACAATCATGCGTAAAGGAATAACGTGTTCATAGCTAAATCATACTCGAGAATGAACATACTAATGACTTAATCATGCTTGAACACATCAACTAGATGAATGTGGGAATAATAACAGTAAAACATCAATAATAGAATAGTATGATCAATTACAAGATACGAGAGGAATCACCCAAGAAACAATTGTGCATAAAGTGTGATGAAACAGATGAAATCTCGTTCGTGGGGCCTTCGGAAACGCGTTCGAACAATAAATAGAGGGTTCGCGTTCGTGTAGCGTTTGATAACGCGTTTGAACAGGATGAGACCCGATGAGACAAAGCACATGCCCGTTCGAGTAGCGTTTGTAAAATGCGTTCGAACGGGAAGCAGAGGGTTCGCGTTCGAGTAGCATTTGATAACGCGTTCGAACGGAACAAGACCCGACGCATGATTATGAAAGAAGATGACATACAAAGAAAAGCGAATAACGAAATAAAAGGCGCGGTGAAGTATCGTGGTAGAGGTTATTTAACCCCTCGAAATGGAGGACCTTTAATCCAACTTACTAAGCCCATGCGCATCACATCATAATGCATATAAAAATAAAGACAACAATATCGGACTTCGTATACCCGATTGAACACATTTTACATCCAACCGAATATAC
This sequence comes from Zanthoxylum bungeanum, assembly GCA_019454045.1. Classification (NCBI taxonomy): domain Eukaryota; kingdom Viridiplantae; phylum Streptophyta; class Magnoliopsida; order Sapindales; family Rutaceae; genus Zanthoxylum; species Zanthoxylum bungeanum. The sequence goes on from SKCR01000769.1 coordinate 135,981, forward strand.
ATCATCCGGCGCGGTAAAGCATCACGGTAAAGGTTCTTTAACCCCTCGAAATGGAGGACCTTTAATCCAACTTACTAAGCCCATGCGCTAATAACATAATGCATATACAAAGTAAAGACAACGATATCGGACTTCGTGTATCCGATGGAACATATCTCACATCCATCGAATATACATTATCCGGCACGGCAAAGCATCGTGCTAAAGGCTTTTAACCCTTTGACTTAGAGGACCTTTAATCCCACTTACCAAGCCCATGCGCAAACAACACAATACATATATAAAAAGTAAAGACAATGATATCGGACTTCGTGTATCCGATTGAACAAATATCACGTCCAATCGAATATACATCATCTGGCGCAGTAAAGCATCGTGGTAAAGGCTTTTAACCCTTTGACTTAGAGGACCTTTAATCCCACTTACCAAGCCCATGCGCAAATAACACAATACAGATATAAAAAGTAAAAACAATGATATCAGACTTCGTGTATCCGATTGAACAAATATCACGTCCAATCGAATATACATCATCTGGCGCGGTAAAGCATCATGGTAAAGGCTTTTAACCCCTTGACTTAGAGGACCTTTAATCCCACTTACTATGCCCATGCGCAAACAACACAATACATATATAAAAAGTAAAGACAATGATATCGGACTTCGTGTATCCAATTGAACATATCTCACATCCAATCAAATATACATTATCTGGCGCGGCAAAGCATCGTGGTAAAAGCTTTTAACCCCTTGACTTAGAGGAGCTTTAATCCCACTTACTAAGCCCTTGTGCTTTATCTCATCATTACATAAACAAATAACATGCGGAAATCAAGTAGCGAATAATAAACAAATCAAAACAACATAAAACAAAATATGCAGTGTTTACTCAAGTGGTACATGGAGTTGTATCCCGAGTACAGATCATACTACCGTCCATTCGGAATCGGCTATGAAATTTATGTCCGGGTTTCCATCCTATATACCACGAGAGGCGACACATTTTTCATTTTATTCAAGGGCCACAACATACATCACTTCATAATACATCTATCTACTCAGGGGCCACAACATGCATCACTCCACAATAATCATGCAAACGAAACTCAATAAACGATAAAAATATAAATGAAAATGAATGTGAAAAGTACCATCAAGTCTAACCTTTTATGTCGACTTTCGGACTCGCGTTTCACGGTGATCGGAAGGGCCAAAGCTTCGTAACTTTCTGGTTCACTGGTTCAACACTTTAGCTCACTGTTTTACTGTTTAGGCCACTGTTTTCGCTCTGTTTCACTGCTGTTTTGCTGCTATTTTACTACTATTTTTTGGTCACTGTGTTTGGTAATTTAGGCTACTATTTTGGGTGTTTTAGGGGGCTGTTTGTGTTGGTTAATTAAGGGATAATAGGCTGCTGTTTTTTGAAGGATTTAGGAAGCAGTTTTTTCACTGTTTCCGGCAATTTTTGGACTGTTTATTCGGTCAGGTTTTGTGTGTGCAGGGGGCTATTGTGCTGCTTTGGGACGTTAGTGGCTGATGTGTTGAGGAGATAGGGGCGCGCTGGTATGAGGCTTGAGTAGTGTGGGCTGAGAGAGTTGAAAATGCTATGTGTTAAGGTGCGTGAATGGCAGTTTCTCTGTTGTTACGAGCTAGCGACGTAGTGGGGGTAGGGAGCAGGTGGCGTTGATTAGGGTTAAAGGGGGGATGATGTGCGTGTGATGAAGATGAAGGGAGAGGTTGCAGGTCAGTGCTCGGCTAGTGAGGGTTTAAAGGGTGCACAGTGCTTGGCTAGTGAGTGGTCGTGAGTGGACTTGGGCTGTTTATGTGTGCGTGAGGATAAGTGGCTTACGTGTGTGTAGTTTGTGAGTGCATGGAGAAGAGGCTGATGAGGGTTTGTTATTAGCTTGAGTGGGGTTGTGAGGAATATGAAGATTAGGGTTGATGGTTCACGTGTGTAGCTAGGGTTTCCTTGTTTTGGTCTTTTTGGTCACTGCCGAGAGAGAGGTGAGAGGAGGTCTTAGGATTTATTTTTGTTGTTGCTGCCGTGTATGTCCAGAGAGCAAGGGTTGAAGTTTGTTCTATTTTTATAGTGAGAGGGAATGAATTAGGGTTTGCATGGGATTATTCAAAAAGGAAATGGATCAAATAATAAGGGAGGGATTTTATTTAATTATTTAAGGAAAGAAATTATGTAATTTAGGAGGGGATTATTTAAATTAGGGGAGTGATTTGTTTATTTTAGGAATTGATTTATTTAATTTTGGTATTAGATTTAATTAGATATTAATTTAATTTAATTTCAATTTAATTGGTTTTAATTTAATTTAATTGGTTTTAATTTGTGACATGTATTTTAAATGTTTTAATTATTTTTTTGGATTGGGCTTGGGTGAGATGGGCTTGGTGTAGTTTTGGGCCAAGGCTAAGGGTGTATTTTAATAACGGATGTCTAACAAGCGAGCCTGAAGCTAAACAAGCGACGAAAATCTAACAAAAATATCGGTTCCCTTCCGACGTCTGTTTCCCACGACTTCCGCGACTTAAAAGGTAGTGTCTCCAAATGAGACTCATCATAGGGACTTATATGCAAAAATGCAGTGCATACAGGTAGGTGTATTTGGTCTTAACCTGAGACTTGCACCGCTAATACTTGCGACAATCAATATGCTTTGGTTTTGGTCGTCCAGGGCTTTAACAGGTTATGTGTACGCCTCTTCTACATATATTGAGAATCGTAGGTATTGGGTGTGATGTCCATAAGGAAGTATCACTCCAGTCATAATGGAGATGATGATCACGTAGGATATGGAACTGGAGCTCTTTTATGCTGCAGCTATCGGGATATTATGACTAGGTCATGTTTATCCGATTTTAGAGACTAGTTACCAAAGATCTGATATGTGCTTCGTACGGGGCAGACACAATTGCAGCCCCAGGCCTTGCACGTGACATCCGATACTAGGTACGTACGTGCTCGGATAGTCCGACGAGCGGATTTACTGCCAACATATCCGGGGATCTCATGGGTCGCTTCCCGAAGATTCACCGATGACGTATGACTCACACTTTATTAATCTGGGATTAATTAAAGAGAGAGAAAATTAATCTGGGATTAATTACGGAGATATTTTATCTTGGATAAAATATCATTTATAGAGAGAGAATGATGAATTTGGAATTAATCGATAAAATAATATATTCGATATATTATACGAAATTGGATTTCGACGCGGAATTAAGAATTAGATTTTAATTCGGGAGAACGAGTTAATTTAGAATTAATTCGTTAGCGACGTGAATAGTAATTTAGCTAGGCATAATTATTTAATTGAATTTATTTAATTACGTCGCAACGGAAAATTCGTTAATTCGGAATTAGCGAACCCGAGCCCGGTAGTGTTTGCGGGCCCACTCGCATTTCGAATCAAGTGGGGCCCACAAGTCACATCAAGCGTTAAATCACTAGTCAATCAATTGATGTGATGTCTAGTCACTTTGAGTGATGTGACAACTTGTCACTTGTGATTGATGGTGGTAGTTGGATAGCTTTAATGCTTGTACCATTTTTGTAATTCAAATTTGGTATATCATTAATTGATTTTGGAAATTCAATTAAATGTATTAGATACACAAACCAACTCACACAACACATTCTCTCATTTTCTTTCCTCTCTACCTCTCGGCCAAGGGCCAATTTCTTCCTTTTTTCTTGCCAAATGCCGTGAGTTTACAAGGAAGAATTAGGGAATTTTGTGGCAAAATTTCCAAGGTGCTAGCACACATTCGGGGTCTTGCGAAGGTGATAGGGAAACTCACCCGTAGGCATGGAATGCACACCAAGCTTGGAGCTTGAAGGACCGGCAATTGGAGGAGCAATGCCGAGAACCTTGGAGGAGAAAGCTTGAAGATTTTTTTTTGTTCCTCGCATCGCAAAAGCCTTTCAATGTAAGTATGATTCCGCCATGCTTCTTTGTTGTATTCACACATGATTTCTAGCTTGAAATTGATTTTGGGACTAACTAGAAACCCAACAATGGTATCAGAGCGATTTTGAGCATGAAATTGAAATTAGGGTAAAATTGGGAAAAATTGATTTGAGCATGTTTGAGTGAAATTGATTGTTTAAATATGCTTGAATGATGATAACATGGTGTTATGCATGATCAATTTGATGAAAAATGGATTGGATCAAATTTTCCATAATCACTTGGCTTGGCCGAATATGGTGTGTGTTCCCTAATGTCCTGGTATTTTTTGATTTTGATCATTGGATGAGTTGAAATCATTAATGGGCTTGGATGGGTAATGTTGATTTAGGATTTAATTGGATTAAAATCGAATCGGACAAAGAAATCCCCTAAAATGCCGTGACTATGTAGCATGAAAATGATTGATTTTTTATTCAAATGTGTTGGACATGTTTTGATGATAATAAGCATAATTAATTATGTAAATTGATGTTTTGGAAATATTAATTTGGTTAATTAATTATGGTATACACTTTAGGTTAATTAAATTATGAAATTTGGAATTTTGGTAATTTAATTAATTGGGCCAAATTTGGAATTGGGCTTGTAAAAGTTGCATTTGGGCTTAATGGGCTTGGTTGGGCCAAGTTTGGTTTAGGCTAATTGGTTGGATCCAATTGGGCCCAAAACCATATCCATAAAGTCCAATTATGACTTAATGGACCTTTAATTTTAATTGGGCCTAATGGGCCTAAATTGGTTTCTTGGCAAATAAGGGTGATTCCTTAAGTGGGCTTTGGTATTTGGGTTAAACCCATATTGACCAAAAGTCCATGCCTTTAGAAATTAATTAAAAGCCCATTGGACTTTAATTAAATTAACATTGGATGTTAACTGGGCTTTGAGACCCATAACGATTAGATTTAGAATCTAAGTTGTAAAGGCACATTAAAAAGTGTAATTATTTAATTTAGAATTAAATATAGAATTAGTATTAAATACAAATTAAATTGGATTTAATGTTGTAGTTTAATATAATTCAAGAATTCGTACTTTGAGTACTTATTCGCAAAACGAGTTTGACTCGCGCAAAATCAAATCGTTGTTTGAACATTGGATGGTCATTAATTTCAGATTAATTAATTGGATTAGATTGATTGATAACATGCTTGTGTGAATACATGGATGCGATGTATGAATAATGTATATCGGATGGATATTAGATGGGTGAGGGCAATTTTGGAAATTGTTGTAATAAATTTAGAATTTATTAAATTGGACCTGCGTGTCCAGCCTATTACCTTTTGACTCTTTGTATTTCTCTTCTCACCTATTCCCCTCAATGTAAATGACGTTTCTTTAGAAATGTTATGTAATTGGGTAGAAGTAATACTTATGCTAGCGGGAGAGAGGAAATGGAGAGATTTGTTCTAGGAACAATGTGTTAGTATCCATCCGCATATCATTATTATATTTATTTATATGCGCCTTATTATGTGTTTAGAATGCATGTTTAAGGGTGTATGATGATGAGACCTTAACAAAGATAATAAATTGGTTGCCAATTTACATGGAAAAACCCTCAACATATATTAAGCATTTTTCCTTCCATTGAGTGATTCTTACTCAAGATCCAAGATTGGCACTGGTTTGTTGGCCAAAGTCAAGACCTTTGTCCGTCGCGGATGTGTTTGAATCATGAAAGCTTTGTTCCATATCAATGTCTTGTCCAAGTTTTGATTTATTGGCCAAAATCAAAATCATTTCTTGTCCATCGACATTGATTACGAAGCTTTCCATAGTCAATGGGTTCCGCTTAACTGAGATCATTAAGTTTGTTGTGCCAAAGCCAAGGCTTAATTGATTCAGAGGAAAAAAGGTTAGGGAATATATTGGCATATATTGGCATATATAAGATATATGTTTCGGACTTGGATGTCCACCTACAGGATCTAGGAATTGGATGGGATCCAATTGATCTTAGAGATCTACCTAGTTAATTATCATACAATTTGTTGGCCAAAGTCAAGATTGTGTGTTATTTAACGGGATCCTAGCCCACTAGGAAACAAGGTTTCCTGAGTACTCCACAGAGGGTTAGAGGCTTGCCAAAAAATAGTGGGAGGCAAGTATTAAATTTGCAATATTCGTTTAGTTACTTGCCATACACGCTCATTGCAAATTTTTCGTCAATATATATTAATACATTAGTTGGACTAATATTTAATTGTTGTTTTAAATAAAACAGTTGGACTGTATTCAAACTACTTCAATTAATAGTTGATTTTATAATTGGATTATAGTAATCAATATAATTGAATTTAACCTATTAAATTATAGTTGATTATATAGTTAGACTATAGTAATCATTATAATCAATAGTACCTAAAATCGTTGATTGGATAGTTGGACTATAGCAATCAAGATAACTGAAAGATTAGCATTTAAAATATCAACCTGGGTAAAAATATTTTTTAAACGGCTTTAATTTTCAGATTGGGAATAAACTCTCAGGATAGTCCTGGGTAACCGAGAAGTTACTTTATTTGATATAGTGACATCTCAAGCCTAAGCCCAGAGTTGAGCAAATAATAGAACATGATATTTGGAATATTCATGTGATGATAACTTTAGTGCTTAATCCGTTATGCTTGCCGCAAAGACTCCTTAATTTCTTAGTCAGAACTAAGGATTAGATCATTATAGTATGATATTGAAATTGAAGGATCTTCATAGATCTATTCTTAGATCTTAGAAGTACAAATTGCAATAGAAAACTCTTGGAGAGTTAATGGCTATACTCAAGTAGACAAGAGTTTGCAATAGGGCAAGAAGCGCAAGGCGCATCTTACTTCGACGTCCCAGAAGGCCAAGGCTTGGCTGAAGGCTTCTGGGGTGTGAAAAAGGGGCAAAGGCAAAATCATCATAATCTTCTGGGAAGACATAGGACATATCCCAAAATGCCTGCCTAAACTGTGGCAAACGGGGTCACTGAAAGCGTGACTGCCGTATGGACAAGGAAGACATGAAGGAAGTGAAGACGGTGCAAGGCTCCGGCTTCAAATATGTTTGTCATAAACATATTCACTACTAGTATTAAAATTGGATTTTAGATACTGAGTATGATACATAAATATGTATTGATGTGCAGAATCTGCTGACATGCAGGAGACTGACTTCAGTTGAGATTTATCTACGAGTCGGAAATGGGACGACACTCGATGTTTTAACCGTAGATAACTAAGTTTAGGAACTACCCTTTGGGTGTGTACTTAAATTAGGAAACTGTTATAATGTAACTAGTTTGACTAGAAACATTATCTTTATATCAGGGTTTAACCCATTACGGGTACACCTTTATATTCTAGAACACTAAAGTGTTTTATTTTATAAAGATGATATTGAGATAAACACATTAGATGTGAATAACAGTATTTATATTTTGAATATAAATGAATCTCAAATGTATGACATGACAAATAAATAGCTCAAAACTGATTTAATCAGATGAGACTTATTTGTGGCATTGTTTTCTGAGACACAATTAAACAAGACTCGTATATCCACACTTTTGAAGAGTGGATACTAGGATAGATTTGATTCTATTCAAATGATATCTACGAATCTAGTTTATTAGGCAAAGTGCCTAAAATACCTTTTTACTTGGTAAAAGTGTAAATGCCACCGATCTGTTAGCCATCGGTCATAGTGACGTAAGTAGACCCATGTCTAGCTAGGCTAGATGTAGATATGAATGTTTCGAAACCTTAACGGATGTGGCATCGCGTTATGGTTATGTGTTTCTTGTGAAACACGGATCGGAAACTTTTGATGAATTCAAAAAGTTTCCACACGAAGTAGACAAACAGTTAGGCAAAAGTATTAAACCGTCACGGTTAGACCATGATGGAAAATACTTAAGCAATATGTTTCTCATATACTTGAAAGAGTATAGTATTCTTTCAATGAGGACTCATCCCGGAACACGTCAGTTTAACGGTGTGTCCGAACAGAGAAACCGAATTTTGTTGGACATGATAAGGTTAATCATGAGTCGCTCTGAGCTACCATTTCCTTCAAAGGATATGCATTAATCAGTGCAAAACTTATTTTGAATAAGGTTCCATAATAATCTGTTTGACAGACTTCATATTAGATATGAACATGAAAGAAACAGGGTTTTCTCATTCCTGAAGATTTGGTTATGCAAGGCATATGTTTGGATGATACCAAACTAAAACCCAAATCGGATAAGTGCCTCAGTTGTAGGTTATCCTAGGGAAATCAAAGTATAGTACTTATACAACTCACAAGAGAACAATGTATTTATTGCTCGCCATGCGGTTTTCCTAAGAGGAATACCTATATGCAGTGGTAAGTGGGAGGAAAGTAAAACTCGATGAAAATCGGAGTAATACTGTTCCAGGCACCAATTCCTTAATGGAACACAAACAGTTTATCAAGGATGAAACTGTACCAGTAATCTTCGAATACACAAGAACCGCGTAAGTCAGAGAGAGTCAGAAAATAACCTGGGGTATGGGTTTCTGATATCACCTCGTTAAGATGTCAATCTTATTGAGGAATACGAACTGACTACGTATGAGGAAGTGATACAAGTATCGACTCCCTATTATGGCAAAGTGCCATGAAGTCCGAAATGGATTCCATGTATACCAACCGAGTTTAGACATTGGTTGTTGTACCGAAAGGCATTGTGCCTATTGGTACTGTATGAGTCTTCAAGGAAGACATACATGGATAGCAACAAACCAACGTACTAAGGTAGGCTTGTAGCGAAAAGGCATCGTTATCAACATTGTATCGATTACGACGAAACCTTTTAACCGTTGCCATTGTTAAATCCATTTGGAAAATGCTTGCCAATGCTGTATGTTTCATTTATGAAATATGGCAGCTGAATGCCAAAATCGCTTTCCTTGACGGAAACTTTTTGGAGGATGTTTATAACATCCTGACGGTTTTGTCGTACCAAAACGAGCAAACAAGGTTTGCGAGTTAATTTGATCCATGGATGGATTGAAACAAGCATTGCGTTCGTGGAATTATCATTTTGATATAATCATAATGGTATATGATTTAATTCAAAATGAAAATGATTCTTGTGTATATAAGGAGGTTAATGGGAGCGCACTGACAGTGACTGTCCTAAATAATGATGATATATCATTTCTTGGAAATGAAATTCCCATAACATAATCGGTGAAAGTTTGGCTTTCATGAAAATTCTCTGTAGAATTCTTGGGAGAAACAACCTTTATTCTAGGAATAAAGATCTACTGGGATAGATTTAAAAGTTGTTGGTACTCTCCGAGAACTTGTACATTGAAAAATATACGCGACCTGGTGTCTCATACGCTTTGAGCATATGGAGTCACAATCAGGCCAATCCAAGTGATAGTCACTGGATTGATGTTAGGAACATCCTTTAGTATCTTAGATGAACTAAGGATGCTTTCTTATACTATGGAGAATGAGAACTTGAAGTGACTGGGATCACCTCTGTAAGTTTCCTAACCGATAAAAACGACTATTAGTCGTAATAAAGGTATTATACAGTTGGAATAAAGGAACAGTGAGCTGGAAATCTTCCAAGCAAGATACTGTTACCGAATAAACAACAAAAGTGGATTATTGCTGCAGTTGAGGCAGCAATAGAAGCCTTTTGGATGGATAATAATCCTAATCAGATTAGGAGTAGTTCTGTTAGCAGCTTAGCTAGGCTTAAGTGCAGGCTAAAGAATTAATGGTCTCATCCATGATCCAGATATATACTTCAAATATTCATCTGATTCGTTCGGATCATACATCGTGGCGATGTGATGATCAAATAAATCGCATCAGATGATAACACCCCAAATCCGCTGACGAAAGCCTTTTCTCAGCAGAAATTTGAGCGAACCGTACATAGTTCGGGTGTAGGACACATGAGTGATTGGCTATAGGCCAAGTGGGAGATTGTTGGACAATTATGACCCATAGCATCACTATTTGTACAGATCATAGTGTTGTTGTACAAATTAACTATATGATAAAGGAAATTGCCCTTTTATCATTTGTAATTAAATTACCAAGATGTATAAATGATAGAAGGTCCTTATGATTAATTCTGAATTGAGATGATATGAGACAGTATCAATCCACGAAGGTTTAATCATTAAATATCCCTAGTCGGAGTATTATCGAGATTGGACATCGATAATGCGTAAAAGACTAGTATTACACTTGTGCACGTTGTGGGAGCATAACGGCATAGTTCTCATATATTTGGGAATATGATACTCATGCAAGTGTAATAGGAGGTTGTATTTACCGATGGTACGGAAATAGCTTCGCTCTACATAGACCCCTCGGAATTCCATTGGTAGTATGACTATGTGTCTATGGAAGTCCGAATCATGGTAGGTGTATTTGGTCCTAACCTGAGACTTGCACCGCTAATACTTGCGACAATCAATATGCTTTGGTTTTGGTCGTCCAGGGCTTTAACAGGTTCTGTGTAAGCCTCTTCTGAGTATATTGAGAATCGTAGTGTATTGGGTGTGATGTAGAGATGGAAGTATCACTCCAGTCATAGTGGAGATGATGATCACGTAGGATACGGAACTGGTGCTCTTTTATGCTGCAGCTATCGAGATATTATGACTAGGTCATGTTTATCCGATTATAGAGATTGGTTACCAGAGATTTGATATGTGCTTCGTACGGGGCAGACACAATTCCAGCCCCAGGCCTTGCACGTGACATCCGATATTGGATCGTAATACGCAATACTACGTATACTACGCCTGATATACATCACATATTCCTATAAGAATATTTCTAGAGAATTGGGTTGGCACGGTGCTTTGCTAGAAGCCAACCATGTCTTGTAAATCGGTAAAAACGTAGTACTAGGTACGTATGTGCTCGGATAGTCCGACAACCGGATTTACTGCCAACATATCCGGGGATCTCATGGGTCGCTTCCCGAAGATTCACCGATGACGTATGAATCGCACTTTATTAATCTGGGATTAATTAAAGAGAGAGAAAACTAATCTGGGATTAATTACGGAGATATTTTATCTTGGATAAAATATCATTTAAAGAGAGAAAATGATTAATTTGGAATTAATCGATAAAATAATATATTCAATATATTATACGAAATTGGATTTCGACGCGGAATTAAAAATTAGATTTTAATTCGGGCGAACGAGTTAATTTAGAATTAATTCGTTTGCGACATGAATAGTAATTTTGCTAGGCATAATTATTTAATTGAATTTGATTTAATTACGTCGCAATGGAAAATTCGTTAATCCGGAATTAGCGAACCCGAGCCCGGGAGTGTTTGCGGGCCCACTCGAATTTCGAATCAAGTGGGGCCCATAAGTCACATCAAGCGTCAAATCACTAGTCAATCAATTGATGTGATGTCTAGTCACTTTGAGTGATGTGACAACTTGTCACTTGTGATTGATGGTGGTAGTTGGATAGCTTTAATGCTTGTACCATTTTTGTAATTCAAATTTGGTATATCATTAATTGATTTTGGAAAATCAATTAAGTGTATTAGATATACAAACCAACTAACACAACACATTCTCTCATTTTCTTTCCTCTCTACCTCTCGGCCAAAGTCCAATTTCTTCCTTCTTTCTTGCCAAATGTCGTGAGTTTACAAGGAAGAATTAGGGAATTTTGTGGCAAAATTTCCAAGGTGCTAGCACACATTCGGGGTCTTGCGAATGTGATAGGGAAACTCACCCGTGGGCATGGAATGCACACCAAGCTTGGAGCTTGAAGGACCGAAAATTGGAGGAGCAATGCCGAGAACCTTGGAGGAGAAAGCTTGAAGATTTTTTGTTGTTCCTCGCATCGCAAAAGCCGTTCAATGTAAGTATGATTCCGCCTCGCTTCTCTGTTGTATTCACACATGATTTCTAGCTTGAAATTGATCTTGGGACTAACTAGAAACCCAACATTTAGCCCTTTCATCATCTGTCTTAGGACACATTTTCTTAGACAGATGAATACCATGTTTAAAAGGCACATTGATTGTCTTACAGTCAACAAAGTTGTACCTTTCTAAAATCAAATCAATGTACTTAGACTGAGAGAGTCCTATCAACCTCCTCGTTCTATCTCTATAAAGCTTTATACCTAGTATATAAGAGGCCTCTCCCAAATACTTCATGGATAAATTCTTACTTAAATAGGCTTTGACAGATTGTAACATTCCTATATCGTTTCCGATAATAAGTATATCATCAACATAAAGCACTAAGAAGACTATCATGCTCCCACTTACCCTTTTATAGACATATGATTCCTCTTCATTTTTAATGAATCCATACGATCTGATCACATCGTCAAAATGGAGATTCCAACTACAGGAAGCTTGTTTAAGTCCATAAATAGACTTTTTAAGCTTACATACCAAATTAGGAACTTTGGCGAATGCGAATCCCTCGGGTTGTTCCATATGGATATCTTCCTCAATATTTTCATTCAGAAAAGCCGTTTTCACATCCATCTGCCAAATTTCATAATCATAATGTGCGGCAATAGCTAATAAAATCTTGATTGACTTAAGCACGGCTACATGAGAAAAGGTTTCCTCAAAATCAATACCATATTTCTGAGTATATCATTTTGCTATTAGTCGGGCCTTAAAGGTTTCAACCTTTCCATCCAGCCCCCGCTTTGTCTTGTAAATCCATTTACAACCGATAGGAATAATTTCATCGGGAAGTGGAACCAAGTCCCAGACTTGATTATCATGCATTGAGGAAATCTCAGATTTCATAGCTTACAACCATTTCTCCGCATCGATGTCTAACATCGCCTCTTTGTAGGTCAAAGGATCCTTTTCTTCGATTAAGAAAACATCGAGGGCATCGTCAGATGTCATCCTGTACCTGACAGGGGGTCTCGATACCCTTTGTGACCTACAAGGTGGTTGTGTCAAAGGTATCTCATATTCCTGAACTTCTGGTTCTATCGTCGATTCAATGTTACTTTGATTGACTTCATCAAGATCAATCATTCTATGATCTGCACTTTCTAACACAAATTGTGTTTCTAAGAAAGTTGCATTTCGAGCAACGAACACATTTCAGTTCTCGGGATCATAGAACTGGTATCCCATGGAATTTTTAGGATATCCAATGAATCGATACTTGTACCCTCTAGGTGCAAGTTTATCTCGCTGTACAACTCTTACATAGGTAGAACAACCCCAAATCTTAACATACTTAAGACTTGGTTTCCTTCCAGTCCATAACTCATACAGAGTATCGTAACGGTTTTCGATGGAACTTTGTTCAGAAGATGAGTGGCAATGTCTAGAGCATGGACCCACAAGTATATTGGTAGATCAGTAAAACTCATCATTGATCGACCATATCTAATAAAGTTTGGTTCCTCCTCTCCGAAATACCATTGTGTTGAGGAGTGCCTGGAGGAGAATACTGAGTGAGAATCCCATTCTCTTTTAAATAACTCATGAACTCACTGCTCAAGTACTCACCACCCCGATCTGATCGAAGGCATTTCAAGTGTTTTCTGGTTTGTTTCTCTACTTCAAATCGGTATTCTTTGAACTTTTCAAAAGTTTCTGATTTGTATTTCATAAGAAACACATAACCATATCGTGACAAATCATCAATAAAAGTTACAAAGTATTGAAAACCACCCATTGCAGCATGATTTATAGGACCACATACATCGGAATGCACAAGTTCCAATAAATCATTAGCACGGTGTCCAACACCAGTAAATGAAGATTTGGTCATTTTACCTTGAATATAATATTCACTAACTGGTAAATGTTCTATGGTTAGATCTGATATCACACCATCGTTAACTAGTTTGGTTAGGCGTTTTATGCCTATATGACCTAATATCATATGCCAAAGTTATGTGTTATTTATTTCATCTGATCTTTTCCTTTTATATTTCTCTATATTAAAGACATCACGATTTTTGGTAAGAATGTAATGACCATCAACCATGAGACATGAAACAAGCAAAACATTCATATTATCATATAAATCCAAAAGACCATCTTTAATATTTACATGAAATTCTTCACTGTCAAGTACAGGAAGTGAGATGATTTGGTGTATCATAGTCGGCATAAAATAACAGTTATTAAGTTTAATATTTCATTCATAAGAGAGTTTCAAAAACAACATTCCTACTGCTTCAAATTTTAGAGAATCTACATTCCCTACTCGTTGCTGGATCTCTCCCGGCTTCAATCTTCTAGTTTCCCTCAGATCCTGCAACGAATTGCAGATATGAGAAGGACAAGCGGTGTCTAACACCTAAGTCGAACTAGAATCAAAAGCAAGTGTAATGTCAATAATAGGAAAATAAATACCTGAGGGAACTGTCTTCAAATAAGCTAAATACTTTGGACAATTGCGTTTCCAGTGTCCAAGTATGCGGCATTGGAAACATTTTCCTTTTGCAACATCCGTCTTCACCTTTGGCTTAGAAACCCCTGCGGAAGCAACCTTTGGACCTTTACCTTTGACTTTCTTTTTCTTTTTCTGTTTCTTCCCAGCCGGATTTTGAGAAGCCTGAGAAGGTCCAGAAGAAGAAGCACCAGTGACCATGAAAGCATAACTATTCTAATTCATGTCATCTTGAGCCGTCAGTAACATATTTTGCAACTCAGAATAGGTGGGAAACATCTTATGCATGTTAAAGTTAACGATAAAGTCCTTGAAAGACTTAGGAAGAGATGCGAGAATCACACTATTCTCGAGACAGTTATCAATAGGAATATCAATCCTTTCGACCTATTCAATACAATCTATTAGCTTCATCACATGGGGGCTAACAGGTTTTCCCTCCGGGAGGAAAGTATGAAAAAGCTCGACAGCCACCCTATGCATCTCTACTTTTAGTCAATCACTGAATAGTTCCTTCATATGCATCAAGATGGATCCGGAATCAGACATCGGTATATACTTACTCTGTAGTTTCGGCACCATAGATCCCAAGATGTATGACCGGACTTTCCGATCATCATCCTTCCATCTCTTGAACGTCTCACGTTCCTTATCTAAAGCATCATCCGGAACCCTTGCGGGCATTGGGTGATCTAGAACATATTCAAGTTACTCCGCTTGACAGAGAATTCGGAGATTCATGAGTCAAACATTATAATTAACAGCACCCCGGAGCCTATGCGTATCAAGTATACGCGAAAACGGGTTCGAAACAGACATTTTGTCTACACAAGATAAAAAAAAAACAAATAATAATATTTAAATATCATGATAAAAACACTAAATAGAGTATGGAATTACTTTTTCTATAAAGTGTCCTCGCATTGTCTTACATATTCTTTATAATCTCTAAAAACAAGAATACGGAAATTTAACTCTTAAATCTCACAATGCAAAGTAGATCTTTCTTGACATTTACGATAATCTCATGATTTAGCTGTTGGGTTTTCTAGGTCAAACCAAGATCAAATCAAGCAATGAAATGTGCGAATAAAACAAAGTAAAGTAGCGGAAATACTCACTTTGATCAGCTTTTGGATGCGATGAACATAAAAAAAAATTCCTACCATGAAGCATTTGGCCAAGCCCTCCTTTGGAGTGATCTACAAGCTCCAAGCTTTAAGTGCTGATTCCATGCTTATAGATGGGTTTCCCTATCATCTTTGAATGATCTTTGTGTGCTAGCACTATGAAGAATTTGCAACAAATTTCTTCCTTGGAGTTATGTTGTTCTCGGCAAAGGAGAAGCAAAAGAGAGAGATGAAGATGGTCAGGCCCAAGGCATAAAAGAGAGGAGAAAAAGAGTGAAGTGTTTAATATGTTTTCAAAAAAACAAAATTAAAAAATGATATACCAAATCCAAGATTTTGGTAAAAGTCATTCAACTTTTCACACTTGAGTGTTTGGTAAGCAACCATCAAATCCCATCAACTTCCACCAACCAAAAGGTGATGTGATAGACAAATGATGTGACTTGTGATGTGACATGTGGGCCCAACATGATTCAAAATTCGAGTGGGCCCGTAAACACTCCCGGGCTCGGGTTCACTAATTTTGAATTAACGAATTTTCCGCTGCGACGTAATTAAATCAAATTTAATTAAATAATTATGCCTAGCAAAATTACTATTCACGTCGGTCACGAATTAATTCTAAATTAACTCGTTCGCCTGAATTAAAATCTAATTTTAATTCTGCGTCGAAATCTAATTTCATTTAATATATCGAATATATTATTTTATCGATTAATTCCAAATTAATCGTTCTCTCTCTTCAAATAGAATTTTATCCCAGATAAAATCTCTTTGTAATTAATCCTAGATTAATTTTCTCTCTCTTATAATTAATCACAGATTAATTATGAGTGAGTCATACGTCATCAGTGAATCTTCGGGAAGCGACCCATGAGATCCATGGATATGTTGGTAGTAAATCCGGTCGTCGGACTATCCGAACACGTACGTACCTAGTACTACGTTTTTATCGATTTACAAGATATGGTTGGCTTCTAGCAAAGCATCGTGCCTACCCAATTCTCCAGAAATATTCTTAAAGGAATATGTAATCTGTTTCAGGCGTAGTATACGTAGTATTACGTATTGTGATCCAGTATCAGATGTCACGTGCTAGGCCTGAGGCTGGAATTGTGTCTGTCCCGTACGAAGCACATATCGGATCTCTGGTAACTAGTCTCTATAATCAGATAAACATGACCTAGTCATATTATCCCGATAGCTGCAGCATACAAGAGTACCAGTTCCGTATCCTACGTGACCATCATCTCCATATGACTGGAGTGATACTTCCATCTTGACATCACACCCAATACACTACGATTCTCAATATAACTAGAAGAGGCGTACACAGAACCTGTTAAAGCCCTGAAAGACCAAAACCAAAGTATATTGATTGTCGCAAGTATTAGCGATGCAAGTCTCAGGTTAAGACCAAATACACATACCCTGATTCGGACTTCCATAGACACATAGTCATACTACCAATGGAATTCCGAGGGGTCTATCCAGAGCGAAGATGTTTCCGTACCATCAGTAAACACAACCTCCTATCACACTTGCATAAGTATCCAATACTTAAATATATGAGAACTGTGCTGTTATGCTCCCACAACGCGCACAAGTGCAATACTTGTCTATTCCGCATTATCGATGTCCAATCTCGATAATACTACGACTAGGGATATTTTAATGATTAAACCTTAGTGGATTAATATTGTCTCATATCTTATTAATCCGGAACTAATCATATGGACTTTTATCATTTATGTATCTTGGTAATCCAATTACAAATGATAAAATAGTAATTTCTTGTGTCACATAGTTAATTTGTACAACAACAACACCATGTTCTGTACATGCCATGGGTCATAATTGTCCAACAGTCTCCCCCTTGGCCTATAGCCAATCACTCAAGTGTCCTACACCTGAACTATATATGGGTCGCTCAAACTTCTGCTGAGAAACTGCTTTCGTCAGCGGATTTGCGATGTTATCATCTGATGCGATTTATTCGATCATCACATCGCCACGATGTATGATCCGAACGAATCAGATGGATAATTGAAGTATATACTTGGACAGGTTCATTATGAACCAAGAGTAAACTCTTGGAGAGTTGATGGCTATGCTCTAGGAGGCAGAGCCATAGCTTCTCAAAGGGGCAAAGGCAAAATCATCACAGTCTTCTAGGAAAACAAATGACATATCCCAAGATGTCTGCCTAAACTGTGGCAAACGGGGTCACTGAAGCGTGACTACCGTATGGACAAGGCAGACATGAAGGGAGTGACGGCGGGGTAAGGCTCTGGCTTCAAGTATGTTTGTCATAAACATGTTCACTATTAGTTTCAAAATTGGATTTTTGATACTAAGTGTGGTACATAAGATGTGTATTGATGTGCAGAATCTGCTGATTAGTAGGATACTGACTTCAGTTGAGATTTACCTGCGAATCGAAAATAGGACGAGAGTCGCTGTTTTAACCGTAGAAAACTAAGTTTAGGAACTACCCTTCGGGTATGTACGTAAATTAGGAAACTTTTATAATGTACCTAGTTTGACTAGAAACATTACTCTACATCTAAGTTTAACCTGTTGCGGGTATACCTTTATATTCTAGAACACTAAAGTGTTTTATTTTATAAAGATGATATTAAGATAAACACATTAGATATGAATAACAGTATTTATATTTTGAATATAAATGAATCTCAAACGTATGACATGACAAACAAATAGCTCAAACTGAATTAATCAGATGAGATTTATTTGTGGCATTGTTGTCTGGGACACATTAAACAAGACTCGTATATCCACACTTTTGAAGAGTGGATACTAGGACGGATTTGATTCTATTCAAATAATGTCTACGAATCTAGTTTAATAGGCAAAGTGCCTAATACACCTTTTACTTGGTAAAAGTTCAAATGCCATCGATCTGTTATCCCTCGTTCATAGTGACGTAAGTGGGCCCTTATCTAGCTAAGCTAGAGGTGGATATGAACACTTCGTAACCTTTACGGATGTGGCATCACGTTATGGTTATGTGTTTCTTGTGAAACATAAATCGGAAACTTTTGATAAATTCAAAGAGTTTCGACACGAAGTAGACAGACAGATCGACTAAAGTATTAAACCGTCATGGTTAGACCATGGTGGAAAATACTTAAGCAATAAGTTTCTCAATTACTTGAAAGAGCATAGTATTCTTTCAATGTGGACTCTTAACGGAACACCTCAATTAGACGGTGTGTCCGAACTGAGAAACCGAACCTTGTTGGACATAGTAAGGTTAATCATGAGTCACTCTGAGCTACCATTTCCTTCTAGGGATACACATTAATCAGTGCAAGACTTATTTTGAATAAGGTTCCATAAAAATCTGTTTGACAGACTTCATATTAGATATGAACAGGAAAGAAACCAGGTTTTCTCATTCCTGAAGATTTGGGAATGCTAGGCATATGTTTGGATGATACCAAACTAGAACCCAAATCGGATAAGTGCCTAATTTGTGGGTTATCCTAAGGTAACCAAAGTATAGTACTTATAAAACTCACAAGAGAATAATTTAATTGTTGCTCTCCATGCGGTTTTCCTAAGAGGAATACCAATATGCAGTGGTAAGTGGGAGGAAAGTAAAACTCGATGAAAATCAGAGTAATACTGTTCCAGGCACCAATTCCTTAATGGAACACAAACAGTTCATCAGGGATGAAACTGTACCATAATCTTCGAATACACAAGAACTACGCAAGTCGGAGAGAGTCAGAAAACAACCTGGGAGGTATGGGTTTCTGATCTCACCTCATGAAGATGTCAATCTTATTGAGGAAGACGAACTGACTACGTATGAGGAAGTGATACAAGGTATCGACTCCCTATTATGGCAAAGTGCCATGAAGTCCGAAATGGATTCCATGTATACCAACCAAGTTTGGACACTGGTTGATGTATCGGAAGGCATTGTGCCTATTGATACTATATAAGTCTTCAAGGAAGACATACATGGATGGCAACATACCAACGTACAAAGCTAGGCTTGTAGCGAAAATGTATCTTTATCAACATTATGTTGATTACAACGAAACCTTTTTCTCGTTGCCATGGTTAAATCCATTTGGATAATGCTTGCTAACATACAAAGCTAGGCTGATGCTGCATGTTTCATTTATGAAATATGGCAGCTGAACGTCAAAATCGCTTTCCTTAAACGGAAACCTTTTGGAGGATGTTTACAACATCCTGAAGATTTTGTCATACCAAAACAAACAAACAAGGTTTGCAAGTTAATTCGATCCATTGATGGATGGAAGCAAGCATTGCGTTCTTGGAACTATATAGTTTTGATGTAATCATAATGGTATATGATTTAATTCAGAACGAAAATATTTCTTGTGTATATAAGGAGGTTAGTGGGAGCGCACTGACAGTGATTGTCCTAAATAATGATGATATATCATTTCTTGGAAATGATTTCCATAAAATAATCGGTGAAAGCTTGGCTTTCATGAAAATTCTCCGTATACTACTTGGGAGAGACAACCTTTATTCTAGGAATAAGGATCTACTTGGATAGATCTAAAAGTTGTTGCCACTCTCCGAGGACTCGTACATTGAAAGATATATACGCGACCTGGTGTCTCATATGCTTTGAGCATATGAAGTCACATTCAGGCCAATCCAAGTGATAATCACTGGATTGATGTTAAGAACATCCTTAAGTATCTTAGAAAAACTAAGGATGCTTTCTTAAGCTATGGAGAATGAGAACTTGAAGAGACCGGGTTCACTGTTGCTAGTTTCCAAACCGACAAAAATGACTATAAGTCGAATAAGGGTACTATATAGTTTGAATAACGGAACAGTGAGTTGGAAATCTTCCAAGAAAGATACTGTTGCCGAATAAACAACAAAAGCGGAATATTGCTGCAGCTGAGGCAGCAATAGAAGCACTTTGGATATATATAATCCTAATGGTCTAGGCTACACCACAGATTAAAGAATTAATGGTCTAATCAACGATGCATTCGGGTAGAGACTATAAGATCAAATCGTTGGTAGTCTCGGCCTCGTAGGTAATGCCCAGCTAACCCAGGTGATCGATGTCAGCAATCATCTGCGACACCTAATGCTCGACAGATGTACCCTCTGACATACATGAGCTAAAGAGCTTCTTATGCAATTTGTACTTCTAAGATCTAAGAATAGATCTATGAAGATCTTTAATTTTATCATCATGGTACAAGGATCTAATCCTTAATTTTGACGACGGAATTAAAGTATCATTGCATCAAGCATAAAGGATTGAGCACTAAAGTTATCATCACCATGAGTCATCCAAAACTAATGTTCCACTATTTACTCAACTTCGGGCTCAGGCCCAAGAGGTTGCTCAATCAAATAGAGTAACTTCTTAGTTTCCAGGAATATCCTGAGATTTTATTCCCAATCTAAAAATTGGAGCCGTTTAAAGACATTTCCTCCTAGGATTATGTTTTAAACGCTAATCTTTCAGTTATCTTGATTGCTATAGTCCAACTATCCAATCAACGATTACGGGTACTATTGAATATAATGATTACTATAGTCTAACTATATAATCAACTATAATTTGATTATTTAAATTCAAATATATTGATTACTAAAATCCAATTATATAATCAACTATTATTTGAAGTAGTTTGAATACAGTCCAACTGTTTAATTAAAACAACGATTAAATATTAGTCCAACTAATATATTTATGTATTGATGAAAATTGAAATGAGCGCGTATTGGCAAGTATCTAAACGAAATTGCAAATTTAATACTTGTCTCCCACTATTTTTCGGCGAGCCTCCTCTGTTAAGTACTCGGGAAACCTAGTTTCCTAGTGGGCTAGGATCCCATTAAATAACACACAACCTTGACTTTGGCCAACAAGTTGTATGATATTTAACTAGGTAGATCTCTAAGATCAATTGGATCTCCTCCAATTCCTAGATCCAGTAGGTGGACATCCAAGTCCGAAACATATATCTAATATATGCCAATATATCCGATATATTCCCTAACCTTTTTTCCTCTGAATCAATTAAGCCTTGGCTTTGTCACAACAAACTTAATGATTCCAGTTAAGCGGGACCCATTGACCTTCGAAAGCTTTGTAATCGATGTCGATGGACAAGAAGTGATCTTGACTTTGGCCAACAAATCACAACTTGGACAAGACGTGCGATATGGAACAAAGCCTTCATGATTCAAACACATCCGCGATGGACAAAGGTCTTGACTTTGGCCAACAAAAACCAGTGCCAATCTTGGATCTTGAGAATGAATCATTCAATGGAAGGAAAAATGCTTAATATTTATTGAGGGTTTTTCGCGTAATTGGCAACCAATTAATTATCTTTGATTAGGTCTCATCATACACCCTTAAACATGCATTCTAAAAGCATAATAAGGCGCGATAAATAAATTAATAATGATATGCGGATGGATATTTAAAACATTTTGTTCCTAGAACAAATCTCTCTCTTTCCTCTCTCCCGCTAGCACAAATCTTACTTCTACCCAATTACATAACACTTCTAAAGAAACCTCATTTACATTGAGGGGAATAGGTGAGAAGAGAAATACAAAGAGTCAATAGGTAATAGGCTGGACACGCAGGTCCAATTTAATAAATTCTAAATTTATTACAATAATTTCCAAAATTTCCCTCACACATCTAATATCCATCCGATATACATTATTCATACATCACATCCATGTATTCACACAAAGCATGTTATCAATCAATCTAATCCAATTAATTAATCTGAAATTAATGACCATCCAATGTTCAAACAACGATTTGATTTGCGCGAGTCCAACTCGTTTTAAGAATAAGTATTCAAAGTACGAATTCTTGAATTATATCAAACTACAATATTAAATCCAATTTAATTTGTATTCAATACTAATTATTTATTTAATTCTAAATTAAATCATTACATTTTATTAATGAGCATTTGTGACTTAGATTCTAAATCTAATCTTAACGGGTCTCAAAGCCCAATTTAACATCTAATGTCAATTTAATTAAAGTCCAATGGGCTTTCAATTAATTTATAAGGCATGGACTTTGGCAACCAAAGCCCAATAAGGAATCACCCTTTGCCAAAAATCAATTTAGGCCCATTAGGCCCAATTAAAATATTAAATGGCCATTTAATCATATTTGGACTTTATGGAAATGGTTTTAGGCCCAATTGGATCCAACCAATTATCCTAAACCAAACTTGGCCCAACCAAGCCCATTAAGCCCAAATACAACATTTTAAGCCCAATTCCAAATTTAGCCCAACTAATTAAATTCTAAAATTCCAAATTTCATAATTCAATTAACTAAAGTGCATTAGCCATAATTAATTAGTCAAATTAACATTTCCAAAATATCAATTTACATAATTAATCATGCTAATCATCATCAACACATGTCCAACATTATTGAATCAAAAAATCATCTCATTTCATGCTATATTGCTCACGGTATTTTAGGGTTTTATAAATCCAATTTCGATTTTAATCCAATTAAATCCTAAATCAATTTATCCTATGTCTTTCAACTCATCCAATGATCAAAAGAACAAAATACCATGACATTAAGGCATCTCAACAATTTGGCCAAGCTAAATTTTTGGGGAAAAAATAATCCAATTCAATTTTCATCAAATTGATCATGCATAACTCTAAGTTATCATCATTCAAGCATACTCAATCAATCAATTTTATCAAATCATGCTCAAATCAATTTTACCCTAAATTCGATTTCTTGCTTAATAACCGCTCTGATACCATTGTTGGGTTTTCTAGGTCAAACCAAGATCAAATCAAGCAATGAAATGTGCGAATACAACAAAGTAAAGTAGCGGAAATACTCACTTTGATCGGCTTTTGGACGCGATGAACACAAAAAACAATTCCTACCATGAAGCATTCGGCCAAGCCCTCCTTTGGAGTGATCTACAAGCTTCAAGCTTTAAGTGTTGATTCCATGCTCATAGATGGGTTTCCCTATCACCTTTGAATGATCTTTGTGTGCTAGCACTAGGAAGAATTTGCAACAAATTTCTTCCTTGGAGTTATGTTGTTCTCGGCAAAGGAGAAGTAAACGAGAGAGATGAAGATGGTCACGCCCAAGGCATAAAAGAGAGGAGAAAAAGAGTGAAGTGTTTAATATGATTTCAAAAAAACAAAATTAAAAAATGATATACCAAATCCAAGATTTTGGTCAAAGTCATTCAACTTTTCACACTTGAGTGTTTGGTAAGCAACCATCAAATCCCATCAACTTCCATCAACCAAAAGGTGATGTGATAGACAAGTGATGTGACTTGTGATGTGACATATGGGCCCCACTTGATTCAAAATCCGAGTGGGCCCGCAAACACTCCCGGGCTCGGGTTCGCTAATTCCGAATTAACGAATTTTCCGCTGCGACGTAATTAAATCAAATTTAATTAAATAATTATGCCTAGCAAAATTACTATTCACGTTGGTCACGAATTAATTCTAAATTAACTCGTTTGCCCGAATTAAAATCTAATTTTAATTCCGCGTCGAAATCTAATTTCGTTTAATATATCGAATATATTATTTTATCGATTAATTCCAAATTAATCGTTCTCTCTCTTCAAATAGAATTTTATCCTAGATAAAATCTTTTCGTAATTAATCCTAGATTAATTTTCTCTCTCTTATAATTAATCCCAGATTAATTATGTACGAGTCATACGTCATCGGTGAATCTTTGGGAAGTGGCCCATGAGATCCCTGGATATGTTGTCAGTAAATTGGGTCGTCGGACTATCCGAACACGTACGTACGTAGTACTACGTTTTTACCAATTTACAAGACATGGTTGGCTTCTAGCAAAGCACCGTGCCTACCCAATTCTCCAGAAATATTCTTAAAGGAATATGTAATATGTATCAGGCGTAGTATACGTAGTATTGCGTATTGCGATCCAGTATCAGATGTCACGTGCTAGGCCTGGGGCTGGAATTGTGTCTGCCCTGTACGAAGCACATATCGGATCTCTGGTAACTAGTCTCTATAATCTGATAAACATGACCTAGTCATATTAACCCATAGCTGCAGCATACAAGAGTATCAGTTCCGTATCCTACGTGACCATCATCTCCATATGACTGGAGTGATACTTCCATCTTGACATCACACCTAATACACTATGATTCTCAATATACCTAGAAGAGGCGTACACAGAACCTGTTAATGCCCTGGATGACCAAAACCAAAGTATATTAATTGTCGTAAGTACCTACCTTGATTCGGACTTCCATAGACAGATAGTCATACTACCAATGGAATTCTGAGGGGTCTATCCAGAGCGAAGCTGTTTCCGTACCATCAGTAAACACAACCTCTTATCACACTTGCATAAGTATCCAATACTTAAATATATGAGAACTATGCTGTTATGCTCCCACAACGCGCACAAGTGCAATACTAGTCTATTCCGCATTATCGATGTCCAATCTCGATAATACTACGACTAGGGATATTTTAATGATTAAACCTTAGTGGATTAATACTGTCTCATATCTTATTAATCTGGAACTAATCATATGGACTTTTATCATTTATGTATCTTGGTAATCCAATTACAAATGATAAAAGAGAAATTTCATGTGTCACATAGTTAATTTGTACAACAACACCATGTTCTGTACAAATAGTGATGCTATGGGTCATAATTGTCCAACATTAGCAATATTGACCTTTGTAAATTCGAGAAGGTAGACAACTATTGTCAATTGCATCTCATGCAACTTTTACATTCGGTCTTAAATCGAATCTCATCCTCACGCTTTAGCAATATTGGATAATTCAATTTTTATATCAACTTGTCTATCATCGAAAGTATGATACTAATATTAACCTCACGCTTTAGCAATATTGGATAATACTTTCTCTTAAATTCGACTCATCTCATGCTTAACCAGATTAGAACAAAACATTAAAATCAATCCTTCACGCTTTAGCAATATTGGGAATAATCATAATGGTTTAACTAAGGCCGTATAGACAAGCCGGACCATGTCATATTTTCACACCAAATTAATGACACTTAGATCTAGTGTAGAGATTTCAACAAGCTCAAATGCATACAAATATTTAAATGTATGCATGTACAATAAAATGCCTAAACATGTAATCTACTATTAAATGTATGCATGGCATTTTATACAATTAAGAAAAATTGTAAGGAACATGAATAATTAAAGGCATGTATCGCTCTGATACCACTTGTTGAGTGAGGAACGGCAATGACGAGCGCAGCGGAACCCGCCTGAGATCAAATCCCGAGCGAATAAATTTTTATTTATTTATTTATTTTCGGCAATAGCAAAAAAAGGTGTGTTAAAATTTTTAATCACAAATTTAAATTTTCCAATGCACTAAAAATCATTACCAATTTTTTTATGCATTAAAATAATTACCATAAGCTCAATTAAAAATTCTACACACTTTAAACAATTTATCAACTCTTGACAAATTAATCCAAGCAATTAAATTATTCTCCAACACTTGAAAAATAATCCAAGCATACAAAATCACTATATCAACTATATACTAATTTTTCCATACACTTTTATGCTTCAATTCCTCACATACATGCTTCTAATTATTCAACACTTCCACAATAATTTTTCTCAACAAAAATCATCAACAAAACAACAATAAATTTACAAATTAAATTTACTAACAATTGATTTCAACCCTAGTCAATTGTTGAAGCTTTGCATCCAAAAACCCAAATCCTCCAAGCTTTGAACTTCCTTCTTTCTCCACCAAATTGAGCTCCTCCAAGAACAAATCTTGGTGATCAAAAGGTTGTTTGATCACTCAAGAATGACAACCAACTTTTCCCAAAATTCAACTCTTGAACCCTAGGAAAAATAAAGCTTCAAGAACACAAAATTAACCCTTAACTCTTAAGGATTAATTCCATGTTGATGATGATTTATTTGGGTAATTTTGGTGAGTATTTTTTTTGGCTTGATTTAGAGAGCAAAAGATCAAAATAAAATCAATTCATTCTATTTCCCTTGCTCGGCAGAGGCTTGCTGCTTCTTTTAAAAAAAAAATGCTTTTCTTTTTGGTTCTTTTTTTCAAGGCAGTGGCTTGGAAAATTAATCAGCAATAATTTTGTTTTTGTTAAATTAAAATAATAAAAAACAAAATCAAACCATTTACTTTTTTTAAACCATGGTTCAAGGGAATCTTTTCCCTACATCACATATTTCAAAAGATTAACTTAACCAAAGTTAAAAAATTAATCTAACCACTAAGTCAACTTAGTCACAATCAAATTATTTTAGTTACTTTAACAAAAATAATCAATTGCATTAACTTAGTTTCTTTAATTAATTAAAAGCTTTATTTGTATAAACCAAGTAATTAATTTTGTGCATTAATTTAACAATTAAATTAATTTACTAATTAATTACTAATTTAATGTAAATCAAATTTACATCTATTATACAATAAACTTATATCAACTCTTGATATAAAATTAATTAATTCAATTCATCTCATTAATTATCGAATCAAACAATTTAATCCTTAAAACCCAAAAATACTTTGTCAACATTTGACGAAAAGTCGCCCTAGTGCTCAACGAGTAAACTTAATATAATGGAACTCTATAGGCTCATGTTCGGTTGTTACTTATATATATATATACATATATATCTCATATATTCGTACATATATTCATGAAGGCCTGCCCACCTACAAATCATGACTAAAAACAACACGACACGTCGAACCATGCAAGTCGAGGTTAAAACGTTAATGTATAATCCTTTTGTCATTACCGTCTCCAATTGAGTAAGGTTATAAATTTACTGTCAAAATCTTATCTACTCAATATAAAATAAATTTTCATTATTATATTCCATTAATAAATAATATATGCAAAACTCTTTTTCAATATTATTTATAATGTTAAAGAAACAATTTCTTCAACGAACTTTTGGCCAAAAGATTTCCGGAATACACTCTGAAAAATTTCTGGAAACATAATCCAACCATATGGACTGACGAATCCTCATATTAACACACACTGATCATCGTGAGTATCGGTCTATACCTAATAGTCATCCAGAGGTCAGACCATAAAAGGTCTCTGACATGCATGGTATCAGGCACAAAGGATCACTCACAAGACCACCGTGGTGTCTCAAGTCAAAGGACTACAATAACTACTCAACTCGAAAAGACAACTATTGACAGTTTTATGGAATATCTATTAGTCATCTTTTATGAGTTTGTTCGATATTCATTGCACTAATGAATATCCGCATTTCTATACGAACTTCCGCTAAGCTCATAGTCTATTGAGACAAACCATATGTCCATTACATATATAGATAATGCACTAGTCTTACCAATATAATGACCGACCCATGTTAATATATCTAGACTAGAAATAATTTATATTCGAGAGAATGCGTGATATTTCTCAACACCATTTGCAACTCTTGCAACTATATCACCATATGTTGTAACTCTCGGGTCTTTACTAATTTCATATAAGGTTCCGAGTGAAACTCGAAATCTCTAACTCTTAGAGTAATATAACACTTAGATTTACAATAAATAAATAAAAATAAGAAATTTACTATATAAATGAATAAAAAATCATGATAAAGAAAATATTATATTGCATAAATAATAAATATTCATACAAAAAGTGAATGGTGCTCGATCATCATTTCCAACAGTTAGCCACATAACCATGAAGCATGGGGATGTTTTTTAAGATATCCTTTTTCTGTTTGTCGGATTCAGTTACATATTTGTCTCGTGATTTAACTTTTATTTCCTCTATTGACTTCTGCTTAATTTATTATTTAATGTAGAGTGGATTTTTGTTTGTACCTTTTTCTTTTCAAGGTCACCCAATTTATTTCGTTAGTTGAAAGCTAACAATGCTTCTGTTCTTATGTTTTTGTTGCTTGGCTTGGTTTCTTCTTAGTCTCTAGTCTTCCTTGACTGTAGTTTTACATTCAGCGCAAACGGAGATTACATAGGAGTGGACCCAATTCAACATTTTATTTATTGAGAAAAGAATTACGAGATGGAAACATACAGTCTCTTCTTGGGGGTTCTTCATACTTTGTTTCATCCTCCAATACAAAGGCTGATAAACTATTGTCGTAAACTTTTAGGTACAATGGCTGGTCAGATGCGATTCAAAAGATTTGGATGACTGAAGACGCGAAGGAAATGTTTAGAGGAAGTATCCCCAGATCACATGGTACATTCCAGCCTCTGATCTCACCTTCGTGGCTGTGGAGTTCCTGAGAGACAATTTCAATGAAAATTAGATGATGAGTTGCAACAAACATTGAGTTTCTTCGATATATTTTTGTTAAAATAGTAGTAATATTTTTTTACGAAGTTCATAAATAAAGTTGATATTACAAAAGGATCAATATGCACGCAAGTGCTATTGACATCTGAGATGCTGAATTTGATCATGAGCTTACCTATGTTTATCACACATTTTTAATAGTAATGTATAGTTAAAATTCGTTTGCATAGAAATTTTCATTTAAAAAAAAAAAAAAAACACTCAACTCAGTTAGGAATCCAAGTCAATGTGATATCTCCTCATTCGAACTACTAGTAATTATTAATAATTTTAAGTAAATATCAACATTAAGAAATTCTACTTCATCCTCATTAACTATTGTAATAAATAAAAATTGTAAGTTGCAACCAAAATTAAAAAATTCATCTTCATGCTCATTAACTTCAGTAATTCTCAACAATTGTAAGTAGATATCAAAATTAAAAAATTTGCTTGAGCATTCCATGTAATGCTCATTAACATACATAATTAACAAAAGTCCTAAATAGATACCAAAATTAAAAAAAATAAAATATAAATAAAAAATTCCATCTCCATGCCCATTAACTTTAATAATTATTAATAATTCTAAGTAAATAGCAAAATTAAAAAAATTCCACTTCATCCTCATTAACATCCGTAATGAATAAAAATTGTAAGTTGAAACTAAAATTAAAAAATTCATCTTCATACTCATTAACTTTAGTAATTCTCAACAATTGTAAGTAGATATCAAAATTAAAAAATTTTGCTTGAGCATTCCATGTAATGCTTATTAACATACGTAATTAATGAAAATCTTAAATAGATACTAAAATTAAAAAAATTATCTCCATGCTCATTGTAGGAAGTTTTCTAAATATAAAGTGTATAAATATATAGGGAATGAAAAGATATAATCTTTAATGTGAAAAGACTAAATTCTTGGGTTTAAAGGGTTTATTGGAAATGATATGTTCCTTAACGGGAAAGAACATATATCTTTAGGGTTGAAATGACTTCTTTTTATAGACATGTTCCTTTAAAGAATTACATTCATTGACATAAGGGTACATTTTCAAAGGCAACTCTCCATGTCTATAAAAAGAAGTCATTGCGTTCATTTTTCAATCATCCTAAAAATTCATTCTAAACTTCATTCATTGTTAGAGAGTCTTAATTTTTCCAAGTGAGAGAGTTTTCACCATATTCCTAGTTCAAGTTCTTGAAGAAATGAGTGCCATTTTTACAAGAAGTAACCAAGTATCTTAGGATAACATCAACCACAAAAGATTCGTAGTGCACCGAGGAATGGTTAATAAGTTCGTAAGGACATAGACTTTCTCAACTTGGTTTAAGTTCATCATTTTCTTTATAATAATTTCCAAGATATTCCAATTCGTGTGCTTATGTTCAAATAATGATTTGCATGGTATCTTTTTAATGATTTTGATTGAATAATGCATGTTATAAAATGATTAATAACACATCTTCTCAACAATCATTAACTTTAGTAATTCTCAACAATTCTAAGTAAATATCAAAATTAAAAAAATTGCTTGAGCATTCCATATAGTGCTTATTAAAAATTCTAAGTAGATATCATGATTATTAACTTATGCCCATTCATTTGTGTTATTTCATCTCAATGCATTCATTTATAGCATTATATAATCATATTAGTATATGTTTTTACTAATAAAGAATTTAATCCCTAATCAAGAATTCTGAATATAACTAAAAGAATTCTAAGTAAAAACGAAATCGAAACATTAAATACGATATTGAATAAAAATTAATAATTAGATATAATTACTACACGTAACTTTTAACTATTAACATGCAATTTAACCATTAACATACAATTTTTAACCGTTAAACATGCAATAATTTTTTATGCTTGAAATCCAAACATGAAATAATGACCATGAAACATGCAATAAACATCATTCAACAAGCAACAAATATGAAATATTTATTTACATGAAATATTTTATCATTATCATGAAACTGTCACCATTAAACATGCGATTCAAAGTAATAACAAGAAATATTTTTATATCCTAAAATCCAAATATGCAACAACAACTATTAAACATGTAAATAATATTATTAGACATGCAACTTTCACCAATAAACATGAAATATTTTATAATATGAAACCTTTTACAATGAATATGCAACTTCAACCAATAGACTTGTAATTGTTAGCAATAACATGCAATTTCTTATGTCTCGAAAACCGCACATATTAATATGACCATTCAACATGCAATTTGATATGATACATGGAGCGTCAAGAAAATAAGTCTTGAAGTATGGATCCAAGCATCCAATGAAGAAGCCCAATAATCCATTCACATTATTTGGCAATGAAGGGGGTCCAAGATCTAAAAGCAAAGACCTCTTAGAGGGGGGTTAATGTTAGTGTTTATTTTGGAGTGAGCCAAATATTAGGGGCCAAGAATTTATTTATAATAAGGATTATTACCTAGGGTTATTTTTTATTTTTTTGATATATTAAAATTAGGGTTTCCATTGTATTATTTAAGCAAGCTTGTCATTAATAAAATAGATGGATGTTTAACCCCAAAAAAGTAATATTGCCGTTAGGCACATTGGTGGTGAGGCCGCGGATGGCTAACCATGGAAGATTGGATTCTCTTCAAAACATATCAAATGAGGTTGTTGTTGGGATATATGCCCAAGAGCATAATGTAATATATAAACGAGATTATATTTTAAGTAATAAATAATGCGGTTATTCATTTATTAAAATATTGATTTTAAAGTGTCATATTATAAATTATCATATATGCCCTTGGATACTAAATGTACTTTCAGATTTAGTGTATAAGTGTTGTACACAAGAGGATTTAAATTTGAAATTAGTAATCCTAAATAGTCCGTAGAGAGCAAACGAAGATGAGCACTTTATTTGTGGTTTATCTATAGCTGCGGTCCATTCCATATTGTATGAAGACTTTGATCCGGGATCGTTCATGTGATGACATGGGAATGAAGGCACATTATATGATACAATCATATAGAACTGGACCAAGACAGAAATGAATTTCTTTTAATATCCGTTAAACAAAGAAATTCATATCAGTTTAATAGATGATCATATATGGGTTGATCTTAATCATGAGTGTACTACGAACTCCTGCATGACAGAATATTTCCTTTGATTTACAAAGGTGAGGTTGGTGAAGCAATCCCGACCAATAGCTACATATTTTGGGGGCATAGTTTGGTGTGTAGCTGGGGACGTTTTACATAGATATGAAATCCACTCCTTGCGAGAAGTAGATGAGTATCTTCCTTAAGGGTTGATTCGGTACTTGAACGGTTAGAGCGCTCAAGTCTTTCTATTACGAATAAAAAGATTAATATTCATAATAATTATGAACAAATCGTTCATTAGAGAATCAATGGTACTTATAGCACAAAATAATTAGAGGGGTATAACATATATTTTGATCCGGCTCTAATATTGAGATACTCGTGGAGGGTCAATCTATATGCAGTTATTATATCGATGGACGCCGTTGACTTTCAGTATAAAATATATCTGTAGTGATGAGAGTGCAGCTTTAAGTTTTTAGTGGAATAACCTAAAGTTAATAATTCGGAATAATTAATTAATGAGTTTTAATTAATATTTCGAGATTATTGGAGCTCAGAATTGTAGGTCCATTTGGTCCCCGTGTTAGCTCGTTACACTATAGGAATCCATGGAATAATTGGATAGTCCAATTATGAACTCACTTGAAAAATAATAAATAGTTGAGAATTATTTATTGATATAATTATTAATTTGATTAATAATTATATAATGTCACACTTTGAAATTATATATTACAATGTTTAATATATAGCTTTTATATTAATAATTATTAGATAATCATTTTATATAAGATTTGATTTTAAATTAAATTTGATTTAATTCAAAATTAAATATGTAGTTTATACCATGATGTAAGTTACATGTTAAATTTTAATTTCAAATTAAATGATATTTGATATTATATTTAATTTTGAAATTAATAATTTTGTTGTGACAAAAATGCCATTAGCCAATATTTAGACGTGTTATTAGGGTTAGGGTTAATTTTGTAAATGTACATTTAATTAACCTAAACCCTAGATATAAAATGGAAGCTTTTCTTTTCACAAAAAACCCTAGCCTCACTTTCTCATTCTCAATGAGATTGAAAACGAGAGGAAAAAGAGAAAATAAAAAGGCAGAAAAATTTCTAAGAAAATTTTCATATCAAGTGAGTTGATCCGAGTCCACCCTCACCGATTTTTGGTGATGAATCATTAGAAGATTGAGTGGTGACCTGATTCTTATCACACGTCCATGGCTCGGCAATTAAGCAAAGGAAATAGTTGATTAGCTCACGCATATGGATTATTTTCAAACAAATTGATGATCAAAAGGTATTATCAACTGCAACATATATATGTATATGCGTGTCATGTGCTGTCACTTTGATCAGTTGGTGTTGGAGTCTTGGAGTCAATTGATTATCAAAACCTATTATCAAATGAAATATATATATGTGTATCATTTGTTGTTACTTTGGGCAATTGGTGCCACGAAAATTGATCAAATCTGCGCGTGTGGCTTGAATCAAATTACGCTGGTGGCTAGTATTTGTTGATCAAATTGTGCACTGGACAAAATAATAAAAAGTAACGTGTAAGATGCATGAGAGACCAAGGATCACAGAGCTGGTCCAAGGTAATTGATTCAAGCATAACAGCTTGGTGCGTGACTGGTTCAAGAGCTATTCGGATCTGGAATTTTTGGCAGAAAAATTTAGGATTAAGGAGACGAGAGAAGAAAAATTTTCAAGGTCGATCCCAGGTGTCTTAAGCCTCTTCCGCTGCGCGGTGGAAACGTTCCCTACAATTGACATCAAAAGCGAGGTTGAAAAGTGTTGGACAGTTATGGCCCATAGCATCACTATTTGTACAGATCATGGTGTTGTTGTACAAATTAACAATGTGACAAATGAAATTACTCTTTTATCATTTGTAATTAGATTACCAAGATGTATAAATGATAGAAGGTCCATATGATTAGTTCCGGATTGATAAGATATGAGACAGTATCAATCCATGAAGGTTTAATCATTAAATATCTCTAGTCGTAGTATTATCGAGATTGGACATCGATAATGCGGAATAGACTAGTATTGCACTTGTGCGTGTTATGGGAGCATAACGGCATAGTTCTCATATATTTGGGTATAGGATACTGTAGGCACTGCATTTTTGCATAGAAGTCCCTATGATTAGTCTCATTTGTAGGCACTACCTTTTAAGTCGCAGGAAACGGACGTCGGAAGGGGAAATTCAGAATAAGTATGTCATCAGATTCATTTCACAAGTTCATTATTTTCGTTCGTGCTGTGTTTGCAACCACGTTCGAACGTCAAGCAGATTGCGGGCGTTCGTGTAGCGTTCGAATCGGCGTTCGAACGGTGTCGGTATTTCTGGTTTTGCTGCTAGCCTCACACCCAAGCCCAATTAGCCCACCAAAGCCCATAAAACACATCCAAATTAATAAAATGCATATTTAACACATGGGGAATTAAATAAAATCTAAAAATCATATACCAAATTAAAATAATCTCATGCCTAAACAAAACAAATTAAATATATCACATTCCTAATCTAGCCAAGGCATGTCCCCCAATCAAATATTAGACTTTCCTTGTAAGACACTAATTGATTCCTTCCTTTTCAAACAAGGAGAAGCCCTAGCCTTGGTCTATATAAGAAACCAAATTCCAACACTTCCCCCTCCTCTCCAATTCACGCATACACAAAAAAAGAAAAGCCCTAGCATTCACGCCAACCACAAGTAAGAAGCAACAAAGAAAATTCTCTTCTCCTCTCTTCACATTGCCGAGAACATCACCCCAAATTCCCCCCCATTGCCGTAAAACCACAACCCAAAACACCATCTCCATTGCCGCACAAACCACCATTGAAACATTCCCCCATACAGCCCCATGATAACTGAAAAATCACCCTAAAACATTAGCTAAAATCACCAAAAGTAGTAACAAAAACTGTATTTTAAAACCCCTAAAAGAAACCGCAAAACAGCAGCCCCTAACCTCTTACATTACCGCAAAAATAGCCCCTGATACAGCAAAAATAGTGACTGAAAAACAGCAGAAAAATAGCAGTAAAACGTTGGAAAACAGCAGCCCGAGCAGTGAAAACAGCGAGGAAAGACGCAAACTAGTGGACCAGAAAAGTTACAGAGCGCTAGCCCTTCCGATCACCGTGTAACGCGAGTCCGAGAGTCGACGTAAAAGGTTAAACCTGATGGCACTTTTCGTATTTGTTTTCATTCATCTTTTAATTGTTTTAGTTGTGGATGCATATTATGGCTTTGGATGAATGGAAAATGTGTCGTCTCTTGTGGTATATAGGATCGAAACCCAGACGTAAATTCTGTAGCCGAATCCGAATGGACGGTAGTGCGGTCTGTACTTGGGATACAACTCCACGTACCACTTGAGCAAACGACACATATTTCGATTTATTTTGTCTTGTTTGTTTATTACCCGTTATTTAATTTATGCATGTTATTTGTTTGTGTAATGATGAGATAAAGCGCATGGGCTTAGTAAGTTGGATTAAAGGTCCTCCATGTCGAGGGGTTAAAATCCTTTACCACGATATTTTGCCGCACCGGATGATGTATATTCGGTTGAATGTAAGATGTGTTCAATCGGGTATACGAAGTCCGATATTGTTGTTTTTATTTTTTATATGCATTATGTTATTAGCGCATGGGCTTAGTAAGTTGGATTAAAGGTCCTCCATTTCGAGGGGTTAAAATCCTTTACCACGATGCTTCACCGTGTCGGATGACGTATATTCGGTTGAATGTAGGTTGTGTTCAATCGGGTATACGAAGTCCGATATTGTTGTCTTTATTTTTTATATGCATTATGTTATTAGCGCATGGGCTTAGTAAGTTGGATTAAAGGTCCTCTATGTCGAGGGGTTAAAATCCCTTACCACAATGCTTTGCGCGCCTTTTAGCCCGTTATTATTTATTAGGTGTCATCTATTCATCCATTCACGTATGTGTCATGTTGTTTACTGCATTTTGGAGGTCACTGTTGTAACCCCGTTCGAACGCGTTTCAGAACGCCGTACGAACGCATGTTTTCTGTCTCATTTCGTTCGAACGCGTTTACGAACGCTACTCGAACGCGAACTTTCTGTTTACCGTTCGAACGCAGATACGAACGCCGCACGAACGCCCACGGTAAACAGGCACTCTTCCATCACATCTCATGCACGGTTACTCATTTTGTCATTTACCTTTTTGATTGTTCATGTTCTCACAGTTAGTCATTTATTGTGTTCACAAGATCACATGTCTGTTTCCATGATGCATGTTTACACGATAGTTATCTACTTATGCTTCCGCATTCATCCATTCAACATGTTTATGAAGTTATATGATTTCCGTTATTTCGATTTGCTTTCATGCGTGATTGTACAACTATTATCTATTGGCATGCCTATGATCAAATGTAATGTGTTTATGACATTGTATGCTTGCCGTATTTCAATTCATCTTTATGCATGCAAATTCGGACATAGATTATATGCAAATAGGTTGTATGTAAATTTGGACATAGATTATATGCAAATATGT
Organism: Zanthoxylum bungeanum; assembly: GCA_019454045.1. Classification (NCBI taxonomy): domain Eukaryota; kingdom Viridiplantae; phylum Streptophyta; class Magnoliopsida; order Sapindales; family Rutaceae; genus Zanthoxylum; species Zanthoxylum bungeanum. Next base: position 172,586 of record SKCR01000769.1, read on the forward strand.
TATATGCAAATTCGGATATAGGTTATAGGCAAACTTAGATATGAGCCTTGTACTTATGCATGCGAACTCAGGAGTAAATTATCCTTGGAAATAAATGTTGCTAAGGCTTGGTTAAATTATTGCACAAATCAAATCATTACAAGTGGCATAAGTAAGAGACCATTCTGAACCCAACGGTTTGAGGTCTTCCCTTGCGAGGGGTGAGTGCGGCCTTAAATCTTTGTTCCGATTCACACCGGATGGCGACTCCATTATTCTCCGGTTTAGTCCCCCGCGGGCTACTCCATACTCCCAACTAGGCTGCGAGCCTAGAACAGCATGTGTCGCCCAGTTTCTGTGTCCCACAGATACTCATGCAAGTGTAATAGGAGGTTGTGTTTACCAATGGTACGGAAACAGCTTCGCTCTGGATAGACCCCTCAGAATTCCATTGGTAGTATGACTATGTGTCTATGAAAGTCCGAATCAGGGTAGGTGTATTTGGTCTTAACATGAGACTTACACCACTAATACTTGCGACAATCAATATACTTTGGTTTTGGTCATCCAGGGCTTTAACAGGTTATGTGTACACCTCTTCTGGATATATTGAGAATCGTAGTGTATTGGGTGTGATGTCGAGACGGAAGTATCACTCCAGTCATAGTGGAGATGATGATCACGTAGGATACGGAACTGGTTCTCTTATATGCTGCAGCTACCAGAGATCCGATATGTGCTTCGTACGGGGCAGACACATTTCCAGCCTCAGGCCTTGCATGTGACATCCGATGCTGGATCGAAATACGCAATACTACGTATACTATGCCTGATATAGATCACATATTCCAGTAAGAATATTTCTGGAGAATTGGGTAGGCATGATGCTTTGCTAGAAGCCAACCATGTCTTGTAAATCGGTAAAAACGTTGTACTAGGTACGTACGTGTTCGGATAGTCCAATGACCGATTTACTGCCAACATATCCGGGGATCTCATGGGTCACTTCCCGAAGATTCACCGATGACGTATGACTCGCACTTTATTAATCTGGGATTCATTAATGAGAGAGATAAAATTAATCTGGGATTGATTATAAGAGAGAGAAAATTAATCTGGGATTAATTATGGAGATATTTTATCTGGGATAAAATATTATTTAAAGAGAGAGAAAGATTAATTTGGAATTAATCGATAAAATAATATATTCGATATATTATACGAAATTGGATTTCCACGCGGAATTAAAATTAGATTTTAATTTGGGCGAACGAGTTAATTTAGAATTAATTCGTTAGCGACGTGAATAGTAATTTTGTTAGGCATAATTATTTAATTAAATTAGATTTAATTACGTCGTAACGGAAAATTCGTTAATTCGGAATTAGCGAACCTGAGCCTAGGAGTGTTTGCGAGCCCACTCGCATTTCGAATCAAGTGCGGCCCACAAGTCACATCACGCGTCACATCACATCGCACATCATTCGTTGAGTATTCACATGTCTTTCATTGCTTGAATTGATCCTTGGGAATTAATAGAAACCCAAAAAAAAGTATTCTAATTCTTCTCTTTTTAATTTTAATTATGCGATAATTAATGTGTTTATTTTTATGTATGAGATGCATGAGAAATAAAAATATTATAAGTCATAAGAGTGGGCATAAAATTAAATAAATATATTTTATGAGATAAAATAATTCATGTGATGATATTTATTTATTTTAAATGCATTAGTCGTAAATTATTCCGGTTTTTTGGTTTTATTAGTGTTTTTTTTTGGAAATGTAAGGCCATAAGGCCATTTTAGGAATTAATTACAAATGTTGTATTTAATTTTACTATGTAACTTATGGAGCGCATTGCCAAGGAGGACACTAAAGTAGTAATTGATCAATGTTTGGTAAATGTGGATTGTGGTTATGGGAAGCTATGGTTGTTGGGGTTGGTGCTCAGAGCGCCAATCCGGACCGTATTTATGACTGATTCATGAATACGAACATCCCCTTATTCCATAATATTACTTATTTATGGTTGCACCTCTTGTTCTTATATACGTATTCGATCTGATTACGATTACATTGAAACTAAATGTGGTTTAGTGATATGTATATATTAGACAAAGGCCCGATAATATATAATGCAGTACACAGTTACAAAGTTAGTTTGTAATTGACATTGGGAAGTGTCACTGCTACATGTATATTATCAAACATAGTTCCTGGTCAAGATTTGCTAACACGGGTCGGTTAGTCAAATCTGTTGAGACCAGTACATGTCGTATATCGAGACTTGGTCCGATGGTTTATCCCAATGAACCATGAGTCTATGGAGACTCGTATAGACGTGTAGGTGTTTATAGTGGATAAACACTGAACGGCTCACCGAAGATTCTTAATGGATGGTACGCCAACGTCAATAAGAATCTTCTCGGGTTGAGTAGCATAGTGGTCCTTCGACTTGAGATACCACTGTGGATGTATGAGACATCCTCCACACTTAGATGGCAGTCACGTCACCGATCTATTTAGATCAGACCTCCGCCTGTTCGTTGGGTGTGGATCGATCCTCAGGATATCCTGTGTGTGTCAAGATAGGATCCGTCAGTTCTGTGTACAGAGCATAGATAGTCCATATATTATTAGCAGTCTGTTAAATCTGTGGCCACAGTATACATCGGAAGTAAGTTCCGAGTGTTATTTAGAGATTGCTAATAGATACGTCGACGAGATAATACCTATAGAGATTTGACGTTTACATCTATATCTCTGGGATTATCCGGATACCTGTGACGGAGGGATTATACGTATGCAATGACCTCGACCTGTATGATTCAGCTAGTTTATCCGTGATCGTCATAATCTACGGGTGGATAGATTATGCACATGAAATTGGATTTCATGACGGATATACCTGAATCTAGAGAGTCTCAATAATGAAACATACTCGTAGAGCACTAGAGCAACATTTATGAATAATGATGATTATTTATAAATCGTTTAATCGTTAAACGAAAAATACATGCGAACGGGCCAAACCGTCATTTCCTAATTAATGTGTATTTGTATTTAATATATGATATTATTAAATACACATTAATAAATAGTCAAATAAAGGTATTTGACATATATCATCAATATATGTATTTGAGATATTTAAAGTAAATATAATACATATATTTGATATATTTGTATTTAATTAATTATTTAATTATTTAATTGTTAAATGATTAATATAATTAAAATATAAATATCTCACCAAATGATAAAGTTAGGAAATGATTATAAGTGTAATGTTTGACTTTACATTAAAGGAAAAGGTTGTCAAATTGAATTTGACTTCCTTGGATATTTATTTTAATTGTTAAATTGAAATATCTTTTTTCCTTTATTTTGTATCAAATTCGGCCAAGACCCTAATATAAATATAATTGTTATATTTTTGAGTTGCATTTGTTGACTTACTTTATTTATTGAATTGTTTGATGATTAAGTTGCAAGTTGACAAGTTGTTATTAATGAAACAAAATATAATATCTAGATATTATTACTTAGCCAAATTCGGCCAAGGCTTGCATTTTGGGCAAGTATATATTGTTTCATTTATTTTAGGGTTTCATTAACCAATTCACTTTATCAAAACTCCATTAAAACAAGGCAAAGAAGGTAGAGAGAAAAGAAAAGAAAAACAAGGAAAAGCTTGGATTTAGTAAGTATTTCCAACCTTCCATTAGAGAGTAATTTGTTCCTCTTGTTGTGGGCAAATCTTGTGATGTTCTTGAGTTTTTCTATTCTTTATTCTTTGTACTTTTGATGGATAAAAGTTTGATGAAGGTGATTTGCATGTATGATGTTTGAAGTTTATTACTAGTGTAGTAATAAGCATTCTTTTAAGGTTTTGGAACCATGTTGCTAATCTAGAGTTGTTGACCCACTCTTAGATGACCTAGATTTGATCTTGAGTTGTTTCATTGTGTTGAGACTTTGATTGGATGGAAGAACATGATTGAAGTAGTTGATTTAACCAATTTGGTCTAATTTGTCCAATTTGAAGAAATTGAAAAATTAGGGTTCATGACCAATTCCAAATTTGGGGGTTTTCATATATGTTGACATTTGGTGTGTATATGATGCATATAAAGTTTCATGTTGATTGGATTTCATTTGGATGAGTTTTGAAGCATGAAATGACCAAATGGTCAATTTGGGCACCAAATGGTGCATTCGGCCTTAGGGTCAAAATTGGGGATTTTGTTGCTTTGGTGTTTTGATGTTTTGAACATGCTAAGTTCATCTTAGAAATGATTTAGAATCATTCAAAATTGATTGGATCAATTTCGGACTAAAATGGACAAAATACCATATAAGGGTAATTTGGTAATTTCACTTGAATATGATTCATTTGAAATTTTGTTTTCATAATTTGATTATTGGATAATTAATAAATATGTTTATTTAATTAATCCGAGAAAAATTTTTGAAATCGGAAGATACGATCTTCCGCCGCTTCCGCTGCGTTACCGGATTTAGCCCCTAAAAACCCCTACAAAATGGTATCAGAGCGAGTCTGATTCTAGGCCTCCATAAATGATTAGCTTGTTTTATTCAATGTTAATCATGCTTTCTTGACTTTATACATGCTGGTATAATCTAATTTGATTAGATTTAGGGTGTATGACACTTAATGGAATCCCCCGCTTAATAAGGTTTTAAAGTAACTAGTATTTGGAATACTTGTTTCTTGGTCCGTCTTGTCAATACGGTTTATAAATATCTTTTCTTGACTACATCCGAGACCGTGCCTCTGCTGTGAGGGTGTAGCTGATAGAAATTTATTTATGCCGAATGTATATTAGATACTAGATAAATTCAAGCGAAAGCGGAATCCTGAACGTGCCCTAGCTGTCAGGGTTACGCAAGTAACTTGAGTTTATCATTGACAAGTTTAACCTTGGTACGTCTCCTTGTGGGCCTGCCTTCGCAGCGACAACGAGAAACGACCAGGACCGGAACCTCGGAGTCACTGGTGAGTGATTGACAATTAGTTGTCTACCTGTGAATATACGTAGGCGAGACCGTGCCTCTGCTGTGAGTCGAATATATTCATGGGGTCCTCTTCCCATTATGGAATTCGATTTAATTATTGAATTCTCGTCTTTCCGTTGGGGATTACGGCATTACGTAAAATAGTGGGAGGCACTGCTAAGTTTAAAATATTCCATAACTTAGGCAGTGTATGTTATTATGGAAATTGCCGCTTGTTTGTTTCCTTATTCTATTGTTTATATAGAATTAAACTTTTATTTACTGCACACATATTTTGATATGTTATCTGACTAGACTCTTGGTTGCAGTTATTCTAGAATAGGTTCTAGATACTACTAGACTAGGATATTATTAGATTAGTCTAAACCATCGGGAACTGTTGTTCCGATTTTCTTCAAAAATAAAGATGGTTAGTGACTTAGTTTCTAAGTCATGATAGATAATCTAGATAGATATCCCCTTTAGGATATAATACTTTAGAGACAATAGTTTCTTATGCAGTAAGAATTGACTTGAATTAGTTCATGTCTCGAGATTCTTGACTGGTATAAAGAAAGCCCTATTAGGTATTTGTTTATCTAGTAATGACATTTCTAAGCTTTAATTACCTTTAGAGGTAATGTGTATGACACAATTTGCTAATCAGTTATTTACAATTGTTGTGAATAGTTGAATGCAAATAGTAAAGCTAAAGAAAGGAGATGCGTATATTTGTGTATAGAAAATATCGATTTTCACAATACTACAACTATAGGTATTGGATACCAGATCTCATGTCTAGTTATTTGAAATATTGGTTAACGATTGTTTTGATATTTGATATCGGAACTTGCGACTATTGGATAGTCACTTGTTCTTTATAAACAATTGTTACAAATTTTATAATAACTAGTAGTGTCATTGAATTAGAGATAAACATTAAGAAAAATTATTCGGTAAAGTAAATAATTTAGAACGGTGCTTTATGAATTTAATCACTTAAGTATTGGATGCTCAATCCGTATGGTAAAGGATGGTTTGATACTAGATCACACCACACATCCTTATCCATTTAATGAATATTGTATTCAGGAAAGTGATTAAGATCTCGTTTAACCAATGATTGTCATTGGACCACCAAATTTATTTAAACTGATACATTGGATGTATGTGGTTTAATAAATAATAATTGCTTAAGGTAGTTTTCTTTACTTCGTAACTTAGTTGATGAATTGTCATAACTTAGTTACGTGTTTCTGAAGGAACAAATATTGAAAGTATTGAAAGTATCAAGTACTTTCAATCCGTTCTGATGAAACGTAGATTGAACATTTTTGACTTGTTCAAATATATTCAATCTAAAGGTCTTAGAGAATTCTATCCTCAAAATTCATAACATGTCTTTGAACTGTTCAAAGATCTTTGATACGATCAAACGTATGAATTTAAAGCAATTAGTTCTAAGGTTATTTAGTGAATATGATTCATATTCAATATTGTTCTTCCACGATTCCATCTTGATGGAATTGAGTAGTGGGAGCAATTGAATCTTATATGATTTGATTCATTTGATATTGAATGTTACCGAATTAGTTTCAATACTCTTGGGGTTATACTCCAGTAACACTAATTCATCTCTTTAATTAATATTCCATTATTTTCTATAGTTGCATATATGATATGTATAGGTAGAAAATTTGAATCTTGAAAAGTTTGAGATTTCAATCTTTCTTTTATATAATAGTTATATAATGGAAATTACTTACACCTCGGAGGTATAAGTAAAAGTTTATCGTTTATTCTGTTTAATAGAATATTGTATTCTATTTAATAGAATATCTTTCCTACGATTCTAAGTAATAAATCGTTTTTTACTTGGTGTGTAACATCAGATGTTAACTATTGTAGAAAAGACTTGACTTATTGAAGTCAAATGTGAGAATGATAAATTATAAATGTAACTATGTAATTAATAAGATGAAGCAACCCTTATACATCTTCCGTGCAAGTCCTAAGGATAACAGAATCATTCACGAGTATTTGATACTTAATGGTTCCGTTGTTTTCTTATTGAAGAAAAATTATCCTATGACTTTTAATGGAAGCGATATTTGATATCGATTCTGGAAGTTCACCATTGAACCTTAGATCTAAAATTGTTCATAACTTACTATGATCAAGTTTTGAACTTGATTACGCTTTCATTATGAATTAGTTCATGATATGTGCTAATTGTTTGCACAACGGAAGCAATGTGAGCTTATTAAAGGTTTGACCTTTATAGTATGACAGTGAGAAACGTTATACTCAGCAATCTATTGTAGATTCTGAGAAAACTTATCTCTAGTCACACTAATTGAACAATTAAAGATATATTGGTTAATGTTGATAATAAACTGTATATTTTAGTTAAAGAATGCAAAGTGGCGTTTTTGGATGACTTATTCAGATAAGAGATCAGTTGTGATTTCCTTATTTGAAGAGTTCATTCTGAAATGGCCCTAGAGTTTGTGTTCTGCTGAGATCGCAGTTTAGTGTGCTAGCTTACAGAGCCTATTGTAGACTCGGATAAGTCTTCCAGAAGTATGTGTTCTCTATTTTTGATATCGTCAGATTGTCTGATCTTGTCAAAGTATATAGAATACATATGTGATTAGAAGGGTTAGTGGGAGCGTACAAATTACTTTCTAGTGTTATATATCCTGACGACATTATCATTATTATTGTAATAATGAGATGTTTGTGAGGTAAAAGATTTACCTAAGTCTTCTTTACTCCGTGATAAAAGTGGTAGTAGTCTCTTTTATATACGATATAAAGTTTTATATAAGATATAAAACCAAGAGACTTGTGAGATACTCCTATTAGTCGTACATTAGATATGATCTAATGAGAAGACATAACAAGGCTATCTGTATGACATTTAGTATAACTGTTCGACAGTTATTGTGTGTCTTATATAAAGTATTCATTTTCGTAAAGGATGATTCCTTTTTCGAAAGAGATATTGATTAGAATGTCTAATCAATCTTATGTATCATTTGATGATGACATAATAAATACTTTATAATGTGCGATTATAGATATTGATTTAATCGTAATTGTTACGAGTTATTTTGACATCCTATAGACCATATGATGGATCTTGAAACACGTTCTTTGTGATCTTTGAGATATTAAGAACGAGTTTCTAATTCATGGAGAATACAGTCTGCAACCATTAGGGTCATATTAGTTTTGAGACTAATTTAACGTTAGATAGTCTACGTCATAAAGAGTCAGAAAAGATGCAGTTAGAGTCACGAAGAATTCTACTATATAGTGGAATTGAATGCAACCTTTGAAGTACTGACTTTTGAAGTTGCATAGTGACCTCATAGAATAGAAGTTTTGTATTGTTATTGTGCTTGCGGTTGTCTTCATAGTATTTTGGATTTGATCCTAAATACTTGGACAACTCAGAAGCTATAGCATAATACTGAAGTAGCATCAGAGTCATATTAATGTATAATTTAGATTCTACAAAATATGAATGATGCTGACTATGGGAAACGATGGAGTTTGTTTGACAAACTCAATATGTTATAGCGGACTTGTTCTTGTTGCCTACCTCTTAAGTACTGGGTGAGCTTTTGAGGGCCATGTGCATACGATGCACATTGAGACGTGTATATGATACCGTGGATTGGCACTAGAGCAAGTGGGAGAAATTGTTGGGGTTGGTGCTCAGAGCGCCAATCCGGACCGTATTTATGTCTGATTCATGAATACGAACATCCCCTTATTCCATAATATTACTTATTTATGGTTGCACCTCTTGTTCTTATATACGTATTCGATCTGATTACGATTAGATTGAAACTAAATGTGGTTTAGTGATATGTATATATTAGACAAAGGCCCGATAATATATAATGCAGTACACAGTTACAAAGTTAGTTTGTAATTGACATTGGGAAGTGTCACTGCTACATGTATATTATCAAACATAGTTCCTGGTCAAGATTTGCTAACACGGGTCGGTTAGTCAAATCCGTTGAGACCAGTACATGTCGTATATCGAGACTTGGTCCGATGGTTTATCCCAATGAACCATGAGTCTATGGAGACTCGTATAGACGTGTAGGTGTTTATAGTGGATAAACACTGAACGGCTCACCGAAGATTCTTAATGGATGGTACGCCAACGTCAATAAGAATCTTCTCGGGTTGAGTAGCATAGTGGTCCTTCGACTTGAGATACCACTGTGGATGTATGAGACATCCTCCACACTTAGATGGCAGTCACGTCACCGATCTATTTAGATCAGACCTCCGCCTGTTCGTTGGGTGTGGATCGATCCTCAGGATATCCTGTGTGTGTCAAGATAGGATCCGTCAGTTCTGTGTACAGAGCATAGATAGTCCATATATATTAGCAGTCTGTTAAATCTGTGGCCACAGTATACATCGGAAGTAAGTTCCGAGTGTTATTTAGAGATTGCTAATAGATACGTCGACGAGATAATACCTATAGAGATTTGACGTTTACATCTATATCTCTGGGATTATCCGGATACCTGTGACGGAGGGATTATACGTATGCAATGACCTCGACCTGTATGATTCAGCTAGTTTATCCGTGATCGTCATAATCTACGGGTGGATAGATTATGCATATGAAATTGGATTTCATGACGGATATACCTGAATCTAGAGAGTCTCAATAATGAAACATACTCGTAGAGCACTAGAGCAACATTTATGAATAATGATGATTATTTATAAATCGTTTAATCGTTAAACGAAAAATACATGCGAACGGGCCAACCGTCATTTCCTAATTAATGTGTATTTGTATTTAATATATGATATTATTAAATACACATTAATAAATAGTCAAATAAAGGTATTTGACATATATCATCAATATATGTATTTGAGATATTTAAAGTAAATATAATACATATATTTGATATATTTGTATTTAATTAATTATTTAATTATTTAATTGTTAAATGATTAATATAATTAAAATATAAATATCTCACCAAATGATAAAGTTAGGAAATGATTATAAGTGTAAATGTTTGACTTTACATTAAAGGAAAAGGTTGTCAAATTGAATTTGACTTCCTTGGATATTTATTTTAATTGTTAAAATTGAAATATCTTTTTTCCTTTATTTTGTATCAAATTCGGCCAAGACCCTAATATAAATATAATTGTTATATTTTTGAGTTGCATTTGTTGACTTACTTTATTTATTGAATTGTTTGATGATTAAAGTTGCAAGTTGACAAGTTGTTATTAAATGAAACAAAAATATAATATCTAGATATTATTACTTAGCCAAATTCGGCCAAGGCTTGCATTTTGGGCAAGTATATATTGTTTCATTTATTTTAGGGTTTCATTAACCAATTCACTTTATCAAAACTCCATTAAAACAAGGCAAAGAAGGTAGAGAGAAAAGAAAAGAAAAACAAGGAAAAGCTTGGAATTTAGTAAGTATTTCCAACCTTCCATTAGAGAGTAATTTGTTCCTCTTGTTGTGGGCAACATCTTGTGATGTTCTTGAGTTTTTCTATTCTTTATTCTTTGTACTTTTGATGGATAAAAGTTTGATGAAGGTGATTTGCATGTATGATGTTTGAAGTTTATTACTAGTGTAGTAATAAGCATTCTTTTAAGGTTTTGGAAACCATGTTGCTAATCTAGAGTTGTTGACCCACTCTTAGATGACCTAGATTTGATCTTGAGTTGTTTCATTGTGTTGAGACTTTGATTGGATGGAAGAAACATGATTGAAGTAGTTGATTTAACCAATTTGGTCTAATTTGTCCAATTTGAAGAAATTGAAAAATTAGGGTTCATGACCAATTCCAATTTGGGGGTTTTCATATATGTTGAGCATTTGGGTGTGTATATGATGCATGCAAAGTTTCATGTTGGTTGGATTTCATTTGGATGAGTTTTGAAGCATGAAATGACCAAATGGTCAATTTGGGCACCAAATGGTGCATTCGGCCTTAGGGTCAAAAATTGGGGATTTTGGTTGCTTTGGTGTTTTGATGTTTTGAACATGCTAAGTTCATCTTAGAAATGATTTAGAATCATTCAAAATTGATTGGATCAATTTCGGACTAAAATGGACAAAATACCATATAAGGGTAATTTGGTAATTTCACTTGAATATGATTCATTTGAAATTTTGTTTTCATAATTTGATTATTGGATAATTAAATAAATATGTTTATTTAATTAATCCGAGAAAAATTTTTGAAATCGGAAGATACGATCTTCCGCCGCTTCCGCTGCGTTACCGGATTTAGCCCCTAAAAACCCCTACAATGGTAAGCATAGGCATGGTGAGTTCGACAGCGACGTGTGGAGGTGATTACCACACGAAGTATGTCTTATGTGCCAAAGTGCTAATGTGGTCCGTAGTGAGCACACAACTACTTGAAGTATTATATCCATATATTGTGAATGTTACTACTCGAGGAGCAAACTTTCCGCAGGACAATCCATGGAGTCAAGAGTTGAAGACCAAAGAATGCCTTGGGTATTTTGTGTATTAATTAGATTAATATAGAAAACCAAAAAGCCCAGTCAATGCATTAGTTTTTGTTGTATGTATGTTTACCATTCAAATTGTTTGAATAACATGTCATATAGCATAAGATGCCCACTCAAGCATTATAACATGCCATGACATTAAATGCATGTTGGTTTAATCTAAGTATAAAAGTTATGCAAAATTTAAAATAGTTAAAAATTTAGATTAATACATGCAAATAAATTAAATAGTTTAATTTGAACAAGTTTAAAATTTGGTAATTCGGGAAAAGACAATTAGTAGGAAACTAGTTATTTAATTTGGTATATAGGATGGAAACACAGACATAAATTCCATAGCTGATTCCGAATGGACGACAATATGGTCTGCACTCGGGATACAACTCCACGTACCAATTAAAAATAACATAAGTCACCTACACCTAATTAAATAGTTTAATTAAATAATTGCCTAAATCCGAATTTTATTTTAAACTTAAAATAGTGAACTAAAATTTTAAGAGTTAAAATTGACATAGCTTACTAAAAAGAACACTTAATTAAATAATTTTAATTAAGGTATTAGTTTGGACTAATAAGCATTAGTGAACAAAATTTTAAGTGTTAAAATTTGGAGATATCACTAATCATCAACTAGTATTAATTAGGTTATGTTTTTAGCCATGCATAATCTAAATGAATTAATTACTAGTGTAATAGAAACCTTAAACTATAAAATAGTGAGTGTGAGAGGGATATATGACAATATATCCCGCGATCTCCATTGTTAGTCCGAAAACGTGAGAGTCAAAAGGCACCTCCAGACGGCTTTGCTTTCATCCCCCTACAGATGGTGTCCATTTTGGATCAATATTAGGTTTGGATTCCATGAGGATAGGGATTCTAGATGTATCTGGTGAACTGACCTACCCTACGTCGACATTTCACTAGTTAAGTCAAGGGTCTCGAAACGACGGGTCACACCACAAAGGAATGATTAATTGTTAATCAAAATCCTTGATCAAATCAAACGGTAGTTGGTTAATATAGGAATAAGAATTGTTCCCATATATATTAATCAATTGAGATTGTCTCGATATGTCATGCAAGTACTTGACCTACCCTACGGCGGCACTTACTTGTGGGATGATAGATTTCCGTGTCATAGTCATTCTCTTAGGTTTCTAATTCGTTATTCATGGTTCATGTATCATGTTTAATTTTATGTCAAAAATATTTTTGATGATTTTAATATGCAATGAATGAAACTTTGAATGCATGTTTATCTAAAAATTTATCGGCCATTTTTTCTGATATTTCCATACTTGCTAAATGACAAATATACGAGAGAAAGTTACGTTAAAAGAAAAGTAACATGAAAGTTGTCATGGTCTTTTGAAGACCTGTATTTATCCTGAAGGAGGAGTGTCCTCTAGAGCCAAGCTATATATGATACTCAACAAAAATGGGTATGGCCAATGAGAAGACCCACTACTAATTGTTAGTAGGGATGTATGGTGTTCTTGTTGCAAAGCATGAGCCAATGGCTACAACATCCATGATGATGTAGTTATTGTAGGACATGTATGGGTATCTTTCGGAGCGGTAACATCATGAGGTCTTAGTATCAGTGATGACCACGAAGATGAAGGATGAGACATCTATCCAAAAGAACATCTTTAGGATGATGACCTAATTCAATACGGCCGCCTATAGTAAGGTGGCCATAATAATGAGATCTCTTTCGAAGAGTCTCCTACAGTTTAAGAGCAACTTTGTTGTGAACAAGCTGATTTTCCCTCTTATATAACTGTTATATATGCTGACCTATTTGAAGTCCATACTAATAGATCCTTGTAAGCCTAGTGGAAAGGCAAGTGTTGCCGAGTCTTTCAAAACTGCAAAGAAAAGAAAGAAACACTAGTAAGGCTAATGTTATAGCTACTTGATACATGGAAAGACCTTGCTGAAGGTAACTTTACCATGAGAGCCAGAACAGGGAATGTTGTTTCAGTAAAAGCCGTGGGAGTTATTAGTTTTCGATCTTCAAATAAATGTTATTTGAATTTAAACAAATTTTTGTTTATTCCTATTTTGTTGTAGAAATTTTATTTCTGTTTCAAAACTATTGCATGATGGTTTCCATTTTATTTAATAACAATAGTTATAATTTTAAAAATGGATTACCTATATGCAAAGGAAACTAGGAGATAATTTGTATGTGTTAAGATTGTTAACACATAACTCACTACTCAACACTGAGGTGTTTAAGGTTGAAAAACCTAAAACTAAATGGAAAATTATTTCTCACAATAACATATATCTATAACATCTCTAACTTGGCAATATTTACCTTGACAAGATAAACTGATTAGTATAAAGTGGATCTTTAAGTCAGTTAAAGGACCACAACTTACCAGTCTACGAATCTAGTCTAGAAGGTAATATGACCAATAGACCTTTTATTTGAAAAGGGCTAAGAGCAAATTAATCACTAAGTGATTATGAATATTTTGTCACATTTGTTGATGATTATTCTAAATATGTACATGTTTACCTAATGCAGCATAAATCAGCTACCTTTGAAAAGTTCAAGGAGTATTGTGCTAAGGTTGGGAATCGATTAGGTAAATATACCAAAATTCTACGATCATATCGTGGAGGAGAATACCTCGACAATGAATTTGAGGAGTACTTAGTTGAGCATGAGATAATATCTCAACTCATGGAGGAGAATACCACGACAATGAATTTGAGGAGTACTTAGTTGAGCATGAGATAATATCTCAACTCATAACACTTGGAACACCACATCAGAATGGTGTTGCAGAAAAGAGAAATCAAACCCTACTAGACATGATGAGGTCAATGTTTATTGATAGTGAAACTATGGATGAATTATTTTATAGTCTAAGAAGAGAACAAAATGTTTGTATTTCTTGACAAGGGCTATATGAGAGAATTCATACCTAGTAGTAAATTGGTACTCGATGAGTTACTTTCTGGTTAGACCAATCCATGATCAACAATAGTTATTGATAATGATAATAATATAACACCTTTGACATCTGAGTGTCAGATGCAGTATTATCAAGAGAGTTTACTACCCAGACGTAGTGGGAGGGTTGTGCGACAACCTGATAGCTATCTAGGATTTGGAGACGGAAGAGTTGTCACCTCCAATAATGATACATCTATTGAGCTATCGTAGTGCAATGGATGATTCTGATAAAAAGGAATAGCTCAAAGCCATGAATCTCGAGATGAAGTCTATGTACACCAACTCAATCTGGGATCTTGTAGGCTAGCCTGATAGGACAAAACCTATAGGCTGCAAGTGGACCTATAAGAAGAAAAGATGAATAGATGGGAAGGTACAGACCTTCAAAGCTAGGTTAGTGGCCTAGGGTCATACCTAGTAAGAGGAAGTCAACTATGATGAGACTTTCTCGCCATTAGCCATGCTTAAATCTATTCGTACTCTTCTATCCATTGCCACATATTGTGAATATGAGAAATGGAAAATGGGTGTCAAGATGTCATTCTTGAATGCTAGTCTTGATGAGAGCATCAATACAGTACAACCAGAGAGATTCGTTATCTAAGGTCAAAAGCAAAAGGTCTGCAAGCTGTAAAGGTCTATTTATGGACTGAAGCAAGTATTTTGATCTTGGATAATAAAATTTGATGTGATGATCAAGTCTTATGATTTTGAGCAAAACGTCGATGAGCCTTGTATATACAAGTGTGTCATTTGCGGAAAGGTGGTTTTTCTCGTATTTTACATCGATGATATTTTACTCATTGAGAATGGTGTAAAAGTATTATCATAAGTAAAATTCTGACTAGCTAACCAATTCCAAATGAAAAGATTTGGGAAAAGTGAGTTATGTACTTGAGATCTAGATTTTTCGGGATTACAATAGATGATTGTTAGCTGTGTCTCAAGTATCATATATTGACAATATTGTTGTTCGATGTTGGATGTTGAATTCCAAGAAAGGTATTTTACCTCTTCAACATGGAATTCACTTATCAAATGAACAATTTCTTAAGACACCTCAAGCAGTTGAGGAGATGAGACATATCCCACATGTCTCTACAGTTGTAAGTCTCATGTATGCGATGCACGGGACTGGACACCTGTTATGCATGGGGAACAGTCAGTAGTTTTCAGTCTAACCCAGGATTAGATTAGTGTGTGACTGTAAAGAGCATTCTCAAGAGAATGAGAGACTATATGCTTGTATATTCTGAAAAAAGATATGATCCTTAGAAGATATACATAATCTGTTTTTCAAATGGATGTAGATTATGAGAAATCTACATCTGGATCAGTATTCACTCTAGTTGGTAGAGCCATAGTATGGAGGAGTATAATACAATATGGAATTGTGATCTCCACCATGGAGGCTGAGTATTTAGCAGCTTGTGAAGCAGCTAAGGAAGCAGTATGGCTCCATAAATTCTGTGGAGATCTGGAAGTTGTTACAGATATGGATATACCACTTACACTTTATTATGATAATAGTGGTGCAATGATAAAATTCCAAATAACCAAGAAGCCACAAGAAAGAGAAGCATATAGAGGGGAATTATCATCTCTTTAGGGAAATGGTGCAGATAGCATTCTGTAGATAATTTGGCCAATCTGTTTACAAAGACCTTTGATGGCTAAGTGTTTAAAGGTCACCTAGATGGTCTAGGATTTTGCGACATATCTCATTTGCTCTTGTGCAAGTGGGAGATTGTTGGGATATATGCCCAAGAGCATAACGTAATATGTAAACGAGATTATATTTTAAGTAATAAACAATGCCTTTATTCATTTATTAAAATATTGATTTTAAAGTGTCATATTATAAATTATCATATATGCCATTGGAAACTAAATGTACTTTCAGATTTAGTGTATAAGTGTTATACACAAGAGGAATTAAATTTGAAATTAGTAATCCTAAATAGTTCGTAGAGAGCAAAAGAAGATGCACACTTTGTTTGTGGTTTATCTATAGCTACGGTACATTCCATATTATATGACAAATTTGATCCGGGATCGTTTATGTGATGACATGGGAATGGAGGCACCTTATATGATACAATCATATAGAACTAGACCTATACAAAAATGAATTTCTTTTAATATCCGTTAAACAAAAAAATTCATATCAGTCTAATAGATGATCATATATGGGTTGATCTTGATCCTGAGTGTACTACGAACTCCTGCATAACAAGATATGTCTTTTGATTTACAAAGCTGAGGTTGGTGAAGCAATCCCGACCAATAGCTACATATTTTGAAGGCATGGTTTGATGTGTAGCTAGGGACATTTTACATAGATATGGAATCCACTCCTTCTTGCGAGAAGTAGATGAGTATCTTCCTTAAGGGTTGATTCGGTACTTGAACGGTTAGAGCGCTTAAGTCTTTCTATTACGATTAGAAAGATTAATATTCATAATAATTATGAATAAATCGTTCATTAGAGAATCAATGATACTTATGGCACAAAATAATTAGAGGGGTATAACAGATATTTTGACCCGACTCTAATACTAAGATACTCGTGGAGGGTCAATCTATATACAGTGATTATATCGGTGGACGCCGTTGACTTTCGGTATAAAATATATCTGTAGTGATGAGAGTGCAGCTTTAGGTTTTTAGTGGAATAACCTAAAGTTAATAATTCGGAATATTTAATTAAATAGTTTTAATTAATATTTCGAGATTATTGGAGCTCAGAGCTGTAGGTCCATTTGGTCCCCGTGTTAGCTCGTTACACTATAGGAATCCATGGAATAATTGGATAGTCCAACTATGAACTCGAAAAATAATAAATAGTTGAGAATTATTTATTGATATAATTATTATTTTGATTAATAATTATATAATGTCACACTTTGAAATTATTTATTAAAATGTTTAATATATAGCTTTTATATTAATGATTATTAGATAATCATTTAATATAAGATTTGATTTTAAATTAAATTTGATTTAATTCAAAATTAAATATGTAATTTATACCATGATGTAAGTTACATGTTAAATTTTAATTTCAAATTAAATGATTTTTGATATTATATTTAATTTTGAAATTAATAATTTTGTTGTGACAAAAATGTCATTAGCCAATATTTGTGTGATTAGGGTTAGAGTTAATTTTGTAAATGTATATTTAATTAACCTAAACCTTAGATATAAATTGGGAGCTTTTCTCTTCACAAAAAACCCTAGCCTCGCTTTCTGATTGTCAATGAGATTGAAAACGAGAGGAAAAAGAGAAAACAAAAAGGCAGAAAAATTTCCAAGAAAATTTTCATACCAAGTGAGTTGATCCGAGCCCACCCTCACCGATTTTTGGTGGTGAGTCATAACACGGAAGATTGAGTGGTGACCCGATTCTTATCACACGTCCATGGCTCGGCAATTAAGCAAAGGAAATAGTTGATTAGCTCACGCATATGGATTATTTTCAAACAAATTGACGATCAAAAGGTATTATCAACTGCAACATATATATGTATATGCGTGTCATGTGCTGTCACTTTGATCAGTTGGTGTTGGAGTCTTGGAGTCAATTGATTATCAAAACCTATTATCAAATGAAATATATATACGTGTATCATGTGTTGTTACTTTGGGCAATTGGCGCCACGAAAATTGATCAAATCTGCGCGTGTGGCTTGAATCAAATTACGCTGGTGGCTAGTATTTGTTGATCAAATTGTGCACTGGACAAAAAAATAAAAAGTAA
This sequence comes from Zanthoxylum bungeanum, assembly GCA_019454045.1. Taxonomy (NCBI): domain Eukaryota; kingdom Viridiplantae; phylum Streptophyta; class Magnoliopsida; order Sapindales; family Rutaceae; genus Zanthoxylum; species Zanthoxylum bungeanum. Next base: position 190,891 of record SKCR01000769.1, read on the forward strand.
CGTGTAAGATGCATGAGAGACCAAGGATCACAGAGCTGGTCCAAGGTAATTGATTCACGCATAACAGCTTGGTGCGTGACTGGTTCATGAGCTGGTGCGTGACTGGTTCAAGAGCTATTCGGATATGGATTTTTGGCAGAAAAATTTAGGATTAAGGAGACGAGAGAAGAAAAATTTTTAAGGTCGATCCCGGGTGTCTTAAGCCGCTTCCGCTGAGCAGGGGAAAGCGTTCCCTACAGTTGCTGTCATTTGTGGTGTTTCAAGCAATTATGGGTTCGTGAGGCTTTGCTCTTCATGGGTTTCTAATCTTCAAATCTCGTTATGCTTTACTGGGCTCTCATAACAATCTTTTGTGAGTTTCTTGGGTTTTGTTCCCGTAGGATTCACATCAATTGCGTGGATAACAATCTTTCGTGGGTTTGCTTGACTTTGTTCCAGACAAGTTTTCATCACAATTAACACCATTAGACATGCAACTTTCAATAATAAACATGAAATATTTTCTAATATGAAACTTTTTACAATGAACATGTAATTTCAACCATTAGACTTGTAATTTTTAGCAATAACATGCAATTTCTTATTACTCGAAAACCGCACATGTGATTATGACAATTTAACATGCAAATAATACCATTAGACATTAGAAATATTTTCTAATATGAATTTGTTTACAATGAATTTATAACTTCAACCATTAGAATTAAAATTTTAAGTAAAAAAATGCAATTTTTTAATACTCGAAAACCGCACATGTCATTATGACAATTAAACATGCAAATAATATCATTAGATATGAAATTTTCACAAATAAATCTGAAATATTTTCTAATATTAAACTTTTTACAATCAACATGTAACTTCGACCATTAGACGTGCAATATTTATCAATAACATAAAATTTCTTATGCCTTGAAAACCAAAAATGTAAATATGACCATTAAAAATACAACTAATATCTAGGGGTGTGCAAAATATCCGCTTAACCCACCGACCCGTCAATCCGCAACCGACCCGCCCACCATGTGTGTGTCATTAAGTTAGGTGGTTTGGGTTGGGTGGGTTAGATCCCTAAAATTACGGATTGGATTGGGTTATGGATTGAAAAATTGCCAACCCGCTATAACCCGACCCGCCCGCTTAATTAGTAATTTTACATACATAAAAAAATATATATATTAGTTGACTTTGGGTATGTTAAGACTTAAGACTTTGAGTTCGTTGATTTAATTCTACTATTTTTTAATTTCCTAAGTTGTAAGGCAAAACCTACTTTTGCTAGAGATGATATATCTCTTTTTCATTGACTCTATGTTTGTGTTGGAATTGAGATTATTCAATGAAATATACCTTTAGTTTTTTTTGTGTGCATTAGTTATATTTTGAGATTATCAATAACAAATTGTAGTTTGTGATAATTTTTTTAAAAAAATTATTAATGCCAACCCGCCTAACCCGCTGAGTTGAAATCGCCAAAATTTATAACCAATACGCCGGATTTAGACTTTGGTGGGTTGGTGGCGGATTGAAATTTTCCCAACCCGCTAGTGGCAGATTGAAATTTTCCCAACCAGCTAGTGGCAGATTGGATAGAAATATTGGCCTTTACCCGCCCAATCAAACCCGCACACACCCCTACTAATATCATTAGACGTGCAACTTTCACCAATAAATATAAAACATTTCTAATATGAAACTTGTTACAATGTTACAATGAACATACAACTTCAACCATTAGACTTGTAATTTTTAGCAATAACATGTAATTTCTTATGCTCGAAAACCACATATGTAACTATGACCATTGAACATGCAACTAATACCATTAGACATGTAACTTTCACTATTTCTAATATGAAACTTGTTACAATGAATATGCAACTTCAACCATTAAACTTGTAATTTTTAGCAATAACATGCAATTTCTATGTCTCGAAAACCGCACATGTAAATAAGATCATTGAATATGCAATTAATACCATTAGAAATGCAACTTTCAACAATGAACATTTAAAAAAAAAAAAAAACAATGAACATGAGAAATTTTCTAATATGAAATCTTTTATAATTAACATGCAACTTCAACCATTAGACTTGCAATTGTTATCAATAACATGTAATTGGTTATGCCTCGAAAATCGCACATGTAATGACCATTGCACATGCAACTAATATCATTCGACAAGAAACTTGCACCGATAAATATAAAATATTTTCTAATATGAAACTTTTTACAATGAACATACAACTTCAATTATTAGACTTAAATTTTTAGTAATAACCTGCAATTTCTTATGTCTTGAAAATTACTCATATAATTATGACCATTAGACATGCAACTAATGTCATTAAACATGCAATTTTCACCAATAAATATGAAATATTTTGTAATATGAAACTTTTTTACAATGAACATGCAATTTCAACTATTAGTTATGTAATTTTTAGTAATAATATGTAACTAATTTTTTATATTTTTTATATTATTTTAATTTCATTAATATTTTACATTTCATTTAATAAAAATAAAAAAAATATTTTATTATTTTTTTGGACAACCAATTGTAATTTTTTATTTTTTATTTTTTAAATTTAAAAAGAATTGGGTTTCCCCTGCGTATCACATACCTAGGGGTACCTTAGCAAAGGCCTTGCTCCTTATATGTCCGACTTCGGTCCGACTTCAAACAACATGATAGCAAGCTGCCGCGGTACCATGCACAATTACCGCAAACATAACAACATCCTACGATTCGCCATCATCCGCCGCCATTACGCTACAAAATACATCGCCAAGATTACGTCAACATCCCCCACAGGACGTTCCGTTACCGCCGAGGTGACCTCACCACAGCCAATCCCCTCCGACACTCGCGGCTATCCACTCCCCCGCCGCCACGTCATCTGCAAAGCCACCCACCTCCTCCTCCAGCCTCTCCCTTCCACGTCATCCTTCTCCGATTACTTATCCTCTCTCACCCCGCCCCTCTCTCCCTCCGAAGCCTCCGAAATCCTCAAATCCCTAAACTGCCCTCGCCTGGCCTATAATTTCTTTCACTTTTGCCCCTCCTTTTGCCCCACCTTTCACCATGACGCCTTCACTTACAATCGCCTCATACTAATACTCTCCAAATCGAATCTCCCGGATAGGTTCGACCTCGTCCGCACACTCCTTGCCGATATGGAGAGGTCCATGACACGTGGCACTATCTCCACTGTCAATATACTGATCGGATTCTTCAGCGGCTCTGATGATCTCAAAAGATGTATTGGGTTGGTTAAGAAATGGGATTTGAAGATGAATTGCTACACATACAAGTGTTTGCTGCAGTCGTATTTGAGGTCACGTGACGTGCACGAGGCTTTTAGGGTTTACTGTGAGATGAGAACAAAAGGGTACACGTTGGATATCTTTGGCTACAATATGCTACTGGATGCTTTGGCCAAAAATGAAAAGGTTTCTTCTCTTCCTTTCTGTGATTTTCATTTTTTCCATTTTTTTTTATTTTTTTTATTTTTTATTTTTTAATGTCAGTGGGTTAGTTTTTTAATTGTTTATTAATACATTCTGTTGCTACATAATTACATTATGAATTTTGTGCTTATTTGTTGGTGGGTTTTTACTGTAATTAATTTTGTTTTTTCACAAATTTTAGAAACTATGATAACGGTATGTTTGGGATTGAGGGCCTTGTCTCTTTTAACACTCAATTGAAATGGGATCACTAGTAGTCAAGTATAAGGGAGAGGATAGGTGTTTACCAAACACTTAAAAAAAAAAAAAATTAAAAATACAAACATATTTATCTGATATGGTGTTGTGTATATGCAAAAATTAAAAAATAAATAAAATAAATAATTGATGGTGCTATTGGTGGTCGGTTGCTCCCTCATTATCTGTCGATTTGAACTTTGGAGTTATTACTGCGAGAGCTCAAAGGGGAGCGTGTATAGCTTGCTTGGGAAGTATTGGTCATTTACAAAGAGTTTTAACCTTGAAAGGGATTAGTTGGGGAATGTGCTATTGTTTACAACATTGCAGTTTAGAAATATGTTTAGAACTCAGATGAATGAAATTGGTATGAAACAATTCTCTAAATTAACACTTGGAAACCACGAGATAGTTACCTGGAATATTCAATTGCCCTGAGGATAGTTATCAAACCGTATCACAAAGAAAAACAGCTAGTCTGGAGATAATATGGAATATGGATTGACCAAATCAATTAGGTGCTTTCTACAAATTTCATGGACTTGCAACTAGCGTGGATACATATAATTGCCAACTGATGATATAAGTAATTGACAAGAAATCAAAAAAAATATGAGAGAGAGAATTATCAGGGAGCGAACATTTTTTTTGAAGAATTTCTTGCTGTGTTGTAGTTCTCTCATCCAATCCTTCTTCAGCTGGTTTGTTTAACTTTATATCAATTCCATGGATCCTTATTATCTGATTTGCAGTATTTTGACAGGTTGACCAAGCTTACAAGATTTTTGAAGACATGAAGCGAAAGCACTGTGAACCTGATGAGTACACATACACTATTATGATCAGAATGACTGGAAAGATTGGTAAACCTGATGAATCACTGATATTTTTTGATGGGATGATAGCAAGGGGCTGCACTCCCAATTTGATTGCTTATAATACTATGATCCAGGCACTTGCCAATGGCCGGATGGTTGACAAGGTCATTCTTCTCTTCTCCAAAATGGTGGAGAGAGATTGTCGGCCTAATGAATTCACCTACAGTGTTATTCTGAATGTTCTGGCTGCGGAAGGGCAGCTTGGAAAACTAGATGAGGTTGTGGAAGTGTCGCAGAAATTCATGAATAAGTCAATATATGCATACCTTGTAAGGACTCTAAGCAAATTGGGCCATACAAGTGAAGCTCATTGGTTATTTTGCAATATGTGGAGCTATCATGATAGAGGAGATAGGGATGCTTATATATCCATGTTAGAGATTCTGTGCAGCAAGGGTAAGACAACAGAGGCTATGGACCTGCTGGGTAAGATTCATGAAAGAGGAATATATCCTAATACAATCATGTATAACATAGTATTTTCAGCCCTTGGCAAGTTGAAGCAAATATCACATCTTCATGATCTTTACCAAAAAATGAAGCAAGATGGCCCTTCTCCAGACATATTTACCTACAATATCCTGATTGCAAACTTTGGTAGGGCAGGAAAGGTTGATGAGGCCATTAATGTTTTTGAAGAACTCGAGAATAGCAATTGTAAACCGGATATTATCTCGTATAATTCTTTGATCAATTGCCTTGGGAAGAATGGTAATCTTGATGAAGCTCACATGAGGTTCAAAGAGATGCAGGAGAAAGGGTTAAATCCTGATGTTGTTACATATAGTACTCTCATTGAGTGCTTTGGCAAGACGGACAAAGTTGAGATGGCATGTAGATTGTTTGATGTGATGCTTGCCGAAGGCTGCTGTCCTAACATTGTTACATACAACATCTTACTTGACTGCCTTGAAAGAAGTGGGAGAACTGCTGAAGCAGTAGAATTTTATGCAAAACTTAAGCAACAAGGATTAACACCAGATTCAATCACGTACGCAGTGCTTGAACGTTTGCAGAGTGGTTCACATAGGAAAATCAGAACTCGCAGGCAGAATCCAATTACAGGATGGGTTCAGGGCTTGCATCTTCATTCTGTTGCTGCAAGTACCTGAGCTGCCTTACCCCGACATAGATTTTATCTTTTCAAGAAAAATTAAGGCAGCACTTGGGTTTGGTAGATCTAAATTTGATCCCCAAACCAGAATTCTCTTTCTGCACTGCCTGAAATATACTGAGATGCCAAACCCAGAAATAGCTCTATTTCTTTTGACACTTTTGATATGGGATTTGCATGCTGCTTCGTGTTCAGATAGTTCAGCAGGAAGGCATCGACAGGTTCCATCAAATTTACAGAATGTCAAACCAGTTTTTGGATGCTTAAATTCGGAATTTTAATGATGTGAACGTCTCTTATTTTTGAATACTTTTCAAAACTAGTATGTATTATAATATATATATATATCTATATTATAAAACATAATGGTGTGAGAGGAAAGAGAAGACAACCAATGATTTAGATTAAGAGAGATAATGTATCCAAATGATATCTTTATGTGGTTTAATTAGCGCCTCAGATCATTTCATTATAATCTAATGGTTGATAAAGATTCCTTATATTATAGAATCTCTATAAAAATGGAAAATGAAAACTACAAAATAAAGTAAAGAATAAAATTATTTATTAATGAATAAAATCATTTCATTATAAATAAATTAAATAACAGAGTCTTAATCTTTCCATAAATTCTGTAACACACTAGTATATATATATATTTTAAATGAAACCTCCAAAGCAAGGTGAATTATATTTTTAAGCACACTAAAGAACAATGTAACCATATATCATAAGATCAAGAGAATCGCAACATTCTATTGTATAAATGGATTCCACTATTCTACGTACGTGTAGTCGTGTATGGTTACGCATTCCAACACATCCGTTTTATCCAATTTACTTCGTGATTTTTTCTACAAATCTATAATAGTTCATGTACTATAAAAGTGGCGAAATAATCGTAATTTTAGTAAATTATAATTTTGCTCACAATGCATTTTTTACGGAAAATTTCCAAAACCCTTCCGGAACAATTCTATAAATTTCGATGAGTTTTCCTATGCATTATAACACATTCAATTTTATCCACATCTCAATGTCACGTCATAATTGAATTAATTACACAACTGATCAAATTAATCACCTAATTAATTCAAAATCAAACAAATTCAAATCTCTAATTACTAATTGAGAGTCAACCACCATAAAGCAACTCGAAAATAATTTTAGGTCACCAAGGAGTGGCTTAAGCAACTCTAGAATAGCAATTTGTGCCTTATAATTTGACCTAATTACACTTAATTAGTGAAATTAATTTTATACATGCAAAAAGGCTATCCTATTAGGGTTTCTAAATAACACCAAATAATGTAAGAGCTTCAATAATATCAAATATAATTAATTAGAAACATAACAAAATAATTTCAACCAAATAAAATTAGAAATAACCTTAATTTCTCCAATTTAGGCTTTGGTGCTAATTGTTCTTCCACCTTCTTCAATTTTGGGGAAGTGATCAAATCCTAACAAATCCCTAATTTTATTTGCTCTCAAATGAACAAATTCATTAGCAAAATTTTCAAGCCTACATAATTCTCTAATGGTCAAAAATCATATTTATATATGGGAGGAATATTTTGGTCATTTTGATAATTTAATACATGGTCAAAAATAATGCCAAATATGTCACAAATGTGTGGTTATTATTTTGCCAAGAATCAAGCTAATCTAATAAGCTTTGAATATTCCAAGAATATTCTAACATAAACAATTATTATATTAATTAAATTTTTTAATTAATTAAATAGTTATTTATTAACAAGTGTCAAAATTCAATTGGACCTAATGTGTATCTAATCAAATTATGTATCATATATATATATATAAACATTAGATATAAAAATATCATGGCATGTGTAAGGTTATGCATAATCCATATTATTCGTAATTAATTGCCATCGTGCTCTACGAGTATACTTTATAAGTGAGAATCTGTAAGTTCAGGTATATCTGTCATGGAATACATTTCGTGCCCATAATCCGCTCACTCAAAAGTTATGACAACCACGAGTAATCATGCTGAACCATACAAAACAAAGTCTATGCATACTCATGAGTATCGATCCACACCCAATGAACAGATGGAGTTCTGGTATAGATTGACTAGTGATGTGATTGTTGTCAAAGTGTGGAGTATAGTGGTATCTCAAGTAAAAAAAAACTAGATATACTACTCGACTCGGGAAGATTCCTATTGACGTTGTATGTCATCTATTAGGAATACTTTCGGTAAGTCATTCAGTACTCATCAAATAAACACCTAAATGTTTATATGAGTCTCTCAAGACTCATGGTTCATTGAGATAAACCATCAGACTAAATTTTGATATACGACATGTATTGGTCTTAATGAAATTTACTAACTGACCCGTGTTAACAAATATCTATCAGAAACTTTATTTGAGAATATACCATATGTAGTGACACCTCACAATGTCAATTACAAGCATCATTGTAACAGTGTGACTACTATATATTCTCGGGTCTTTGTTTAATATATACATCACTAACCCTTATATTGTTTCGATCTAAACTAAATTAGATTGAATATGTATATATAATATAAGAGATGCTACCATTAAATGGATAATATTATGAAAATATTGATTATTTGTATTCATAGATATGTCATAAATATGATATGGATTGGCATATCATATGCACATCCCAATGTGTATCATATACTCATGGCCTTTAAAAGCCCACCTAACACTTAAAAAATAGACATTAGAGAGTAGGTCTACTATATAACTTTGAGTTTGGTAAACAAACTCAGATGTCTTCCTTGTTCAACATCACTAATACCATATAGAACCTAAGATCTACATCAACAATCCTCGAATGTGAGAATAACATTGTGTTTCAACTTCTAAGTTTTCAAACAACCGCAATCACAACATTAATATCAACACTTCTAATATATAAAGTCATTTAGCAACTTCTTAAGTCAACACTTCGTAAGTTGTAAATAATTCCACTCATATAATATAAATCAATTGCATCTTTTTTAACTCATTATGACATAGAACATTTACCATCATTATCAAATTCAAAATCTGATTTCAATAACCCTAATGATTGCAGATTATTATCTCCATGATTAGAAAATCATTATTAATATCTCAAAGGTATTACATAATATATTTTAAGTTTATCCTATAGTTTATAACATATCAAAATAGCTCGCAATACTTTCGATTAAATTGATATCTATAATCATACATACTACATACTACATAATTCATTATACCATCATCATATGATGCATAGGAATTATTAGACTTTCTAATCATTTTCTCTTTTGATTAATCATTATCTATGAAAGATGAACATTATATACAAATATATATATATGTGTGTGTGTGTGTGTGTGTGTGTGTGTGTAGAGATAGTCAAGTAGTATATTTTATTAGATTATATCCAATGCACGACTAATGTGAGAATCTCATGAGTCTCTTAATTTTATATCACATATAAAATTTTATATCTATTATAAAAGAGACTATTCCAACTATTTCATGGAGAAAATAAAAGCTCAGTAAAACTTTTACCTGACAAACATATCATTATTACATTAATAATGAAAATATCTTCAAGATATAATACTAGAGCGAATTTTGTACGCTCCAAGCGACTTTACTAACATTTAACTATTCTATATATTTTGATATAATTAAATAGTTTGATTACCTAATCTAAATAGAAAATACACTTCTGGAAAGCTCATCCGAGTCTACAAATAGACTCTATTAGCTTAGATACCAAAATGTGATTTCAACAGAATACCAAATCCAAGATTATTCCACAATGGATCTCTTCAATAAAGAAATCCATTTAGGAACACTATTCTATATTCTTTAGCTAAAGTTCACAATCTAGTATTAGCAATAACCAACAAATCTTAATTATTATATTAGTGTGACTAGAGAAAATTTTCCTTAAAATATACAATAGATTCTTTAATAATCTTTCACACATAGTCAGACTGCAAAGATCAAACCTTTATTAGCTTACATCGCTTCCGTTGCGTAAACCATTTTACACCTTTCATAAATAATTCATACGGGAAGCTCAATCAAGATCAAAACTTGATTGTAGTAACCTGAGAATAATCTTAGATCTATGGTCCTATGCTATATTCAGGAATCGATATCAGATACCGCTCCCACTATAAGTCATAAGATATTTTTATTTAATAAGAAAACATCAGAACTATTAAGTATCAAATACTTTGCAAATGGTTTTAATATCCTACTAGACTTATATGGAAGGTGTCTAAAACTCTCTTCATCTAATTAATTATATGCTTCTATTTATAGTTTATCATTCTCGTAAATGAGTTTAATAAATCAAGTCTTTTTCACAATCATAAACATCCAATGTGATACACCAAGTAATGAAATTATTTTATTACTCGAGGTCGTAGAAAATATATTTTATCAAATAAAATACATGATCCTATTTAATAAAATAAATGACAAACTTTACTCGTGCCTCCTAGGTACAAGTACTTCCAATTGTATAATCATTATACAAAAGGAAGATTCAAACCTTAAATCTTTCAAAATTTGAATTTCTACTTATAAATATCATATATGTAACTGTAGAAACTAATAAAACCTAAATGTAACAACCTAAAAATTTAAATTGGGAACCAAGGCTATTTTATTTCTTATAACTTGGGCTCAAGAGGTTATTGCATTAAGGTCCCTATATTTTCATTAATGACAACCAAATTCAAGGTTAAATAAAAGCTCAATCAAACCCATCATAACTCCCTTATATTATGTAATATCCCGAGTTTTTCAGAACAGTTCTGGAAGATTTCTGAATTAAAATTAAGGATTTGGAACAGGATAGTATTAAAAAATAAGAGATTATGTGTTGGAAAATAGGTCGGAATATTTTTAAGTGAAGCTTCGCCGCGTTGGAAAACATGTGATTTCGAGAACCAGTTACACGATATCTGTGTATATACATAAAATTTTCTTTTTTCGGCTATAAAATAGTAAAATAACTTTGATTGAGCTGATTCTTGAACCATTGAACTTGTTTTTCCAAGACGAACAACTTTTATGTGGAATAGTTTTCGAACTTTGCATCATAAGGGCTTAAAAAATATAAATTACCGTGAATTCCCATGCTAGGGATCTAACTACAATTTCGCGGGGGTCATATTATAATTTTTAAAAATTTTCTATAAATAACCCATAGTTTCTGATTATTGCGAAAAGGGCAAAGCATCACAAAACTACCCATACGACCCATTATCCCTAAAATGCATTTTAAAGGGAACCAGTCGCACTGGCAATCTGCCGACCATCACTGGCCAACACGATCGACCAGATGGGTGAGCCTTCCACCCCTCCGCCTTGTGGTGGCCGACGACCGCCTCCAGAGTGCCAACAACGGCGGAAAAGATGAGATGCATGCTCGAGTATGTGTTACATGATCTCGGGTCGTCGCTTCGTTTGACGACTCAAGCTACCTGCCAATCGAAGCTCTCAGAGGTACTACAAGTTGGCTTTGATGGTTTTCCCGTTCCATGCACGGTTGCACGCTAATCGAGAGAAGAAATAGAAGTGAATAGTAACTTCGAATGAAAAGTATCTCCGATCAAAATTCTGTCAATTCTAGCGCGTTCGTGGGATCATTTGGAGTTAGTATATGCCCTTGAAATCTCGATAAGACCTCATGTTAAAAAGTCGCTATTTTAAGTTTTTTGTTAAATGTTCAGATATATCCAGTAACTTCATAGAGTATCGTAATGATATAAACTGAATTGCTTGAGTATGAGTAAATTGTATATGTATATTTGGTAGAATCCAGATGAAAACAAAATAAATTGGATCGATCCGATAGATTTGTTAGGTTTTATCTAGGTCCCAAGATCAAACAAGCAATGAAATACATGTGTGAATACATCAACGGAGGTAGCGGAATACTCACATCGATCGGTTGAGAGACGCGGCAAGCAACAAAACATGAAATTCCTCACTGCAAAGGGCGTGAACTGCAGTGATGTTGCTCACTGTTTTGGGCGTGAAGATGGTCCTTCGTCAAGCTCCTAGCTTCGTCGAACGGATCCCGCCTCATGGGTGAACCTCACTAACACCTTCGTAAGTCTCGTAAGTGTGCTAGCACTTGTGTTTTTGCATCAAAAACACACTTATGCTTCCCTTGAACCTCACGGCAGTGAGCTGTGAAGAAGAGAGAAAAACAGCCCCTTGGGCGTGAGAAAGAGAGGAGGAGAGATGGAGAGAAAATGTGTAATTGGTTTCAAAAGATTTTCCAAAAACCTTTATATATTTTCCAAGAAAATACATTAAACAATTACCAAATAATTCATTAAATAATTAAAATGGTAAAAGTCTCACCAACTAACACTATTTCACCAAAACACATCACTATTCATTTTCACTTTATTAAAGTGACTTGATGTGTGTCAATCACTCAATCAATCAATCATATCACTCAAAGTGACTTTTGATTTGACGCTTGATGTGATGAATGATTTGACGCTTGATGTGACTTGCGTTGCCGTACTCGAATTCGAAATACGAATGCGCTCGCAATCACACTCGGGCTTGGGTTCACTAATTCTCAATTAGTGAATTTTTCGTCGCGTCGTAATTAAATGATTACGCCTAGCGAATTCACTATTCACGTCGCTAACGAATTAATTCTAAATTAATTCGTTTGCCCGAATTAAAATCTAATTTTAATTCCGCGTCGAAATCTAATTTCGTTTAATATATCGAATATATTAATTTATCGATTAATTCCAAATTAATCGTTATCTCTCTCTAGACGATATTTTATCCTAGATAAAATATCTCGGTAATTAATCCTAGATTAATTTTCTCTTTCTTCTATATAATCCCAGATTATTAATGAGTGCGAGTTATGCGTCATCGGTGCATTATCGGGAAGCGACCCATGAGATCCCCGGATACGTTGGAAGTAAATACGGTCGTCGGAGTATCCAAATCACGTACGTACCAAGTACTACGTTCTACCGATTTACTAGACAAGATCGGCTTCTAGCAAAGCACGAAGTCCACCCAATTCTCCGGTCATATTCATCTAAGAATATTTAAGATCTATATCAAGCGTAGTATACCAAGTATTATGTATATTGGCCCAGTATCGGATAGTCACGTGCTAGGGCTAGGGCTGGATAAGTGTCTGCCCCGTCCGAAGCACATGTCGGATGTCTGGTAACTAGTCTCTATAATCGGATATACATGACCTTGTCATAATATCCCGATGGCCAGCCAGCACTTAAGAGCACTAATACCGTATCCTGTGTGACATCATCTCCACTATGACTGGAGTGATACTTCCGTCTTGACATCACACCCAATACTCTACGATTCTCAATAGGCCCAGCATTGGCGTACACAGAACCGGTTAGAGTCCTGGACGACCTCAACTAAAGCATATTGATTGTCGTAAGCATTAGCGGTGCAAGTCTCAGGTTAAGACCATACACACCTACCCTGATGTCGGACTCCCATAGACACATAGTCATAATACCAATGGGATTCCGAGGGGTCTATCCAGAGCGAAGCTGTTTCCCGTACCATCGGTGAAACACAACCTCCTATCGCACTTGCATAAGTATCCAATACTTATATATATGAGAACTATGCCGTTGTGCCCTCACAACGCGCACAAGTGCAATACTAGCCTATTCCGCATTATCGATGTCCAGTCTCGATAATACTCCGGCTAGGGATATTTAATGATTAATCCTTCGTGGACTGATACTGTCTCATATCATTCTCAATCCATGAACTAATCATAGGGACCTCTCTTCATTTATATATCTAAGGTGATCTAATCACAAATGATGAGAGTGCAATTTCCTTGTCACATAGCTAATTTGTACAACAACACTATGATCTGTACAAATAGTGACGCTATGGGTCATATTATCCAACAATCTCCCACTTGGCACATAGCCAGTCACTCAAGTGTCGAACACCCGAACTATGTACGGTTTGCTCAAATTGCTGAGGAAAGTTTTTCGTCAGCGGATTTGTATGATTATCGTCTGACGCGATTTATACGATCATCACATCGCCACGATGTATGATCCGAACGAATCAGATGAATATAGAAGTATATATCTGGATCGTCGATGAGACCTTTAATTCTTTAGCCTTATGCTGACGCCTAGCTCAGCTGCTAACAGAACTATATCTAATCTAATTAGATTTATTATCGACCCAAATGGCTTCTATTGCTGCCTCAGCCGCAGCAATAATCCGCATTTGTTGTTTATTCGACAACAGTATCTTGCTCGGAAGATTTCCAGCTCACTGTCCCGTTATTTAAACTTTATAGTACCGCAGTATTTAACTGTTTGGAAACTTGCAGCAGTGGTCCCAGTCACTTCAAGTTCTCCTTCTCCATAGTTTTAGACATCATCTTTAGTTCTCTAAGATACTAACAGATGTTCTTAATTTCAATCCAGTGACTAACACTTGGATTGATCTGATTGTGACTCCATATGCTCAAAGCGTATGAGACACCATATCAAGTACATTTTAAATGTACAATTTCCCAGAGAGTGTTAACAACTCCAAATCTATCCCAGTAGATCTTTATTCCTTGAATAAAGGTTGTTACTCCCCAGAATTCTACGGAGAATTTCTATGAAAGAATATCTATGAAAGCCAAGCTTTCACCAATTTCTTTATTGGGAATTTCACTGTCAGTGCGCTCCCACTAACCTCCTTATATACACAAGAATCATTTCGTTTTGAGTCAAATCATAAACCATTATGATTATTTCAAAACGACAGTTCCAACAACCTAATGCTTGCTTCAATCCAAACATGGATCGAATAACCCGCAAACCTTGTTTGTCGGTTATACAAAATCGTCAGGATGTTGTAAATATCCTCCAAAAGGTTTCCTTTTCAGGAAGGCGATTTTGATCTTTAACTAACACATTTCATAAATGAAATATGCAGTATCAACAAGCATCATCAAAATGGATTTACTATGGCAACAGGTAAAAGGTTGAACCGTTATTAACATAATGTTGATAACGATACCTTTCCGTCACAAGCCTAGCTTTGTACGTTGGTATGTTGCCATCCATGTATGTCTTCCTTGAAGACGTTTACAGTACCAATAGGCACAATGCCTTACGGTACAACAACTAGTATCCAAACATAGTTGTTATATATGGTTTCCATTTCGGACTCATGGCACTTTGCCATAATAGGGAGTCGATACCTCGTATCACTTCCTCAAAACGTAGTCGGTTGGTATACCTCCACAAGATTAATATCTTTATGAGGTTACATCAGAAACCCATACCCCAGGTTGTTTTCTGATTCTCTCTGATCTACGCGGTTCTTGTGTATTCGAAGATTAATGGTACAGATTCATCATTGATGAACTGTTTGTGTTCCTTTAAGGACTTCGTGCCTTGAATAGTATTACTCCGATTTTCATCGAGTATCACTATCCTCCCACTGACCACTACATATCAGTATTCCTCTCAGGAAAACCGCATGGTGAGCAACAATCACATTGTTCTCTTGTGAGATTTGTAAGTACTATACTTATGGTTTCCCTTAGGATAACCTATAATTGGCACTTATCCAATTTGGGTCCTTAGTTTGGTATCATCCAAACTTTATGCCTGGCATACCCAAATTATTAGGAATGAGAAACCATGTTTCTTTCCTTTTCATATCCTATATGATATCTGTCAAACAGATTTATATGGAACCTTATTCTAAATAAGTTTTGCACTGTTAATATATATCCGTTGAAGGAAATGATAGCTCAGAGCGACTCGTGATAAACCTTATCATGTCCAACAAAATTCGGTTTTTAGTTCGGACACACCGTCAAACTGACGTGTCTCGGGAGGAGTCCTCATCTGAAAGAATACTGTACTCTTTCATGTATATATGAAACTCACTGCTTAAGTATTTTCCATTACGGTCTTACCGTGACGGTATAATACTATAGCCGATCTGTTTATCTACTTCGTGTCGAAACTCTAAAAGTTTCCGATTTGTGTTCTTCAAAAGAAACACATAACCATAACGTGATGCCACATCCGTTAAGGTCACGAAATATTCATGTTCACATCTAGCCTAGCTAGATATGGGCCCACTTACTTCACCATGAATAGGGCTAACAGATCGGTGGCACTTACACTATTACTAAGTAAACAGTGTTTTAGGTACTTTACCTAACAAACTAGATTCGTAGACTTTATTTGAATAGTCAAATTAGTCCTAGTACCCACTCTTCAAAAGTGCGGATATACGAGTCTTGTTTAATTCTGTCCTAGACAACAATGCCACAAATAAGTCTCTACTTGATCAAATCAATTTGAGCTATTTATTTGTCACTTTATATGTTTTGAGATTATATTCAAAATATAAATTCTGTTATTCACATCTAATGTGTTTATCTCAGTATCATCTTTATATAATGAAACACTTAGTGTTCTAGAATATAAAGGTTTATCCACAATGGGATAAACACTGATATAGAGATAATGTCTCTAGTCAAACTAGTTACATTATAACAGTTCCTAATTTAAGTACACACCGAAGGGTAGTTCCTAAACTTAGGTATCTACGGTCGAAACAGCGACTTTCGTCCGTTCCGTCCGATTCGCAGAGCAATCTCAGCTTGAAGTCAGTATCCTGCTCAAAGCAGATTCTGAACATCAATACATATATTTTATGTACCACACTAAGTATTTAAAATCTAATTTCAATACTAGTAGTGAACATAACTTTGACAAACATTTTTAAAGTCAGAGCCTTGCCCTTTCTTTAATTCCTTCTTGTCTGCCATATCCAAATGGTAGTCACTTTGGGATATGTCAATTATCATTTTCAATATTTCAGGAACCTTAGGCCAAGCCTTGGGTTTTTAGAATATCGAAACGATGTGCACCTCGTGCTACATGCCCAATTGCAAACTTTGACTTTATCTCCTCTAGAATAGTCAATTAATTCTCCAAGAATTATAAATTGCAATTTTAATACTTCTTAAATCTAAAATTAGATTTATGACAAGTATATTAAATTAAGCACTAAAGTCATCATCACATAAATCTTCCAAAGATTTTATGCTCTACTTATTTTGCTTAATTTTGGGCTTAAGGTATAATAAGTTATTTTATCAAATAAAGTAACCTATTATTTATTCCCAATTTGAAAATTAAATCATTTAAAATATTTTAATCCCAGATTATATTTTAAATATCCAACTTTTCAATTCTTTCTTGATTTCAATAGTCCAACTATTTAATCAATGATTAGTGGTACTATATATTATAATGATTATAATAGTCCAACTATATAATCAAATATAATCCAAATTAATTAACCTCAATTACATTGATTACTATAATCCAATTATAAAATCAACTGTAAACTGAAATTAATTAATTCAAATATATTGATTAATATAATCCAATTATATATAATCAACTATAATACAGTCCAACTGTTATTAAAACAACATTAAATATTAGTCCAACTAATACTTTTAATATATGACGAGTGATATTTGTTTGAGCGCGTATGGCGAGTAATTGAACGAATATTGCAAATTCAATTCTTGCCTCCCACTATTTTTCGTCGAGCCTCTAACCCTCTGTCGAGAACTCGGGAAACCGTGTTTCCTAGTGGGCTAGGATCCCGTTAAATATCACAAAATCTTGACTTTGGCCAACAAATTGTATGATAATTAACTAGGTAGATCTCTAAGATCAATTGGATCTAATCCAATTCATAGATCCAGTAGGGGGACATCCAAGTCCGAAACATATATCTTATATATGCCAATATATCCAATATATTGCCTAACCTTTTTCCTCTGAATCAACTAAGCCTTGGCTTTGGCACAACAAAATTAGTGATCCCAGTTAAGCGCGACCCATTGACCATCGAAAGCTTCGTAATCAATGTCGATGGACAAGAAGTGGTCTTGACTTTGGCCAACAAACCACAACTTGGACAAGACACCAATATGGAACAAAGCCTCGTGATTCAAACACATCTTCGACGGACAAGGGCTTGACTTTGGCCAACAACCCATGCCAATCTAGGATCTTGAGTAAGAATCACTCAATGGAAGGAAAAAACGCATGATATTTTATGAGGGTTTTTCGCGTGCAAATTGGCTACCAATTTAATTATCTTTGTTAAGGTCTCATCATCATACACCCTTAAACATGCATTCTAAATACATAATAAAGCGCATATGAAATAAAATAATAATGATATGTGGATGGATACTTAACACATTGATCCTAGATCAAATCTCTCCCTTTCTCACTCAAGCTAGCACTTGTATTACTTCTACCCGTTACACTACACTTCTAAAGAAACCTCATTTACATTGAGGGGAATATGTGAGAAGAGAATACAAAGAGAATAGAGGTGATAAGGCTGGACACGCAGGTCCAATTTAATAAATCGAATTTATTACAACAATTTCCAAAATTGCCCCCACCCGACTAATATCCATCCGATATACATTATTCATTCATCACAACCACGTATTCACACAAAAGCATGCTATCAATCAATCTAATCAAATTAATTAATCTGATAATTATGTGATCATCCAATGTTCAAACAACGATTTGATTTTGGTCGAGTCAAACTCGTTTTTGCGAATAAGTACTCAAAGTACGAATTCATGAATTAAATTAAACTACATAATTAAATCCAATTTAACATGTATTTAATACTAATTCACTATTCAATTCCAAATTAAATATTACACTTTATTTAATAAACCTTTAACGACTTAAATTCCAAATTTAATCGCTACGGGTCTCAAAACCCGATTAACATCCAATGTTAGTTTAATTAAAGTCTAATGGGCTTTAATTAATTTCTATAAGGCGTGGGCTTCGGCAACCAAAGCCTAATCAAGGAGTAACATAACCCACCGCCCCATCCAATTTAGGCCCATTAGGCCCAATTAAACTTTAAAGGTTTATAAGTTGCATTTGGGCTTTATGGTTATGGTTTTGGGCCCAATTGGATCCAATCCACATGGCCTAAACCCAACTTGATAAAATCAAGCCCAATAGGCCCAATTACAACATAATAAGCCCAAATCCAATTTGAAGGCCTAATTCATTAAATTACACCAATCCAATTTCGCAATTTAATTACCTAAAGTGCATTACATGATTAATCACCCAAATCAATATTTCTAAAACATCAAATTAGTCCAATTAATCATGTTCATTATCATCATCACATGTCCAACACATAAATGAAAAAATCAAACCCATTACATGCTTCTTAGTCTCGGCCAAGGAGGGATTTTGTGTCCGATTTGGTTTCAATCCAATCGAACCCACAATCGACATTAAATCAACATCCCGAATGATTTCCAATACATCCAATGTTCAAAAATCAAAATACCAAGACATTTAAGGGCATCATCCAATTCGGCCAAGGTGATAACTTTTGGGGATTTTATGTTCAATTCAAAATCCAATCCAATTAGTTTCAAATTAACATTATCCTTAATGATTCTAATTCATCCAATGAACTAAAATCAAAAAATTCCAAGAACTCCAAATAGCATACACATTCGGCCAACATAACATTTTTGGAGAAAATAATTCCAAATCAATTTTCAACAAATTGGTCCAACCAAAATGCAATTAGACATGTTATAAGCATACTCAAACAATCAATTTATTCAAATCATGCTCAACACAAATTAACCCAAATTTTAAGCCTACATTTTTCATGCTTGAACCTATAGCTCTTGATGCCATTGTTAGGTTTTATCTAGGTCCCAAGATCAAACAAGCAATGAAATACATGTGTGAATACATCAACGGAGGTAGCGGAATACTCACATCGATCGGTTGAGAGACGCGGCAAGCAACAAAACTTGAAATTCCTCACTGCAAAGGGCGTGAACTGCAGTGATGTTGCTCACTGTTTTGGGCGTGAAGATGGTCCTTCGTCAAGCTCCTAGCTTCGTCGAACGGATCCCGCCTCATGGGTGAACCTCCCTAATACCTTCGCAAGTCTCGTAAGTGTGCTAGCACTTGTGTTCTTGCATCAAAAACACACTCATGCTTCCCTTGAAGCTCACGGCAGTGAGCTGTGAAGAAGAGAGAAAAACAGCCCATTGGGCGTGAGAAAGAGAGGAGGAGAGATGGAGAGAAAATGTGTAATTGGTTTCAAAAGATTTTCCAAAAACCTTTATATATTTTCCAAGAAAATACATTAAACAATTACCAAATAATTCATTAAATAATTAAAATGGTAAAAGTCTCACCAACTAACACTATTTCACCAAAACACATCACTATTCATTTTCACTTTATTAAAGTGACTTAATGTGTGTCAATCACTCAATCAATCAATCACATCAATCAATCAATCACATCACTCAAAGTGATTTTTGATTTGACGCTTGATGTGACGAATGATTTGACGCTTGATGTGACTTGCGTTGCCGTACTCGAATTCGAAATACGAATGCGCTCGCAATCACACTCGGGCTTGGGTTCACTAATTCTCAATTAGCGAATTTTTCGTCGCGTCGTAATTAAATGATTACGCCTAGCGAATTCACTATTCACGTCGCTAACGAATTAATTCTAAATTAATTCGTTTGCCCGAATTAAAATCTAATTTTAATTCCGCGTCGAAATCTAATTTCGTTTAATATATCGAATATATTAATTTATCGATTAATTCCAAATTAATCGTTATCTCTCTCTAGACGATATTTTATCCTAGATAAAATATCTCGGTAATTAATCCTAGATTAATTTTCTTTTCTTCTATATAATCCCAGATTATTAATGAGTGCGAGTTATGCGTCATCGGTGCATTATCGGGAAGCGACCCATGAGATCCCCGGATATGTTGGAAGTAAATACGGTCGTCGGAGTATCCGAATCACGTACGTACCAAGTACTACGTTCTACCGATTTACGAGACAAGATCGACTTCTAGCAAAGCACGAAGTCTACCCAATTCTCCGGTCATATTCATCTAAGAATATTTAAGATCTATATCAAGCGTAGTATACCAAGTATTATGTATATTGGCCCAGTATCGGATAGTCACGTGCTAGGGCTGGGGCTGGATAAGTGTCTGCCCCGTCCGAAGCACATGTCGGATGTCTGGTAACTAGTCTCTATAATCGGATATACATGACCTTGTCATAATATCCCGATGGCCGGCCAGCACTTAAGAGCACTAATACCGTATCCTGCGTGACATCATCTCCACTATGACTGGAGTGATACTTCCATCTTGACATCACACCCAATACTCTACGATTCTCAATATGCCCAGCATTGGCGTACACAGAACCGGTTAGAGTCCTGGACGACCTCAACTAAAGCATATTGATTGTCGTAAGCATTAGCGGTGCAAGTCTCAGGTTAAGACCATACACACCTACCCTGATGTCGGACTCCCATAGACACATAGTCATAATACCAATGGGATTCCGAGGGGTCTATCCAGAGCGAAGCTGTTTCCCGTACCATCGGTGAAACACAACCTCTTATCGCACTTGCATAAGTATCCAATACTTATATATATGAGAACTATGCCGTTGTGCCCTCACAACGCGCACAAGTGCAATACTAGCCTATTCCGCATTATCGATGTCCAGTCTCGATAATACTCCGGCTAGGGATATTTAATGATTAATCCTTCGTGGACTGATACTGTCTCATATCATTCTCAATCCAGGAACTAATCATAGGGACCTCTCTTCATTTATATATCTAAGGTGATCTAATCACAAATGATGAGAGTGCAATTTCCTTGTCACATAGTTAATTTGTACAACAACACTATGATCTGTACAAATAGTGACGCTATGGGTCATATTATCCAACAAGATTATGTAAGTTTCTGGTTATAGTTGGTTTTTCGTGTATTGATGTGTTTTTTATCGTAATGATAGACATGAGTCATATACAATTTTATGATAGTGTTTAAATAAATCCATATAGGTTCGGAGGGTTCGAGACCCTTCCATAGCATTTGTAGAAACGTTTTAGGACCAAAAATGTATAAACCGAAGATTTAAGTTAACAGGTGCATGAATTAGTTGTAATTGTGTTTTAAGAGTAATCGAACTGAAAATATTGAAATCAGACTTGATTTGATTATCCCAGAAAGATTCAGAATTTTGTCAAAGTTAAGTCGAGAACTCCGTAAGTTGCGATCCTGATGGCGTTTTGCCATTTATTTTGGCAGATTTGACTAGGTTCCGGAATGCTCGTGAAGCCAGGTAAGTAATCCATGTGATGAGAACTTAAATTGGTGAATTCATGTTTTGAACATAAAAAAAAAAAAAAAAAAAACACACACACACACACACACACACACACATATATATATATATATAAGATTGACATGTTAGGTTAAAAAGATGATAATTAATGGATATTCTTGAGAACAAAGTTTGAGATTATGTATGGTTAGGATAATCGACCACTACAAGTATGTATCTTTGTTATTGATATGATATGAAGTGGGATATGAGATGAGCTTAATGTTTATGTTTATGTATGGATGTATGTAAGTATATGAATCAGTAATAATATGTATAAGTGTATATAAATATATGTGTATGTATAAGTATATGTATAAGCACATGTTTAAGTATATATACACATATTCGTATATGCATGTGATGAGGAGATATGTATATTTTGAGTATTCACAATCAGTAAATGGAATAAGTATGTGTAGGCATTGCATTTTTGCATGTGAAACCCGATGATGAGCCTCAGTTGGAGGCACTACCTTTTAAGTCGAGAAAGCCGCGGGAAACGGACGTCGGAAGGGAGGAGTCAAGAATTGACTCATATTCGGATTAAGTTCGCTGGTTTAGCTTCGGGTTACTTGTTGGTTGTCCGTTTTAAAAATTATTCCCGGCCCAAAACACTCACAAATCACCTAACCTCGGCCTAAAATCCCCGTAAGCCCCTTTGTCTTGACCTAAAATCCCCGCAAGCCCACACACCTAGCCCACACAAACCAAACACACCAACCAAAGGCCCACACGCCCCAACCAAGGCCCACACGCCCATTTACCTAATACACACCCAAATTAAATCAAATATTAATTAGATAATGTAATTAAATAAAATAATTAATTAAGTCATATACCAAATTAAATAAAACAAATAAAATCTAAATAATCACCTACCAAAATAATAAAAATACTTACACAAATTAAAGAAATTGCATGCCTAATAAAGATAAATCAAATATATTATATACCAAACTTAACAAATATCATGCCTAATTAAAATAAATCATAACAAATTAAATATTTTGTATTCCTAATCTAGCCAAGATTTGTCCCCCCTCAATCTAATCCTTTCCTTGTTGAATACCAAATCAAATCCTCCTTTTAATGCCAAAATCCCTTCCTTGTGAGACAAGGAGTAGCCCTAACCCTTCTCTATATAAACAACCCCTAACCAAGACATACACTCCCCTAGCTCATACACAAGACTTACACAAAAATCACAACACCAAGAGCCCTAGCCACTCACGGCAATAGCAAGAAGAAAAACACAAATAATTCTCTTCATCTCCCCCACTCCACAACCGAAAACAGCAGCCCCTAAACCTCCACACATCACCGAAAATACACCCCCAAACAGCAGCCTATGAACCTCCACACATCACCGAAAATACACCCCCAAACAGCAGCCCCTTTCCACTAAAAACAGCAGCCCCTACACCTCCTAAAACACGCCTGAACAGCAACCCAAATCACCCCCAAAACAGCAGCCAAATCATCTTAAAACAGTCCCTAAAATCCTCAAAACAGTAACATAAAAACTGCATTTATAATCCTTAAAATAATCACACAAGACTGCACTAAAAACCCACAAAAACACTCGAAACAGTCCGTGGAAACGTCAAAACAGTGACCTGAACAGTGAGCAGAAAATACAGAGGAAACAACAGCAAAACGGAGGCCAAACAGCAGCAAAACGGAGTCAAAACAGTAGCTTGAGTAGCGAAACAGTGAGGTAAAACGCAAACCAGTGAACCAGAAAAGTTACGGTGTGATAGCCCTTCCGACGGCCGTGAAACGCGAGTTCGAAAGTCGACATAAAATGTTAGACCTGAGGGTATTTTCCACATTCATTTTCTGTTTTATTTGTATTATTTATTGAGTATTGCTTGCATGATTGTTATGTTGAAATGCATGTTGTGGCCCTTGAGTAGATAAATATGCATGGATTATGAGATATTGTATGTTGTGGCTTTGGAATAAAACGAAAGATGTGTCAACTCTTGCGGTATATCGGATGGAAACCCGGACATAAATTTCATAGCCGATTCCGAATGGACGGTAGTATGATCTGTACTCGGGATACAACTCCACGTACCGCTTGAGTAAATGACACTTTCTTTTGTCTTATATTGCTTTGATTTATTTATTTTTCGTCATTTGAATTATGCATGTTACTTTTGTATGCATGATTCAATCAAGCGCATGGGCTTAGTAAGTGCGATGAAAGGTCCCCTATTTGGAAGGGTTAAAATCCTTTACCACGATGCTTTGCCGCTCCGGTTGATGTGTGTTCGGTTGAATGCAAGATACGTTCAATCGGACATACTAAGTTTGATATTATTGTCTTTATTCTTTATATGAATGATGCGATCGAGTGCATGGGCTTAGTAAGTCGGATTAAAGGTCCCTTATTTGGAGGGGTTAAAACCCTTTACCACGATGCTTTGCCGCGCCGGTTGATGTGTGTTCGGTTAAATGCAAGATACGTTCAATCAGACATACTAAGTTTGATATTATTGTCTTTATTCTTTGTATGAATGATGCGATCGAGTGCATGGGCTTAGTAAGTCGGATTAAAGGTCCCCTATTTGGAGGGGTTAAAACCCTTTACCACGATGCTTTGCCGCGCCAGTTGATGTGTGTTCGGTTGAATGTAAGAAATGTTCAATCGGACATACTAAGTTTGATATTATTGTCTTTATTCTTTGTATGCATGATGCGATCGAGTGCATGGGCTTAGTAAGTCGGATTAAGGGTCCCCTATTTGGAGGGGTTAAAACCCTTTACCATGATGCTTTGCCGCGCCGATTGGTGTATACTCGATTGGATGCGAGATGAGTTCAATCGGATACGTGAGGTCCCACATTATGGATTTGTTTGTCTATGAATGTGTTGCATGCATCAGGTCTGGTTCCGTTCGAACGCGTTCTCGAATGCCACACGAACGTGAACCTTCTGTTTACCGTTCGAACGCGTTCTCAAACGCTACGCGAATGCGCACGCATTTTCTTAGTGTTTCATGCATCAGGTCTGGCTCCGTTCGAACGCGTTCTCGAACGCTATACGAACACGAACTTTCTGTTTACCGTTCGAACGCATTCTCGAACGCTACGCGAACACGCACCCACTGAACTGAGTCCTTTTCATCAGATTTCATACATAATTGTTCCTAGTAGCTATCCCTTCGTATGATGAATCTGATTGCTTCTCTGTATTATGCAAGATTGTGTAGGTTTCATTCATCTGTATTCCCCACATGTATGAGTACAATGTGTTTAACGTATTACAATTCATATGTCCATGTTATGATAGCATTTGAGTATTATTTCTTGTTGTATATCAGATGGAAACCCAGACATAAATTCCGTAGTCGATTTCGAATGGACGGTAATGCGGTCTGTACTTGGGATACAATTCCATGTACCACTTGGAAAGGTGCTCACATGTGTGTTTGTGTCTATATTAGTTATCTTCTTTTGCACCATGTCATAGCATGCTTACTTTAATGCCTGATTGCATCCTTAAGTGTCTTTTTGCATTATGTACTTAGTTGACTCTTTTATTTGTGCATGGACATGTAATGGCTATTTGTTTATGATATGTCTATAAAATCACATGTTCGCCATCATTTAATTCACCTTTATGTGTGCTTGTGTGGTTAGTGTGTGCTTGTGTTTCCATGAATACAATACGCCAATGAAGTTGTATGTTCGTTGCTACTTTGATGTACTTTCAAGCATGTAATCTTAGATGTGAAATATATGAAAATTTAGGTGTAAGTCTTATTTTTTGCGCATATAGATTTAGAAGCATGATACTCTTGGAAATAAGTGTTACTTAAGCTTGATTAAATTATTACACAAATCCTTTCATTACAAGTGACATAAGTAAGGGACCATTCCGAACCCAACGGTTTGAGGTCTTCCCTTGCGAGGGGTGAGTGCGGCCTTAAATCTCATTTTCCCGGTTCACACCGGGTGGCGACTCCATTATTCTCCGGTTTAGTCCCCCGTGGCTACTTCATACTCCCGACCGGGCCGCGAGCTAGGGACAGCATGCGTCGCCCAGTTTATGTGTCCCACAGTATGATTCTTGAATTTGTGCGAGCATATGTGTCGAAACGTTTTGTCAATTAGTTTGTTATTGACTAATGTGATTATCTGTATAAAGGTTAGATTGGTTAAGTCCGATATAAAAAGAATATAAACTAAGTTCTTCATGAATAGATAAGTTTATGTTTTAATATTTTAATGTTTCCAAATAAAAATTCTGAACTGAGGCTGTTTGATCGACAAGTGAAATATATGGGGATGGCTAAAGTTAAAGCATTTGAATTCGTAGTAATGTATATAGAAACGTATGTATGTTGTTGATTTAAAAATTTATGATTTTGAGTTTTGCTGTTAAGATAGGATGCAAGTATGTTGTTGATAGTTATGTAATTAATATAGAAGGTTAATGAATGAGACAACCTGAGCTTGATGTTTTATTCATGATTTTACAAACCCTAAGTTTTCATATTGAAAAATAATGCTTGATAGAGTGTTGAGAATATGCATGTAGATTATGATTGATGATGGTAATGACGAAATGGTGGATTGGTGAAAATTAATGGAAAAACTTTGGTTATTTCTTGGTGATGGATTTCAGCCATTTGGAGTAAGAGTGTTGGAATTCTCTAAGGTCCCAAGGATCATTTTAAAGCAATGAAATAAATATGAATACACAAAGGAGAATGGCGGAATCATACTCACAACGATCAGATTGGATGCATCGAAGAAAAAAAATATTTTCCTCATTGTTGGTGTAGCTCTCGGCCATGGGGGGTTTTTGGACTCCATCTTCATCTTCAAGCTCCAAGCTTCATCAATAGTGATTCCATGCTCATGAGATGGTTTCCCTATCACCTTGTATGCTTCTTTGTGTGCTAGCACCTAGATGATTTGCCACAAATCATCATCTTCTTCCATGCTATATTCGGCCTTGCCAAACAAAATTGGAGAGAAGAATTTTGGTCTCAAACCGTGAGAGGGAGAGGACGGAAAAGCTCCAAAACCGTGAGCCCTTAAGGAGAGATAGAGATGAAATTGCTTTTTGTATATCTTAATTTATTTTCCAAAAATAATTAAACATATACAAATATTTCAATTTCAAAAATCAAAAAGCAAAAGGCATTAAAGCCTTCCCAACTACTCACATCAAGTCAAATCACTCATGAATAGTGACTGGTGTCAATCACTCAAAGTGAAAGACATCTATCACTTGATTGACAAATGATGTGACGCTAGATGCGACTAGCGATTTGACGCTTGATTTGACTTGCATGCCGCACTCGAATTCGAAATGCGAATGCACTCGCAAATAATCCCGGGCTCGGGTTCGTTAATTCCAAATTAATGAATTTTCCGTTGCGTCGTAATTAAATCTAATTTAATTAAATAATCATGCCTAGCATAATTACTATTCACATCGCTAACAAATTAATTCTAAATTAATTCGTTCGCCCGAATTAAAATCCTATTTTAATTCCACGTCAAAATCCAATTTCGTTTAATATATCGAATATATTAATTTATCGATTAATTCCAAATTAATCACTCTCTCTCTTTAAATAATATTTTATCCCAGATAAAATATCTCCGTAATTAATCCCAGATTAATTTTCTCTCTCATCTAATTAATCCCAGATTAATAAAGTGCGAGTCATACATCATCGGTGAATCTTCGGGAAGCGACCCATGAGATCCCCGGATATGTTGGCAGTAAATTCGATCGCCGGACTATCCGAACACGTAAGTACCTAGTACTACGTTTATACCGATTTACAAGACAAGGTTTGCTTCTAGAAAAGCGCCATGCCTACCCAATTCTCCAGAAACATGCTTACAGGAATAAGCGATCTATATCAGGTGTAGTATACATAGTATTGTGTATGTCGATCCAGTATCGGATGGTCACGTGCTAGGCCTGGGGCTGGAATTGTGTCTGCCCCATACGAAGCACATATCAGATGTCTGGTAACTAGTCTCTATAATCGGATATATATGACCTAGTCATAATATCCCGATAGCTGCAGCATATAAGAGAACAAGTTCCGTATCCTATGTGATCATCATCTCCACTATAACTGAAGTGATACTTCCATCTTGACATCACACCCAATACACTACGATTCTCAATATACCCATAAGGGGCGTACACAGAACCGGTTAAAGCCTTGGACGACCAAAACCAAAGCATATTGATTGTCACAAGTATTAGCGGTGCAAGTCTCAGGTTAAGACCAAATACACCTACCCTGAATTCGGACTTCCATAGACACATAGTTATACTACCAATGGAATTCCGAAGGGATCTATCCAGAGCGAAGCTGTTTCCCGTACCATCGGTAAAACACAACCTCTTATTACACTTGCATGAGTATCCTATACCCGAATATATGAGAACTATGCCGTTGTGCGCTCACAACATGCACAAGTGTAATACTAGTCTTTTACGCATTATCGATGTCCAATCTCGATAATACTCTGACTAGGGATATTTAATGATTTATCCTTCGTGGACTGATACTGTCTCATATCATTCTCAATCCAGAAACAAATCATAGGGACCTCCTATCATTTATACATCTTGCTGATCTAATCACAAATGATAAGAGTGCAATCTCATTTTTCACATAGTTAATTTGTACAACAACACCATGATCTGTACAAATAGTGACGCTATGGGTCATAATTGTCCAACAATCTCCCACTTGGCCTATAGCCAGTCACTCGAGTGTCTTACACCCGAACTATGTACGGTTGGCTCAAATTGCTGAGAAAAGTCTTTCGCCAGCAGATTTGCATGATTATCGTCTGATTCAATTTATTCGATCATCACATCGCCACGATGTATGATCCGAACGAATCAGATGAATATCGAAGTATGTATCTGGATCGTTGATGAGACCATTAATTCTTTAGCCTGCGCTGCAGCCTAGCTCAACTGCTAACAGAACTATATCTAATCTAATTAGATTTGTTATCGACCCAAATGGCTTCTATTGCTGCCTTAGCTGCAGCAATAACCTGCATTTGTTGTTTATTCGGTAACAAAATCTTGCATGGAAGATTTCTAGCTCACTGTATCGTTATTCAAACTGTATAGTACCGGTTTGCGATTTATAGTCGTTTTTATTGGTTATGAAACTTGCTACAGTGATCCCAGTCACTTCAAGTTCTCCATCTCCATGGTTTAAGATAGCATCCTTAGTTCTCTAAGATACTAAGTATGTTCTTAATATCAATCCAGTGACTATCACTTGGATTGGCCTGTTTGTGACTTTATATGCTCAAAGTGT
Organism: Zanthoxylum bungeanum; assembly: GCA_019454045.1. Classification (NCBI taxonomy): domain Eukaryota; kingdom Viridiplantae; phylum Streptophyta; class Magnoliopsida; order Sapindales; family Rutaceae; genus Zanthoxylum; species Zanthoxylum bungeanum. The sequence goes on from SKCR01000769.1 coordinate 220,263, forward strand.
ATGAGACACTAGGTCGCGTATATTTTTCAATGTACGATTTGTCGGAGAGTTTTCTCGAAAGCCAAGCTTTCGCAGATTGTTTTATGGGAATGTCATTTCCAAGAAATGATGTATTATCATTATTTATAGGACAACCACTGTCAGTGCGTTCCCACTAACCTCCTTATATACACAAGAATCATTTCGTTTTGAATTAAATCATACACCATTATGATTACATCAAAATGATAATTCCAAGAACCTAATGCTTTCTTCAATTCAAACATGGATCGAATAACTTGCAAACCTTGTTTGCTATTTTTGGTACGACAAAATCGACAGGATGTTTTAAACATCCTCCAAAAGGTTTCCTTTTCAGGAAATCGATTTTCCCGTTATGCTGCAATATTTCATAAATGAAATATTCAGCTTTAACAAGCATTATCCAAATGGATTTACTGTGGCAATAGGTAAAAGGTTTCATCGTAATCAACACAATGTTGATAACGATACCTTTCCGCTAAAAGCCTAGCTTTGTACGTTGGTATGTTGCCTTCCATGTATGTCTTCCTTGAAGACTTATAAAGTACCAATTGGCACAATGCCTTGTGGTACATCAACTAGTATCTAAACTTGGTTGATATACATGGAATCCATTTCGGACTCATGGCACTTTGCCATAATAGGGAGTCGATACCTTGTATCACTTCCTCATACGTAGTCAGTTGGTATACCTCAAAAGATAGACATCTTTATGAGGTGAGATCAGAAACCCATACCCCAGGTTGTTTTCTGATTCTCTCCGACTTACGTGGTTCTTGTGTATTCGAAGATTACTGGTATAGTTTCATCCTTGATGAACTATTTTTGTTCCATTAGGACTTGGTGCCTGGAATAGTATTACTCTGATTTTCATCGAGTTTTACTATCCTCCCACTTACCACTGCAACATATTTATTCCTCTTAGGAAAACCACAGGGTGAGCAACAATTACATTGTTCTCTTGTGAGTTGTATAAGTACTATACTTTGTTATCCCTAGGATAACTTACAATTGGCACTTATCCAATCTGGGTTCTAGTTTGGTATCATCCAAACATATGCCTAGCATCCCAAATATTCAGGAATGAGAAAACCCGGTTTCTTTCTTGTTCATATCTAATATGATATCTGTCAAACAGATTTATATGGAACCTTATTTAAAATAAGTTCTGCACTGTTAAATGCGTATCCGTTGAAGGAAATGGTAGCTCAGAGCGACTCATGATTAACCTTTATCATGTCCAACAAAATTCGGTTACTCAGTTCGGACACATCGTCATATTGATGTGTTCCGGGAGGAGTCCTCATTGAAAGAATACTATACTCTTTCAAGTATATTAGAAACTTATTGCTTAAGTATCTTCCATTATGATCTTACCGTGACGGTTTAATACTTTAGCCGATCTGTTTGTCTATTTCGTGTCGAAAACTTTAAAAGTTTCCGATTTGTGTTCTTCAAAAGAAATACATAACCATAGCGCGATGCCACATCCGTAAAGGTCACGAAATATTCATATCCACCTATAGCCTAGCTAGACATGGGCCTACTTGCTTCACTATGAACTAGGGCTAACAGATCGGTGGTATTTGCACTTTTACCAAGTAAATGTGTTTTAGGCACTTTGCCCAATAAACTAGATTCGTAGACTTTATTTGAATAGAATCAAATACGTCCTAGTACCCACTCTTCGAAAGTGTGGATATACGAGTCTTGTTTAATTGTGTCCCTGACAACAATGCCACAATTGAGTTTCTTCTGATCAAATCAGTTTGAGCTATTTGTTTGTCATTTAATATCTTTGAGATTTTATTTATATTCAAAATTTAAATTTTATTGTTCAGATCTAATGTGTTTATCTCAATATCATCTTTATATAATAAAACACTTTAGTGTTCTATAATATAAAGGTAAATCCGCAACAGATTATACACTGATATAGAGATAATGTTTCTAGTCAAACTAGTTACATTATAACAGTTACCAAATTTAGGTACACACCCGAAGGTAGTTCCTAAACTTAGGTATCTACGGTTAAAACAGCGACTTTCGTCCCGTTTCCAATTCGCAGATTAATCTCTATTGAAGTCAGTATCATGTTCATAACAGATTCTGAACATCAATACATATATTTTATATATCACACTAAGTATTTAAAATCCAATTTTTAATACTAGAAGTGAACATAATATGACAAACATATTTGAAGTCAGAGCCTTGCTCGTCTTCAATACCTTCATGTCTGCCTAGTCCAAACGGCAGTCACGCTTCCGTGATCCCGTTTGCCACAATTTAGGCAGACGTTTTGGGATATGTCCTTTATCTTCCTAGAAGATTTTAATGATTTTGCCTTTGCCTATTTCAACACTCCAGAAGCCTTTGGCCTAGCCTCGGCCTTCTAGAATATCGAAGTAAGATGCGCCTTGCGCTACTTGCCTTATTGCAAACTTTGACTTTGTCTCATTGAGAATAGTCATTAACTCTCCAAGAGTTATTATTGCGATTTTAGTACTTCTAAAATCAATAATTAGATCTTTGAAGATCCTTATATTTCATTATCATACTTTAAGGATCTAATCCTTAGTTCTGATTCCGATATTAAGGAGTCAACTGCGACAAGCTTAAGCACTTAAGTTATCATTACATAAATCTTCCAAAGATTATGCTATACTATTTGCTTAACTCCAGGCTTAGGCCTAATATGTTATTTTATCAAATAAAGTAACTTATTATTTTCCAGGACCATCCTGAAATATTATTCCCAATTTGAAAATTAAATCATTTAAATACATTTTCCATAGGATTATGTTTTAAATGTTAATCTTTCAATTTTATCTTGATTCTAATAGTCCAACTATTTAATCAACGATTTAGGTACTACTTATTATAATGATTACCATAGTCCAACTATTTAATCAACTATAATTAATTAAATCAAATATATTGATTACTATAATCCAATTATATAATCAACTATAAATGAAATAGTTTGAATACAGTCCAACTGTTTGTTAAAACAATGTTTTAAATATTAGTCCAACTAACATTTAATTTATTTGACGAAATGATATTTGATTGAGCGCGTATGGCAAGTAATTAAACGAATATTGCAAATTCAATTCTTACCTCCCACTATTTTTCGGCGAGCCTCTAACCCTCTGTCGAGTACTCGGGAAACCGTGTTTCCTAGTGGGCTAGGATCCCGTTAAATATCACACAATCTTGACTTTGGCCAACAAATTGTATGATAATTAACTAGGTAGATCTCTAAGATCAATTGGATCCAATCCAATTCCTAGATCCAGTAGGGGGACATCCAAGTCCGAAACATATATCTTATATATGCCAATATATCCAATATATTGCCTAACCTTTTTCCTCTGAATCAACTAAGCCTTGGCTTTGGCACAACAAAATTAGTGATCCCAGTTAAGCGCGACCCATTGACCATCGAAAGCTTCGTAATCAATGTCGATGGACAAGAAGTGGTCTTGACTTTGGCCAACAAACCACAACTTGGACAAGACACCAATATGTAACAAAGCCTTCGTGATTCAAACACATCCTTGACGGATAAAGGCCTTGACTTTGGCCAACAAGCCAATGCCAGTATCGGATCTTGAGTAAGAATCACTCAATGGAAGGAAAAACGCTTAATATTTTGCGAGGGTTTTTCGAGTGCAAATTGGCAACCAATTTATTATCTTTTTTAAGGTCTCATCATCATACACCCTTAAACATGCATTCTAAACACATAATAAAGCACATATAAATAAATAATAATGATATGCGGATGGATAATTTACACATTGATCCTAGATCAAATCTCTCCCCTTCTTCTCTCCCGCTAGCACAAGTATTTACTTCTACTCGTTACACTACACTTCTAAAGAAACCTCATTTACATTGAGGGGAATAGGTGAGAAGAGAATACAAAGAATAAGGAGGTAATAAGGCTGGACACGCAGGTCCAATTTAATAAATCAAATTTATTACAAAAATTTCTAAAATTGCCCCACCCTTCTAATATCCATCCGATATACATTATTCATGCATCGCAATCATGTATTCACACAAGCATGTTATCAATCAATCTAATCCAACTAATTAATCTAATAATTAATGACTATCCAATGTTCAAACAATGATTTGACTTTGCGCGAGTCAAACTCGTTTTTGTGAATAAGTACTCAAAGTACGAATTCTCGAATTAAATTAAACTACATAATTAAATCCAATTCAATTTGTATTTAATATTAATTCGCTATTTAATTCCAAATTAAATACTACACTTTATTAATGAACTTTTACGACTTAAATTCCAAATTTAATCGTTACGGGTCTCAAAGCCCGATTAAACATCCAATGTCGTCTAATAAAAGTCTAATGGGCTTTCAATTAATTTCTTAAGGTGTGGGCTTCGGCAACCAAAGCCCAATCAAGGAATCACCCCATAAGCCTAGAAATCAATTTTGGCCCATTAGGCCCAATTAAACTTTAAAGGTCCATTAGTCGCATTTGGGCTTTATGGAAGCGGTTTTGGGCCCAATTGGATCCAACCAATTTAGCTTAAACCTAACTTGACAACCAAGCCCAATAAGCCCAATAACAACATTAAAAGCCCAATTTCCAAAATTAAGCCCATTTAATTAAATTACAAAAAATCCAATTTCATAATTTAATTAAACAAAGTGCATTACACAATTAATTACCCAAATCAATATTTCCAAAACACAAATTTGTACAATTAATCATGCTCTTTTACATTAAATCATGTCCAACACAATTTAACAAAAAATGAAACCCATTACATGCACATTATGTCTCGGCAATATAGGGATTTTAAAATCGATTCGGTTTCAATCAAATTAAATCCGCAATCAACAATTCCCGATTGATTTCCAACACATCCAATGATCAAAAAATCAAAATCCAAGACATTTAGGGAGCCTTCAACTTTCGGCCAAGCATAGCAAATTGGGGAAAATTAATCCAATTAATTTTTCAACAAATTGATCACATATAACTCTAAGTTATCCATATACAAGCATATTCAAACAAACAATTTGCCAAAAACATGCTTAAATCAAAAAGCCCCAAATTTTAAAGTTAAGAACCCTAATCATGTTTCATGCTCAAATGGCTCTGATACCATTGTTGGAATTCTCTAAGGTCCCAAGGATCATTTTAAAGCAATGAAACAAGTATGAATACACAAAGGAGAATGGCGAAATCATACTCACAACGATCGGATTAGATGCATCGAAGAAAAAATATTTTCCTCGTTGGTGAAGCTCTCGGCCATGGTGGGTTTTTGGACTCCATCTTCATCTTCAAGCTCCAAGCTTCATCAATGGTGATTCCATGCTCATGTGATGGTTTCCCTATCACCTTGTATGCCTCTTTGTGTACTAGCACCTTGATGATTTACCACAAATCATCATCTTCTTCCTTGCTATATTCGGCCTTGCCAAACAAAATTGGAGAGAAGAATTTTGGTCTCAAACCGTGACAGGGAGAGGAGGGAAAAGCTCCAAAACTGTGAGCCCTTAAGGAGAGAGAGAGATGAAAGTGCTTTTTGTATATCTTAATTTATTTTCCAAAAATAATTAAACATATACAAATATTTCAATTTCAAAAATCAAAAAGCAAAAGGCATTAAATCCTTCCCAACTACTCACATCAAGTCAAATCACTCATGAATAGTGACTGGTGTCAATCACTCAAAGTGAAAGACATCTATCACTTGATTGACAAATGATGTGACGCTAGATGCGACTAGCGATTTGACGCTTGATTTGACTTGCGTGCCGCACTCGAATTCGAAATGCGAATGCGCTCGCAAATAATCCCGGGCTCGGGTTCGTTAATTCCAAATTAACAAATTTTCCGTTGCGTCGTAATTAATCTAATTTAATTAAATAATCATGCCTAGCATAATTACTATTCACATCGCTAACGAATTAATTCTAAATTAATTCGTTCGCCCGAATTAAAATCCTATTTTAATTCCACGTCAAAATCCAATTTCGTTTAATATATCGAATATATTAATTTATCGATTAATTCCAAATTAATCACTCTCTCTCTTAAATAATATTTTATCCCAGATAAAATATCTCCGTAATTAATCCCAGATTAATTTTCTCTCTCATCTAATTAATCCCAGATTAATAAAGTGCGAGTCGTACATCATCGGTAAATCTTCGGGAAGCGACCCATGAGATCCCTGGATATGTTGGCAGTAAATTCGATCGTCGGACTATCCGAACACGTAAGTACCTAGTACTACGTTTATACCGATTTACAAGACAAGGTTGGCTTCTAGAAAAGCGCCATGCCTACCCAATTCTCCAGAAACATGCTTATAGGAATAAGCGATCTATATCAGGCGTAGTATACATAGTATTGTGTATGTCGATACAGTATCAGATGGTCACGTGCTAGGCCTGGGGCTGGGATTGTGTCTGCCCCGTACGAAGCACATATCAGATGTCTGGTAACCAGTCTCTATAGTCGGATATATATGACCTAGTCATAATATCCCTATAGTTGCAGCATATAAGAGAACAAGTTCCGTATCCTACGTGATCATCATCTCCACTATAAATGAAATGATACTTCCATCTTGACATAACACCCAATACACTACGATTCTCAATATACCCAGAAGAGGCGTACACAGAACCGGTTAAAGCCCTGGATGACCAAAACCAAAGCATATTGATTATCGCAAGTATTAGCGGTGCAAGTCTCAGGTTAAGACCAAATACACCTACCCTGAATTCGGACTTCCATATACACATAGTTATACTACCAATGGAATTCCGAAGGGGTCTATCCAGAGCGAAGCTGTTTCCCGTACCATCGGTAAAACACAACCTCCTATTACACTTGCATGATTATCCTATACCTAAATATATGAGAACTATGTCGTTGTGCCCTCACAACATGCACACGTGTAATACTAGTCTTTTACGCATTATCGATGTCCAATCTCGATAATACTTTGACTAGGGATATTTAATGATTTATCCTTCGTGGACTGATACTGTCTCATATCATTCTCAATCCAGGAACAAATCATAGGGACCTCCTATCATTTATACATCTTGGTGATCTAATCACAAATGATAAGAGTGCAATCTCCTTTGTCACATAGTTAATTTGTACAACAACACCATGATCTGTACAAATAGTGACGCTATGGGTCATAATTGTCCAACAAAGAGGGTGTTTATACTTGATTTGCTGAGATTTGTTGATAGTGAGAAGTGCAATTGTGATGTTAGATAAGGCTAGAGAATTATAAGATTAGAAAATTTAAAATATATTTTATTCCGTGTACCAAGTGTTCGATGAAATATTGGACCAAATTAAATAAAATAATTGAACAAGATTTGCACAGGTTAATTTATGTTTTGCATGCTTAGAAATCTGATGGCTATGACTGAATTAAATGTACTTAGAGGGAGTGAATTAGAAACTTAAGGAAGTGAGTATGGTTATAGAGTAATATGAATAACCTGTAATTATATGCTTCTAATTTGAGTTCTGAATGTCGAAATCAAGATCCGTAAAATTCTACATATACTAGACATATAAACGAGTAGTATATCCAAAAATCCCAAATTTTGGACTTAAGATAAACTAAATTTTTGAAGTTGAGTTTCCGAAATCGAAATTAAAATCTGTAAAAATTGGCATAAACTAGACACACTAGGGACAATTCTATTAAAATTTCAGTCATGGATTCCATCCTAATTAATTATAGTAAATTTTTGAATCTAACCGTTGAACATGGGATTTTTAGTGATTCATCAGAGTTTGAACTATCGTTACCGCACTTCCGTAACTTCGAATCTATGTCTGTAGAATTCTTAGATAACCCGATTACCCTAAATTTTTAGTGAATTTGGGATCTCATGAGGTTGTATAGCCTAATTAATGTTTAAAATTATTTTTACCATGCCTAGTCTAATGAGTTCGATTTATTATATATTACAGACATGAGCACACATCTCTAACGATTCCATAACGAGTTTCTAGAAAATCATCAAGCTTTGTGAGTGAATATCTATGTTTCCGTTATATTATGATTTTTGATTTAATAATGTGATATTTGAACTTATGTTTATAAGTGTTTTAAAATAAAGGATTTCATATATAAGTTTTTTATATGTTCATGATTATATGATTGCGTCTCGATGCTCGAAAATATTTTGATGTATTTAATCCATAAAACTATTTTTGCATCGAGAAGTTTGAAAACCTGTTTTGTCATGGTGCTTGATAGTTTAATTTTTGACCCTCCGTGACACTTGTTTCGCTCCGGACGTGCTGAAACGCTTGTTATGGGGTTCAGACCATCTAAAAATAGCTGTCCCACCACCCTTTATCAACATGGTCTTGTTCGGATATTATCTGGTCTTTGGACACGACTCGAGTAATGGACGCATGTTGATTTTGATGAGACTATTCCGAAAAAGCATGATATGAGAGTTTGAAAACGGTTTTAAGATTTTGATGAGCTTATACTTAATGTATTTTATTTGATTATGTTATTTTTTTTTATCCACTCACTAGGTCATTCTAACAATCTGACCCCCAACTCCACAATTTATTTTGGAAGTAGTTTTATCTAGTGAGCCATCGCTAGACATGAGCTTGGAATCAAGGAATTGAGTTTACTGCACTCACTAGAGTATTGGTCCATCATGCTAAGTTTATTGTTCGCATTCAGATAGAATGCCTGTATGTCAATGTGAGTCAAGTATAAATATATATAATTTTAATCATATAAAGTATAAGTATTTATTTTAAAGCAGTAAGTTTGTGCTTAAAACACTAATTAGTTCGTGAAGTATTCAGGGTGGTGGTGATGATCCATCACTTGCCGGTAAAATCTCTGAACTGGTGATGTTACGAATATGGTATCAGAGCATGGTCTTGAGGTCACTGACTACAATAGGAGTGTGTACATATGGTATGCCCGGGTTACCCATATATAAGTGTAGGAAACGCTTTTCTTGCGTAGCGGAAATGGTTTAGGTACACGGATCAAACTTGAAAAATTTTGCTGCCCTTCTCCTTTAATTGCCGAATGGAACCAGCAGTACCACTGAATTTTTGCTACTATTTTAAGAAAAATTACAGCCCCAAAATAGCCCCCAAACAGCCCTCGAATAGCAGCATAAAATCGGACTGTTTAGCACCCGAAAAGCGTCTAACACACTCCCGAACAGCCCTGAAATTGTGTGGACAGAGGCTGTGTTTTGGTTTTGATTTTTCACTTGAAAATAGCCCCAACACAGCCCCAAAGCACCACTATATGTTCCCCAAAAAAAACTGGATTAAAACAAAACCAAACCGGGTTCCGTTTCACCAAGTAAAGCGGCGGCAATGAGCAATATGTAGCCTCACTGCCATGAACAAGAAAATAAGATGAAGATGAAGATGAAGAAAAGTTTGACACCATAAAGTCTTTCGAGCTATGTCTCGTTACCAATGGAAATTTGTGTGGGTAAGACTCACAAAATAATCCCTAAACTATTTAGTGATTAAGTCACACACCAATTTTTGTTTTTGTATTTTTATTTTTCTTGTGTTCTTCTTTTTCTTTCTCAACAATTGAGAGGTTTTGGAAGAAGATCAAAAGGTGGCTAGGGTTAGAATGAAGTCATAAGCAAAAAAGAAAAAAAAATTTCCTTTTTATACTTAGGGTTTAATTTTACAAAATAAAACAAACCCTTCCCCTTTTTACCCTTGAAAAAATCGGCCATGCATGTGTTAATTTCAAAAATTTTGTAACGACATATTTACTTTCCATAAAGATAATATATGTTACAAAAATAAAGAGTTAACACCTAATTAAAAGGTGTAACTTCCAAAATAATGCCAAGGGTTTCTAAAACCCAAAACTTGAAATTCCAATAATGACCTTATTTATCAAATATAATTTAATTTTATGCATTTAATAATTATCATATAATTATTAAAACCATATATTAACTTTTAATATATAGTTCGAAGTGTGACAAAATAATATTATTAATCATATTAATAATATTTATACATTTGTGAGTATATAATTGGACTATCCAATTATACTAAATCTGCTATAGTAAATCAAGCTAGTACGGGGACCAAATGGACCTACGGTTCCGAGCTCCAATAATCTCGAAATATTAATTAAGCTCTTAATTAAATATTTCTATTTATTAACTCTGGGTTATTCCACTAAAAACCCGAAGTTGCACTCTCGTTGCCGTAGATGATATATTAAGCCGAACCAAGTCGGTGTCCATCGATATAGTCACTACATATAAATTAACCCTTCATGAGTATCTCGTAATTAGAGTCGGGTCATAATTTCCGTTATACCTCTCTAATTATTTTTACCTTAAGTACCATTGATTCTCTAATGAACGATTTATTCATAACGATTATGAATTTTAATCTTTCTATTCGTAATAGAAAGACTTGAGTGCTCTAACCGTTCAAGTACCGAATCAACCCTTAAGAAAGATACTCCTTTACTTCTCGCAAGGAGTGAACTCCATATTTATGTAAAACGTTCCCAGCTACACAATAGACCATGCCCATAAAGTACGTAGCTATTGGTCGGGACTGCTACACCAACCTCACCTTTGTAAATCAAAGGACATAGCCTGCCATAGAGGAGTTCGTAGTACATTCAGGATTAAAATCAATTCATATATGACCATCTAGTAGATCGAATTGACTTTCTTTGTTTAACGGATATTAAAAGAATGTCATTTCCATCTGGATCCAGTCCTATATGATCACATCATACAAGGTGCCTCCATTCTCATGTCTATGCATGGACGATCCCGGATCAAGGTCGCCATACGATTATAGAATGGACCACAACTATAGATAAACCACAAACAAAGTAACTATTTTGTTTGCTCTCTATGGACTATTTAAGATTACTAACTTCAAACTTAAATCCTTTGATGTATGACACTCATACACTAAGTCTGAAGGTACATAAGTAATCTAGGGTATTCAAGATAATTTATAATATGCGAATATTAAACAAACACTTTGATAAATTAATAATGCATAATTTTATTTCAAAAACACATAAAGCCGTTTACATTACACGTAGCTCTAGGGTATACATTCCAATAATCTCCCACTTGCACTAGAGCAAATGGGACATGTCACTTAATCCTTGACCATCTAGGTGACCTTCAAACACTTTAAATGACAAGGTCTTTGTAAACGGATCAGCCAAGTTCTCTGCGAATGCAATTTTTGTGACGATAACGTCTCATCTCTGCACTATCTCCCTGATGAGATGATATTTCCTCTCTATATGCTTTCCCCTCTGGTGGCTTCTTGGTTATTTGTAGTTTTCCACTGCACCACTATTATCGCAATAAAATATGAGTGGTCTATCCATATCGGGAGCAAAGATCTCCCAAGAATTTACGGATCCAGTCTGCTTCCTTAGCTACTTCACAAGCTGCTACATACTCAGCCTCCATGTTGGAGTCGGCAATGCAAGATTTCTTTATACTCTGCCATACTATAGCCCCACCACTTAGGGTGACATTGATCCAGATGTTTATTTCCTAGAATCGACATCTGTCTAAAAATCAGAGTCTGTATATCCCCTTAGGATCATATCCTAACTGGAATACAAAAGAATATAATCTTTTGTTTTCTTAAGATAATTGGGAATGTGTTTCACAACCACCCAGTGATCCAATCCTGGGTTCGACTGAAACCTACTGACTACTCCCACTGCAAAACAGATGTTCGGTCTCGTGCATAACATAACATACATGAGACTACCAACTGCTGAAGCATATGGGATATGTCTCATTTCCTCAACATCTTGAGGTGTCTTAGGAGACTGTTCCTTTGGCAAATGAATTCCATGCCGATAAGGCAGATTGCCTTTCTTGGAATTCTACATCCCAAATCGCACAAGGATCTTGTCGATATAGGATGTCTGAGACATAGCTAACAGTCATTTCTTACGATCCAGAAGTATCTGAATCCTAAGAACATAACTGGCCTCTCCCAAATCTTTCATTTGGAATTGGTTAGCTAGCCAGGTTTTCACGTCCAATAATATCCTTACATCATTCACAATGAGTAAAATATCATCGACGTATAAAACAAGAAAAACCACATTCCTGTCAATGACGTGCTTGTATACACAAGGCTCATCAACATTCTGTTCAAAATCATAAGACTTGATCGGGGTATCAAATCTTATATTCCAAGATCGAGATGCCTGCTTAAGTCCATAAATGGATATTTGTAGCTTGCAAACCTTTTGCTTTTGACCTTGGGCTATTAACCCCTCTCGTTGTATCATATAGATACTCTCATCAAGATTGCCATTCAAGAATGCAGTCTTGACGTCCATTTGCCAAATTTCATAGTCATAATATGCGGCAATGGATAGAAGAGTGCAGATGAATTTTAGCATGGCTACTAGCGAGAAAGTTTCCTCATAGTCAACTCCCTCTTTCTAGGTACAACCATTGGCCACTAGCCTAGCCTGGAAGGTCTGTACCTTCCCGTTTGCTCCCCTCTTCCTCTTGTAGATCCACTTGCAACCTATAGGTTTCACCCCATCATGTTGGTCTACAAGTTCCCATACTGAGTTGGAGTACATAGACTCTATCTCTAGGTTCATGGCTTTGAGCCATTTATTTTTATCAGAATCATCCATTGCACTACGATAGGTCAATGGATCATCTATACCATCGTTGGATGCGACAACTTGTGCCTCTCTAACTCCAAGATAGTGATCAGGTTGTCGTACAACCCTCCTACCACATCTAGGTGGTAGATCATTCTGATGAGCTTGCATCTGACACTCAGATGTCGAAGGTGATATATATTTGTCAACTATCATTGACGATGGTGTGCTGGTCGAACCATTAAGTAACTCCTCGAGTAACACATTACTTCGAGTTTTGAACTCCCTCATATAATGCTCTTCTAGAAATGTAGTGTTCGTCGATACAAACACTTTGTTATCATCATGACTATAGAAGAATCCACCCCTAGTCTCTTTAGGATAGCCTACAAATAGACACTCCTAAGAACGTTGCTCCAACTTTGTAGTCTTATTTTTCAGCACATGTGCTGGACACCCCCATATGTGGAAATGTCGTAAACTAGTTTTACGACCATTCCACAACTCTAAGAGAGTCTTAGGAACATACTTAGATGGAACTACATTAAGGATATGCATTGCAGTGTGCAGTGCATATCCGCAGAACGAACTAGGTAGTGAGCTATAACTAAACATAGATATCATCATGTCTAGTAGGGCCCGATTTCTCCTCTGCAACACCATTTTGTTGTGGTGTTCCAGGTGTTGTGAGCTGGGATACTATCTCATACTCAACTCACAATACTCTTTGAACTTTTCAAAAGTATATGATTTGTGCTGCTTTAGGTAAACATGCCCATATCTAGAATAATCGTCAATGAATATGACGAAGTATTCATAATCACCTCGGACTCTTACAATCATCGGTCTGTAAACGTTCGAATGTATTAGCTCAAGCGGTTGACTAGCTCTTATACCTTTTCCAGTAAAAGGTCTCTTGGTCATTTTTCCTTCTAAATAGGATTCACATGCTGGTAAAGTTCAGAGCTTTAACTGGTTTAAGGTTCCGTTCTTTATCAATCTGTTTATCCGGTCAAGGTTGATATGACCAAGTCTAATATGCCATTAATATGTGTCATCGTGAGAAATCTTTGGCCGTTTAGTTTTAGGTTTCTCAACCTTAAATATTTCAGCGTTGAGCAGTGACCTATATGTTAACGATCTTAACACGTACACGTTATTTTCTGAGTTTCCTGTGCATATGGTTGATCCATTTCTACCAGTAATAACTAAATTGCTATTAAAAGAAACTGAATAACCATTATCCAAAAGTTTAGAAACAGAAATCAAATTCCTGCGAAAACCAGGAATGAATAACACATTGTTCAAATTTAAATAACCATTATTTATAAAATTTAAACTAGAAACTCCCACTGCTCTTGCTGAAACGACATCCCCTGTCTCGACCTTCATGGTGTAGTCACCTTCAGCAAGGTCCCTTCATGAGTCAAGTAGCTGCAAAGAAGAACAAACATGGTTAGTGGCTCCAGTATGAACAATCCAGGTGGATTTATCATCCTCCACTAATAGAGATTAGATAACGAGTAAATCATATTTAACTGTTTCATTTTTCTCCTTCATCTCAGCAATGTATTTAGGTTAATTCTTTTTCCAATGCCTATTCTTGTTGCAGTGGAAACATTTTCCCTTGGGCTTGGCATCATTGGAGACTTTATTGTTCTTCTTCTTCATGGGCTTTGCCTTAGCCTTCCCAGTGCTATTCTTCTTCATCTTTGTAGATTTAGAAGACTCGACAACATTTTCCTCAACATCAGACTTACAAGGATCCACAAGTATGGACTCGTAATGGGTGAGCTTATTAAGCATTTGGGTCAAAGTGAAAGTCAAATTGTTCATAACATAGTTGCTTTTAAACTGCAGGAAACTCTTCGGTAGAGTTTCCATAATCATGGTCACCTGGCTACGCTCGTCAATACGAGCATTATGAGTTTCAGTAGTGTTGAGATACGTCATCATCCTCAAGATGTGCTCTCGGACTGATGTCCCATCCTTCATCTAAGCAGTTATCGCTAAGACCATGGCCTCATGATGTTGACGCTCCGAAGGCTACCCAAACATGCCCTGCAATGACTCCATCATCTGAGATGCTGACGCCATAGGTTCATGCTTTGCAGTAAGAACCTCAGACATCCCTACTAGCAAGTAGCATGGGCCTTTCTCATTAGCTGCGACCCATTTTTGGTAGGTATCGCGCACAACTTTGCCAACATTTTCGTCCGGCTCGGGAGGACTCTCCTCCGTCAGGACAAACTTTAGGTCTTCGCAGACCAGGATAGCATTAATGTTACTTTTCCATTTAATATAATTTTCTCTCTGTAGGCACTGTATTTTTTGCATATAAGTCCCGATGATGAGTCTCGTATGGAGACACTACCTCTTTAATTGTGGAAGCCGCGGAAAACGGACGTCGGAAGGAAAGGGTCAAGAATTGACACATTGATGTATTTAATTCGCTGGATTAGCTTCGAGTTCACTTGTTGGACCTCTGTTTCAAAACACACCCTTAGCCCAAACCCCCGCAAGACACACACCAAGCCCACACATCACTAAATCAAACACCCAAGCCCACCAAATGGACCAAGCCCACATGCCCAAATCACTCTAAGATACACGCCCATAGCCACCCTAAATAACAAAAATCACATTTAACACATTCATAAATCAAGCCAAATCCTCTTCCTAAATTAAATAAATCCCATGGATCCATTGCCTAATTAAATCAAATCATATCCCTAACTAAAAGAGAAGAAATCAAATTAAATCAAATCACTTCCCTAATTAAAAGATTTTTCCTTATCACACACTAATTAAAAATATCTCCCATAATTACACAAATCCTTTCCATTTTCAAACAAGGTAAACCCCAACCATTTGCCTATAAAAAGAAGCATAATCCCACCTTTTCAACCCTAGCTCATTCTCACAAAAAAACACAAAGAAATTAACCCATTGCCGTCCACACAAAGTCCTGAAAATCACCTCCATTGCCGTCCAAACAATATCCCCACAAACAGCCCTCACATCTGCGCACCTTCTACCCACAAAACAAGTCTATCCATAGCCGCATAACCCCTTCACTGCACTGCCTTCTATTGCCGCACAAAAACCCTTCCATATAGCCATACATCACACTGCATCATACACCTAAAACAGCCGCACATCACACTGCATCATACACCCAAAGCAGCCACACATAGTCCTCACCCAACAAACCATTGACACGCCATTAGCCTTCATCCATTAGCCCTTCCACTCACGTAACAAGCCTTCGAGCAGCCATACACTCACGCCATCTGCCCCCTTTAACACTCACGTCACAAAACAAAGCCACAACCCTCAACAAACAACTCCATTCACGCACCAACCCATAGCCCTCTCACGCATCAACACATCACCCACTCACGCAAACAGCCAAGCCCTCCATTACCCACACACTGCCACGCATCAAATAGCCTTCATGCATCCATTACCCACACACAGCCACGTCCATTATCTCTAAAACCAAAAGCAGTCCATTCACGCAATATTACGCCCCCTTTATCACGCCAAACTGCCTCCATAAACTGCCAGTTAATTACCGTGAAAGCTGCCTAAAACTGTCCGGCCAATTGCCGCAAAAAGCCCATTGAACAGTCCAAAGACTGTCCAAAATAGTGACAGAAACCGCCCCCTAAACCCTTCCAAAACTGCAGCCCAAACCAGTCCAAATAACCCATAAAACAGTCCCCTAATTACCAAAAACACAGACCAGAAAATACAACACAAACAACAGCGAAACGGAGTGCAAACATCGGCCCAAACAGTGAAACAGTGTGTAAGAACATTGAATTAGAGAACCAGAAGAGTTGCAGAATATCAACCCTTCCGACGGCCGTGTAACGCGCTTTCGAGAGACTACGAAAAAGGTTAGACCTGAGGGCACCTTCTTTATTTATTATCTTTCGTTTATTTTATTTATTTTAATATATTATCGCATGAGAGTCGTTTATTGAGGCATGATGTGAATTCCGGATGGACGGAATGCGTGTTTTCTTTTGTGGTATATCAGATGGAAACTCGGACGTAAATTCCGTAGCTGAATCCGAATGGACGGTATTGCAGTTTGCACTCGGGATACGATTCCACGTACCACTTGAGAGACACGTATTTCGTTTCATCCAAACTTTGTATTCAAGCATGATTAGGTTGCTAGTACGTTATTTATTATTAAAGTATGATTTTGTTTAATATATCGTTTATTCTTAAGCATGATTATGTTGTTTATTGTTATGCATGATTTAGTTCTTTAATTTTGCATTAGTAATTTAGTTTACGTTTATGTTGAAGTAATTATCTATTTGTTCTTTGCGTTGGATGATTCAAGATGCTCGTTGTGTGATATTATATGCTTGCCGTTATAATGACTTATTTTAAAGCATGCGAACTTAGTCATATGATTTATTTTGATGAATGCAGACTAGATCTAAGTTACCTTTGAGCATACATGTTGAGTAGATTCGGTTAGTTTATTGCATAAATCATATAATTACAAGTGACATAAGTAAGGGACCATTCCGAACCCAACGGTTTGAGGTATTCCCTTGTGAGGGGTGAGTGCGGCCTTAAATCATTTTTCCGGTTCACACCGGGTGGCGACTCCATGTTATTTCTCCAGTTTAGTTCCCCCGCGGGCTATTCCGTACTCCCAACTAAGCCGCGAGCCGAGAAAAACTTCACAAATTTCTGTGTCCTACAGTCTGGCGACTCCACTGGGGATAGAGAATCGGCCCCGAAATAATGTCTTGTAGTGATTATGATTTGTGCTTTAGTTAACCGTGTCTATAGTGGGTTGAAAGGGATTTAATTAAAGGCATTATTAAAGCTTGGTAATGGTTTGGTGTCTTCCTTCATTCACTACATTTCTACAAGGAAAAGCTGTGAATGCACCTAGATAATCATGTACTAGTAGCTTACTGTGATGGACTAATTTGGAGGACTCGTTGTTTATTCCTGTCACCAAGCGATAAGAGCCTAAGAGGCTTGGGTATTTAAGAGAGTTCGCTCCACCCTTCCTCTGGGGAATCTACAACGTGAAATCCATTTGACAGTCAGTCACACATCTTAACTCGTTGGCACGTACCGTAAGGTATAAAAAAGGTGCGTTCACTTCGTCGCTTGAACCCTTGAGTGGGGAGTCATAGTTGTGGATAATCCTTTGTCAGCGAGAGCCTTTTCCTGCACTCCCGTAAACCCACGTGTGAACCTTAGTCGTAGAACTAGTACAAATTACTTGTTATGTTTATGTTTTGGACCTTCGTCATTTGGATCCAGTTGGACCTTTTGTCAAAAGATGTGAACTTGTTGGGCCATTTAAACTGGGAGGAGTTTGTATCCTTTGACAGTAGGGCCAAGAGCTTCTAAAATGCCGATGGGCCATTTTTTGTTTGGGCCTCTTATCATTTGAAGTTGTTTAGCCATGTTATCGCAAAAATGTAAACCTGTTGGGCCTTTTCAACTGGGACAAGTTTACACCGCGCAATAGTATGATTGAACACTTTAAAATGATAATGGGCCGACTTATATATCTCATACATCGCACGCATCTCATGCATCTCATGCATACACGCATCATGTTAACCCTTTGTGTCTTAAAAGCCATCATAAATATCTGTTGGGTTAGAAAAAAAAGATTTGTCAAGAAGAGTTTAGCAAACATGGATATCGAGAAAAGGAAGCCGAGAAACAGAAAATTTTACGGCAAGGATAGAAAGACCATGGTGGGCCCGAAAAAAAAGAAAAGAAAAAAAAGAAAAAAAAAAGAAAAAAGAAAAAAAAAGAAAGAAAAAAATTTGTTTGTTTTTAGCCCTTGATAGTTAGACATAAGTCCAATGATGAAATCGTTTGCTTTAGGGTGAAATCTTAGAAACGATAAACTCTTGATGTGCTTTTATCTAATACTTTGAGTGATTGATCTATGTTAGACTCGTAAGCACTTCACTACAGGTTCTTAGCGGTGAAAACCTGAGTAGCTGGCAATGTGACTAGTTGAAGAAATTGTAGGTCGGTGAATGACTGTTTGCTTAGATGTCTATCCTGATTTGCTTGTGTTATGATGTGTGGTATGGTTGAAAATGAAAGAAAAGTCTCTAAATAAAAGAACTGAACCACCTATAACCGATAAGCGTGAAGCTACCCATGGGCGAGTATTAGGACCATCATGAGGAGAAATGCTACCTTAAGGGTAGGTGTGTTGAAAAAAAAAATAAAAAGAGAAAGAAAAAAAAAGAAAAATAGAAGAAAAGAAAAAAAGAAGTTCAAAATGAAAAGAAAAAAAAGAAAGAGACAAAAGAGAAATAAAACCATACCACATTGAACACAGAAAAGCAACTGCAGGCATGATTGAGACATCTAGGTTGGTTTGACTCATCGATCCCAATTTTTTGACGAAATCATTGAGTTGGCTTACCTGGGGATGAATCTGCAAAGGAACCTTTGCACACACACACTTTGAGTCTGGCTTAGATCATTTATTCAAAGACTTGGATTTGAGTTACATTGAATGTTTTGAAGGTTCTCTGGTTTCAATACTGAGCATTCTTTGAGGACAATGATATGTATAACTATTGAGACCATTTTGTATCTTGTAATATGGTATGATGATATGGAATGCCACATCACGTGGCTTACATTGACCTAGTGCAAACAGCGGAGAGCAGAAAGCTAAAACAAGACTAGGGGAGACCAGTCTACCACCCCGCAAATAAGGGAAACAACGAGATCTTGAGCCATGAAATAAAAGAGAACCAACCAATCACCAGAAGAGAACTGGCAGAAGGAAATTGTAAGCAGACCCAGGGGGCGACCAAAGACTTTTGTAGGCAAGAAGCACCGAAGAGCACAAGGAATACCTAACCCATCGGAATAGGAAACACAATCATGCATGCATGCATACACGTCATACACACACAATTTTTGTCTTGTTTTTGTTCACAGGTTTTAAAGAAAAGCAGAAAGCGGCAAATGCAAGCCAACCAGAAATTGAAACATAGCATCATCAGTTTCAGGAAAGAATCCCAGGGGGCGAAGCCCGAATTATCAGCAGTCTTGGGGAATGAATCCCAGGGTCGAGGCCCACATCAGCAGAGTTTTGGAATGAATCCCAGGGTAGAGGCCCACATCATCAGTGTTTTGGAATGAATCCGGGAATGAATTCTAGGGTCGAGGCCTATATCATCAGAGTTTTGGAATGAATCCGGGATTGAATCCTACGGTCGAGGCCCAAATCAGTAGAGTTTTGAAATGAATCCGGGAATGAATCCCAGGGTCGAGGCCCACATCATCAGAGTTTTGGAATGAATCCGGGAATGAATCCTAGGGTCGAGGCCCACATCAGTAGAGTTTTGGAATGAATCCGAGAATGAATCCCAGGGTCGAGGCCCACATCAGCAGAGTTTTGGAATGAATCCCAGGGTCGAGGCCCACATCGTCAGAGTTTTGGAATGAATCCGGGAAGGAATCCCAGGGTCGAGACCCACATCGTCAGAGTTTTGGAATGAATCCCAGGGTCGAGGCCCACATCGTCAGAGTTTTGGAATGAATCCGGGAATGAATCCCAGTGTCGAGGTCCACATCGTCAGAGTTTTGGAATGAATCCGGGAATGAATCCCTGGGTCGAGGCCCACATCAGCAGAGTTTTGGAATGAATCCGGGAATTAATCCCAAGTTCGAGGCCCACATCGTCAGATTTTTGGAATGAATCCCAAGGTCGAGGCCCATATCGTCAGAGTTTTGGAATGAGTCTGGGAATGAATCCCAATGTCGAGGCC
The DNA here is from genome assembly GCA_019454045.1 of Zanthoxylum bungeanum. Classification (NCBI taxonomy): domain Eukaryota; kingdom Viridiplantae; phylum Streptophyta; class Magnoliopsida; order Sapindales; family Rutaceae; genus Zanthoxylum; species Zanthoxylum bungeanum. The sequence goes on from SKCR01000769.1 coordinate 240,774, forward strand.
CACATCGTCAGAGTTTTGGAATGAATCCGGGAATGAATCCCAGGGTCGAGGCCCACATCAGCAGAGTTTTGGAATGAATCCGGGAATGAATCCCAGGGTCGAAGCCCACATCGTCAGAGTTTTGGAATGAATCCGGGAATGAATCCCAAGGTCGAGGCCCATATCGTCAGAGTTTTGGAATGAATCCGGGAATGAATCCCAGGGTCGAGACCCACATCGTCAGAGTTTCGGAAAGAATCCGGGAATGAATCCCAGGGTCGAGCCCCACATCGGTATTATTTTTGGGGATGAGTCTGAGGGTCGAGACCCACATCAGCATCAATATCAGTTTTGGGGATGAGTCCTAGGGTCGAGTCTCATATCGATATCAGTTTTGGGGATGAGTCCCATGGTCGAGGCCCACATCAACATCAGTATCAGTTTTGGGAATGAATCCCAGGGTTGAGGCCCACATCGTCTGAGTTTTGGGAATGAATCCCAAGGTCGAGGCCCACATTATCAGCAGTTCTGGGAATGAATCCTAGGGGGCGAGGCCCACATCAGCAGAGTTTTGGAATGAATCCGGGAATGAATCCCAGGGTCGAGGCCCACATCGTCAGAGTTTTCGAATGAATCCCAGGGTCGAGGCCCACATCGTCAGAGTTTTGGAATGAATCCGGGAATGAATCCCAGTGTCGAGGTCCACATCATTAGAGTTTTGGAATGAATCCCAGGGTCGAGGCCCACATCGTCAGAGTTTTGGAATGAATCCGGGAATGAATCCCAGTGTCGAGGTCCACATCATTAGAGTTTTGGAATGAATCCGGGAATGAATCCCAGGGTCGAGGCCCACATCAGCAGAGTTTTGGAATGAATCAGGGAATGAATCCCAGGTTCGAGGCCCACATCGTCAGATTTTTGGAATGAATCCCAGGGTCGAGGCCCATATCGTCAGAGTTTTGGAATGAGTCTGGGAATGAATTCAGGGTCGAGGGCCCACATCGTCAGAGTTTTGGAATGAATCCAGGAATGAATCCCATGGTCGAGGTCCACATCAGTAGAGTTTTGGAATGAATCCGGGAATGAATCCCAGGGTCGAAGCCCACATCGTCAGAGTTTTGGAATGAATCCGGGAATGAATCTTAAGGTCGAGGCCCATATCGTCAGAGTTTTGGAATGAATCCGGGAATGAATCCCAGGGTCGAGGCCCACATCGTCAGAGTTTTCGAATGAATTCGGGAATGAATCCCAGGGTCGAGACCCACATCGTCAGAGTTTTGGAATGAATCCCAGGGTCGAGGCCCACATCGTCAGAGTTTTGGAATGAATCCGGGAATGAATCCCAGTGTCGAGGTCCACATCATTAGAGTTTTGGAATGAATCCGGGAATGAATCCCAGGGTCGAGGCCCACATCAGCAGAGTTTTGGAATGAATCAGGGAATGAATCCCAGGTTCGAGGCCCACATCTTCAGAGTTTTGGAATGAATCCCAGGGTCGAAGCCCATATCGTCAGAGTTTTGGAATGAGTCTGGGAATGAATTCAGGGTCGAGGCCCACATCGTCAGAGTTTTGGAATGAATCCGGAATGAATCCCATGGTCGAGGTCCACATCAGCAGAGTTTAGGAATGAATCCGGGAATGAATCCCAGGGTCGAAGCCCACATCGTCAGAGTTTTGGAATGAATCCGGGAATGAATCCCAAGGTCGAGGCCCATATCGTCAGAGTTTTGGAATGAATCCGGGAATGAATCCCAGGTTCGAGGCCCACATCAGCAGAGTTTTGGAATGAATCCGGGAATGAATCCCAGGGTCGAAGCCCACATCGTCAGAGTTTTGGAATGAATCCGGGAATGAATCCCAAGGTCGATGCCCATATCGTCAGAGTTTTGGAATGAATCCGGGAATGAATCCCAGGGTCGAGACCCACATCGTCAGAGTTTCGGAAAGAATCCGGGAATGAATCCCAGGGTCGAGCCCCACATCGGTATTATTTTTGGGGATGAGTCTGAGGGTCGAGACCCACATCAGCATCAATATCAGTTTTGGGGATGAGTCCTAGGGTCGAGTCTCACATCGATATCAGTTTTGGGGATGAGTCCCATGGTCGAGGCCCACATCAACATCAGTATCTGTTTTGGGAATGAATCCCAGGGTTGAGGCCCACATCGTCTGAGTTTTGGGAATGAATCCCAAGGTCGAGGCCCACATTATCAGCAGTTCTGGGAATGAATCCTAGGGGGCGAGGCCCACATCAGCAGAGTTTTGGAATGAATCCGGGAATGAATCCCAGGGTCGAGGCCCACATCGTCAGAGTTTTCGAATGAATTCGGGAATGAATCCCAGGGTCGAGACCCACATCGTCAGAGTTTTGGAATGAATCCCAGGGTCGAGGCCCACATCGTCAGAGTTTTGGAATGAATCCGGGAATGAATCCCAGTGTCGAGGTCCACATCATTAGAGTTTTGGAATGAATCCGGGAATGAATCCCAGGGTCGAGGCCCACATCAGCAGAGTTTTGGAATGAATCAGGGAATGAATCCCAAGTTCGAGGCCCACATCGTCAGATTTTTGGAATGAATCCCAGGGTCGAGGCCCATATCGTCAGAGTTTTGGAATGAGTCTGGGAATGAATTCAGGGTCGAGGCCCACATCGTCAGAGTTTTGGATGAATCCGGGAATGAATCCCATGGTCGAGGTCCACATCAGCAGAGTTTTGGAATGAATCCGGGATGAATCCCAGGGTCGAAGCCCACATCGTCAGAGTTTTGGAATGAATCCCAAGGTCGAGGCCCATATCGTCAGAGTTTTGGAATGAATCCGGGAATGAATCCCAGGTTCGAGGCCCACATCAGCAGAGTTTTGGAATGAATCCGGGAATGAATCCCAGGGTCGAAGCCCACATCGTCAGAGTTTTGGAATGAATCCGGAATGAATCCCAAGGTCGAGGCCCATATCGTCAGAGTTTTGGAATGAATCAGGGAATGAATCCCAGGGTCGGTCGAGACCCACATCGTCAGAGTTTCGGAAAGAATCCGGGAATGAATCCCAGGGTCGAGCCCCACATCGGTATTATTTTTGGGGATGAGTCTGAGGGTCGAGACCCACATCAGCATCAATATCAGTTTTGGGGATGAGTCCTAGGGTCGAGTCTCACATCGATATCAGTTTTGGGGATGAGTCCCATGGTCGAGGCCCACATCAACATCAGTATCTGTTTTGGGAATGAATCCCAGGGTTGAGGCCCACATCGTCTGAGTTTTGGGAATGAATCCCAAGGTCGAGGCCCACATTATCAGCAGTTCTGGGAATGAATCCTAGGGGGCGAGGCCCACATCAGCAGAGTTTTGGAATGAATCCGGGAATGAATCCCAGGGTTGAGGCCCACATCGTCAGAGTTTTCTAATGAATTCGGGAATGAATCCCAGGGTCGAGACCCACATCGTCAGAGTTTTGGAATGAATCCCAGGGTCGAGGCCCACATCGTCAGAGTTTTGGAATGAATCCGGGAATGAATCCCAGTGTCGAGGTCCACATCATTAGAGTTTTGGAATGAATCCGGGAATGAATCCCAGGGTCGAGGCCCACATCAGCAGAGTTTTGGAATGAATCAGGGAATGAATCCCAAGTTCGAGGCCCACATCGTCAGATTTTTGGAATGAATCCCAGGGTCGAGGCCCATAGCGTCAGAGTTTTGGAATGAGTCTGGGAATGAATTCAGGGTCGAGGCCCACATCGTCAGAGTTTTGGAATGAATCCGGGAATGAATCCCATGGTCGAGGTCCACATCAGCAGAGTTTTGGAATGAATCCGGGAATGAATCCCAGGGTCGAAGCCCACATCGTCAGAGTTTTGGAATGAATCCGGGAATGAATCCCAAGGTCGAGGCCCATATCGTCAGAGTTTTGGAATGAATCCGGGAATGAATCCCAGGTTCGAGGCCCACATCAGCAGAGTTTTGGAATGAATCCGGGAATGAATCCCAGGGTCGAAGCCCACATCGTCAGAGTTTTGGAATGAATCCGGGAATGAATCCCAAGGTCGAGGCCCATATCGTCAGAGTTTTGGAATGAATCCGGGAATGAATCCCAGGGTCGAGACCCACATCGTCAGAGTTTCGGAAAGAATCCGGGAATGAATCCCAGGGTCGAGCCCCACATCGGTATTATTTTTGGGGATGAGTCTGAGGGTCGAGACCCACATCAGCATCAATATCAGTTTTGGGGATGAGTCCTAGGGTCGAGTCTCACATCGATATCAGTTTTGGGGATGAGTCCCATGGTCGAGGCCCACATCAACATCAGTATCTGTTTTGGAATGAATCCCAGGGTTGAGGCCCACATCGTCTGAGTTTTGGGAATGAATCCCAAGGTCGAGGCCCACATTATCAGCAGTTCTGGGAATGAATCCTAGGGGGCGAGGCCCACATCAGCAGAGTTTTGGAATGAATCCGGGAATGAATCCCAGGGTCGAGGCCCACATCGTCAGAGTTTTTGAATGAATTCGGGAATGAATCCCAGGGTCGAGACCCACATCGTCAGAGTTTTGGAATGAATCCCAGGGTCGAGGCCCACATCGTCAGAGTTTTGGAATGAATCCGGGAATGAATCCCAGGGTCGAGGCCCACATCAGCAGAGTTTTGGAATGAATCCGGGAATGAATCCCAGGGTCGAAGCCCACATCGTCAGAGTTTTGGAATGAATCCGGGAATGAATCCCAGGGTCGAGGCCCATATCGTCAGAGTTTTGGAATGAGTCCGGGAATGAATCCCAGGGTCGAGCCCCACATCGTCAGAGTTTCGGAAAGAATCTGGGAATGAATCCCAGGGTCGATCCCCACATCGGTATTATTTTTGGGGATGAGTCCCAGGGTCGAGACCCACATCAGCATCAATATCAGTTTTGGGGATGAGTCCTAGGGTCGAGTCTCACATCGATATCAGTTTTGGGGATGAGTCCCATGGTCGAGGCCCACATCAACATCAGTATCAGTTTTGGAAATGAATCTCAGGGTTGAGGCCCACATCGTCTGAGTTTTGGGAATGAATCCCAAGGTCGAGGCCCACATTATCAGCAGTTCTGGGAATGAATCCTAGAAGGCGAGGCCCACATCAGCAGAGTTTTGGAATGAATCCGGGAATTAATCCCAGGGTCGAGGCCCACATCGTCAGAGTTTTCGAATGAATTCGGGAATGAATCCCAGGGTCGAGACCCACATCGTCAGAGTTTTGGAATGAATCCCAGGGTCGAGGCCCACATCGTCAGAGTTTTGGAATGAATCCGGGAATGAATCCCAGTGTCGAGGTCCACATCATTAGAGTTTTGGAATGAATCCGGGAATGAATCCCAGGGTCGAGGCCCACATCAGCAGAGTTTTGGAATGAATCAGGGAATGAATCCCAGGTTCGAGGCCCACATCGTCAGATTTTTGGAATGAATCCCAGGGTCGAGGCCCATATCGTCAGAGTTTTGGAATGAGTCTGGGAATGAATTCAGAGTCGAGGCCCACATCGTCAGAGTTTTGGAATGAATCCGGGAATGAATCTCATGGTCGAGGTCCACATCAGCAGAGTTTTGGAATGAATCCGGGAATGAATCCCAGGGTCGAAGCCCATATCGTCAGAGTTTTGGAATGAATCCGGGAATGAATCCCATGGTCGCGGCCCATATCGTCAGAGTTTTGGAATGAGTCCGGGAATGAATCCTAGGGTCGAGCCCCACATCGTCAGAGTTTCGGAAAGAATCCGGGAATGAATCCCAGGGTCGAGCCCCACATCGGTATTATTTTTGGGGATGAGTCCTAGGGTCGAGACCCACATCAGCATCAATATAAGTTTTGGGGATGAGTCCCATGGTCGAGTCCCACATCGGTATCAGTTTTGGGGATGAGTCCCATGGTCGAGGCCCACATCAACATCAGTATCAGTTTTGGGAATGAATCCCAGGGTAGAGGCCCGCATCGTCTGAGTTTTCGAATGAATCCCAAGGTCGAGGCCCACATTATCAGCAGTTCAGGGAATGAACCCTAGGGGGCGAGGCCCACATCAGTATCAGTTTGGGGTGAGGCCCACATCAGTAGAGTTTTGGAATGAATCCGGGAATGAATCCCAGGGTCGAGTCCCAAATCGTCAGAGTTTTGGAATGAATCCGCGAATGAATCCCAGGGTCGAGGCCCACATCATCAGAGTTTTGGAATGAATTCGGGAATGAATCCTAGGGTCGAGGCCTACATCAGTAGAGTTTTGGAATGAATCCGGTAATGAATCCCAGGGTCGAGGCCCACATCGTCAGAGTTTTGGAATGAATCCGTGAATGAATCCCAGGGTCGAGGCCCACATCAGCAGAGTTTTGGAATGAATCCCAGGGTCGAGGCCCACATCGTCAGAGTTTTGGAATGAATACGGGAATGAATCCCAGTGTCGAGACCCACATCGTCAGAGTTTTGGAATGAATCCCAGGGACGAGACCCACATCGTCAGAGTTTTGGAATGAATCCGGGAATGAATCCCAGTGTCGAGGTCCACATCGTCAGAGTTTTGGAATGAATCCGGCAATGAATCCCAGGGTCGAAGCCCACATCAGCAGAGTTTTGAATGAATCCGGGAATGAATCCCGAGTTCGAGGCCCACATCGTCAGATTTTTGGAATGAATCCCAGGGTCGAGGCCCATATCGTTAGAGTTTTGGAATGATTTTGGGAATGAATCCCAAGGTCGAGGCCCACATCGTAAGAGTTTTGGAATGAATCCGGGAATGAATCCCAGGGTCGAGGCCCACATCAGCAGAGTTTTGGAATGAATCCGGGATGAATCCCAGGGTCGAAGCCCACATCGTCAGTGTTTTGGAATGAATCCGGGAATGAATCCCAGGGTCGAGGCCCATATCGACAGAGTTTTGGAATGAATCCGGGAATGAATCCCAGGGTCGAGACCCACATCGCCAGAGTTTCGGAAAGAATCTGGGAATGAATCCCAGGGTCGAGCCCCACATCGGTATTATTTTTGGGGATGAGTCCCAGGGTCAAGTCTCACATCGGTATCAGTTTTGGGGATGAGTCCCATGGTCGAGGCCCACATCAACATCAGTATCAGTTTTGGGAATGAATCCCAGGGTTGAGGCCCACATCGTCTGAGTTTCGGGAATGAATCCCAAGGTCGAGGCCCACATTATCAGCAGTTCTGGGAATGAATCCTAGGGGGCGAGGCCCACATCAGCAGAGTTTTGGAATGAATCCGGGAATGAATCCCAGGGTCGAGGCCCACATCGTCAGAGTTTTGGAATGAATCCGGGAATGAATCCCAGGGTCGAGACCCACATCGTCAGAGTTTTGGAATGAATCCCAGGGTCGAGGCCCACATCGTCAGAGTTTTGGAATGAATCCGGGAATGAATCCCAGTGTCGAGGTCCACATCGTCAGAGTTTTGGAATGAATCCGGGAATGAATCCCAGGGTCTAGGCCCACATCAGCAGAGTTTTGGAATGAATCTGGGAATTAATCCCAGGTTCGAGGCCCACATCGTCAGATTTTTGGAATGAATCCCAAGGTCGAGGCCCACATCATCAGAGTTTTGGAATGAATCCGGGAATGAATCCCAGGGTCGAGGCCCACATCAGCAGAGTTTTGGAATGAATCCGGGAATGAATCCTAGGGTCGAAGCACACATCGTCAGAGTTTTGGAATGAATCCGGGAATGAATCCCAGGGTCGAGGCCCATATCGTCAGAGTTTTGGAATGAGTCCGGGAATGAATCCCAGGGTCGAGACCCACATCGTCAGAGTTTCGGAAAGAATCCGGGAATGAATCCCAGGGTCGAGCCCCACATTGGTATTATGTTTGGGGATGAGTCCCAGGGTCGAGACCCACATCAGCATCAATATAAGTTTTGGGGATGAGTCCCAGGGTCGAGTCCCACATCGGTATCAATTTTGGGGATGAGTCCCATGGTCGAGGCCCACATCAACATCAGTATTAGTTTTGGGAATGAATCCCAGGGTAGAGGCCCGCATCGTCTGAGTTTTCGAATGAATCCCAAGGTCGAGGCCCACATTATCAGCAGTTCTGGGAATGAACCCTAGGGGGCGAGGCCCACATCAGTATCAGTTTGGGGTGAGGCCCACATCAGTAGAGTTTTGGAATGAATCCGGGAATGAATCCCAGGGTCGAGTCCCAAATGTCAGAGTTTTGGAATGAATCCGCGAAAGAATCCCAGGGTCGAGGCCCACATCATCAGAGTTTTGGAATGAATCCGGGAATGAATCCTAGGGTCGAGGCCCACATCAGTAGAGTTTTGGAATGAATCCGGGAATGAATCCCAGGGTCGAGGCCCACATCGTCAGAGTTTTGGAATGAATCCGAGAATGAATCCCAGGGTCGAGGCCCACATCAGCAGAGTTTTGGAATGAATCCGGGAATGAATCCCAGGGTCGAGGCCCACATCGTCAGAGTTTTGGAATGAATCCGGGAATGAATCCCAGGGTCGGGACTCACATCGTCAGAGTTTTGGAATGAATCCCAGGGTCGAGGCCCACATCGTCAGAGTTTAGGAATGAATCCGGGAATGAATCCCAGTGTCGAGGTCCACATCGTCAGAGTTTTGGAATGAATCCGGGAATGAATCCCAAGTTCGAGGCCCACATCGTCAGATTTTTTGAATGAATCCCAGGGTCGAGGCCCATATCGTCAGAGTTTTGGAATGAGTCTGGGAATGAATCCCAAGGTCGAGGCCCACATCGTCAGAGTTTTGGAATGAATCCGGGGTCGAGGCCCACATCAGTAGAGTTTTGGAATGAATCCGGGAATGAACACCAGGGTCGAAGCCCACATCGTCAGAGTTTTGGAATGAAACCGGGAATGAATCCCAGGGTCGAGGCCCATATCGTCAGAGTTTTGGAATGAATCCCAGGGTCGAGACCCACATCGTCAGAGTTTCGGAAAGAATCCCGGAATGAATCCAGGGTCGAGCCCCACATCGGTATTATTTTTGGGGATGAGTCCCAGGGTCGAGACCCACATCAGTATCAATATCAGTTTTGGGGATGAGTCCCAGGGTCGAGTCTCACATCGGTATCATTTTTGGGGATGAGTCCCATGGTCGAGGCCCACATCAACATCAGTATCAGTTTTGGGAATGAATCCCAGGGTTGAGGCCCACATCGTCTGAGTTTTGGGAATGAATCCCAAGGTCGAGGCCCACATTATCAGCAGTTCTGGGAATGAATCCTAGGGGGCGAGGCCCACATCAGCAGAGTTTTGGAATGAATCCGGGAATGAATCCCAGGGTCGAGACCCACATCGTAAGAGTTTTGGAATGAATCCCAGGGTCGAGGCCCACATCCTCAGAGTTTTGGAATGAATTCGGGAATGAATCCTAGTGTCGAGGTCCACATCGTCAGAGTTTTGGAATGAATCCCAGGGTCGAGGCCCACATCAGCAGAGTTTTGGAATGAATCCGGGAATGAATCCCAGGTTCGAGGCCCACATCGTCATATTTTTGGAATGAATCCCAAGGTCGAGGCCCATATCGTCAGAGTTTTGGAATGAGTCTGGGAATGAATCCCAGGGTCGAGGCCCACATCGTCAGAGTTTTGGAATGAATCCGGGAATGAATCCCAGGGTCGAGGCCCACATCAGCAGAGTTTTGGAATGAATCCGGGAATGAATCCCAGGTTCGAAGCCCACATCGTCAGAGTTTTGGAATGAATCCGGGAATGAATCCCAGGGTCGAGGCCCATATCGTCAGAGTTTTGGAATGAGTCCGGGAATGAATCCCAGGGTCGAGACCCACATCGTCAGAGTTTCGGAAAGAATCCGGGAATGAATCCCAGGGTAGAGGCCCGCATCGTCTGAGTTTTCGAATGAATCCCAAGGTCGAGGCCCACAATATCAGCAGTTCTGGGAATGAACCCTAGTGGGCGAGGCCCACAGCAATATCAATTTGGGGTGAGGCCCACATCAGTAGAGTTTTGGAATGAATCCGGGAATGAATCCCAGGGTCGAGTCCCAAATCGTCAGAGTTTTGGAATGAATCTGCGAATGAATCCCAGGGTCGAGGCCCACATCAGCAGAGTTTTGGAATGGATCCGGGAAAGAATCCCAGTGTCGAGGTCCACATCGTCAGAGTTTTGGAATGAATCCGGGAGTGAATCCCAGGGTCGAGGCCCACATCAGCAGAGTTTTGGAATGAATCCGGGAATGAATCCCAGGTTCAAGGCCCACATTGTCAGATTTTTGTAATGAATCCCAGGGTCGAGGCCCATATCGTCACAGTTTTGGAATGAGTCTGGGAATGAATCCCAAGGTCGAGGCCCACATCGTCAGAGTTTTGAAATGAATCCGGGAATGAATCCCAGGGTCGAGGCCCACATCAGCAGAGTTTTGGAATGAATCCGGGAATGAATCCCATGGTCGAAGCCTACATCGTCAGAGTTTTGGAATGAATCAGAGAATGAATCCCAAGGTCGAGGCCCATATCGTCAGAGATTTGGAATGAGTCCGGGAATGAATCCCAGGGTCGAGGCCCACATCGTCAGAGTTTCTGAAAGAATCCTGGAATGAATCCCAGGGTCGAAGCCCACATCGGTTTTAGTTTTGGGGATGAGTCCCATGGTCGAGACCTACATCAGCATCAATATCAGTTTTTGGGATGAGTCCTAGGGTCGGGGCCCACATCGATATCAGTTTTGGGGATGAGTCCCAGGGTCGAGGCCCACATCAGCATCAATATCAGTTTTGGGAATGAATCCCAGGGTTGAGGCCCACATCGTCAGAGTTTTGGAATGAATACCAGGGTCGAGGCCCACATCGTCAGAGTTTTGCAATGAATCCGGGAATGAATCCCAGGGTCGAGGCCCACATCAGCAGAGTTTTCGAATGAATCCGGGAATGAATCCAATTGTCGAAGCCCACATCGTCAGAGTTTTGGAATGAATCCGGGAATGAATCCCAGGGTCGAGGCCCATATCGTCAGAGATTTGGAATGAGTCCGGGAATGAATCCCAGAGTCGAGGCCCACATCGTCAGAGTTTCGGAAAGAATCCGGGAATGAATCCCAGGGTCGAGGCCCACATCGGTTTTAGTTTTGGGGATGAGTCCCAGGGTCGAGACCTACATCAGCATCAGTATCAGTTTTTGGGATGAGTCCCATGGTCGAGGCCCACATTGATATCAGTTTTGGGGATGAGTCCTAGGGTCGAGGCCCACATCAGCATCAATATCAGTTTTGGGAATGAATCCCAGGGTTGAGGCCCACATCGTCTGAGTTTTAGGAATGAATCCCAGGGTCGAGGCCCACATCGTCTGAGTTTTAGAATGAATCCGGGAATGAATCCCAAGGTCGAGGACAACATTATCAGCAGTTCTGGGAATGAATCCCAGGGGGCGAGGCCCACATCAGTATCAATTTGGGGTTAGGTCCACATCAGTAGAGTTTTGGAATGAATCTGGGAATGAATCCCAGGGTCGAGGCCCAAATCGTCAGAGTTTTGGAATGAATCCTAAGGTCAAGGCCCAAATCAGCAAAGTTTTGGAATGAATCCCAGGGTCGGGGCCCATATCGTCAGAGTTTTGGAATGAATTCGGGAATGAATCCCAGGGTCGAGGCCCACATCTTTATAGTTTTGGATTGAATCCCAGGGTCGAGGCCCACATCGTCTGAGTTTTGGAATGAATCCCAAGGTCGAGGCCAACATTATCAGCAGTTTTTGGAATGAATCACAGGGGGCGAGGCCCACATCAATATCATTTTGGGGTTAGGTCCACATCAGTAGAGTTTTGGAATGAATCTGGGAAGGAATCCCAGGGTCGGGGCCCAAATCGTCAGAGTTTTGGAATGAATCCCAAGGTCGAGGCCCAAATCAGCAAAGTTTTGGAATGAATCCGGGATTGAATCCCAGGGTCGAGGCCCACATCAGCAGAGTTTTGGAATGAATCCGGAAATGAATCCCAGGTTCGAGGCCCACATCGTCAGAGTTTTGGAATGAATCCCAGGGTCGAAGACCATATCGTCAGAGTTTTGGAATGAATCCCAGGGTCGAGGCCCTCATCGTCAGAGTTTTGGAATGAATCCCAAGGTCGAGGCCCACATCAATAGAGTTTTGGAATGAATCCGAGAATGAATCCAAGGGTCGAAGCCCACATCGTCAGAGTTTTGGAATGAATCCGGGAATGAATCCCAGGGTCGAGGCCCATATCGTCAGAGTTTTGGAATAAGTCCGGGAATGAATCCCAGGGTCGAGGCCCACATCGTCAGAGTTTCGGAAAGAATCCGGGAATGAATCTTAGGGTCGAGGCCCACATCGGTATTAGTTTTGGGAATGAGTCTCAGGGTCGAGACCCATATCAGCATCAATATCAGTTTTGGGGATGAGTCCCAAGGTCGAGGCCCACATCGATATCAGTTTTGGGGATGAGTCCCAGGGTCGAGGCCCACATCAGTTTTGGGAATGAATCCCAGGGTTGAGTCCCACATCGTCTGAGTTTTGGGAATGAATCCCAGGGTCGAGGCCCACATCGTCTGAGTTTTGAAATGAATCCCAAGGTCGAGGCCCACATTATCAGTAGTTCTGGGAATGAATCCCAGGGGGCGAGGACCACATCAGTGTCAGTCTGGGGGTGAGGCCCACATCGGTATTAGTTTTGGGCATTAGTCTCAGGGTCGAGACCCACATCAGCATCAATATCAGTTTTGGGGATGAGTCCCAGGGTCGAGGCCCACATCGATATAGGTTTTTGGGATGAGTCCCAGGGTCGAGGCCCACATCAGTTTTGGGAATGAATCCCAGGGTTGAGGCCCACATCGTCTGAGTTTTGGGAATGAATCCCAGGGTCGAGGCCCACATCGTATGAGTTTTGAAATGAATCCCAAGGTCGAGGCCCACATTATCAGCAGTTCTGGGAATGAATCCCAGGGGGCGAGGCCCACATCAGTATCAGTCTGGGGGTGAGGCTTACATCAATATCAGTCTGGGGGCGAGGCCCACATCAGTATCAGTTTGGGGGCGAGGCCCACATCAGTATCAGTTTGGAGGTGAGGCCCACATCAGTATCAGTTTGAGGCGAGGCCCACATCAGTATCAGTTTGAGGATGGAGCATGGGTCGAGTCCCACATTAGTATCGGTTTGGGGATGAGTCCCAAGGTTGAGGCCTACGTCAGAATCAGTTTTGGAGATGAGTCCCAGGGCGAGGCCCACATCAGTATCAGTTCAGGGTTGAGGCCCACAAATCATCAGTGTCAGTTTTGGGGATGCGTCCCAAGGTCGAGGCCCAATCAATATCAGGTTTGGGGATGAGTCCCAGGGTTGAGGCCCACACATCATCAGAAATCCTGGAATGACACTCCGAGAATGGAGCATAGTTCGAGAATGAACAAGCCGGGAATGGCACTCCGAGAATGGAGCACAGGTCGAGAATGAACAAGGCAGGAATGACACTCCGAGAATGGAGCACAGTTCGAGAATGAACAAGACGGGAATGACACTACGAGAATGGATCACAGTTCGAGAATGAACAAGCCGGGAATGGCACTCCGAGAATGGAGCATAGTTCGAGAATGAACAAGCCGAGAATGGCACTCCGAGAATGGAGCACAGTTCGAGAATGAACATGCCGGGAATGGCACTCCGAGAATGGAGCACAGTTCCAGAATGAACATGCCGGGAATGGCACTCCGAGAATGGAGCACAGTTCGAGAATGAACAAGCCGGGAATGGCACTCCGAGAATGGAGCAGAGTTCGAGAATGAACAAGCCGGGAATGACACTCCGAGAATGGAGCACAGTTTGAGAATGAACAAGCCGGGAATGGCACTCCGAGAATGGAGCACAGTTCGAGAATGAACAAGCCGGGAATGGCACTCCGAGAATGGAGCACAGTTCGAAAATGAACAAGCCATGTATGGCACTCCGGGTATGGAGATATTTCAACAACGCCTCGGGTATGAGGTTTAGCATGCCAGGTACGACACTCCGGGTTTGGAGATATTTAAGCGACGCCTCGGGTATGGGGTTTAGCACGTCGGGTATGGCACAACAAAATCAACTATGCGACACTTTAGGTATGGTGACGCAACCGCGACACCTCGGGTATGGGGTTTAGCACGCCGAGTATGACACCACCAAATCATTCAGTTCGAAGCAACAGGCAAGTCAGGTGGCAGCTGGCGAGCCAGGTAAGTAAAAATGCATTGCATAAACTTTGATAGGATTGTCATTGTCACACACTGCACAAGTTCCATCAAAGTGGGGGCGACTGTAGGCACTACATTTTTTGCATATAAGTCCCGATGATGAGTCTCGTATGGAGACACTACCTCTTTAATTGTGGAAGCCGAGGAAAACTGACGTCGGAAGGAAATGGTCAAGAATTGACACATTGCTGGATTTAATTCACTGGATTAGCTTCGGGTTCGCTTGTTGGACCTCTGTTTCAAAACACACCCTTAGCCCAAACCCCCACAAGACACACACCAAGCCCACACATCAATAAATCAAACACCCAAGCCCACCAAATGGACCAATCCCACACGCCCAAATCACTCTAAGATACACGCCCATAGCCACCCTAAATAACAAAAATCACATTTAACACATGCATAAATCAAGCCAAATCCCCTTCCTAAATTAAATAAATCCCATGGATCCCTTACCTAATTAAATCAAATCATATCCCTAACTAAAAGAGAAGAAATCAAATTAAATCAAATCACTTCCCTAATTAAAAGATTTTTCATTATCACACACTAATTAAAAATATCTCCCATAATTACACAAATCATTTCCCTTTTCAAATAAGGTAAACCCCAACCCTTTGCCTATAAAAAGAAGCATAATCCCACCTTTTCAACCCTATCTCATTCTCACAAAAAACACAAAGAAATTAACCCATTGCCGTCCACACAAAGTCCTGAAAATCACCTCCATTGCCGTCCAAACAATACCCCTAAAACCCTCCACTACCGTGAACAATATCCCCACAAACAGCCCTCACATCTGCGCACCTTCTACCCACAAAACAAGTCTATCCATAGCCGCATAACCCCTTCACTGCACTGACTTCTATTGCCGCACAAAAACCCTTCCATATAGCCGCACATCACACTGCATCATACACCCAAAACAGCCGCACATCACACTGCATCATACACCCAAAACAACCACACATAGCCCTCACCCAGAAAACCATTGACACACCATTAGCCATCACCCATTAGCCCCTCCACTCACGTAACAAGCCTTCGAGCAGCCATACACTCACGCCACCTGCCCCCTTTAACACTCACGTCACAAAACAAAGCCATAACCCTCAACAAACAACTCCATTCACGCACCAACCCATAGCCCTCTCACACATAAACACATCACCCACTCACGCAAACAGCCAAGCCCTCCATTACCCACACACTGCCACGCATCCAATTGCCTTCACGCTTCCATTACCCATACACAGCCACGTCCATTATCTCTAAAAACAAAAGCAGTCCATTCATGCAATATTGCACCCCCTTTATCACGCCAAACTGCCTCCCTAAACTGAAGTTAATAACCGTGAAAGCTGCCTAAAATTGTCCAGCCAATTGCTGCAAAAAGCCCCCTGAACAGTCCAAAGACTGTCCAAAATAGTGACAAAAACCGCCCCTTAAACCCTTCCAAAACCGCAGCCCAAACCAGTCCAAATAACCCATAAAACAGTCCCCTAATTACCAAAAAAACAGTGACCAGAAAATACAACATAAACAGCAGTGAAACGGAGTGAAAACAGCAGCCCAAACAGTGAAACAGTGAGTAAGAACATTGAATTAGTGAACCGGAAGAGTTTCAGAATATCAACCCTTCTGACGGCCGCGTAACGCGGTTTCGAGAGACTACGAAAGAGGTTAGACCTGAGGGCACCTTCTTTATTTATTATCTTTCGTTTCTTTTATTTATTTTAATATATTATCGCATGAGAGTTGTTTATTGAGGCATGATGTGAATTCCGGATGGACGGAATGCATATTTTCTTTTGTGGTATATCGGATGGAAACCCGGACGTAAATTCTGTAGCCGAATTCGAATGGATGGTATTGCGGTTTGCACTCGGGATACGATGCCACGTACCACTTGAGAGACACGTATTTCATTTCATCCAAACATTGTATTCAAGCATGATTAGGTTGCTAGTACGTTATTTAATATTAAAGCATGATTTAGTTTAATATATCGTTTATTCTTAAGCATGATTATGTTGTTTATTGTTATGCATGATTTAGTTCTTTAATTTTGCATTAGTAAATTCGTTTACGTTTATGTTGAAGTAATTATCTATTTGTTCTTTGCGTTAGATGATTCAACATGCTCGTTGTGTGATATTATTGTTGGGAAATCTCTAAGTCCCGAGGATCGATTAAAGCATAGAAACATAGTGCGAATACATCGAGGAAGTTGCGGAATACTTACATTGATCGGTTGAGGCGATGCGGTGAAGAACATGTTGGACAAAATGACCCATAGCGTCACTATTTGCACAGATCATTGTGTTGTTGTAGCAAATTAACTATGTGACAAGGAAATTGCACTCTCATCATTTGTGATTAGATCACCTTAGATATATAAATGAAGAGAGGTCCCTATGATTAGTTCCTGGACTGAGAATGATATGAGACAGTATCAGTCCCCAAAGGATTAATCATTAAATATCCCTAGCCGGAGTATTATCGAGACTGGACATCGATAATGCGGAATAGGCTAGTATTGCACTTGTGTGCGTTGTGAGGGCACAACGGCATAGTTCTCATATATATAAGTATTGGATACTTATGCAAGTGCGATAGGAGGTTGTGTTTCACCGATGGTACGGGAAACAGCTTCGCTCTGGATAGACCCCTCGGAATCCCATTGGTATTATGAATATGTGTCTATGGGAGGCCGAAATCAAGGTAGGTGTGTATAGTCTTAACCTGAGACTTACATCGCTAATGCTTACGACAATCGATATACTTTAGTTGAGGTCGTCTAGGACTCTAACCGGTTCTGTGTACGCCAATGCCGGGTATATTGAGAATCGTAGTGTATTGGATGTGATGTCAAGACGGAAGTATCACTCCAGTCATAGTGGAGGTGATGTCACGCAGGATACGGTATTAGTGCTCTTAAGTGCTGCGCGGCCATCGGGACATTATGACAAGGTCATGTATATCCGATTATAGAGACTAGTTACCAGACATCCGACATGTGCTTCGTACGGGGCAGACACTTATCCAGCCCCAGGCCTAGCACGTGACTATCCGATATTGGACCGATATACACAATACAATCGTATACTACGCTTGATACAGATCTTAATATTCTTAGATGGATATGTCCGGAGAATTGGGTAGACTTGGTGCTTTGCTAGGAGTCGACCTTGTCTCGTAAATCGGTAGAACGTAGTACTTGGTACGTACGTTATTCGGATACTCCGACGACCGTATTTACTGCCAACTTATCCGGAGATCTCATGGGTCGCTTCCCGATAATCCACCGATGACGCACAACTCGCACTCTTGAATAATCTGGGATTATATAGAAGAGAGAGAAAATTAATCTAGGATTAATTACGGAGATATTTTATCTAGGATAAAATATCGTCTAAAGATAGAGAATGATTAATTTGGAATTACTCGATTAAATTAATATATTCGATATATGAAACGAAATTAGATTTCGACGCGAAATTAAAATTAGATTTTAATTCGGGCGAACGAATTAATTTAGAATTAATTCGTTAGCGACGTGAATAGTGAATTCGCTAGGCGTAATCATTTAATTACGACGCAACGGAAAAATCGTTAATTTGGAATTAACGAACCCGAGCCCGAGTGTGATTGCGAGCGCATTCATATTTCGAATTCGAGTGCGGCGTCGCAAGTCGCATCAAGCGTCAAATCATTCGTCACATCAAGCGTCAAATCAAATGTCACTTTGAGTGATGTGATTGATTGATGTGATTGATTGATTGATTGACAAAGCAACTTGGCACTTTGATTGATAGAAGTTGTTGCAATAGTGTAGTTATTGGAAAGTTTTGCTTGACTTTTTGAAAGCCAATTTTATGTATTACCTTTAATATATTTTGGAAAGTATATAAGGTAAATGTTTTTACTTTCTAACAACTAATACACAATCATCATCTCTCTAATTTCTCTTCTAACTCTCACGCCCAAAACAGAACATAATGGACTGGTTTTGAACCAGAAAAACGTGAGCTTTAGGGAAGCAAGAGTTGGGTTTTCATGGTGAGAAATCCAAGTGCTAGCACACTACGAGTCTTGCGAAGGTGGTAGGGAGGTTCGACCATGAGCCGGGATCCGTCCGACGAAGCTAGGAGCTCCGTTTCGCATCTCAAATTTCTGTTTTTGGAGACAGTGGACTGCTGCAGTTCATGCGTCAAGGCAGTGCGTTTTTGGCCTTCGTTCGTCTCCAAATCGACTCAACCGATCGATGTGAGTATTCCGCTACCTCAGTTGGTGTATTCACGCATGTTTTCATGACTTGTATGATCTTGGGACCTAGATTTAAACCAACAATGGCATCAAGAGCCTTAGGTTCAAGCATGAAAAATGTAGGGCTTAAAATTGGGTATTTTGTATTTGAGCATGATTTAACAAAATTGGATGTTTGAGCATGCTTAATATATGTTGAATTGATGATTGATTTGATCAATTTCAAGAAAATGTGATTGGATCAATTTTGCCCAAATTTGTGAGTTGGCCGAATATGATGGTGAATTTTGGATTCTTGGAATTTTTGATTTTGATTCATTGGATGAAGTTAGAATCATGTAGGATGATGTTAATTTGAATCGAATTGGATTGGATTTCGAATTGGACAAAAATCCCTAAATTCTATATGTTGGCCGAATTGCTTATTGCCCTAATGTCTTGGTATTTTTGATTTTATGAACATTGGATGTGTATGAAATCATTTAGGATGTTGATTTAATGTCGATTGTGGGTTCGATTGGATCGAAACCGAATCGGACACAAAATCCCTCCTTGGCCGAGAGCATAAAAGTATGTAAATGGGTTTGATTTTTCAATTTGTGTGTTGGACATATAATAATGAATTGAGCATGATTAATTAGACTAATATGGTGTTTTAGAAATATTTATTTAGTTGATTAATCGTGTAATGCACTTTAGGTAATCAAATTGCTAAATTGGATTTATGTAATTTAATTATTTGAGGCCTTAAATTTGATTTGGGCTATTAATGTTGTAATTGGGCCTATTGGGCTTGATTTTATCTAGTTGGGTTTAGGCCAAATGGATTGGATCCAATTGGGCCCAAAACCTTAACCATAAAGCCCAAATGCAACTAATGAACCTTTAAAGTTCAATTGGGCCTAATGGGCCAAGATTGATTTATGGGCTTATGGGGTAAATCCCGGATTGGACTTTGGTTATCGGTTTGACCCGAGTTGACCAAAAGTCCACGCCTTAAGAAATCAATTAAAAGCCCATTGGACTTTAGTTGAATTGACGTTGGACGTTAATCGGTCTTTGAGACGCGTTACGATTAAATTTGGAATTTAAATCGTAAAAGGTTTATTAAATAAAAGTGTAATGTTTAATTTGGAATTGAATATTGAATTAGTATTAAATACATGTTAAATTAAATTTAATGATGTAGTTTAATTTAATTCAGGAATTCGTACTTTAAGTACTCATTCGCAAAAATGAGTTTGACTCGAACAAAATCAAATCGTTGTTTGAACATTGGATGATCACTTAATTATCAGATTAATTAATTTGATTAGATTGATTGATAGCATGCTTATGTGTGTGAATACGTGGTTGTGTTGAATGAATAATGTATATCGGATGGATATTAGATGGGTGGGCAATTTTAGAAATTGTTGTAATAAATTCGATTTATTAAATTGGACCTGCGTGTCCAGCCTTATCACCTCTATTCTCTTTGTATTCTCTTCTCACCTATTCCCCTCAATGTAAATGAGGTTTCTTTAGAAGTGTAGTGTAAGGGGTAGAAGTAATACAAGCGCTAGCTTGAGTGAGAAAGGGAGAGATTTGATCTAGGATCAATGTGTTAAGTATCCATCCGCATATCATTATTATTTATTTTCATATGCGCTTTATTATGTGTTTAGAATGCATGTTTAAGGGTGTATGATGATGAGACCTTAACAAAGATAATTAAATTGGTAGCCAATTTGCACGCGAAAAGCCCTCATCAAATATCATGCGTCTTTTCCTTCCATTGAGTGATTCTTACTCAAGATCCTAGATTGGCATGGGTTGTTGGCCAAAGTCAAGCCCTTGTCCGTCGAAGATGTGTTTGAATCACGAAGCTTTGTTCCATATTGGTGTCTTGTCCAAGTTGTGGTTTTTTGGCCAAAGTCAAGACCACTTCTTGTCCAACGACATTGATTACGAAGCTTCCATGGTCAATGGGTCCGCACTTGACTGGGATCATTAGGTTTGTTGTGCCAAAGCCAAGGCCTAGTTGATTCAGAGGAAAAAGGTTAGGGTATACATTCGATGTATAGGCATATATAAGATATATGTTTGGGACTTGGATGTCCACCTACTGGATCTAGGAGTTGGATGAGATCCAATTGATCTTCGAGATCTACCTAGTTAATTATCATACAATTTGTTGGCCAAAGTCAAGATTGTGTGATATTTAACGGGATCCTAGCCCACTAGGAAACACGGTTTCCCGAGTACTCGACAGAGGGTTAGAGGCTCGACGAAAAATAGTGGGAGGCAAGTATTGAATTTGCAACATTCGTTCGAATACTCGCTATACGCGCTCAAACAAATATCACTCGTCATATATTAAAAAGTATTAGTTGGACTAATATTTTATGTTGTTTTAAAAAAGTATATATAGTTGGACTATATACAAACTCATTCAATATATAGTTGATTTTATAATTGGATTATAGTAATCAATATAATTGAATTAAATGATAGTTGATTTTATAATTGGATTATAGTAATCAATATTAAAATTATAGTTGATTAAATAATTGGATTATTGTAATCATTATAATAAATAGTACCTTATTAAATTGATTAAATAGTTGGACTATTGAAATCAAGAAAGAATTGAAAAGTTGAATATTTAATCCTTGGATTAAATGTTTTAAATGATTTAATTTTCATATTGGGAATAAATAATAGGTTAATTTATTTGATAAAATAACTTATTATGACTAGGCCCATAATTAAGCAAATAAGTAGAGCATAAAATCTTTGGAAGATTATATGATGATGACTTAGTGCTTAATTTAATATACTTGACAATAAATCTATCTTTAGATTTAAAAGTATTAAATTGCAATTAATAATTCTTAAAGAATTGATTTGACTATTCTAGGGGTGAAAGTCAAAAGTTTGCAATTGGGCGTGTTGCACAAGGTGCACATCGTTTCAATATTCTGAAACCCAAGGCTTGGCCAAAGGTTTGTGAAATATTGAAAAGATAATTGACATATCCCAAAGTAACTACCATTTGGATATGGCAAACACCAAGGAATTAAAGAAAGGGCGAGGCTCTAACTTTAAAATATTTGTCAAAGTTATGTTCACTACTAGTATTAAAATTAGATTTTAAATACTTAGTGTGGTACATAAAATATATGTATTGATGTTCAGAATCTGCTTTGAGCAGGATACTGACTTCAAGCTGAGATTACTCTGCGAATCGGAAACGGGACGAAAGTTGCTGTTTCGACCGTAGATACCTAAGTTTAGGAACTACCCTTCGGGTATGTACTTAAATTAGGAACTGTTATAATGTAACTAGTTTGACTAGAGACATTATCTCTATATCAGTGTTTAATCCGTTGCGGATAAACCTTTATATTCTTGAACACTAAGTGTTTCATTATATAAAGAAGATACTGAGATAAATACATTAGATGTGAATAACAGAATTTATATTTTGAATATAAATAAAATCTCAAACATATAAAATGACAAATAAATAGCTCAAATTGATTTGATCAATAGAGACTTATTTGTGGCATTGTTGTCTAGGACACAATTTAACGAGACTCGTATATCCACACTTTTGAAGAGTGGGTATTAGGACTGATTTGACTATTCAAATAAAGTCTGCGAATCTAGTTTATTAGGTAAAGTACCTAAAATACTATTTACTTGGTAATAGTATAAAAGCCACCAATCTGTTAGCCCTATTCATGGTGAAGTTAGTGGGCCCATATCTAGCTAGGCTAGATGTGAACATGAATATTTCGTGACCTTAACGGATGTAATATCACGTTATGGTTATGTGTTTCTTTTGAAGAACAGAGATCGGAAACTATTAGGGTTTCGACACGAAGTAGATTAACAGATCGACTGTAGTATTATGCCGTCACGGTAAGACCGTAATGGAAAATACTTAAGCAGTAAGTTTCAAACATACATGAAAGAGTATAGTATTCTTTCAGATGAGGACTCCTCCCGAGACACGTCAGTTAGACGGTGTGTTCGAACTAAAAACCGAATTTTGTTGGACATGATAAGGTTTATCACGAGTCGCTCTGAGCTACCATTTCCTTCAACGGATATGTATCTACAGTGCAAAACTTATTTAGAATAAGGTTCCATATAAATCTGTTTGACAGATATCATATAGGATATGAACAGGAAAGAAACAGGGTTCTCATTCCTAATAATTTGGGTATGCCAGGCATAACGTTTGGATGATACCAAACTAAAGACCCAAATTGGATAAGTGCCAATATAGGTTATCCTAAGGGAAACCATAAGTATAGTACTTATAAATCTCACATGAGAACAATGTGATTGTTGCTCACCATGCATTTTTCCTGAGAGGAATACCGATATGCAGTGGTAAGTGGGAGGATAGTGATACTCGATGAAAATCGGAGTAATACTGTTCAAGGCACGAAGTCCTTAATGGAACACAAATAGTTCATCTATGATGAATCTGTACCATTAATCTTCGAATACACAAGAACTGAGTAGATCGGATAGAGTCAGAAAACAACCTAGAGTATGGGTTTCTGATCTAACCTCATAAAGATGTCAATCTTATGAAGGTATATCCACCGACTACGTTTTGAGGAAGTGATACGAGGTATCGACTTCCTATTATGGCAAAGTGCCATGAGTCCGAAATGGATTCCATGTATAACAACTATTTTGGATACTAGTTGTTGTACCACAAGGCATTGTGCCTATTGGTACATTAACGTCTTCAAGGAAGACATACATGGAAGGCAACATACCAACGTACAAAGCTGGGCTTTTGACGGAAAGGTATCGTTATCAACATTGTGTTAATAACGGTTCAACCTTTTTACCTGTTGCCATGGTAAATCCATTTTGAAGATGCTTGTTGATAACTGTATATTTCATTTATGAAATGTGTCAGATGCAGATCAAAATCGCTTTCCTGAAAAGGAAACCTTTTGGAGAATGTTTATAACATTCTGACGATTTTGTATAACCAACAAACGAGGTTTGCGGGTTATTCGATCCATGTTTGGATTGAAGCAAGCATAAGGTTCTTGGAACTGTCGTTTTGAAATAATCATAATGGTTTATGATTTGACTCAAAACGAAATGATTCTTGTGTATATAAGGAGGTTAGTGGGAGAGCACTGATAATGAAATTCCCATAAAGCAATTGGTGAAAGCTTGGCTTTCATAGATATTCTTTCAATAGAAATTCTCCGTAGAATTCTGGGGAGTAACAACCTTTATTCAAGGAATAAAGATCTACTGGGATAGATTTGGAGTTGTTAACACTCTCTGGGAAATTGTACATTTAAAATGTACTTGTATTGGTGTCTCATACGCTTCGAGCATATAGAGTCACAATTGGGTCAATCCAAGTGATAGTCATTGGATTGAACATTAAGAACATCTGTTAGTATCTGAGAGAACTAAAGATGTTGTCTTAAACTATGGAGAAGGAGAACTTGAAGTGACTGGGATCACTGCTGCAAGTTTCCAAACAGTAAAATACTGCGGTACTATAAAGTTTGAATAACGGGACAGTGAGCTGGAAATCTTCCGAGCAAGATTTAATTTCAACCTTTGCTAGGAGTCGACCTTGTCTCGTAAATCGGTAGAACGTAGTACTTGGTACATACGTGATTCGGATACTCCGACGACCGTATTTACTGCCAACTTATCCGGAGATCTCATGGGTCGCTTCCCGATAATCCACCGATGACGCACAACTCGCACTCTTGAATAATCTGGGATTATATAGAAGAGAGAGAAAATTAATCTAGGATTAATTACGGAGATATTTTATCTAGGATAAAATATCGTCTAAAGAGAGAGAATGATTAATTTGGAATTAATCGATTAAATTAATATATTCGATATATTAAACGAAATTAGATTTCGACGCGAAATTAAAATTAGATTTTAATTCGGGCGAACGAATTAATTTAGAATTAATTCGTTAGCGACGTGAATAGTGAATTCGCTAGGCGTAATCATTTAATTACGACGCAACGGAAAAATCGTTAATTTGGAATTAACGAACCCGAGCCCGAGTGTGATTGCGAGCGCATTCGTATTTCGAATTCGAGTGCGGCGTCGCAAGTCGCATCAAGCGTCAAATCATTCGTCACATCAAGCGTTAAATCAAATGTCACTTTGAGTGATGTGATTGATTGATGTGATTGATTGATTGATTGACAAAGCAACTTGTCACTTTGATTGATAGAAGTTGTTGCAATAGTGTAGTTGTTGGAAAGTTTTGCTTGACTTTTTGAAAGCCAATTTTATGTATTACCTTTAATATATTTTGGAAAGTATATAAGGTAAATGTTTTTACTTTCTAACAACTAATACACAATCATCATCTCTCTCATTTCTCTTCTAACTCTCACGCCCAAAACAGAACATAATGGACTGGTTTTGAACCAGAAAAACGTGAGCTTTAGGGAAGCAAGAATTGGGTTTTCATGGTGAGAAATCCAAGTGCTAGCACACTACGAGTCTTGCGAAGGTGGTAGGGAGGTTCGACCATGAGCCGGGATCCGTCCGACGAAGCTAGGAGCTCCGTTTCACATCTCAAATTTCTGTTTTTGGAGACAGTGGACTGCTGCAGTTCATGCGTCAAGGCAGTGCGTTTTTGGCCTTCGTTCGTCTCCAAATCGACTCAACCGATCGATGTGAGTATTCCGCTACCTCCGTTGGTGTATTCACGCATGTTTCATGACTTGTATGATCTTGGGACCTAGATTTAAACCAACAGAACAAAACTCTTTTCTTCCCTCCAAGGTGGCTCGGCAGTGAGCAGATTTTGCTCCTCAAAATTTCGGCTTTGGTCCTCCATTGATGCTCCAAGCTCCAAGCTTCTCAAATGGTGATTCCAAGCTCATAAGTAGGTTTCCCTATCACCTTAGGATGACTCCAATGTGTGCTAGCACTCTTGATTTTTGGCATAAAAATCATCAATGGCTTCTCCTTAACTCACGGCAGTGGGCAGTGAAAAGAATAAGAAAAATTCAGCCCCTTGGCCGTGAATGGGAGAGAAGAAGAAGTGAGAGAGAGAGTTAGTTGGTTGCAAAATGTGTATATAATACACTTTTTCAATTTCAAAAAATTCATTTACCATTTTCCTTTTTCCAAAAAGTCAAACCATAAATGCTTTGCCAACCACTTACATCCATCAATCAAGTGACAAGTAGTCACATCACTCAAAGTGACTAGACATCACATCAATTCGATTGATGAATGATTTGACACTTGAAGTGACTTGCGGCCGCACTTGAATTCGAAATGCGAGTGCGCTCGCAAACACTCCCGGGCTCGGGTTCGCTAATTCCAAATTAACGAATTTTCCGTTACGACGTAATTAAATGATTATGCCTAGCTAAATCACTATTCACATCGCTAACGAATTAATTCTAAATTAACTCGTTCACCCGAATAAAAATATAATTTCAATTCCGCGTCGAAATCCAATTTCGTATAATATATCGAATATATTATTTTATCGATTAATTCCAAATTAATCGTTTTCTCTCTTTAATTAATATTTTATCCCAGATAAAATATCTCCGCAATTAATCCCAGATTAATTTTATCTCTCATTTAATTAATCCCAGATTAATAAAGTGCGAGTCATACGTCATCGGTGAATCTTCGGGAAGCGACCCATAAGATCCCCGGATATGTTGGCAGTAAATTCGATCGTCCGACTATCCGAACACGTAAGTACCTCGTACTACGTTTTTACCGATTTACAAGACAAGGTTGGCTTCTAGCAAAGCGCCATGCCTACCCAATTCTCCAGAAATATCCTTAGAGGAATATGTGATCTATATCAGGCGTAGTATACGTAGTATTACGTAATTCGATCTAGCATCTGATGTCACGTACTAGGCCTGGGGCTGGAATTGTGTCTGCCCCGTACGAAGCACATATTAGATCTATTGTAACTAGTCTCTATAATCGGATAATCATGACCTAGTCATATTATCCCGATGATTGCATTACATAAGAGAACAAGTTCCGTATCCTACGTGACCATCATCTCCACTATGACTGGAGTGATACTTCCGTCTTGACATCACACCAAACACACTACGATTCTCAATATACCCAGCAGAGGCGTACACAAAACCTGTTAAAGCCCTGGACGACCTAAAACCAAAGCATATTGATTGTTGCAAGTATTAGCGGTGCAAGTCTCAGGTTAAGACCAAATACACCTACCCTGATTCGGACTTCCATAGACACATAGTCATACTACCAATGGAATTCCGAGGGGTCTATCCAGAGCGAAGCTGTTTTCCGTACCATCGGTAAAACACAACCTCCTACTACACTTGTATGAGTATCCTATACCCAAATATATGAGATCTATGTCGTTATGCCCTCACAACGCGCACAAGTGTAATACTAGTCTTTTACGCATTATCGATGTACATTCTCGATAATACTCTGACTAGGGATATTTAATGATTAAACCTTCGTGGATTGATACTGTCTCATATCATCTCAATCCAGGAACTAATCATAAGGATCTCCTATCATTTATACATCTTGGTGATCTAATCACTAATGATAAGAGAGCAATTTCCTTTGTCACATAGTTAATTTGTACAACAACACCATGATCTGTACAAATAGTGACGCTATGGGTCATAACTGTCCAGTAATCTCCCACATGGCCTATAGCCAGTCACTCGAGTGTCCTACACCCGAACTATGTACGGTTCGCTCAAATTACTGAGAAAAGACTTTCGTCAGCGGATTTGCATGATTATCATCTGATGCGATTTATACAATCATCACATCGCCACGATGTATGATCCGAACAAATCATATGAATATCGAAGTATATATCTGGATCGTTGATGAGACCATTAATTCTTTAGCCTGTGCTGATGCCTAGCTCAGCTGCTAACAGAGCTATATCTAATCTAATTAGATTATTATCAATCCAGAAGGCTTTTATTACTGCCTCAACTACAGGAATTACCCGCATTTGTTGTTTATTCGATAACAGTATCTTGCTCGGAACATTTCCAGCTCACTATTCCGTTATTCAAACTGTATAGTATCGTTTGCGACTTATAGTCGTTTTATCGGTTTAGGAAACTTGCAGCAGTGAACCCAGCCACTTCAAGTTTCTTTCTCCATAGTTTAAGACAGCATCCTTAGTTCCTCTAAGATACTTAAGGATGTCCTTAACATCAATCCAGTGACCATCACATTGATTGGCCCGATTGTGACTCCATATGCTCAAAGCATACGAGACACCATGTCACGCACATTTATTTCAATGTACGATTTCTCGGAGATTATTACTATCCCAGTAGATTTTTATTCCTAGAATAAAGGTTGTTTCTCCCAAGAATTCTACGGAGAATTTTCTTGAAAGCCAAGCTTTCACCGATTGTATTATGGGAATATCATTTCCAAGAAATGATATATCATCATTACTTAGGACAGTCACTGTCAGTGCGCTCCCAATAACCTCCTTATATACACAAGAATCATTTTCGTTTTGAATTAAATCATACACCATTATGATTACATCAAAACGATAATTCCAAGAACTTAATGCTTGCTTCAATCCAAACATGGATCGAATAACCTGCAAACCTTGTTTGCTAGTTTTGGTACGACAAAACCGTCAGGTTGTTGAAAACATCCTCCAAAATGTTTCCGTTAAGGAAAGTGGTTTTGGCATTACAGCTGCCATATTTCATGAATGAAACATGCAGCATCAGCAAGCATTATCCAAATGGATTTACTAATGGCAACGGTAAAAGGTTTCGTCATAATCGACACAATGTTGATAATGATACCTTTTCGCTACAAGCCTAGGTTAGTACGTTGGTATGTTGCCATCCATGTATGTCTTCCTTGAAGACTTATATAGTACCAATAGGCACAATGCCTTGCGGTACATCAACTAGTATCCAAACGTATTTGATATAAATGGAATCCATTTCGGATATCATGGCACTTTGCCATATTAGGGAGTCGATACCTTGTATCACTTCCTCATATGTAGTCAATTCGTATTCCTCAATAAGATTGACATCTTTATGAGGTGAGATCATAAAACCATACCCCAGGTTGTTTTTCTGAATCTCTCCGACTTAAGCGGTTCTTGTGTATTCAAGGATTATTGGTATAGTTTCATCCTGGATGAACTATATGTGTTCCATTAAGGAATTGGTGCCTGGAACAGTGTTACTCCGATTTTTTGTTTTACTATCCTCCCACTTACCACTGCATATAGGTATTCCTCTTAGGAAAACCGCATGGCGAGTAACAATTACATTGTTCTCTTGTGATTTGTATAAGTACTATACTTTTGGTTTCCCTAGGATAACCTACAACTTAGGCACTTATCCAATTTGGGTTTTGGTTTGGTATCATCCAAACATATGCCTAGCATACCCAAATCTTCAGGAATGAGAAACCCGGTTTCTTTCCTGTTCATATCTAATATGAAGTCTGTCAAACAGATTTTTATGGAACCTTATTCTAAATAAGTTCTGCACTGTTTATGCGTATCCGTTGAAGGAAATGGTAGCTCAGAGCAACTCATGATTAACCTTATCATGTCCAACAAAATTTGGTTTCTCTGGTCGGACACACCGTCAAATTGACGTGTTCCGGGAGGAGTCCTCATTGAAAGAATACTATACTCTTTCAAGTATATGAGAAACTTATTGCTTAAGTATTTTCATCATGGTCTGACCGTGACGATTTTATACTTTAGCCGATCTGTTTGTCTATTTCGTGTCAAAACTGAAAAAGTTTCCGATTTGTGTTTCAAATGAAATACATAACCATAACGCGATGCCACATCCATAAAGGTCACAAAATATTCATATCCACATCTAGCCTAGCTAGATATGGGCCCACTTGCTTCACTATGAACTAGGGCTAACAGATCGGTGGCGATAACACTTTTACCGAGTAAAGAGTGTTTTAGGGACTTTGCCCAATAAACTAGATTCATAGACTTTATTTGATTGGAATCAAATTAGTCCTAGTACCCACTCTTCAAAAGTGTGGATATACGAGTCTTGTTTAATTGTGTCCCAGACAACAATGC
This sequence comes from Zanthoxylum bungeanum, assembly GCA_019454045.1. Taxonomy (NCBI): domain Eukaryota; kingdom Viridiplantae; phylum Streptophyta; class Magnoliopsida; order Sapindales; family Rutaceae; genus Zanthoxylum; species Zanthoxylum bungeanum. The sequence goes on from SKCR01000769.1 coordinate 270,312, forward strand.
CACAATTAAGTCTCATCTGATCAAATTAGTTTGAGCTATTTGTTTTTCATGTTATACGTTTGAGATTTATTTATATTCAAAATATAAATACTGTTATTCACATCTAATGTGTTTATCTCAATATCATCTTTATAAAATGGAACACATTAGTGTTCTAGAATATAAAGGTATACCCGCAACAGGTTAAACCCTGATATAGAGATAATGTTTCTAGTCAAACTAGTTACATTATAACATTTTCCTAATTTAATTACACACCCAAGGGTAGTTCATAAATTTAGGTATCTACGGTTAAAACAGCGACAGTCGTCCCGGTTCCAATTCGCAGATTAATCTCAAAGGAAGTCAGTATCCTGCTCATAGCAGATTCTGCACATCAGTACATATTTATGTATCAAACTAAGTATCTAAAATTCAATTTTAATAATAGTAGTGAACATATATATGACAAACATATTTGAAGTCAGAGCCTTGCCCATTCTTCAATTCCTTCATATCTGCCTTGTCCAAACGGCAGTCACGCTTCCGCGATCCCATTTGCCACAATTTAGGCAGACATCTTGGGATATGTCCTTTGTCTTCCTAGAAGATTATAATGATTTTACCTTTGCCATTTTCCACACTCCAGAAGCCTTTGGCCAAGCCTTGGCCTTCTGGAATGTCGAAGTAAGATGTGCCTTGCGCTTCTTGCCTTATTGCAAACTTTGGCTTTGACTCATTGAGTATAGCCATTAACTCTCCAAGAGTTTATTATTGCAATATGTACTTCTAAGATCTAAGATAGATCTATGAAGATCCATCAATTTCATTATCATACTTTAAGGATCTAATCCTTAGTTCTGATTAAGAAATTAAGGAGTCTATACGGCAAGCTTAATGGATTAAGCACTAAGGTTATCATCACATGAATATTCCAAATATCATGCTTTACTATTTTCTTAACTCTGGGCTTAGGCCTAATATGTTATTTTATCAAATAAAGTAACTTATTAGTTTCCAGGACCATCCTGAAATTTTATTCCCAATTCGAAAATTAAAGTCGTTTAAAACATTTTTCACCCATGATTATGTTTTAAACACTAATCTTTCAATTTTATCTTGATTCTAATAGTCCAACTATTTAATCAACGATTTAGGTACAATTTATTATAATGATTACTATAGTCCAACTATATAATCAACTATAATTTAATAGGTTAAATTTAATTATATTGATTACTATAATCCGATTATAAAATCAACTATAATTCAATTTATTAATTCAAATATATTGATTACTATAATCCAATTATATAATCAACTATAAATGAAATAGTTTGAATACAGTCCAACTGTTTTAATTAAAACAACAATTAATTATTAGTCCAACTAATATATTAATTTATATTGACGAAAAATTTGAAATGAGCGCGTATGGCAAGTTACTAAACGAATATTGCAAATTTAATACTTGCCTCCCACTATTTTTCGGCGAGTCTCTAACCCTCTGTGGAGTACTCGGGAAAGCTTGTTTCCTAGTGGGCTAGGATCCCGTTAAATAACACACAATCTTGACTTTGGCCAACAAATTATATGATAATTAACTAGGTAGATCTCTAAGATCAATTGGATCCCATCCAATTCCTAGATCCAGTAGGTGGACATGCAAGTCCGAAACATATATCTTATATATGCCAATATATCCAATATATTGCCTAACATTTTTCCTCTGAATCAACTAAGCTTTGGCTTTGGCACAACAAACTTAGTGATCCCAGTTAAGCGGAACCCATTGACCATGGAAAGCTTCGTAATCAATGTCGATGGACAAGAAGTGATCTTGACTTTGGCCAACAAATCACAACTTGGACAAGACACCAATATGGAACAAAGCTCTCGTGATTCAAACACATCCTTGACGGACAAAGGCCTTGACTTTGGCCAACAAACCAATGCCAGTCTTGGATCTTGAGTAAGAATCACTCAATAGAAGGAAAAACGCTTAATATTATTTGAGGGTTTTTCACGTGAAAATTGGCAACCAATTTATTATCTTTGTTAAGGTCTCATCATCATACACCCTTAAACATGCATTCTAAACACATAATAAGGCGCGTAAATAAATAATAATGATATGCGGATGGATAGTTAACACATTGATCATAGATCAAATCTCTCCATTTCCTCTCTCCCGTTAGCACAAGTATTGCTTCTACCCGTTACATAACACTTCTAAAGAAACCTCATTTACATTGAAGGGAATAGGTGAGAAGGGAAATACAATGAGAAATGAGGTAATAGGCTGGACACACAGGTCCAATAAATAAATTCTAAATTTATTACAATAATTTCCAAAATTGCCCCACCCATCTAATATCCATCTGATATACATTATTCATGCATCGCAACCATGTATTCACACAAGCATGTTATCAATCAATCTAATCCAATTAATTAATCTGATATTAGTGACCATCCAATGTCCAAACAACGATTTGATTTTGCGCGAGTCCAACTCGTTTTGTGAATAAATACTCAAAGTACGAATTCTTGAATTAAATTAAACTACAACATTAAATCCAATTTAATTTGTATTTAATACCAATTCATTATTTAATTCCAAAATAAATATTACACTTTATTAACGAACCTTTACGACTTAAATTCCAAATTTAATCGTTACGGGTCTCAAAGCCCGATTAACATCCAATGTTAATTTAATTAAAGTCCAATGGGCTTTCAATTAATTTCTTAAGGCATGGACTTTTGGTCAACTTGGGTCAAACCCAACGACTAAAGCCCAATTAAAGGAATAACCCCATAAGCCTAGAAATCAATTTAGGACCATTAGGCCCAATTATGGATATGGTTTTTGGCCCAATTGGATCCAACCAATTTGCCTAAACCAATCTTGGTACAACCAAGCCCATTAAGCCCAATAACAACTTTACAAGCCCAAATCCAATTTAAGCCCAATATAATTAAATCACAAAAATTCCAAATTCACAATTTAATTACTCAAAGTGTATAGCATAATTAATTACCTAAATCAATATTTCCAAAACACCAATTAGCCTAATTAATCATGCTCATTAACAACAATTAGTGTCTAACACAAATTGTCAAAAAATCAAACCCATATCATGCTTATCAAGTCTCGACAATTTGGGCATTTTGATGTCCGATTCGAATTCAATCCAATTAAATCCAATTCAACATTAAATCAACATTCCCAATTGATTTCAAGTCATCCAATGAATCAAAAATCAAAAAGTCCAAGACATTAGGGTTCATCAACCATTCGGCCAAGCCAAGATTTTGGGGAAAATTGTTCCAAATAACTTTTCATGAAATTGATCCAATCAAACTTCAATTAAACTACATTTAAGCATACTCAATCATCCAATTTCATCAAATCATGCTCAAATACATTTTACCCAATTTTAACCCTAAATTCAAGTTTCATGCTTTTACTCGCTCTGATACCATTGTTGGGAAATCTCTAAGTCCCGAGGATCGATTAAAGCATAGAAACATAGTACGAATACATCGAGGAATTTGCGGAATACTTACATCAATCGGTTGAGGCGATGTTGTGAAGAACAAAACTCTTTTCTTCCCTCCAAGGTGGCTCGGCAGTGAGCAGATTTTGCTCCTCAAAATTTCGGCTTTGGTCCTCCATTGATTCTCCAAGCTCCAAGCTTCTCAAATGGTGATTCCAAGCTCACAAGTAGGTTTCCCTATCACCTTAGGATGACTCCAATGTGTGCTAGCACTCTTGATTTTTGCCAGAAAAATCATCAATGGCTTCTCCTTAACTCACGGTAGTGGGCAGTGAAAAGAAGAAGAAAAATTCAGCCCCTTGGGCGTGAATGGGAGAGAAGAAGAAGTGAGAGAGAGAGTTAGTTGGTTGCAAAATGTGTATCTAATACACTTTTTCAATTTCAAAAAATTCATTTACCATTTTCCTTTTCCCAAAAAGTCAAACCATAAATGCTTTGCCAACCACTTACATCCATAAATCAAGTGACAAGTTGTCACATCACTCAAAGTGACTAGACATCACATCAATCGATTGACGAATGATTTGACGCTTGAAGTGACTTGCGGGCCGCACTTGAATTCGAAATGCGAGTGCGCTCGCAAACACTCCCGGGCTCGTGTTCGCTAATTCCAAATTAACGAATTTTCCGTTGCGACGTAATTAAATGATTATGCCTAGCTAAATCACTATTCACGTCGCTAACGAATTAATTCTAAATTAACTCGTTCGTCCGAATTAAAATCTAATTTCAATTTCGCGTCGAAATCCAATTTCGTATAATATATCGAATATATTATTTTATCGGTTAATTCCAAATTAATCGTTTTCTCTCTTTAATTAATATTTTATCCCAGATAAAATATCTCCGCAATTAATCCCAGACTAATTTTATCTCTCATCTAATTAATCCCAGATTAATAAATTGCGAGTCATACTTCATCGGTGAATCTTCGGGAAGCGACCCATGAGATCACCGGATATGTTGGTAGTAAATTCGGTCGTCGGACTATCCAAACACGTAAGTACCTCGTACTATATTTTTATCGATTTACAAGACAAGGTTGGCTTCTAGCAAAGTGCCATGCCTACCCAATTCTCCAGAAATATCCTTACATGAATATGTGATCTATATCAGGCGTAGTATACGTAGTATTGCGTATTTTGATCCAGCATCGGATGTCACGTGCTAGGCCTGGGGCTGGAATTGTGTCTGCCCCGTACGAAGCACATATCAGATCTCTGGTAATTAGTCTCTATAATCGGATAATCATGACCTAGTCATATTATCCCGATGACTGCAGTACATAAGAGAACAAGTTCCGTATCCTACGTGACCATCATCTCCACTATGACTGGAGTGATACTTCCGTCTTGACATCACACCCAACACACTACGATTCTCAGTATACACAGCAGAGGCGTACACAGAACCTGTTAAAGCCCTGGACGACCTAAAACCAATGCATATTGATTATCGCAAGTATTAGCGGTGCAAGTCTCAGGTTAAGACCAAATACACCTATCCTGATTCGGACTTCCATAGACACATAGTCATACTACCAATGGAATTCTGATGGGTCTATCCAGAGCGAAGTTGTTTTTCGTACCATCGGAAAATACAACCTCCTACTACACTTGCATGAGTATCCTATACCCAAATATATAAGAACTATGCCATTATGCCCTCACAACGCGCACAAGTGTAATACTAGTATTTTACGCATTATCGATGTCCATTCCCGATAATACTCTGACTATGGATATTTAATGATTAAACCTTCGTGGATTGATACTGTCTCATATCATCTCAATCCATGAACTAATCATAAGGACCTCCTATCATTTATACATCTTGGTGATCTAATCACAAATGATAAGAGAGCAATTTCCTTTGTCACATAGTTAGTTTGTACAACAACACCATGATCTGTACAAATAGTGACGCAATGGGTCATAACTGTCCAACAATTATATGCTTGCCGTTATAATGACTTATTTTTAAAGCATGCGAACTTAGTCCTAGGATTTATTTTGATGAATGCGGACTAGATCTAATTTACCTTTAAGCATACATGTTGAGTAGATTCGGATAGTTTATTGCACAAATCGTATCATTACAAGTGACATAAGTAAGGGACCATTCTGAACCCAACGGTTTGAGGTCTTCCCTTGTGAGGGGTGAGTGCGGCCTTAAATCATTTTCCCGATTCACACCGGGTGGCGACTCCATGTTATTTCTCAGGTTTAGTTCCCCCGCGGGCTATTCCGTACTCCTAACTAGGCCGCGACCCTAGAACAACGTCGCCGATTTCTGTGTCCTACACTCTCGTTAATTTATTGTTTGAGAGTATGGAAATAATTGGAGAAACCATGGCTAAAAAATAAAATAAACATGTATTTAACATTCATTCATCGCCTATTAAAATCATCAAATAATTTTGGCATAAAATTAAACATGATGCATGAATCCATGAATAATGAATTAGAAACCTAAGAGAATTACTATGTCACAGAAATCTATCATCCCATAAGTATGTGCCGCCGTAGGGTAGGTTAAGTACTTGCATGATAGATCGAGACAATCTCAGTTGATTAATATATGCGGGAATAACTCTTATGGCTATATTAAACAATTATCGTTTCATTCGATAAAGGAATTTTATTAAAAGTTAATTATTCCTTTGTAAGTGTGAAGTGCCGTTTTGGGATTCTTGGACTTAACAAGTGAAGTACCGCCGTAGGGTAGGTCAGTTCACAAGATACATCTAGAATCCCTATCCTCTCGGAATACAAACCTGATATTGACCCAAAATGGACACCATCCGTAGGGGGATGAAAGTAAAGCCGTCTCGAGGTGCCTTTTGAATCTCACGTTTTCGGACTAACAACGGAGATCGCAGGATATATTGTCGTATATCCCTCTCCCACTCACTATTTAAAAATTAAGGTTTCTATTTATAAAATATCTAATATTTTAATTTGACTAGTGTGAATAAATTTATGGCGGCTAAATCATAACTTTTATTTACACTAGTTCACCATTAGTGACCTAACCAATTTTAACTATTTAAAATTTATATCACTAATTATCCATTAGTCTCTACTAATTGTATTAATTAATTTAACTAATTTAATTATAGTGATATTAGTGACCTAATATATTTTAACTCTTAAAATATTAGAACACTAATAGGTTAAAAATTTTAGAATACTAAAATGGTCAAGATTTATATTAAACTATTTAATTAATCTTAGTGCGTTATAAAATCCAATGGTACATGGAATTGTATCCCGAGTGCAGACTATATTGTTGGACAATTATGACCCATAGCGTCACTATTTGTAAAAGACATTGTGGTTTTTGTACAAATTAACTGTGTGACAATGTAAATTTCTATTTTATCATTTTATAATTAGATTACTTAAATATATAAATGATAAAAGTCCTTATGATTAGTTCCGGATTATAAGATATGAGACAATATCAATCCACAAAGGTTTAATCATTAAATATCCATAGTCGTAGTATTATCGAGACTGCACATCGATAATGCAGAATAGACTAGTATTGCACTTGTGCGTGTTATGGAAGCGTAACATCATAGTTCTCATATATTTAAGTATTGGATACTTATGCAAGTGTGATAGAAGGTTGAGTTTACCGATGGTACGGAAATAGCTTCGCTCTGGATGGACCCCGCGGAATCCTATTGGTAGTATGACTATGTGTCTATGGGAATTCGCTTCAGGGTAGGTGTATTTGGTCCTAACCTGAGACTTGCATCGCTAGTACTTGCGACAATCAATACGCTTTGGTTTTGGTCGTCCGGGACTTTAATAGGTTCTGTGTACGCCTCTTCTGGGTTTATTGAGAATCGTAGTGTATTGGGTGTGATGTCAAGACGGAAGTATCACTTCAGTCATATGGAGATGATGATCACGCAGGGATACAGAATCGGTTCTCTATTATGTTGAATATATCGGGATGATATGACAAGGTCATGATTATCCGATTATAGACACTATTCCAGCCCCAGGCCTTGCATGTGACATCTGATACTGGATCGCAATACGCAATACTACGTATACTACGCCTGTTATAGATTATATATTCCTTAAAGAATATTTCTGGAGAATTGGGAAGGCACGGTGCTTTGCTAGAAGCCAACCATGTCTTGTAAATAGATAAGAACGTGGTACGAGGTACGCATGTGTTAGGATAGTCCGACGACCGGATTTACTGCCAACATATCCAGGGATCTCATGGGTCGCTTCCCGAAGATTCACCGATGACGTATGACTCGAACATAATTAATCTGGGATTAATTAGAAGAGAGAGAAAATCAATCTAGGATTAATTACGTCGAGAATTTATCTGGGATAAAATTCAAATAAAAGAGAGAGAACGATTAATTCGGAATTAATCGATTAAATAATATATTCGCTATATTATATGAAATTAGATTTCATAACGGAATTAAAATTGGATTTTAATTCGGGCGAATGAATTAATTTAGAATTAATTCGCGAGCGATTTTAATAGTAATTTTGCTAGGCATAATTATTTAATTAAATTTGATTTAATTAAGTCGCAACGGAAAATTCGTTAATTCGGAATTACCGAACTCGAGCCTGGAATGTGTTTGCAGGCCCACTCGGGTTTTGAATTTAAGTGGGGCCCACAAGTCACATCACTTGTCTTCTCATCACTTTTTGGTGATGGAAGTAAGTAATGATTTGTTTGTGACTTACCAAACACTCAACGTTTTGAATGATGATAGACTGTTACCTAAACTTGATTTTGGTATATGGTTTTTAGATTTTAGAAATAAAAAACAAGTCAACACATCACACTTCTTCACTCTCTCTCCCAACAGAATTCTGTATTCTTCATTTTCTTCACATTGCCGTGAGATACAAAGGGAAAATTGGAAATTTTGTTGCAAAATTTTCAAGAGCTAGCACTTACAAGGATTCATACAAAGGTGATAGGGAAACATCCCTTGAGTTTGGAATTCAAAAAGTTAAAGCTTGGAGCTTGATACACAACTTGGAGGAGCTTGGAACAACTTCAAAGAGAGCAAAAATTTTAAACTCTACACATCCTACAACCGATCAAAGTGAGTATATTTCCGCTATACTTCTTTAAGTATTCACATGATTTTATACTTGAAATGATCTTGGTTTGACCTTAGAAACCCAACAATTGGTATCATGAGCCTATTCTGAGCATGAAATGAAATTAGGGTTCTTAATCTAAAATTTGGGTATTTTTTATTTGAGCATGAATTGATCAAGTTGTTTGTTTGAGTATGCTTAGATTATGTGGGCCAAGTTGGTTTTGAAAAATTGGATTGGATCCAAATTGGTCTAAAACCATTCCATTAAGTGGGCCAAAATTAATTTTGTGGCAAATGGTGATTCCTTATTGGGCTTTGGTTACCAAAGTCCATGCCTTAAGAAATTAATTGAAAGCCTATTGGACTTTAATTAAATTGAAATTGGATGTTAATTGGGCTTTGAGACCCATTAAGATTAGATTTAGAATCTAAGTCGTAAAGACACATTATTAAAGTGTAATTATTTAATTTGGAATTAAATAAAAAATTAGTATTGAATACAAAATAAATTGGATTTAAAATTGTAGTTGATATAATTCAAGAATTCGTACTTTGAGTACTTATTCTTAAAATGAGTTGGACTCGCGCAAATCAAATCGTTGTTTGAACATTGGATGATCACTTAATTCAGAGATTAATTAATTGGATTAGATTGATCGAATAACATGCTTTGTGTGAATACAGGGATGTGTTGTATGAATAATGTATATCGGATGGATATTAGATGGGTGAGGGTAATTTTGGAAATTGTTGTAATAAATTTAGAATTTATTAAATTGGACCTGCGTGTCCAGCCTTTATCTCTCGATTCTTTGTAATTCTCTTCTCACCAATTCCCCTCAATGTAATGAGGTTTCATTGATGTATTATGTAATTGGGTAGAAGTTAGAATATTGCTAGCCAAGGAGAGGAAATAGAGTGATTTATTCTAGGAACAATTTGTGAGATATCCATCCGCATATCATTATTAATTTATTTATCGCGCCTTATTATGCTTTTAGAATGCATGCTTAAGGGTGTGTGATGAGACCTAATCAAAGATAATTATTTGGTTGCCAATTACGCGAAAAACCCTCAATCAAATATTAAGCGTTTTCCTTCCATTGAATGATTCATTCTCAAGATCCAAGATTGGCATTGGTTTGTTGGCCAAAGTCAAGACCTTTGTCCATCGCGGATGTGTTTTAATCATGAAGGCTTTGTTCCATATCGTATGTCTTCCCCAAGTTGTGATTTGTTGGCCAAAGTCAAGATCACTTCTTGTTCATCGACATCGATTACGAAGCTTTCCAAGGTCAATGGGTCTCGCTTAACTGGAATCATTAAGCTTGTTGAGCCAAAGCCAAGGCTTAGTTGATTCAGAGGAAAAAGGTTAGGAAAATATATTGGATATATTGGCATATATATTGTATATATGTTTCGGACTTGGAGGTCCACCTACCGGATCTTGGAATTGGATGAGATCCAATTGATCTTAGAGATCTACCTAGTTAAATATCATTAAGCTTGTTGGCCAAAGTCAAGGTTGTGTGTTATTTAACGGGATCCTAGCCCACTAGGAAACTAGGTTTCCCGAGTACTCAACAGAGGGTTAGAGGCTCGCCGAAAAATAGTGAGAGGCCAGTATTGAATTTGCAATTTCGTTCAAATACTTGGCATTACGCGCTTTCAAATTATTTCGTCAATTATATATTTATTAGTTGGACTAATGTTTTATTATTTTTCTTGTAACAGTTGGACTGTACCCAAATATCGTTAATTGAATAGTTTGACTATTGCAATTAAGATGACTAGAAAGATCGAAGTTAGAGACATTATCATGGGTGAAAATGTCTTTAATGGCGTGAACTTTCCTGATTGGGATATCAACCTCAGGATTATCTTGGGGGCTGAGAGGATGCTCTATACGATAGAGAGACCTATCGGGCCTAAGCCCAGAAATGAGCAGCCGCTTGAGCTTGAGTTTTGGAAGACTCATAGCGATGACAACTCAACTGCTCAGTCTGTCATGCTCGCTGCGATGACCCCTCAATTTCATCGCCAAAATAAGGGATTGGATCCCTATACTATGATGGCAAAATTGAAGGACCTTCATCGATCTAACTTTAGATCACAAATGTATAAATTGCAGAAAAAACTCTTTCGCTCACGAATGTCAGAGGGTACATCTATTGAGCACCATGTGTCACAAATGATTGCTGACATTGAACAGCTTGGTCAGCTAGGCATAACATTTGAGGCTGAGACTTCTATAGATTTGATCTTGCAGTCTCTTCCTGACAGCTGGAGCGGGTTCATCATGAACTACAATATGATGAACCAAGACTGTACTCTTGGAGAGCTGATGAAGGGAAAAAAGTGCGAGGTGCACTTCGCTTCAAGATCTCAGTCTCCCAAGGCTTGGCCGAAGGCAACTAGAGGTGTAAAGAGGAAGAAGAAGAAGAAGGGCAAGGCCAAATCGTTAAAGTCTTCTGGGAAGGCCAAGTACAAATCCCAAGATGTATGCCTGCAGTGTGGCAAACGGGGTCACTGGAAGCGTGACTGCCGTGAGTACAAGGTGCACATGAAGGAAATCAAAGCGGGCAAGACACCGGCTTCAGGTAAGTTTGTTATAGAAATAAACATGTCTACTTCTAGTTTTAAAAATTTGATTTTTGATTCTGGTTGTGGTAATCATATATGTACTGATGTGCATGATCTGCGGATTAGTAGGAGACTGGCCTCATGAGAGATTGACCTCCGCGTTGGATATAGGACTCGATTCGTCGTTTTGGCCGTTGGGACTTATATTTTGGAACATCCATCGGGGCATTGACTTGATCTTTCAGTCTGTTATTATGTACCTAGTTTGACTAGGAATATTATATCTGTATCTTTAGTGGCCCAATGTGGCTATACTTTTGTTTTTAGAAACACTGGGTGTTTTGTGTATAAAAATGATATGGAGATATGCAGTGTTGATGTGAATAATGGTCTTTATATTTTGAATATAAATCAATCTCAAACATATAATGTAACAAACAAAAGGCTTAAATTAAGTAACAAATATGAAACTTATATGTGGCATTGTCGTTTGGGACACATTAAAATGACTCGCATATCCACACTTTCGAAGAGTGGGTACTTGGACGGATTTGATCCAAATTCATATGACGTTTGCGAATCTTGTTTATTAGGAAAAATGCCTAAAACACCTTTTAGCGGTAAAGATGCATGTGCTACCGAACTGTTAGCCCTCGTTCATAGTGACGTATGTGGGCCAATGTCTAGCCAGGCTAGAGGTGGATATGAATACTTTGTAACCTTTACAGAGGATGCATCGCGTTATGGTTATGTGTATCTTATGAGACACAAGTCGGAAATCTTTGAGAAATTCAAAGAATTTCGACACGAAGTTGAAAAACAGACCGGCAAAAGTATTAAAACATTACGGTCAGACTGTGGTGGAGAATACTTGAGCAATGAGTTTCTTGATTACTTGAAAGAGTATGGTATTCTTTCACAGTGGACTCCTCCCGGAACACCGCAATTAAACGGTGTGTCCGAACAGAGAAATCGAACTTTATTGGACATGGTAAAGTCGATGATGAGTCGCACAGAGCTACCTATTTCCTTCTGGGGATATGCATTGAACAGTGCAATACTTATTTTGAATAAGGTTCCGTCAAAGTCTGTTAAACAGACTCCGTACGAGATATGGACAGGAAAGAAATTGGGTTTCTCATTCCTGAAGATTTGGGGATGCTGGGCATACGTCAAATGTTTGGAAGGTACCAAACTAGAACCCAAATCAGATAAATGCCTATTTGTAGGATATCCTAGGGAAACCAAAGGATATTACTTCTATCACCCACAAGAGAACAAAGTATTTGTTGCTCTACATGTGGTTTTCCTTGAGAAGGATTTCCTAAATGCAGTGGTAAGTGGGAGGAAAGTAGAACTCGATGAAAATCAGAGTGATACTGTTCCTGGCATAGAATACTTAACAGAACATGAACAGTTCATCAAGGATGAGACTGTACCACAATCTTCGAATACACAAGAACCGTGTAGGTCGGAGAGAGTCAGAAAATAACCTGAGAGGTATGGGTTTCTAATCTCACATAATGTGGATATTAATCTTATTGAGGAAGACGAGCCGGCTACGTATGAGAAAACGATACAAGGTATCGACTCCGATTTATGGCAAGATGCCATGAAGTCCGAAATGGATTCCATGTACACCAACCAAGTTTGGACACTGGTTGATGCACCCGAAGGCGTAAAGCCTATTGGTTGCAAGTGGGTCTTCAAGAAGAAGACCGACATGGATGGAAATATATAAACGTACAAAGCTAGGCTTGTAGCGAAAGGGTATCGTCAATGACATGGTGTCGATTACGATGAAACTTTTCACCTGTTGCCATGATTAAATCCATTCGGATTGTGCTTTCTATTGCTGCATATTTCAATTACGAGATATGGCAGATGGACGTCAAAACTGCTTTCCTTAATGGAAACCTTTTGGAGGATGTTTATATACAACAGCCTGATGATTTTGTCGTATATAAACATGTAGAAAAGGTTTGCAAGTTAAATCGATCCATTTATGGATTGAAGCAAACATCGCATTATTGGAACCAGCGTTTTGATGAGATCATAAAAGAATATGATTTCGTTCAAAATGAGGATGATCCTTGTGTATATAAGAAGGTTAGTGGGAGCGCACTGACATTTATTATCCTTTATGTCGATGATGTATTGCTTATAGGTAATGACATTCCTATGCTACAATCGGTGAAAGCTTGGATTTCGTTAAAATTCTCCATGAAAGATCTTGGAGAAGCAGCCTTTATTCTCGGAATAAAGATCTACCGGGATTGAAAGCTGCTTGGACTCTCCCAGAGCACTTATATTGATAAAGTGTTGAAGAGATTCAACATGGAACAGTCTAAGAGGGGACTGTTGCCAGTGTCACATGGCGTCACTCTATCTAAGGACATGTGTCCTAAAACTCAAGATGAGAAAGACAACATGAGTCAGATCTCATTCGCCTCGGCAGTCAGATCGATCATGTATGCCATGATATGTACACGACCTAATGTCTCGTATGCTTTGAGCATATGTAGTCGCTATCAGGCCGATCCAGGTGATGGTCACGGGATGGCAGTTAAGAACTTCCTTAAGTATCTTAGACGAACTAAGGATGCTTTCTTAATCTATGGAGATGGAGAACTTGAGGTAATTGGGTTTACCGATGCAAGTTTCCAAACCGATAAAGATGACTGTAAGTCGCAATACAGGTATATATTTTGTTTGAACAACGAAGCAGTAAGCTGGAAATCTTCCAAGCAAGAGACTGTTGCCGATTCAACAACAGAAACAGAGTATATTGTTGTAGCTGAAGCAGTAAAAGAGGCAGTTTGGATCCGTAAATTCCTAATTCGATTAGGAGTAGTTCCGTTAGTAGCTTAGCCTGTTCTATTGTATTGTGACAATAACGGGGCTATAGCGCAGGCTAAGGAACCGCGGTCTCATCAACGATCCAAGCATGTTCTTCGACGTTTCCATCTAATTCATGAGATCATACATCGTGGCGATGTGAAGATCGAGAAGGTCGCATCAGAGGACAACATTGCAGATCCGCTGACGAAAGCTATTCCTCAGTAAAATTTTGAGCGACATGTACATAGTTCAGGTGTTAGATGCTTGAGTGACTGGCTATAGGCCAATTGGGAGATTGTTGGACAATTATGACCCATAGCGTCACTATTTGTAAAAGACATTGTGGTTTTTGTACAAATTAACTGTGTGACAATGGAAATTGTTATTTTATCATTTTGTAATTAGATTACTTAAATATATAAATGATAAAAGTCCTTATGATTAGTTTCGGATTATAAGATATGTGACAATATCAATCTACAAAGGTTTAATCATTAAATATCCCTAGTCGTAGTATTATCGAGACTGCACATCGATAATGCAGAATAGACTAGTATTGCACTTGTGCATGTTATGGCAGCGCAACATCATAGTTCTCATATATTTAAGTATTGGATACTTATGCAAGTGTGATAGAAGGTTGTGTATACCGATGGTACGGAAACAATATCGCTCTGGATAGACACCGCTGAATCCCATTGGTAGTATGACTATGTGTCTATGGGAATCCGCTTCAGGGTAGGTGTATTTGGTCTTAACCTGAGACTTGCCTCGCTAGTACTTGCGAAAATCAATACGCTTTTGTTTTGGTCATCCGGGACTTTAACAGGTTCTGTGTACGCCTCTTCTGGGTTTATTGAGAATCGTAGTGTATTGGGTGTGATGTCAACACGGAAGTATCACTGCAGTCATATGGAGATGATGATCACGCATGGATACATAACCGGTTCTCTATTATGTTGCAACTATCGGGATGATATGACAAGGTCATGATTATCCGATTATAGAGACAAGTTGCTTGTGATCCGATATATGCTTTGTACGGGACAGACACTATTCCAGCCTCAAGCCTTGCATGTGACATTTGATACTGGATCGCAATACGCAATACTATGTATACTACGCCTGTTATAGATTATATATTCCTTAAAGAATATTTCTGGAGAATTGGGAAGGCACGGTGCTTCGCTAGAAGCCAACCATGTCTCGTAAATCGGTAAGAACGTGTTACGAGGTACGCACGTGTTCGGATATTCAGACGACATGATTTACGGCCAACATATCCAGGGATCTCATGGGTCGCTTCCCGAAGATTCATTGATGACATATGACTTGAACATAATTAATCTGGTATTAATTAGAAGAGAGAGAAACTCAATCTAGGATTAATTACGGTGAGAATTTATCTGGGATAAAATTCAAATAAAAGAGAGAGAACGATTAATTCGGAATTAATCGATTAAATAATATATTCGATATATTATATGAAATTAGATTGCATAACGTAATTAAAATTGGATTTTAATTTGGGCAAACGAATTGATTTCGAATTAATTCGTGAGCGATTTTTAATAGTAATTTTGCTAGACATAATTATTTAAAATTAACGAACTCGAGCCCGGAATGTGTTTGCAGGCCCACTCGGGTTTTGAATTCAAGTGGGGCCCACAAGTCACATCACAAGTCACATCACTTGTCTTCTCATCACTTTTTGGTGATGGAAGTAAATAATGATTTGTTGGTGACTTACCAAACACTCAACCTTTTGAATGATGATAGACTTTTACCTAAACTTGATTTTGGTATATGGTTTTTAGAATATAGAAATCAAAAACAAGTCAACACATCACACTTATTCACTATCTCTCCCAACCGAATTCTCTCTTCTTCATTTTCTTCACATTGTCGTGAGATACAAAGGGAAAATTGGAAATTTTGTTGCAAAATTTTCAAGAGCTAGCACTTACAAGGATTCATACAAAGGTGATAGGGAAACATCCCTTGAGTTTGGAATTCAAAAAGTTAAAGCTTGGAGCTTGATACACAACTTGGAGGAGCTTGGCACAACTTCAAAGAGAGCAAAATTTTTGAACTCTACACATCCTACAACCGATCAAAGTGAGTATATTTCCACTATACTTCTTTAATTATTCACATGATTTTATGCTTGAAATGATCTTGGTTTGACCTTAGAAACCTGTTGGATAATTATGACCCATAGCGTCACTATTTGTACAGATCATGGTGTTGTTGTACAAATTACCTATGTGACAAAGGAGATTGCACTCTTATCATTTGTGATTAGATCACCTAGATATATAAATGATGAGAGGTCCCTATGATTTGTTCCTGGATGGAGAATGATATGAGACAGTATCAGTCCACAGAGGATAAATCATTAAATATCCGTAGTCAGAGTATTATCGAGATTGGACATCGATAAATACGTAAAAGACTAGTATTGCACTTGTGCGCGTTGTGAGGGCACAACGTCATAGTTCTCATATATTTGGGTATAGGATACTCATGCAAGTGTAATATGAGGTTGTGTTTCAACGATGGTACGGGAAATAGCTTCGCTCTGGATAGACCAACTCGGAATTCCATTGGTAGTATGACTATGTGTCTATGGAAGTCCGAAATCAGGGTAGGTGTATTTGGTCTTAACCTGAGACTTGCACCGCTAATACTTGCGACAATCAATATACTTTGGTTGCGGTCGTCCAGGGCTTTAACAGGTTATGTGTACGCCAATGCTGGGTATATTGAGAATCATAGTGTGTTGGGTGTGATGTCAAGACGGAAGTGTCACTCCAGTCATATGGAGATGATGGTCACGTCAGATACGGGACTGGTTCTCTTAAATACTGCAGCTATCGGGATAAAATGACAAGGTCATGTTTATCCGATTATAGAGACTAGTCACCAGACATCCGACATGTGCTTCGTACGGGGAAGACACAATTCCATCCCCAAGCCTAGCACGTGATCATCCGATACTGGACAGAAATACGCAATACTACGTATACTACGCCTGATACAGATCCTTTAATCCTGTAAGGATATTTCCGGAGAATTGGGTAGGCATGGCACTTTGCTAGAGGCCAACTTTGTCTTGTAAATCGGTATAAACGTAGTACGAGGTACTTATGTGTTCAGATAGTCCGACGACCGAATATACTGCCAACATATCCGGGGATCTCATGGGTCGCTTCCCAAAGATTCACCGATGTCGTATGACTCGCACTCTAAATTAATCTAGGATTAATTAAAAAAGAGAGAAAATTAATCTGGGATTAATTGCGGAGATATTTTATCTGGGATAAAATATCATTAAAGAGAGATAACGATTAATTTGGAATTAATCGATTAATTAATATATTTGATATATTAAACGTAATTGGATTTTGATGCGGAATTGAAATTAGATTTTAATTCGGGCGAACGAGTTAATTTAGAATTAATTCGTTAGTGATGTGAATAGTGATTTCGCTAGGCGTAATTATTTAATTACGACGCAACGAAAAATTCGTTAATTTGGAATTAGCAAACCCGAGCCCGGGATTATTTGCGAGCGCATTCGTATTTCGAATTCGAGCGCGGCACGCAAGTCAAATCAAGCGTCAAATCACTAGTCGCATCAAGCGTCAAATCACATGTCAATTTGAGTGATGTGACACTTGATTTGATTGATGGATGGATTGATTGATGGAAGTTGATGGCTAGCATTTAATGCTATTTTAGAGCCAAAAAATTGTGTTGACTTTTGGAAAGCTTTTACACAAATTGTGTATATGTTTATTATTTGTTTTTGGAAATCAAATTAACCTTATACACAACTTCCCTCTTTCTCTCTCTTTCGGCAGTTCACTGCCTATTCTTCACTGGTTCAGTTTTGGCGTGAAGAAGTGAAGCTTGAGTGGTGAGATTTGTGGCAAATTTCTAGAGAGCTAGCACTCCGAGAGACATGCGAAGGTGATATGGAAGTCCACCCATGAGCCGGGAACCATTCGACGAAGCTTGGAGCTTGACGAAGGACCAAATGGAGGCCAAACCAGTGAGTTATTTCTGCTCACTGCCGAACCAGTTCAAATGCAGAATCTGAAATTTTTGTTGCTTCTGCGTCGCTCAACCGATCGATGTGAGTATTCCGAAACTTCCTCGATTGTTATTCACACATGTTTTCATGCTTATTATTGATCTTGGGACCTTAATAGAAACCAACAATGACATCTAGAGCAAGGTTTGAGCATGAAATGTTTTAGGGGTTAAAATTTGGGTAAAATTGATTTTGAGCATAAATTATGAAATTGGATGATTAAGTATGCTTGAATGTGTTTTATGTGATGATTGATTGGATCAATTTGTTGAAATAATGTTTGGAACATTTTTCCCCAAATATTTAGGCTTGGCCGAATGTAGTGCCCTAATGTGTTCTTAGTGATTTTGATTTTTTAATTCATTGGATGAGTTAGAATCAATTAGGATATTGATTTAATGTCGATTGTGGGATTAATTGTATTGAAACCAAATCGGATATAAAATCCCCCCATTGGCCGAGACTTTGGAAGCATGTAATTGGGTTTGATTTTAATCAAAATGTGTTGGACATGTGATGATGAAAATGAGCATGATTAATTGTGTATATTGATGTTTTAGAAATGTTAATTTGGGTAATTAATCATGTTATACACTTTGGTAATTAAATTGGGAAAATTGGATTTTTGGAATTTAATTATTTGGGCCTTAAAATTGGATTTGGGCTTTAATGTTGTAAATGGGCTTGTTGGGCTTTGTTGTACAAAGTTGGGTTTAGGCAAAACTGGTTGGATCCAATTGGGCCCAAAACCGCCTCCATAAAGCCCAAATACGACTTAATGAACCTTTAAAGTTTAATTGGGCCTAATGGGCCAAGATTGATTTCTAGGCTTATGGGGTAACTCCCGGATTGGATTTTGGTTATCGGTTTGACCCGAGTTGACCAAAAGTCCACGCCTCAAGAAATTAATTAAAAGCCCATTGGACTTTAATTAAATTGATGTTGGACGTTAATCGGGCTTTGAGACCCGTAACGATTAAATTTGGAATTTAAGTCGTAAAAGGTTTATTATTAAAGTGTAATATTTAATTTGGAATTAAATAAGCGAATTAGAATTGAATGCATATTAAATTGGATTTAATGAAGTAGTTTAATTTAATTCGAGAATTCGTACTTTGAGTACTTATTCGCAAAACGAGTTTGACTCGAACAAAATAAAATCGTTGTTTGAACATTGGATGATCACTAATTATCAGATTAATTAATTGGATTAGATTGATTGATAACATGCTTGTGTGAATACATGGTTGCGATGCATGAATAATGTATATCGGATGGATATTAGATGGGTGAGACAATTTTAGAAATTGTTGTAATAAATTTGATTTATTAATTGGACCTACGTGTCCAGCCTTATCACCTCATTATTCTTTGTATTCTCTTCTCACATATTCCCTTCAATGTAAATGAGATTTCTTTAGAAGTGTAGTGTAACGGGTAGAAGTAAATGATTGTGCTAGCGGGAGAGAGAAAGGGAGAGATTTGATCTAGGATCAATGTGTAAAGTAAATCATTATTATTTTATTATACGCGCTTTATTATGTGTTTAGAATGCATGTTTAAAGGTGTATGATGATGAAACCTTAACAAAGATAATAAATTGGTTGCCAATTTGCACGCGAAAAACCCTCAAACAATATTAAGCGTCTTTGCTTCCATTGAGTGATTCTCACTCAAGATCCGAGACTGGCATTGGCTTGTTGGCCAAAGTCAAGGCCTTTTTTCCGTCGGGGATGTGTTTGAATCATGAGAGCTTTGTTCCATATTGGTGCCTTGTCCAAGTTATGGTTTGTTGGCCAAAGTCAAGACCACTTCTTGTCCATCGACATTGATTACGAAGCTTTCCATGGTCAATGGGTCGCGCTTAACTGGGATCACTAAGTTTGTTGTGCCAAAGCCAAGGCTTAGTTGATTCAAAGGAAAAAGGTTAGGTAATACATTGGATGTATTGACATATATAAGATATATGTTTCGGACTTGGATGTCCCCCTACCGGATCTAGGAATTGGATTGGATCCAATCGATCTTAGAGATCTACCTAGTTAATTATCATACAATTTGTTGGCCAAAGTCAAGATTGTGTGATATTTAACGGGATCCTAGCCCACTAGGAAATGCTGTTTCCCGAGTACTCGACAGAGGGTTAGAGGCTCGCCGAAAAATAGTGGGAGGCAAGAATTGAATTTGCAATACTCGTTCAATTACTTGCCATACGCGCTCAAACAAATATCAATTCGTCAAAGAAATTAAATGTTAGTTGGACTAATATTTAAATGTTATTTTTTAATAAATAGTTGGACTATATTCAAACTATTCATTTATAGTTGATTTTATAATTGGATTATAGTAATCAATATAATTGATTTTAATCTATTAAATTATAGTTGATTAAATAGTTGGACTATTGTAATCATTATAATAAATAGTACCTAAATCGTTGATTAAATAGTTGGACTATTAAAATCAAGATAATAATTGAAAGATTGACGTTTAATACATAATCATAGGGAAAATGTATTTAAATGGTTTAATTTTCAAATTGAGAATAAGTTTCAGGATGGTCCTGGAAAAATAATAAGTTACTTTATTTGATAAAATAACATATTATGCCTAAGCCCGGAGTTGAGCAATTAGTAGAGCATGATCTTTGGAAGATTCAAGTAATGATAACTTAAGTGCTTAATCCATTATACTTACCGCAGTAGACTCCTTAATTTCTGAATCAGAACTAAGGATTAGATCCTTAAAGTATGATAAATAAATTGAAGGATCTTCAAAGAATCTATTCTTAGATTTTAAAAGTACTAAAATTGCAATACTAAACTCTTGGAGAGTTAATGACTAATCTCAAGGAGATAAAGTCAAAGTTTGCAATAAGGCAAGTAGCGCAAGGCGCACCTTATTTCGATATTCTAGAAACCCGAGGCTTGGCCAAAGGCTTCTGGAATGTGAAAAAGGGCAAAGGCAAAATCATTATAATCTTCTGGGAAGATAAATGGCATATCCCAAAATGTCTGCCTAAAATGTGGCAAACGGGATCGCGGAAGCGTGATTGTCGTTTGGACAAAGCAGACATGAAGGAATTGAAGGATGAGCAAGGCTCTGACTTCAAAGATGATTGTCATAAATATGTTCATGACTAGTATTAAAATTGGATTTTAGATACTTAATGTGGTACATAATAAATATATATTGATGTTCAAAATCTATTTTGAACAGGATAATGACATCAATTGAGATTAATCTGCGATTTGGAAATGGGACGAAAGTTGATGTTTTAACCGTAGATACCTAAATTTAGGAACTACCTTTGGGTGTGTACCTGAATTAGTAAACTGTTATAATGTAACTAGTTTGACTAGATACATTATCTTTATATCAGTTTTTGACCCGCTGCGGGTGAACCTTTATATTCTAGAACACTAAAGTATTTTATTATATAAAGATGATATTGAGATAAACACATTAGATGTGAATAACATCATTTATATTTTGAATATAAATAAATCTAATATATATAACATGACAAACAAATAGCTCGAACTGATTTGATCAGATGAAACTTAATTGTGGCATTGATGTCTGGGACACAATTAAACAAGAATCGTATATCCACACTTTCGAAGAGTGGGTACTATGACTGATTTGATTCCATTCAAACAAAGTCTACGAATCTAGTTTATTGGGCAAAGTGCCTAAAACACATTTACTTGGTAAAAGTGTAAAAGCCACATATCTGTTAGCCCTAGTTCATAGTGAAGCAAGTGGGCCCATGTCTAGCAAGGCTAGATGTGGATATGAATATTTCGTGACCTTACGGATGTGGCATCGCGTTATGGTTATGTGTTTCTTTTGAAGAACACAAATCAGAAACTTTTACATTTTCGACACGAAATAGACAAACAGATCGGCTAAAGTATTAAACCGTCACGGTAAGACCGTAATGGAAAATACTTAAGAAATAAGTTTCTAATATACTTGAAAGAGTATATTATTCTTTCAAATGAGGACTCCTCCCGGAACACGTCAGTTTGACGATGTGTGCGAACTGAGTGGCCGAATTTTGTTGGACATGATAAGGTTAATCATGAGTCGCTCTGAGCTATCATTTCCTTCAACAGATAAGCATTAACAGTGCAAGAACTTATTTAGAATAAGGTTCCATAAAAATCTGTTAGACAGAATTCATATTAGATATGAATGGGAAATAAACCGGGTTTCTCATTCCTGATAATTTGGGTATGCTGGGCATATGTTTGGATGATGCCAAACTAAAACCCAAATTGGATAAGTGCCAAATGTAGGTTATCCTAGGGATACCATAAGTATTGTACTTATACATCTCACCAGAGAACAATGTAATTGTTGCTTGCCATGCAGTTTTCCTAAGAGGAATACCGATATGCAGTGGTAAGTGGGAGGATAGTAAAACTCGATGAAAATCGGAGTAATACTATTCCAGGCACCGAATCTTAATGGAACATAAATAGTTCATCAAGGATGAAACTATTACCAGTAATCTTCGAATACACAAGAACCACGTATGTCAGAGAGAGTTAGAAAACAACCTGGGGTATGGGTTTCTGATCTCACCTCATAAAGATGTCTATCTTATTGAGGTATACCAACTGACTACGTATGAGGAAGTGATACAAGATATTGACTTCCTAATTATGGCAAAGTGTTATATGATCTAAATGGATTCCATGAATATCAACAAGTTTGGATACTATTTGATGTACCACAAGGCATTGTGCCTATTGGTACTTATAAGTCTTCAAGGAAGACATACATGGATGGCAACATACCAACGTATAAATCTAGGATTTTAACGGAAAGGTATCGTTATCAACATTGTGTTGATTACGATTCAACCTTTTAAACTGTTGCCACGGTAAATCCATTTGGATAATTCTTGCTAATGCTGCATGTTTCATTTATGAAATATGACAGCTTTACGGGAAAATCGATTTCCTGAAAAGGAAACCTTTTGGAGGATGTTTGCAACATCCTGTCGGTTTTGTCGTACAAAACTAGCAAACAATGTTTGCAGGTTATTCGATCCATGTTTGGATTGAAGCAAGCATAGGTTCTTGGAATTGTCTTTTTGATGTGATCATAACAGTTTATGATTTAATTCAAAACAAAATGATAATATGTCATTTCTTGGAAACGATATTCCCATAATAAAATCGGTGAAAGCTTGGCTTTCGGAAAAATCTCCGAGAAATCGTACATTGAAAAATGTACGTGACCTGGTGTCTCATACGCTTTGAGCATATGGATTCACAAACAGGCCAATCCGAGTGATAGTCACTGGATTGATATTAAGAACATCCGTTAGTATCTTAGAGAACTAAGGATGTTCTCTTAATCTGTGGAGAAGGAGAACTTGGAGTGACTGGGATCACTACTGCAAGTTTCCTAAACCGATAAAATGACTATAAGTCGTAAAACGGTACTATACAGTTTGAATAGCGGAACAGTGAGCTGGAAATCTTCCAAGCAAGATACTGTTACCGAATAAACAACAAATGCAGGTTATTACTGCAGCTGAGGTAGCAATAGAAGCATTCTGGGTCAATAATAAATCTAATTAGATTAGATATAATTCTGTTAGCAGCTGAGCTAGGCTTGAGCACAGGCTAAAGAATTAATGGTCTCATCAACGATCCAGATATATACTTCGATATTCATCTGATTCGTTCGGATTATACATCGTGGCGATGTGATGATCGTATAAATCGCATCAGACGATAATCCTGCAAATCCGCTGACGAAATCATTTTCTCAGCAGTTTGAGCCAACCATACATAGTTCGGGTGTTAGACACTCGAGTGACTGGCTATAGGCCAAGTGGGAGATTGTTGGACAATTATGACCCATAGCGTCACTATTTGTACAGATCATGGTGTTGTTGTACAAATTAACTATGTGACAAAGAAGATTGCACTCTTATCATTTGTGATTAGATCACCTAGATATATAAATGATGAGAGGTCCCTATGATTTGTTCCTGGACGGAGAATGATATGAGACAGTATCAGTCCACGAAGGATAAATCATTAAATATCCCTAGTCAGAGTATTATCGAGATTGGACATCGATAAATACGTAAAAGACTAGTATTGCACTCGTGCGCGTTGTGAGGGCACAACGGCATAGTTCTCATATATTTGGGTATAGGATACTCATGCAAGTGTAATATGAGGTTGTGTTTCACTGATGGTACAGGAAACAGCTTTGCTCTGGATAGACCCCCTCGGAATTCCATTGGTAGTATGACTATGTGTCTATGGAAGTCTGAAATCAGGGTAGGTGTATTTGGTCTTAACTTGAGACTTGCACCGCTAATACTTGCGACAATCAATATACTTTGGTTGCGGTCGTCCAGGGCTTTAACAGGTTCTGTGTACGCCAATGCTGGGTATATTGAGAATCGTAGTGTGTTGGGTGTGATGTCAAGACGGAAGTGTCACTCCAGTCATATGGAGATGATGGTCACGTAGGATACGAGACTGGTTCTCTTAAATGTTGCAGCTATCGGGATAAAATGACAAGGTCATGTTTATCCGATTATAGAGACTAGTCACCAGACATCCGACATGTGCTTCGTACGGGGCAAACATAATTCCATCCCTAGGCCTAGCACGTGATCATCCGATACTGTACAGAAATACGCTATACTACGTATACTACGCCTGATACAGATCCTTTAATCCTTTAAGGATATTTCCGGAGAATTGGGTAGGCATGGCGCTTTGCTAGAGGTCAGCCTTGTCTTGTAAATCGGTATAAATGTAGTACGAGGTACTTACGTGTTTGGATAGTCCGACGACCGAATTTACTGCCAACATATCCGGGGATCTCATGGGTCGCTTCCCAAAGATTCACCGATGACGTATGACTCGCACTCTAAATTAATCTGGGATTAATTAGAAGAGAGAGAAAAATAATGTGGGATTAATTGCGGAGATATTTTATCTGGGATAAACTATCATTAAAGAGAGATAATGATTAATTTGGAATTAATCGATTAATTAATATATTTGATATATTAAACGAAATTGGATTTCGACGCGGAATTGAAATTAGATTTTAATTCGGGCGAAAGGGTTAATTTAGAATTAATTCATTAGTGACGTGAATAGTGATTTCACTAGGCGTAATCATTTAATTACGACGCAACGACAAATTCGTTAATTTGGAATTAGCGAACCCGAGCCCGAGATTATTTACGAGCGCATTCGTATTTCAAATTCGAGCGCGGCACGCAAGTCAAATCAAGCGTCAAATCGCTAGTCGCATCGAGCGTCAAATCACATGTCACTTTGAGTGATGTGACACTTGATTTCATTGATTGATGGATTGATTGATGGAAGTTGATGGCTAGCATTTAATGCTATTTTGGAGCCAAAAAATTGTGTTGACTTTTGGAAAGCTTTTACACAAATTGTGTATATGTTTATTATTTGTTTTTGGAAATCAAATTAACCTTATACACAACTTCTCTCCTTCTCTCTCTTTCTCCTCTCTCTTTCGGCAGTTCACTGCCTATTCTTCACTGGTTCAGTTTTGGCGTGAAGAATGGAAGCTTGAGTGGTGAGATTTGTGGCAAATTTCTAGAGAGCTAGCACTCTGAGAGACATGGGAAGGTGATAGGGAAGTCCACCCATGAGCCGGGAACCATTCGACGAAGCTTGGAGCTTGACGAAGGACCAAATGGAGGCCAAACCAGTGAGTTATTTCTGCTCACTGTCGAACCAGTTCAAAGGCAGAATCTGAAATTTTTGTTGCCTCCGCGTCGCTCAAGCGATCGATGTGAGTATTCCGCAACTTCCTCGATTGTTATTCACACATGTTTTCATGCTTATTATTGATCTTGGGACCTTAATAGAAACCAACAAAATCCAACATATATTACCGTCCATTCGGATTCGGCTATGGAATTTACGTCCAGGTTTCCATCCTATATACCAATAGAATTTATTTTGCACTTTTTAAGATCAATATATTAGAATTCAAATTTTAAACCATAAAACTAATTAATCAAATTAATTATTTTTCCATGCATATCATAATCTAATTTAAACATTTTAAATCACATAAAATCATATTTCATGTCTATAATGACTATGCATCAAATGCATGTTATAGCATGTAAAATGCAAGAGTAGACAGCCTATGCTATACGACATGTTATTCAAACAATTCGAATTAAACAAACACATAACATAAAAATATTTTGCATTGACCGGGCTCTTATTTTTCCTATACTAATCTAATTAGTACAAAAATACCCAAGACATCCATTGGTCTTCAAATCACACTCCAACGTGGTGTTTGATACTTTTGCGACTTTGGTGCTCGAAATTACAAGAATTAAAATTTTACATTGGAAAATACAAATTACAAAAATTTTAAACAATGGTCTTATGGCCTTACATCCCAAAATCAAAACCAACTAAAAAATAAAAGTCGGAAAAATTTACGACCAATGAAAAATCCATTCATCACATGAAAAATAATAATCATTTATCATATGAATATTATATTGTGCCTACACATCTAAACATACATATAAATATTTACAACTCATATAAACATATTAAAAATAGTAACTTTAAATGAAAAGAGAAGGGTTAAGAACACTTTTCAACCTTGCTCTCGATGCCAATTGTAGGAAATGCTTTCCTCACGCAGCGGAAACAGTTTAGGCACACAGATCGGACATGAAAATTTTTGCTACCCTTCTCCTTTAATTGCCGAATGGAACCCGTAGTACCACTGAAGTTTTGCTACTGTTTTAAGCAAAATTTCAGCCCCGAAACAGCCCCCGAACAGCCCTCGAAACGCAGCACAAAATCGAACTGTTTTAGCACCCGCACCCGAAATACGTCCAGCACACTCCCGAACAACCCCTGAAATTGCGTGGACAGTGGCTGTGTTTTGGTTTTGATTTTTCACTTGAAATAGCCCCAACACAGCCCCAAAGCACCACTATATGTTCCCCAAAAAAACTAGATTAAAACAAAACCAAACCGGGTTCCGTTTCACCAAGCAAGGCGGCGACAATGAGCAATATGTAGCTTCACTACCGTGAACAAGAAAATAAGATGAAGATGAAGAAAAGTTTGACACCACAAAGTCTTCCGAGCTATGTCTCGTTACCAATGGAAACTTGTGTGGGCAAGACTCACAAAATAATCCATAAACTATTTAGTGATTAAGTCACACAATAATTTTTGTTTTTGTATTTTTATTTTTCTTGTGTTCTTCTTTTTCTTTCTTAACAATTGAGAGGTTTTGGAAGAAGATCAAAAGGTAGCTAGGGCTAGAACGAAGTCTTAAGCAAAAAAGAAAAAAACATTTTCCTTTTTATACTTAGGGTTTAATTTTACAAAATAAAACAAACCCTTCCCGTTTTTACCATTGTAAAAATCGGCCATGCATGTGTTAATTTAAAAAATTTTGTAACAACATATATACTTTCCATAAAGATAATATATGTTTCAAAAATAAAGAGTTAACACCTTATTAAAATGTGTAACTTCCAAAATAATGCCAAGGATTTCCAAAACCCAACACTTGAAATTCCAATAATGACTTTATTTAAATTAAATCAAATATAATTTAATTTTATGCATTTAATAATTATCATATAATTATTAAAATCATATATTAACTTTTAATATATAGTTCCAAGTGTGACAAAATATTATTATTAATCATATTAATAATATTTATACCTTTGTGCGTCAATATTTGTACAGATCACGGTGTTCTTGTACAAATTAACTAAGTGACAAAGGAGATTGCACTCTTATCATTTGTGATTAGATCACCAAGATATATAAATGATAGGAGGTCCTAATGATTTATTCCTGGATTGAGAATGATATGAGACAGTATCAGTCAATGAAGGATAAATCATTAAATATCCCTAGTCAGAGTATTATCGAGATTGGACATCGATAATACGTAAAAGACTAGTATTACACTTGTGCGCGTTGTGAGGGGACAACGTCATAGTTCTCATATATTTGGGTATAGGATACTCATGCAAGTGTAATAGGAGGTTGTGTTTTACCGATGGTACGGGAAACAGCTTCGCTTTTGATAGACCCCCTCGGAATTCCATTGGTAGTATGACTATGTGTCTATGGAAGTCCGAAATCAGGGTAGGTGTATTTGGTCTTAACCTGAGACTTACACCGCTAATACTTACGACAATCAATATACTTTGGTTTTGGTCGTCCAGAGCTTTAACCGGTTTCTGTGTACGCCTCTTCTGGGTATATCGAGAATCGTAGTGTGTTGGGTGTGATGTCAAGATGGAAGTATCACTCTAGTCATATGGAGATGATGGTCACGTAGGAAACGGGACTGGTTCTCTTAAATGTTGCAGCTATCGGGATATTATGACAAGGTCATGTATATCCGATTATAGAGACTAGTTACCAGACATCCGACATGTGCTTCGTACGGGGCAGACACAATTCCAGCCCCAGGCCTAGCACGTGATCATGCGATACTGGATCGACATACACAATACTACGTATACTACGCCTGATATAGATCTTATATTCCTGTAAGGATATTTCTGGAGAATTGGGTAGGCATGACGCTTTGCTAGAAGCCAACCTTGTCTTGTAAATCGGTACAAACGTAGTACTAGGTACTTACGTGTTCGGATAGTCCGACGACCGAATTTACTGCCAACATATCCGGGGATCTCATGGGTCGCTTCCCGAAGATTCACCGATGACGTATGAGTCGCACTTTTAATTAATCTGGGATTAATTAGATGAGAGAGAAAATTAATCTGGGAAAAATTACGGAGATATTTTATCTGGGATAAAATATCATTTAAAGAGAGATAACGATTAATTTGGAATTAATCGATTAATTAATATATTCGATATATTAAATGAAATTGGATTTCGACGCGGAATTGAAATTAGATTTTAATTTGGGCGAACGAATTAATTCATTAGCGATGTGAATAGTGATTTCGCTAGGCATAATCATTTAATTACATCGCAACGGAAAATTCGTTAATTTGGAATTAGCGAACCCGAGCCCGGGATTGTTTGCGAGCGCATTCGCATTTCGAATTCGAGTGCGGCACTAGTATGTGGACCAAATGGACCTATGGTTCCAAGCTCCAATAATCTCGAAATATTAATTAAGCTCTTAATTAAATATTCCAATTGATTAACTCAGGGTTATTCCACTAAAAAACCCGAAGTTACACTTTTGTTGCCGTAGATGATATATTAAGCCGAACTAAGTCGGTGTCCATCGATATAGTCACTACATATAAATTAACCCTTCACGAGTATCTCGTAATTAGAGTCGAGTCATAATTTCCGTTATACCCCTCTAATTATTTTTACCTTAAGTACCATTGATTCTCTAATGAATGATTTATTCATAACGATTTTGAATTTTAATCTTTCTATTCGTAATAGAAAGACTTGAGTTCTCTAACAATTCAAGTACCAAATCAACCCTTAAGAAAGATACTCATATACTTCTCGCAAGAAGGAGTGAACTCCATGTCTATGTAAAATGTTCCCAGCTACACAATAGTCCCTACCCCCAAAGTACGTAGCTATTGGTCGGGACTGCTACACCAACCTCACCTTTGTAAATCAAAGGACATAGCCTGCCATGTAGGAGTTCGTAGTACATTCAGGATTGGAATTAATTCATATATGACCATCTAGTAGATCGAAATGACTTTCTTTGTTTAACGGATATTAAAAGAATGTCATTTCCATTTGGTCGAGTCTTATATGATCACATCATGCATGGTGTCTTCATTCTCATGTCTCTACATGGACTATCCCGGATCAAGGTCGCCATACAATTATAAAATGGACCGCAGCTATAGATAAACCACAAAAAAAGTACCCGCTTTCTTTGCTCTCTATGGACTATTTAAGATTACTAACTTCAGACTTTAATCCTCTTGTGTATGACACTCATACACTAAGTCTGAAGGTACATAAGTAATCTAGGGTATTCAAGATAATTTATAATATGCGAATATTAAACAAACAATTTGATAAATGAATAATGCATCATTTTATTTCAAAAACACATAAAGCCGTTTACATTACTCATAACTCTAAGGCATACATCCCAACAATAAGGGGCTACTCTCCAGTATCATTGGTCCTCGAGAAGCCTGAATCTGTTTTAGTGTGGAACCTTATGTGTGAATAGCTTTAATCAATCCCAAATGACCTTCCAACCAGAGATAGGAACCAGTTGTGTGAATATACGACAGGGTGCCGATTTATTTTAAAAGTTAGATAAACCATTTGTTGAGGAATGATGAGGTAGTAAGCTGAAAATAATCAGGAACAAGAATAGAGGAATAATATTTTTGAGGCATGATAGTTATCTGAGACAAGTAAAGAACTAAGAGAGCTATGTGGCAGTCATAGTATTGAGTAGATGTTGTGGCATAGATATCCCAATCTGCTTGAAGTAAGGTTTAGGTCCCATACCAAAATCCGATCACATGTTGTGCACCCACCCTCCTGTAGTATTTCTTTCTGGCTCACCAGGCGATACTCATATTCTTTCAAAGATAGCCTTCTTATTCCGAATAAATAAGTACACCCACATACCCTAACTCCTTTGGAAGCAATAAGCTATTTAGTCGAAGAGGTTATATGACACATAGTTAGGGCATTGGGAACAAAAATTATCTGCCCTTAAGATATAATCCATTTCCAATGAGATTGATAAGAATAATGGAAATCAATGAGCTACCTTATAAGAATTTGAAATCTTGTTCTTTCTCTTTTAATTCTTCCTTAAAAAGAAGACCAACAAACCCTAAAATTAAGTTAATTTTCTCTTGGTATACCACAGTTTTAGTTCTCATTAGAACTCAATATCAGATCCTATTAGTTGGAAAAGTTCCTTAAGGTGATTTAGAGACTTTTAGATGAAACATGTTCTTGATATCTATACGTAGATAAGTGCAAGATGGATTGAAGAGATAAAATGATCGTGGAATAGAGTAAAGCTAGTCATAGTTAGATAACCTTTTCCCAAAACAAAGTAAGCAAGTAACTAAAGAGAGATTTAGCTTCAAATTAAGATTACTGTCTACTAGAGAGCCTGACCTTGACCGAATGCAAAATGAGTAATGATTATCGAAGGGTATATCGCAATTTATGTCACATATTCATCGGTCATCATATGAATAATCTGACTTTTAGTTGCCAGAGGAGCTCAACCTCAGTTTCTGAGTAGTTCGATAGGTAACTTTGAGAAACATAAAATATTTTTGAGGTAATTTAACCAGTAATGTTTACAGAAATAAGTCGACCGTGGGATAAGAGCAAACTAATTGTATAAAAGTAGATATTTCTAAAATAGAATAAGAGAGTAACTAAGGAAGAATTGACTTCACCCTGAGAGAAAGGTCCTATAGGAAAGTATGACCCTTGTATAATTTATTAATGTAGGCAAACCTAATGGATGAGTTACTACGAACCTTTAAAGCGAGATACGTCGGGAAGAATATCGAAAGGTGTGTAGCAAGCTTATCAAAATTCCTAAGGATGTTCCTCGAGAACGTTAAGATATGATGCATAACTAGTATGCAGAGGGTATCAAATTATGGATGAGGCTTTAGGTCAGTACAAGCGAAGGGGTGATGGAATGAACACCTCGAAAGCTACGAAATATAAGTTGTGTACAAGCCCAAGCAGTAAAAATGGAAAGTAATAGATAGATTGACTCTATGATGGTAGTCAATAAGGATACATGATCAATAATTGATGAGTTCGGAAGATGAGGTTAGTATAATACTAGTTTCGCGCCATAACCTTTAGGCAGTTAACGTCACTAAAACGATGAGGACTGAGGAGTAACATATTAACAAAATGAAACCCTAGAGTTATGCCTATACCCACCCACCCATACTTCTCATATAGATAGACAAAAGTCAAATAGCTTGAATAGTCAGTTTAAGAAAAATAGCTAACAGCAAGAGGGTCTAAAATAACAACTTGAGGACAGTAATAGGAAATGAAAAAAATATTATTAGCACTACCTCTTGTGATTGGAATCTAACGGAGGGTCCCGTGACCACTAACGTGAGGAACGGATAAGTCGTGCGCAGCAGAACCCGCTCAAGATCAAATCCCGAGCGAATAATTTTTAATTTTTTTTTTTCGACAGTGACCAAAAATAGTGTATAAAATTTTTTTATCACAAATTTAAATTATTCCAATGTATTAAAAACATATGTCATCATATATAAATTTTTTCATACATCAAATTAATTACCATAAGCTCAATTAAAATATTTTACACACTTTAATAAATTTATCAACACTTGACAAATTTAATCCAAGCATCAAAATTATTTTCCAACACTTGAAAAAATAATCCAAGCATACAAAATTAATATATCAACTATATACTAATTTTTCCATACACTTTATTGCTTCATTTTCCTCACATACATGCTTCTAATTATTCAACACTTCCACAACAATTTTTCTCAACAAAAATCATCAACAAAACAACAATAAATTTACAAGTTAAATTTACCAACAATTGATTTCAAGCCTTGCCAATTGTTGAAGCTTTGCATCCAAAATTCACAAATCCTCCAAGCTTTGAACTTCCTTTTTTCTCCACCAAATTGAGCTTCTCCAAGAAAAAATCTTAGTGATCAAAAGGTGGTTTGATCACTCAAGAATGACAACCAACTTTTCCCCAAAATTCAACTCTTGAACTCTAGGAAAAATAAAGCTTCAAGAACACAAATTAACGCTCAACTCTTAAGGATTAATTCCATGTTCATGATGATTTATTTGGGTAATTTTGGTGAGTGATTTTGGCTTGATTTTGGAAAACAAAAATTGTTTTTTCTCTTGTTCTTGTTCGGCAGATGAAGCAGCCAAGAAGAAGAATTTTTTTTTTGTTTATTTCCTTGTCCTCTTCTTTCGACAGAAGGCAGCAGCGAGGTAAAGAGAGTTGTTCAAATTTTTTTTGCTTATTCTCATTTTGTTTTTAATTAAAATTAATTAAAGAAAAACAAAACCAAACCATAGCCATAGCCATTTAAACAAACCATGGTTCAAGGGAATCTTTTACTTACACCACATATTTCAAAAAATTAACTTAACCAAAGTTAAAAATTAATCTCACCAACTTAGTCAACTTAGTCACAATCAAATGATTTAGTTACTTTAACAAAAAATATTCAATTGCATTAACTAAAGTTACTGTAATTAATTAAAACATTTATTTGTATAAACCAAGTAATTAATTTTGTACATTAATTTAACAATTAAATTAATTTACTAATTAATTACTAATTTAATGTAAATCAAATTTACATTTATTATACAATAAACTTATATCAACTCTTGATATAAAATTAATTAATTCAATTCATCTCATGAATTATCGGATCAAACAATTTAATCCTTAAAACTCAAAAAAAATACTTTGTTAACATTTGACGAAAAGTCGCCATAGTGCCCAACGAGTAAACTTAATATAATGGAACACTCTAGGCTCACGTTCGGTTGTTACTTATATATATACATATATATCTCATATATTCGTACATATATTCATGAAGGCATGCCTACCTACAAATCATGACTAAAAACAACACGACACGTCAAACCATACAAGTCGAGGTTAAAACGTTAATGTATAATCCCTTCGTCATTACCGTCTCCAATTGAGTAAGGTTATAGATTTACTGTCAAAACCTTATCTACTCAATATTAAATAACTTTTCACAATCATATTCCATTAATAAATAATATATGTAAAACTCTTTTCAATATTATTAATATTGTTAAAGAAATAATTTCTTCAACGAACTTTTGGCCAAAAGATTTCCGGAATATCTGAAAAATTTCTGGAAACATAATCCAACCATATGGACTGACGAATCCTCATATTAACACACATCGATCTTCGTGAGTATCGGTCTATACCTAACAGTCATCCAGGGGTCAGACCATAAAAGGTCTCTGACATGCATGATATCAGGCACAGAGGATCACTCACAAGACCACCGTGGTGTCTCAAGTCAAAGGACCACAATAACTACTCAACTCGAAAAGACAACTATTGACAGTTTTATGGAATATCTATTAGTCATCTTTTATGAGTTTGTTCGATATTCATTACACTGATGAATATCCGCATTTCTATACGAACTTCCACTAAGCTCATATTCTGTTGAGACAAACCATATGTCCATTACATATATAGACAATGCACTAGTCTTACCAATATAATGACCGACCCATGTCAATATATCTAGACCAGGAATAATTTATATTCGAGAGAATGCAGGATATTTCTCAACACAATTTGCAACTCTTGCAACTATATCACCATATGTTATTACTCTCGGGTCTTTACTAATTTCATATAAGGTTCCGAGTGAAACTCGAAATCTCTAACTCTTATAGTAATCTAACACTTAGATTTACAATATATAAATAAAAGTAAGAAACTTACCATATAAATGAATAAATAATCATGATAAAGAAAATATTACATTGCATAAATAATAAATATTCATACAAAAAGTGAATGGTGCTCGATCATCATTTCCAACACTCCCACTTGATCTAGTGCCATTCACGATGGTATCTAATACCCATAGACTCCACGTGTTTCTCAAACAACTTGGGAGTTAAGGCTTTAGTCAGTGGGTCCGCTACATTTTCTTCAGTTCGTACTTTACAAATTATAATGTCACCTCTAGCCAAAATTTCTCTAATTATGTGATACTTTTGTTCCACATGCTTAGATTTCTGATGAGCGCAAGATTCATTGGCTTGAGCTATCGCACCATTGTTGTCACAGTATAATGGAATATGATCTACTATAGATGAGACTACTTCAAGCTCCGCAACAAATTTTTTGATCCAAACAGCTTCCTTTGGGGCTTCTGAAGCAGCAATGTATTCTGCCTCGGTGGTCGAATCAGCAGTCAAACCCGGCTTGGTGCTCTTCCAACTAATGGCACAGCCGTTGAGAGAAAACACAATGGTCAGTGTAACATCTGGATCAGATTGAAAATATGAATCTGTGTAACCTCTCAACTGTAAGTCATTTTCTCCATAAATGAGAAACTTATCCTTTCTACCCTTAAGGTATTTCAGGATATGTTTCACAGCCATCCAATGGTCCTGACCTAGATCAGACTGATAACGACTTGTAACACTTACAGCCATGCTGATATCAGGTATAGTACATAACATGACATACATTATACTACCAACAGCGGAAGGATAAGGCTGGCTAAGCATTTTAGCCATTTCATCATCTGTCTTAGGACACATTTTCTTAGACAGATGAATACCATGTTTAAAAGGTACATTGATTGTCTTACAGTCAACAAAGTTGTACCTTTCTAAGATCAAATCAATGTACTTGGACTGAGAGAGTCCTATAATCTTCTTTGCTCTATCTCTATAAAGCTTTATACCTAGTATATAAGAGGCCTCTCCCAAATCTTTCATGGAGAAATTCTTACTTAGATAGGCTTTTACAGATTGTAACATACCTATATCTTTTACGATAATGAGTATATCATCAACATAAAGCACTAAGAAGACTACCATGCTCCAACTTACCAAAATGATTCCTCTTCATTTTTAATGAAACCAGACGATCTGATCACATCGTCAAAACGAAGATTCCAACTACGGGAAGCTTTTTTAAGTCCAGAAATAGACCTTTTAATCCCTCGGGTTGTTCAATATGGATATCTTCCTCAAGATTTCCATTTAGAAAAGCCGTTTTCACATCCATCTGCCAAATTTCATAATCATAATGTGTGATAATAGCTAATAAAATCTTGATTGACTTAAGCATGGCTACATGAGAAAAGGTTTCCCAATAATCAATACCTGATTTCTGAGTATATCCTTTTGCTACTAGTCGGGCCTTAAAGGTTTCAACCTTTCCATCGGGCCTCCGCTTCCTCTTATAAACCCATTTACAATCGATAGGAACAATTTTGTCGGGAAGCAAAACCAAGTCCCAGACTTCATTATCATGCATTGAGGCAATCTCGGATTTCATAGCTTTCAGCCATTTCTCCGCATCGATGTCTAACATCGCCTCTATGTAGGTTAAATGATCATTTTCTTCGATTAAGAAAGCATCGAGGGCATCGTCAGATGTCGTCCTGTACCTGACAGTGGGTCTCGATATCCTTTGTGACCTACGAGGTGGTTGTGTCAAAGGTATCTCATCTTCTTGAACTTCTGTTTCTATCGTTGATTCAATGTTACTTTGATTGACTTTGTCAAGATCAATCATTCTATGATCTGCACTTTCTAACACAAATTATGTTTCTAAGAAATTTGCATTTCGAGCAATGAACAAATTTCGATTCTCGGGATCATAGAACTGATATCCCATGGAATTTTTAGGATATCTAATGAATCGATACTTGTACCCTCTAGGTGCAAGTTTATCCCGTTGTGCAACTTTTACATTGGCAGGACAACCCCAAATCATAACATACTTAATACTCAGTTTCCTTCCAGTCCATAACTCATACGGAGTGGTCGGAATGACTTTCGATGGAACTTTATTTAGAAGATGAGCGGCAGTTTCTAAAGCATGGCCCCACAAGTATATTGGTAGATCAGTAAAACTTATCATCGATCGAACCATATCTAACAAAGTTCGATTCCTCCTCTCAGAAGTGCGTGGACGAGCATACTGTATTGGTCATTTTACCTTGAATACAATATTCACAAACTGGTAAAGGTTCTATGGTTAGATCCGATATCACACCATTCTTAACTAGTTTGGTTAGGCATTTTATGCCTATATGACCTAATTGTAGGACACAGAAATCGGCGATGCTGTTCTAGGCTCGCGGCCTAGTCGGGAGTACGAAATAGCCCACAGAGGAACTAAACCGGAGAATAATGGAGTCGCCACCCAGTGTGAACCGAGAAAATGATTTAAGGCCGCACTCACCCCTCGCAAGGGAAGACCTCAAATCATTGGGTTCAGAATGGTCCCTTACTTGTGCCACTTGTAATGAAATGATTTGTCTAATAACTTAACCGAATCTATGCAACATATATGCTCAAGAATAACTTAGATCTAGTTCGCATTCATCAAAGTAAATCCTATGTCTAAGTTTGTATGCTTTAAACGTAAGTCATTACAACGGCAAGCATACAATATCACACAACGAACATGTTAAATCATCAACCGCAAAGAATAAATAAATAATCACTTAAACACAAACGTAAACCAAATTCCTAATGTGAGAAGCAAATCACTAAATCATGCATAAAGAAATAACATAATCATGCTTAAAAATAAATAACATACTAGACCTAATCATGCTAAATAAATAAATAATCTACTAGACTAAATCATGCTAAATAAATAAATAATCTACTAGACTAAATCATGCTTGAATACAAGGTTGGATGAAACGAAACATGTGTGTCTCTCGAATGGTACGTGGCATTGTATCCCGAGTGCAAACCGTAATACCGTCCATTCGAATTCACCTACGGAATTTACATCCGAGTTTCCATCTGATATACCAGAAGAGAGAATACATATTTCGTTCATCCAAAGGCCACAACATGCATCAAAAAACGACTCTCATGCGGAGAAAATAAATAAAATAATCAAAAGATGAATGAAAATAAATAAGGAATGTGCCCTCTGGCCTAACCTCTTTTGTCGTCTCTCGAAAGCGTGTACACGACCGTCGGAAGGTTTAATGCTCCGCAATTTCTCCTGTTCACTGGTTCACCGTTTTCCTTCGCTGTTTCGCTGTTTGGGCTGCTGTTTCACTCCTTTTCGCTACGGTTTTAAGG
This sequence comes from Zanthoxylum bungeanum, assembly GCA_019454045.1. NCBI lineage: Eukaryota > Viridiplantae > Streptophyta > Magnoliopsida > Sapindales > Rutaceae > Zanthoxylum > Zanthoxylum bungeanum. Next base: position 308,355 of record SKCR01000769.1, read on the forward strand.
TCAGTTTTTGTTGTGTTTTTGAGGCTATTTTGGGTTAATTCTGGGACTGTTTTCGGGGAGATTTTAAGGGTGTAGTTTCGGGACAGTTTATGGAATGTTTTCATGGTAAAATGAGGACTGTTTCAAGCAGTTTGCTGGCTGGTTATATGCGGCAGTTTGTGGCTGGTATATGCGGTAGTTTATTGGCTAGTTAGGGGGCTGTTTTGCGTGTATAAAGGCTGTAGGGTTGAGGGGAATTTTAGGCGTGAAGTGGGCAGTGAATTGAAGGGCAGTAACATGGATTAATGGGAGGCTGGTTGCGCGTTTGAAGGCTGCAGAGTGTATGCTTGTGGCGTGAATTGGCTGTGGATGTGCTATTGGTGGGTGGAGAGTCAATGGCTGCTACGTGGTTACGTGGTCAGGGAAGTGGGTTTGTGGAGTTGAAAGGGGATTTTGGTGTGATGACTTTGTGCGTGAGTGCAGTGAGGGGAAGCAAGCGTGAAGGCTTTAGGGTGTATTCTTTTCATTTGTTTTGTTTTTTTTGTGAGTCTGAGCTAGGGATGATAAGGTTGGGTTTGTGGTTCTTTTTATAGGAGAGGGTTGTGTTTATCCTTGTTTGAATAGGAAAGGGATTTGTGTAATTATGAGGGATATTTTTAATTAATGTGGGATAAGGAAAAATATTTTAATTAGGGAAGTGATTTGATTTGATTTGATTTGTTCTCTTTTGATTAGGGATATGACTTGATTTGTGTCTTTTAATTAGGTTTATGTAATTTAAGTGAATTAGGAAAGCTTTTGATGGGATTTTATTTGACTTTATTTAATTTTGGTATGTGATTTATTTAATTTGGGAAGGTGATTTGGTTTGATTTCAACATGTGTTTAATGTGTGGATTTTTTAGGGAAGTGATTTAATGGGCTTGGGCGTGTGGCTTTGGTTTTGGGCTAGGTGGTTTTGGGTCAAGGATGGATTTTAAAACAGAGGTCCAACGACCAAACCCGCAGCTAAACAAGCGAATTAAATCCGACAAGATGTCAAATTGACTCTTCCCTTCCGACATCCGTTTCCCGCGACTTCCACGACTTAAAGAGGTAGTGCCTCTAAATGAGACTCATCATCGGGAATTATATGCAAAAATGCAGTACCTACAGTCGCCCCCACTTTGATGGGACTTGTGCAGTGGGCCCTCGACCTTGGGACGCATCCCAGAACTGCAACCGACAACGGGGGCCCTCGACCCTGGGATGCATCCCGATACCGCTGACAATGTGGGCCTCGTCCTCAAACTGTTGATGTAGTGGGTCCTCGACCTTGGGACGCATCCCAGAACTACAACTGATAATGTAGTGGGCCCTCGACCCTAGGACGCATCCTGGAATTGCAACCGACAACGGGGGCCTCGACCCTGGGATGCATCCCAAACCCGCTGACAATGTGGGCCTCGACCCTGGGACGCATCCCAAAACTGAAACTGATGATGCAGTGGGCCTCGACCTTTGGACGCATCCCAATAACTGCAACCGACAACGGGGGCCTCGACCCGGGGATGCATCCCAATACCGCTGACAATGTGGGACTCGACTTTGGGACGCATCCCAAACTGATGATGATATGGAGTCCTCGACCCTTGGACGCATCCCAAATCTGATGTGGGCCTCGCCCTCGAATTGATGCTGATGTGGACCTCGCCCCCAAACTGATACTGATGTGGGCCTCGCCCTTGGGATTCATTCCTGGATTCATTCCAAAACTCTGGCGATGTGGGCCTCGACCCTGGGATTCATTCCAAAACTCTGACGATGCGGGCCTTGACCCTGAGATTCATTCCCGGATTTATTCCAAAATTCTGACGATGCGGGCCTCGACCTTGGGATTCATTCCAAAACTCTGATGATGCGGGCCTCGACCCTGGGATTCATTCCCGGATTCATATCAAAACTCTGACAATATGGGCCTCGACCCTTAGATTCATTTCCGGATTCATTCCAAAACTCTGACGATGCGGGCCTCGACCTTGGGATTCATTCCAAAATTCTGACGATGCGGGCCTCGACCTTGGGATACATTCCAAAACTCTGACGATGTGGGCCTCGACCCCGGGATTCATTCTCGGATTCATTCCAAAATTCTGAAGATGCGGGCCTCGACCCTGGGATTCATTCCATATTCATTCCAAAACTCTGACGATGCGGGCCTCGACCCTGGGATTAATTCCAAAAATCTGACGATGTGGGCCTCGACCTTGGGATTCATTCCAAAACTCTGACGATGTGGGCCTCGATCCTTGGATTCATTCCCGATACTGCTGACAATGTGGGCCTCGACCCTGGGATTCATTCCCGAATCGTTACTGTGAGGTGGTCTATTCCCGAACCGTGCTTCATTCTCAGAGTGCCATTCCCGGCTTGTTCATTCCCGAACCTTGCTCCATTCTCGGAGTGCCATTCCTGGCTTGTTCATTCCCGAACCTTGCTCCATCCTCGGAGTGCCATTCCCGGCTTGTTCATTCCCGAACCTTGCTCCATTCTCGGAGTGCCATTCTCGGCTTTGTTCATTCCCGAACCATGCTATATTCTCGGAGTGCCATTCTCGGCTTTGTTCATTCCCGAACCTTGCTCCATTCTCGGAGTGCCATTCTCGGCTTTGTTCATTCCCGAACCTTGCTCCATTCTCGGAGTGCCATTCCCGGCTTGTTCATTCTCGAACCATGCTCAATTCTCGGCTTTAGGGTGAATTCTTTTCGTTTGTTTTTTTTTTTTGTGAGTCTGAGCTATGGATGCTAAGGTTGGGTTTGTGGTTCTTTTTATAGGAGAGGGTTGTGTTTATCCTTGTTTGAATAGGAAAGGGATTTGTGTAATTATGAGGGATATTTTTAATTAGTGTGGGATAAGGAAAAATCTTTTAATTAGGGAAGTGATTTGATTTTATTTGATTTGTTCTCTTTTGATTAGGGATATGATTTGATTTGTATCTTTTAATTCGGGAATGTAATTTAAGTGAATTAGGAAAGCTTTTGATGGGATTTTATTTGACTTTATTTAATTTTGGTATGTGATTTATTTAATTTGGGAAGGTGATTTGGTTTGATTTCAACATGTGTTTAATGTGTGGATTTTTTAGGGAAGTGATTTAATGGGCTTGGGCGTGTGGCTTTGGTTTTGGGCTAGGTGGTTTTGGGTCGAGGATGTATTTTAAAACAGAGGTCCAACGAGCAAACCCGCAGCTAAATAAGCGAATTAAATCCGACAAGATGTCAAATTTGACTCTTCCCTTCCGACATCCGTTTCCCGCGACTTCCACGACTTAAAGAGGTAGTGCCTCTAAATGAGACTCATCATCGGGAATTATATGCAAAAATGCAGTAACTCAGCCCGGATGGTAACAATCTCTCCCTCATACGGGAATCTGATCATCTGATGCAAAGTTTAAGGCACGCCCCCAAGCTTGTGAAACCAAGGCCTTCCCAACAATAAAGCAAAAGTGGCTGGGATGTCCATCACTGTGAACTCAACCTCATATTCAATCGGCCCTACCTTGACCATAGCCACAAAGGTACCCTCAACTCCCCGCTTACTGTCATCATAAGCTTTAATAGTCATACTAGAGGGGTCCAAGTCTGTTGCTTTCATACCCAATCTTGCCAGAATTTTCAACGGGCACACATTGATGGACGAACCGTCATCCACCATCACACATGAAGTTCTCTTGCCCCTCACCTCGGCCCTGATAAATAGAGGCCTGTTATGATTTCTCCCCTCTGCTGGGAGTTCATCCTCAGAAAAAGATATCTGCAAAGCTTCTTTCTGAACCGACCCAACAAACATTGCGGGGTTGGCATCCTCCGGCACCACAATCTTGCTCAAAGCCTCAACCATAGCCTGTCTATGCTCCCGAGATGCACACAGTAGTTCCCAGATACTTACTTGTGCTCTAGTCTTCCTCAATTGCCTCAGCACTATATCCCTTTCAGTATTTTCTGCAGTCTCAACCACTTCTCTGCCATCTGTCAAAGCTTCCTTACCCTTTTCCGTCATATCATTGTAAAAACGACTGCTACGTGTCATTCCCCTTACTTCCTCCTCATCACTGCTAGAGAAATCAAGCCAAAAGTTTTTCTTCTGCTCAGTCTCATCTTCACTAGTACTATCCCAGATTCCCATGCAAAAGGCTTGAGGGTGAAAGGATTTCAGGACAAGGTCTTCTGGGAGGCCAGAATTGATCATATAGGCTGGTGGTGGTACAGCACGGTAGTTGGGTAAGGGGTTTCTGTGTGTGTCGGGCTGTTCTGTTTCTGGGTTGGGTATTTTCTTGGAGTCTATTAGGTCTTGGATTTCATGGCGGAGTCGGGCGCAGTTGTCGGTGTCATGGCCTTTTTGTTGGTGGAAGTGGCAGTAAAGGTTAAGGTTATAATGTGATGGTAGGGGATTGGGTAATGGTTTGGTATCCAAGGGTTTCAAGAGCCCTTGCCTCTTCAATTTCTCTAGCACCTTAGACAGGGGCCTTCCCAAGTTGGAAAACTGCCTGTTCCGGATAACAGCAACTTCAGCAGAAACGGGCTTTGTTCCCGATGTTCCCCCAATGGGCCTCCTGTTTAGACCATAGAATTTTCTATTCTCGGCCTCTTCTTCCTCAATATCCATGACAGTTTCCCTCAACTGCCGAAAGTCTGCAATCATGGAGGTCATCCTCCTCAATTTGCCGTAAATGGAGGGCTTGGTGCCCTTGATAATCATCTTGATCTGATCCTTCTCCGAAGGCCTGGTCTGCATTTTCAATAATTGACCCCTTCACCGGTCCACATACTCCTTAAAACTCTCCTCCGCTTTCTGCTTAACATTCTCCAGATCACGGAGTGACAGATCGATCTCCAAGTCAGTGACATATTGCTTCAGGAAAGCATCGGCCAACTCCCTCCAATCTTCCTTTACTTTCTTCTCCAAACTGTGGTACCACACCACGGGAGCTCCCTCGAGCGACATTCCAAACATTTTCTGTACCTGGCGCTGAGATAAGCCAACTGAACTCATGACTGATACAAACTGTCGGAGATGCACCCTCGGATCCCTATTCCCGTTGAACTTAGCCATATCCGGCATCTTGAACTGTGCAGGCAACTGTTCCTCAAAAGTCAAAGTGTCATAATGAGCGTATCCCTTTTTATACACTAAGGTACGTGCCAATGAGCTATGGTGTGTGACGGACTGTCAAATGGATTTCCCGTTGTAGATTCCCCAGAGGGAAGGTGGAGCGAGGCTCACTTAAATACCCAAGCCTCTTAGGCTCTTATCGCTTGGTGTCAGGAATAAACAACGAGTCCTCCAAATTAGTCCATCCCAAAGGCTACAAGTAGATGGTCATGTAGGTATCCTCACAGCTTTTCCTTCTAGAAAGGTAGTGAGTGAAGGAAGACACCAAACCATTACCTAGCCTCAAAGTGCCCTTGATTAAACCCTCACTTATCCACTATAGACATGGCCAATTAAAACATAAATCCACTCATTACAAGACAATATTTCGGGGCCAATTCTCATAATCCCCAGTGGAGTCGCCACACTGTAGGACACAGGCCAATTCTCATAGATTCCATCCTCGGAGTGCCATTCCCGGCTTGTTCATTCCCGAACCTTGCTCCATTCTCGGAGTGCCATTCTCGGCTTTGTCTATTCCCGAACCATGCTATATTCTCGGAGTGCCATTCTCGGATTTGTTCATTCCCGAACCTTGCTCCATTCTCGGAGTGCCATTCCCGGCTTGTTCATTCCCGAACCATGCTCCATTCTCGGCTTTAGGGTGTATTCTTTTCGTTTGTTTTTTTTTTTTTGTGAGTCTGAGCTATGGATGCTAAGGTTGGGTTTTTGGTTCTTTTTATAGGAGAGAGTTGTGTTTATCCTTGTTTGAATAGGAAAGGGATTTGTGTAATTATGAGGGATATTTTTAATTAGTGTGGGATAAGGAAAAATCTTTTAATTAGGGAAGTGATTTGATTTTATTTGATTTGTTCTCTTTTGATTAGGGATATGATTTGATTTGTATCTTTTAATTAGGGAATGTAATTTAAGTGAATTAGGAAAGCTTTTGATGGGATTTTATTTGACTTTATTTAATTTTAGTATGTGATTTATTTAATTTGGGAAGGTGATTTGGTTTGATTTCAACATGTGTTTAATGTGTGGATTTTTTAGGGAAGTGATTTAATGGGCTTGGGCGTGTGGCTTTGGTTTTGGGCTAGGTGGTTTTGGGTCGAGGATGGATTTTAAAACAGAGGTCCATAGAGCAAACCCGCAGCTAAACAAGCGAATTAAATCCGAAAAGATGTCAAATCTGACTCTTCCCTTTCGACATCCGTTTCCCGCGACTTCCACGACTTAAAGAGGTAGTGCCTCTAAATGAGACTCATCATCGGGAATTATATGCAAAAATGCAGTACCTACAGTCGCCTCCTGTAGGACACAGGACCTGGGCGACGCCGTTCCTAGGCTCGCGGCCTAGTTTGGGAAGTACTGAATAACATGGAGTCGCCACCCGGTGTGAACCGGGACAAAGATTTAAGGCCGCACTCACCCCTCGCAAGGGAAGACCTCAAACCGTTGGGTTCAGAATGGTCCCTTACTCATGTCACTTGTAATGAAAGGATTTATGTAATAATTTAATCAAGCTTAAGTAACACTTATTTCCAAGAGTATCATGCTTCTAAATTCTCATGTGTAAAATAAAACTTATGTACGCATTTCGCATATATCTTACATTTAAATTTGCATGCTTAACATATATCAAGATAGCAACTAACATACGACTTTACTTGCATATCACATTCAGGAAAGCACAAGCACACATATTAACCATACAAGCACACATGTCAACCATACAAGCACACATATGGGCACTTTTCCAAGTGGTACGTGGAATTGTAGCCCAAGTACAGACCGCACTACCGTCCATTCGGAATCGGCTACGGAATTTACGTCTGGGTTTCTTTCCGATATACCGCAAGAAATAATACTCAAATGTTATCATGACACAAGCATATGAATTGTAATATATCAACATATTTGCATTTATACATGTGGAGATACCTACTAGGAAAACTATGCATGAAATCTAATGAAAAAGACTCAGTTCAGTGTGTTCGCGTTCGTGTAGCGTTCATAAACGCGTTCGAACGGAAATGAAACAGAATGTTCACGTTCGAGTAGCGTTCGTAAACGCGTTCGAACGGATATGAAACAGAATGCTCACGTTCGAGTAGCGTTCGTAAACGCGTTCGAACGGAAATGAGACAGAATGCTCACGTTCATATGGCGTTTGTTAACGCGTTCGAACGGATATGAGGCAGAATGCTCACGTTCGTATGGCGTTTGTTAACGCGTTCGAACGGAAATGAGACCTGACACATGATAAGGCAAAAACACATGCGCGTTCGAGTTGCGTTCGTAAACGCGTTCGAACGGGAACAGACCTGATGCATGAAATGGGACGCAATACATAAACACAAAATAAAAGGGAGCGGCGAAGTACTGCCATAAAGGTGACCTTTTGGGGCTCTTGATCTCTCAAAGAGAGGACCTTTAGACCAACATACTAAGCCCATGCGCGTCACATCACACATACAAGAATAGAACCAATCATATCAACCAAGTATGCCCGATTGAACACATCTGACATCCAATCTAAACACACATCAACCGGCGTGGCAAAGCATCGTGGTAACGGGTTTTAACCCCTCCCCATAAGGGATCTTTCATTCCACTTACTAAGCCCATGCGCTTGATTGAACCATACATAAAAGATAAACTCAATAACATCAAACTAAGTATGCCCGATTGAACGTATCTCGCATCCAACCGAACACACATCAACCGGCGCGGCGAAGTAGTGTCACAACGGTGGCCTTTTCGGCTCTTTGTCTCCCAAATGGAGGACCTTTGAACTAACTCACTAAGCCCATGCGCTTGGTTGAATCATGCATAACTAAACAACATATTGAATTCAAGTAAAGAAAACTAAATAAACAAAAGCAACACAACAAAAGAAAGATGGTGCCGTTTACCCAAGCGGTACGTGGAGTTGTGGCCCGAGTACAGATCATATTACCGTCCATTCGGAATCGGCTATGAAATTTATGTCCGGGTTTCCATCTGATATACCGCGAGAGTTGACACATCTCTCATTCATCCAATACCCACAACATACATCATACACACAACGGATACCACAAATACAGAAAATATAATCAAAATAAATGACCAGAAAATAAAATGAGAATAAGTGTGAAAGATACCCTCAGGTCTAACCTTTTAAGCCGTCTCTCGGACTCGCGTTCCACGGAAATCGAAAGGGGGTAAAGCTCCGCAACTTTCTGGTCCACTGGTTCAACGTCCTAGCTCACTGCTTCGCTGTTTTGCTTACGGTTCGAACTCCGTTCTGCTCCAATTCGGCTTCTGTCTTGCTGCTCACTGCACGGGCCACCTGTTTTAATGTTTCCAATAAACTATTCCAAGTTTGTGTAGGTTCTTAGTGCAATTATATGTGATTATTTTTAAGATTATCTATGCAGTTTTTATGTTACTGTTTTTTAAGGATTTGGGCTACTGTTTTAAGGTAATCTAGGAGGTTGTTTGGACGTGTTTTAGGATTCGGCTAAGGGTGAGTTTGGTGCTTTAGATTCGGCTATGGAGGGTGGTTGTAGGTGCTTTGGATTCGACTATGGAGGGTGGTGACTTGTGGTGGTTTCTTTGTTTTCTTTCTTGTGTATGTGTGAAGTGTTTTCTCTTTTGTTTAGTCTTGGGTGTGTAGAGAGAGTCTAGAGAGATTTCGAGAGAGTTTGGGTGTGAATTATATGTGTCAAGGAGAGGATGGCTTTGGTTAGGGGTTGTTTATATAGAGAAGGGTTAGGGTTGACAAGGGAAGGGATTTTGTGCATTTAATTAGGATATGATTTAGTTTTAAACAAGGAAATCAAAGGATTGAGGGGGGGACAAAATATTTTAATTTAGGAAGTTGCAATATTTAAATTGGTGTATATCTTATTGAATTAGGAAGTCAAACATGTGATTGGCTTTAATTGGTTAAGATTGATTTTAATTAGGCAAATCTTCTTTTTAGTTTTAGTATATAATATATTTGATTTATTTATATTAGGCATGATTTTATTTTATTTTTTATTTAATTGGTAAATGATTTAAATATTTTATTTAATGTTTAATATTTATTTATTTAATTTGGGATGTGTTTTATGGGCTTTGGGGAGCTAAATGGGCTGGGGTGTGAGGCTAGCAGCAAAACCAGAATTACCGGCTCCGTTCGAACGCCTCCTCGCACGCGGCACGAACGTCCGCAATCTGTTTCCCGTTCGAACGAAGTAACGAACGCAGCACCAACGAAGACAGTGAGCTTGTTTATCCTGAATTTCCCCTTCCGATATCCGTTTCCCGTGGCTTTCGTGACTCAAAAGGTAGTGCCTCCAAATGAGGCTCATCATCGGGTTTCACATGCGAAAATGCAATGCCTACACCCCCACTTTGATGGGACTTGTGCAGTGGGCCCTCGACCCTAGGACGCATCCCGGAACTGCAACCGACAACGGGGGCCCTCGACCCTGGGATGCATCCCGATACCGCTGACAATGTGGGCCTCATCCTCAAACTGATGATGTAGTGGGTCCTCGACCTTGGGACGCATCCCGGAACTACAACTGATAATGTAGTGGGCCCTCGACCCTACGACGCATCATGGAATTGCAACCGACAACGGGGGCCTCGACCCTGGGATGCATCCCAAACCCGCTGACAATGTGGGCCTCGACCCTGGGACGCATCCCAAAACTGAAACTGATGATGCAGTGGGCCTCGACCTTTGGACGCATCCCAATAACTGCAACCGACAATGGGGGCCTCGACCCGGGATGGATGCATCCAAATACCGCTGACAATGTGGGACTCGACTTTGGGACGCATCCCAAACTGATGATGATATGGAGTCCTCGACCCTTGGACGCATCCCAAATCTGATGTGGGCCTCGCCCTCGAATTGATGCTGATGTGGGCCTCGCCCCCAAACTGATACTGATGTGGCCTCGACCCTGGGATTCATTCCCGGTTCATTCCAAAACTCTGATGATGCGGGCCTCGACCCTGAATTTATTCCCGGATTTATTCCAAAATTCTGACGATGCGGGCTCGACCTGGGATTCATTCCAAAATCTGATGATGCGGGCCTCGACCCGGGGATTCATTCCCGGATTATATCAAAACTCTGACGATGTGGGCCTCGACCCTTAGATTCATCCCGGATTCATTCCAAAACTCTGACGATGCGGGCCTCGACCTTGGATTCATTCAAAATTCTGACGATGCAGGCTCGACCTTGGGATTCATTCCAAAACTCTGACGATGTGGGCCTCGACCCCGGGATTCATTCTCGGATTCATTCCAAAATTCTGACGATGCGGGCCTCGACCCTGGGATTCATTCCCATATTCATTCCAAAACTCTGACGATGCGGGCCTCGACCTTGGGATTCATTCCAAAACTCTGACGATGTGGGCCTCGACCTTGGGATTCATTCTAAAATTCTGACGCTGCGGGCCTCGACCCTGGGATTCATTCCAAAACTCTGACGATGTGGGCCTCGATCATTGGATTCATTCCCGATACTGCTGACAATGTGGGCCTCGACCCTGGGATTCATTCCCGAATCGTTTCTGTGAGGTGGTCTATTCCCGAACCGTGCTTCATTCTCAGAGTGCCATTCCCGATTGTTCATTCCCGAACCTTGCTCTATTCTCGGAGTGCCATTCCGGCTTGTTCATTCCCGAACTTGCTCCATCCTCGGAGTGCCATTCCCGGCTGTTCATTCCCGAACCTTGCTCCATTCGGAGTGCCATTCTCGGCTTTTCATTCCCGAACCATGCTATATTCTCGGAGTGCCATTCTCGGCTTGTTCATTCCCGAACCTTGCTCCATTCTCGGAGTGCCATTCCCGGTTTTTCATTCTCGAACCATGCTCCATTCTCGGCTTTAGGGTGTATTTTTTCGTTTGTTTTTTTTTGTGAGTTTGAGCTATGGATGCTAGGGTGGGTTTGTGGTTTTTTATAGGAGAGGGTTGTGTTTATCCTTGTTTGAATAAGAAAGGGATTTGTGTAATTATGAGGGATATTTTTATTAGTGTGGGATAAGGAAAAATCTTTTAATTAGGGAAGTGATTTGATTTTATTTGATTTGTTCTCTTTTGATTAGGGATATGATTTGATTTGTATCTTTTAATTAGGGAATGTAATTTAAGTGAATTAGGAAAGCTTTTGATGGGATTTTATTTGACTTTATTTAATTTTGGTATGTGATTTATTTAATTTGGAAGGTTATTTTTGATTTCAACATGTGTTAATGTGTGGATTTTTTAGGGAAGGGATTTAATGGGCTTGGGCGTGTGGCTTTGGTTTGGGCTAGGTGGTTTTGGGTCGAGGATGGATTTTAAAACAGAGATCCAACGAGCAAACCCGCAGCTAAACAAGCAAATTAAATCCGACAAGATGTCAAATCTGACTCTTCCCTTCCGACATCCGTTTCCCGCGACTTCCACGACTTAAAGAGGTAGTGCCTCTAAATGAGACTTATCATCGAGACTTATATGCAAAAATGAAGTACCTACAGTCGCCCCAACTTTGATGGGACTTGTGCAGTGGGCCCTCGACCCTGGGACGCATCCCAGAACTGCAACCAACAACGGGGGCCTCGACCCTGGGACGCATCCCAATCCCGCTGACAATGTGGGCCTCGCCCTCAAACTAATGATGTAGTGGGTCATCGACCCTGGGACGCTTCCCGGAACTACAACTGATGATGTAGTGGGCCCTCGACCCTGGGACGCATCCCGGAACTACAATCGACAACGGGGGCCTCGACACTGGGACGCATCCCAAACCCGCTGACAATGTGGGCCTCGACCCTAGGACATCCCAAAACTGAAACTGATGATGCAGTGGGCCTCGACCTTGGGACGCATCCCAATAACTGCAACCGACAATGGGGGCCTCGACCCGGGGATGCATCCCAATACCGCTGACAATGTGGGCCTCGACCTTGGGACGCATCCCAAACTGATGATGACATCGCCCTGGAATTGATGCTGATGTGGGCCTCGCCCCCAAACTGATACTGATGTGGGCCTCGCCCCCAAGCTGATACTGATGTGAGCCTCGCCCAGGAACTGATACTGATGTGGGCCTCGCCCTTGGGATTCATTCCAAAACTCTGACGATGTTGGCCTCAACCCTGGGATTCATTCCAAAACTTTGACGATGCGGGCCTCGACCCTGAGATTCATTCCCGGATTCATTCCAAAATTCTGACGATGCTGGCCTCGACCCTGGGATTCATTCCCAGAATTATTCCAAAACTCTGACGATGCGGGCCTCGACCCTGGGATTCATTCCTGGATTCATACCAAAACTCTGACGATGTGGGCATCGACCCTGGGATTCATTCCTGGATTCATTCCAAAACTCTGACGATGCGGGCCTCGACCCTGGGATTCATTCCAAAATTCTGACGATGCGAGCCTCCACCCTGGGATTCATTCTAAAACTCTGACGATGTGGGCCTCGACCCTGGGATTCATTCCCGGATTCATTCTAAAATTCTAATGATGCGGGCCTCGACCCTGGAATTCATTCCCGGATTCATTCCAAAACTCTGACGATGCGGGCCTCGACCCTGGGATTCATTCCAAAACTCTGACGATGCGGGCCTCAACCCTGGGATTCATTCCAAAATTCTGACGCTACGGGCCTCGAACCTGGGATTCATTCCCGGATTCATTCCAAAACTCTGACGATGTGGGCCTCGAACCTGGGATTCATTCCCGGTACTGCTGACAATGTGGGCCTCGACCTTGGGATTCATTCCCGAATCGTTACTGTGAGGTGGTCCATTCCCGAACCGTTAATGTAAGGTGGTCCATTCCCGAACCGTTAATGTGAGGTGGTCCATTCCCGAACCGTTACTGTGAGGTGGTCCATTCCCGAACCGTGCTCCATTCTCAGAGTGCCATTCCCGGCTTGTTCATTCCCGAACCTTGCTCCATTCTCGGAGTGCCATTCCCGGCTTGTTCATTCCCGAACCTTGCTCCATTCTCGGAGTGCCATTCCCAGCTTGTTCATTCCCGAACCTTGCTCTATTCTCGGAGTACCATTCTCAGCATTGTTCATTCCCGAACCTTGCTCCATTCTAGGAGTGCCATTCCCGGCTTGTTCATTCCCGAACCATGCTCCATTCTCGGAGTGCCATTCTCGGCTTTCTTCATTCCCGAACCTTGCTCCATTCTCGGAGTGCCATTCCCAGCGAGTGATACAGTGGGCCTCAACCCTGGGACTCATCCCCAAAACTGAAACTGATATGGGCTTCAACCCTGGGACTCATCCCCGAAACTAATACTCATATAGGGTGCAACTCGAGGCTATGAAACAAAAGATTATGACAATGAGATAATGACTCGAGGCTATGAAACTTGAGATAGAATCCTTGTGTTCCAACTCAGTCTGGGATCTTGTAGATCTAATTGAAGGAGTAACTCCTATAGGGTGCAAATGGTTCTATAAAAGAAAGAGATGAGAAGATGATAATGTTGATACATTCAAACCAAGGCTAGTGGCAAAAGGTTATACCCAAAAAAAATTAGTTGACCATAAGGAAAAGTTTTCACCAGTAGCCATGCTAAAGTCCACTTGAATCTTAATTTCTATTGCTGCTCATTAAGATTATTAAGTCTGGCAGATTGATGTCAAGATGGCTTTTTTGAATGGCTATCTTGAAGAGACACTTTATATGGAGCAACCAGAAAGTTTAATAAGCAAGGACGAAAAGAAAAAGGTTTTCAAGTTACAAATGTCTATCTATGGACTTAAGTAAGCGTCCAGAACTTGGAAAATGAGATTTCATGAGGCGATCAAATTTTGTGGCTTTATCTAAAATTCTGATGCATCTTGTGTTTATAAATTTATCAAAGACAGAGGATTGGTCTTTCTAGTACTTTATGTTAATGATATTCTACTTATTGGGAATAATGTAAAGTTATTATCAAACATAAAGGCTTGGTTGGTTGAATAATTCCAAATAACATATTTGGGAGAAGCAAGCTATATTATTGGGATCCGCCTTATTAGAGATTGCAAGAATAAGCTATTAACCTTGTCTCAAGCATTGTATATTGGCAAGATTCTTGTTAGATATTCAATGTAGAACTCCAAGAGAGGTAATTTACCTTCTCGTCATGAAGTTATTCACCTTATTAGAGATTGCAAGAATAAGCTATTAACCTTGTCTCAAGCATTGTATATTGGCAAGATTCTTGTTAGATATTCAATGTAGAATTACAAGAGAGGTAATTTACCTTCTCGTCATGAAGTTGTTCTTTCTAAGAGGAACTGTCATTCGACACCCCAAGAGGGATATGAGATAGATTCCATATGTGTTAGCAGTTGAGAGCTTGGTGTATGATATGCTATGAACAAGACTTGACATATGCTATGTAGTGGGAATAGTTAGTCATTTACAATCAAATCCATGATTAGATCACTGGGTAGCAATTAAGCGTAATCTAAATTATCTACAAAAAAATGAGAAACTATATGCTTGGTCATTCCGGTAGGAATTTGATTTCGATTAGATATACTGATTCTGATTTTCAATCAAATATAGATGATCGAAATTCGATATCTGAATAAGTATTCACACTTGGCGAGGGGAGCTATTGTTTGTAAAAGCATCAAATAATCATATCTTATTGATTTAACTATGGAAGCCAAACATGTGGCTGCTTGTGAAGCTGCTAAAGAAGGTGTTTGGCTCCGAAAGTTCTTTACTAATCTGGAAGTGGTTCCAGATATGAAAAAACCATGGCCACTTTATTGTGATAATAATGGTGCAATGGCTAATTCGAAAGACCAAGAAGTCACAAGAGATCCATACATATTAAGAGGAAATATCATATAGTTAGGGACATAGTGCAACGTGGAGATATGGGTATTCTGAAGATTCCATCTGTAGATAATTCAGCAGATCATTTTACAAAGACTCTGCTTGTAAAATTTTTTAGGGGCATCTAGAAGGATTGAGGCTTAAAGACAATAATATCCCAGTTTTTCGGAACAATGCTGGAAGGTTTCCCAATTAAAGTTAAGCATTCGGAACATGATGGTATTTGAAAATAAGAGTATATGTTTTAAAATATAGGTCAGAATTTTTTAAAGTGAAGCTTCGTCATGTTGGAAAACAAGTGGTTTCGAGAACTGGTTTCATGTTTATATCGTTATACGCGTAAAAGTTTATTGTTTCGACTATAAAAATAGCAAAAAATCTCCGATTGAGCTGATTCTTGAACTACCAGACCCTATTTCTGATATGAACAACTTTCGTGTCATCTTCCCAAACCTCATACAAGACCTAACTATAATTTCACGGGGGTCACATTGTAAATATTAGAAACATTTCCATTTATACCCCACAGTTTTCATAGTTAACGAAAATGGCATAATCTTCCCAAACCCCATACAGGACCCCCGTCCCTAATTTCTTATTTATGTCACCCTTATCACACTGGTTGCCTATCGTCCATCGCCGACCAGCATGCTTGTGGTGGCTGATGTCGGCCATAGGACGCCGGCGAATGGCGAAATCGAGAGGAGACATACGTGAGTTGATATTCTCGATCCTGGCTCCTCACTTCGTTTCATGGCCTGAGCCATCTGCTAAATCGAATCTCTCAAAGAGTACTACAAATTGGAGATAATGGATTTTACATTCCGTGCACGGTTGCACACGAATTTAGGAAGAAAACAGTGATGAATAATGACCCACAAATGATCATTATCTCTGATCAGAATTCCGTCGATTCCAGTACGTTCGTGGGATCATTGGAGTTCATATATGCCCTCGAAATCTTGATTTGAGTGGGACCTGGAGTGCTCGCGAAGCCAAGTAAGTAATCTATACGATGAGTACTTGAATGCTGATTTGTGATATATATATATATATATATATATATATCTATATATATATATATATATATATATATATATATATATATTATATATATATTATATAATGGTTGAAGTGTTGAGGATAAAATGAGGGTAGTAAGAGACGGTTTTGAGAATGAAGCTCAATGTTATGTATAGTTAAGTTTACCGATCACCACAAGTAAGAATTTTTGTTAATGCTTTGATATGAAGTGAAATGTTTGATGAACCTAATGTCTATATGTATGTATGTATGTACGTACGTAAGGATATGAATACCTGTAATTGTATGAATACCTGTATGTAAATGAATATGTAAATGTATAAGTATATGAACGTGTATTCGTATATGCGTATGATGTTAAGATATGTATAGGTTGGGTATACAAAATCGGTAAATGGAACAAATCATGATTTCTGAATTGGTATAAGCTAAGCTCTTTTGAATGGGTAAAATACGTGTGCGAATGGATGTGTTTATGAATGGATGTCTTAACTGGTAAGTTTTTGTACATGGATGTTTCCTGATAAGAATTCTGGAGACTGAGTATATTTCATTGGTAAGTAAAAGTCATGAAGATTGTTAAAGGCTACGATATCTAAATTCGAAGTAATATGTATATTCATATGTTTGGTGTATATACGTATGTGTATAAATATTCTGATGATAAAACAACGTTTATCGTGAATGTACGTACTTGCGTATGAGAAATCGTGTGATGAGTTTGAGTTACGTGATATGTGTGCAAACGTGCATGTTTATTGGTTGATGATTTTATGGTGTTAGAGTCGAGTTTGAGTTAAGTAAAATTACCGGGATCAACCTTGGAAATTTTTTCTGCTCTCCTCATCTTAGTCCTGAATTTTTCTGTCAAAACACAAATCCGAACAGCTCCGTATTTTATTCACTGCTGAATGTTCGTTACACACGAGCCATGAAGCAGCCTTGAGCCATAAGCCATACACACGCACGCACCAGCCATGGATCAATGTAATACGTGACTAATGGGCTTCTCAAACCATGCACGCCAGATCAATTCGCATGTGATGTGCATTTTGACCCTTTGGCTGCCTTCATCATGCAGTTCACACACGCTGATTTGATGAAGCTTGATGTTCATGTCCAATCATAAAAATTATTCATTTTGCTCGGTGTCGAATATAATTCACAAGCCACACATTGCGCACCACTGAATTGATAATCAAATATTGCCTAAAAATTTGCTTTTGTTCATTAACGCCATGTGTCAAGCCATCACAGAGTGCTCACATTTAAATTGATCAGCAAGTCTAGTCTAAGAACTTTCTTTAGTTTATTATTTACATGAAGCAAACAACAAATAAGCCACCGTGAAGTCAGTTTGTTGATGATGTTGTGAGCTTGTATCAATGATTCGGATCTACTTGCTGTAAAAGTTTATGATAATGATGCATGCGTGAACTGTGCTGGATCGGGTCTACCACTCGCTCTTCAATCTTATTATGACTCACCATCAGAAATCCGTGAAGGTGGGCTCGAATCAACTCACTTGATGAAAATTTTCCTTCAAAAAATTTTCTCGTGTTTTCTCTCTTTTCTCATATTTCAATCTCATTGAAAAGATGAGAAGATGGTTAGGGTTAGAATGTGAAGAAAAAACGAAAAACTTCTTATTTATACTTAGGGTTTAGGTTAATTAAAGATACATTTACAAAATTAACCCTAACCCTAATCACACATATAAATATTGGCCAATGAACAAAAATTTTTAATTTCAAAATTTAAATATAATATCAAATATAATTTAATTTGAAATTAAAATTTAAAAAAAAACTTACATCATGAAATAAATTACATATTTGATTTTGAATTAAATCAAATTTAATTTAAAAATCAAATCTTATATTAAATGATTATCTAATAATCATTAATATAAAAACTATATATTAAACACTTAAATATATAATTTCAAAGTGTGACATTATATAATTATTAATCAAAATAATAATTATATCAATAAAAAATTCTCAATTATTTAATATTTTTCAAGTAAGTTCATCATTGGACTATCCAATTATTCAATGGAATCCTATAGTGTAACGAGTTAACACGGGGACCAAATAAACCTACAGTTCTGAGCTCCAAAAATCACAAAATATTAATTAAAACTTTTTAATTAAATATTATGAATTATTAACTTTAGGTTATTCCACAAAAAACATAAAGTTGCACTCTCGTTACTAGAGATATATTTTATACCGAAAGTCAACGGCGTCCACTGATATAATCATTGCATACAGATTGACCCTCCACGAGTATCTCATAATTAGAGTCGGGTAATAATATATGTTATACCCCTCTAATTATTTTGTGCCATAAGAACCATTGATTTTCTAATGAATGATTTATTCATAATTATTATGAATATTAATCTTTCCATTCTTAATAGAAAGACTTGAGCGCTCTAACCGTTCAAGTATCGAATCAACCCTTAAGGAAGATACTCATCTACTTCTCGCAAGAAGGGGTGGATTCCATATCTATGTAAAATATCCCTAGCTACACACCAAACCATGTCCATATAATACGTAGATTTTGTTAGTGTTGGTGCTCTGAGCGCCAATTTCTTTTGTATTTCCCTGTAAATACTTTTGTATATATATTTTATTAATGAATAAAATAAATAGTTACTATAATATAAATTCTTTTATTATATGGTAAAGACGTAAAAGACCGTAGAGTGATTGGTTATGATACAGTTGCAAAAGCGACACAACTGACATTGAGCAGTATCATAACGGTATCATTCTTTAACTGTTCATGGTCAAGGTTTACAATTACTTGGTCAGTAAGTAAACCCGCCGAGACCGGTACGTGTCATATATTGGAATGTTGGATTCTAATGGTTTCTCAATGAACCATGAGTCTTGGAAGACTCATATAGACACATAGGTGTTTATATCAGATAAACACTGAACGACTTGCCGAAGATTCTTAATAGATGGTACACCAATGTCAATAAGAATATTCTCGAGTTGAGTGAGCATAGTGATCCTTCAACTTGAGATACCACTGTGGATATATGAGGTATCATCCACACTTTAATAGCAGTCATGTCACCGATCTATTTAGATCAGACCTCCGCCTGTTCGTTGAGTGTGGACTGACCATAAGGATATCATGTACGTATTAAGATAGGATCTGTCAGTTCTGTGTACAGAGCATAGTTATCCGTTATGGAATTAGCAATCTGTTAAATCCATGGGCCCGTGGTACACTGTAGAAATCAATTCTAAGTGCTATTTAAGAGATTACTAATAGAATCGTCGACGAGATTATACCTAAAACGATTTGACATTTATATATATATCTCTGGGATAATCCGGATACCTATGACGGAAGGATTATACGTATGCAATGACCTCGACCTGTATGGTTCAGAGATTTTATCTGTGTTCGTCATAATTTACGGGTGGGTAGATTATAGACACGAAATTGGATTTGGTGATGGATATGCCTGAGCTTAGAGAGTCTCACTAATGAGATATACTCGTAAGGCACTAGGGTAACTATTATAAATAATATTGATTATTTATAAGTCGTTTAACGGTTAAACGAAGATACATGCGTTTGGGATCTTTCGGCCATTTATTAAATGTCGAATTGTGATATTTGACATTTATTATTAATATATGTATTTTGATTATTTAATATAAATATAATACATATATTTGAGATATTTGTATTTAATTATTTGATTATTTAAATGTTAAATAATTAAATTATTTAAATATTAAATATCTAGTTTACTTTATTAAGTAAACTAAATGGCTTATTTTTATTGGATAAAGTGGCCAATTTTGATTGGTTTTATTTGAAATAATTTTTTTGGATATTTTTTGATAAACATTAATTTGATTAATGTTTTATAACCATAAATATTCATTAAATATTTTTCCAATTATTGAAACAAAAATAGAAAATATATGGCTAGTATTTTTCCTTTAATTTTCGGCAATTTAAGGAAATTATATAAGCCTTGTTTTCTTTTCTTTTTTTGTTTCATAATTCAAGAACCCTAAAAATAAAATACAAAGAGAGAAAGAGAGGAAAAGGAGAAAGAAAGGAAGAAAAGCTTGGAAAATAAGGATTTTAGTAAGTTTTTTCTTACTTTTTCCTTTATGAAAATTGTTTCTTTCATAGTAGGATTCTATATGAGTAGCTTCTTTTATTCTCTACTCTTTTGTGGATGTGTTTTGATGATTGGGAACTTGATTGAAATATGGAAGCATGTATATGTTTTTAGAATGCTTGAAATTGTTTATTAAGCTTTTTTTTTGCCATTTGATGGCTAGTTGCCATTCTAGAGTTACTTAGCCACTCATGATTGACCTAGAATTATTCTTGAGCCATTTCATGATGGTGAGGCTTGTTTGGTGTTGTAAGAATTGAATTTAATTAATTTGGTGTTAATTTTGTTAATTTATGAAATTATAAAATTAGGGTTTTTAATCTTCACCACATTTGGGGCTTTTCATATATGTGATGAGATTTGATGTATATATATAATGTATATTAAATTTTGGAATTTTTGGATTTGATCTTGACATGTTTTGAACAAAAAGTACCAAATTGCAAATTCTTGAAATGACCATTCGACAATAAGAGGGAAATTTTTTTTCTTGAGTTGCAAATTGTATTTTCATATATTAGTCATGTACAAATCATTTTGGGATTGATTTGGAATCAATTAGAATTGTATTTGAAAATTTGGGACTAAAATTATAAAATACAAAGTTTTGGGGCAAAACGTCAATTTCTGAAAAATCTGATTTTTGGGTAAAAATTTCAAATTTTAAGTATTGAGTAATTAAACATGATATGAATATGCCTTTAAATTCAATATTTAATTATGTTCTTACTTGATACATGCCTGTATTTAATTAATTCGATTAAATTAAATACGTATCAACTTTGCGAAAAAATCCTTTTTTAATAAAGTTTTAAAAGTAATATGTATTGGATGCATATTTCTTTGTCCGTCTTGTCAATACGGTTTGTGGATATCTGTTCTATGGCTGCATCTGAGATCGTGCCAAAGTAGTGAGGGTGTAGTTGATAGAAATTTATCCGTACCAGATGTATATGTGATACTAGATAAGTTCAAGCGAAAGTGGAAATCCTGAACGTGCCAAAGCTGTCAGTGTTAGACAATTATGACCCTTAGCATCACTATTTGTACAGATTATGGTGTTGTTGTACAAATTAACTATGTGACAAAGGAAATTGCTATTTTATCATTTGTAATTGGATTACTAGAATATCTAAATGATAAAAGTCCATATGATTAGTACCAGATTAATAAGATATGAGACATTATTAATCCACGTAAGGTTTAATCATTAAATATCCCTAGTCGTAGTATTATCGAGACGGGACATCGATAATGCGGAATAGGCTAGTATTACACTTGTGCGTGTTATGGAAGTGTAACAAGATAGTTCTCATATATTTGGGAATTGGATACTCATGCAAGTGTAATAGGAGGTTCTGTTTACCGATGGTACGGAAACAGCTTCGCTCTGGATAGACCCCTCAGAATCCCATTGGTAGTATGACTATGTGTCTATGGGAATCCGAATCAGGGTAGGTGTATTTGGTCTTAACCTGAGACTTGCATCGCTAATACTTGCGACAATCAGTATACTTTGGTTTTGGTCGTCTGGGGCTTTAACAGGTTATGTGTACGCCTCTTCTGGGTATACTGAGAATCGTAGTGTATTGGGTGTGATGTAAAGATGGAAGTATCAATTCAGTCGTATGGAGATGATGATCACGTAGGATACAGAACTAGTACTCTTAAGTACTGCAGTCATCGGGATAATATGACTAGGTCATGATTATCCGATTATAGAGACTAGTTGCCAATGATCCGATATATGCTTCGTTCTGGGCATACACAATTCCAGCCCCAGGCCTATCATGTGACATCCGATACTGGATCGTTATACGCAATACTACGTATGTTGGACAGTTATGACCCATAGCGTCACTATTTGTACAGATCCTGGTGTTGTACAAATTAACTATGTGACAAAGGAAATTGCTCTTTTATCATTTGTGATTAGATCACCAAAGATGTATAAATGATAGAAGGTCCTTATGATTAGTTCCTGGATTGAGATGATATGAGACAGTATCAATCCACGAAGGTTTAATTATTAAATATCCCTAGTCGTAGTATTATCGAGATTGGACATCGATAATGCGGAATAGACTAGTATTACACTTGTGCGCGTTGTAAGGGCATAACGGCATAGTTCTCATATATTTGGGTATATGATACTCATGCAAGTGTAGTATGAGGTTATGTTTTACCGATGGTACGAAAAACAACTTCGCTCTGGATAGACCCCTCGGAATTCCATTGGTAGTATTACTATGTGTCTATGGAAGTCCGAATCAGGGTAGATGTATTTGGTCTTAACCTCAGACTTGCACCGCTAATACTTGCGACAATCAATGTACTTTGGTTTTGGTCGTCCTGGGCTTTAACAGGTTCTTTGTACGCCTCTTCTGGGTATATTGAGAATCGTAGTGTATTGGGTGTGATGTCGAGATGGAAGTATCACTCCAGTAATAGTAGAGATGATGATCACGTAGGATACGGAACTGGTTCTCTTATATGCTGCAGCTATCGAGATATTATGACTAGGTCATGTTTATCCGATTATAGAGACTAGTTACCAGAGATTCGATACGTGCTTCGTACGGGACAGACACAATTCCAGCCCCAGGCCTTGCACGTGACATCCGATACTGGATCGAAATACGCAATACTACGTATACTACGCCTGATACAAATCACATATTCCTGTAAGGATATTTATGGAGAATTGGGTAGGCATGACGCTTTGCTAGAATCCAACCTTGTCTTGTAAATCGGTAAATCGGTGAATCTTCGGGAAGCGAACCATGAGATCCCCGGGTATTGCCAACCTTATACGTAATACTAGGTACTTACGTGTTTGGATAGTACGACGACCGGATTTACTACCAACATATCCGGGGATCTCATGGGTCGCTTCCCGAAGATTCACCGATGACGTATGACTCGCACTTTAATTAATCTGGGATTAATTAGATGAGAGAGAAAATTAATCTGGGATTAATTACATATATATTTTATCTGGGATAAAATATTAATTAAAGAGAGAAAATGATTAATTACATATATATTTTATCCGGGGATCTCATGGGTCGCTTCTCGAACGAGTTAATTTAGAATTAATTCATTAGCGATGTGAATAGTGATTTTGCTAGGCATAATTATTTAAATTCGTCGCAACGGAAAATTCGTTAATTGGTAATAACGAACCCGAGCCCAAGAGTGGTTGCGGGTGCACTCGCATTTCGAATTCAAGTGCGGCCCACAAGTCACGTCAAGCATCAAAGCACTAGTCAATCGATTGATGTGATGTCTAGTCACTTTGAGTGATTTGACAACATGTCACTATTGATTGATGTTGGTGGTTGAAGGCATTAATGCTTTGACTTTTTGGTAGAAAAAATTGGTATTAGATTTTTGGAAAATCAATTACAATTTTTTTTGTAACAACCAACACTTCTTCTCTCTCATTTTCTCTCCTCTCTCACACGCCCAATGGGCTCATTTCTTCTTCTGTTTTATGCCAAACTGTCGAGAATGAAGAGGAGTGGAAGGGTGATTTTTGTGGCAAAAACTACCAAGTGCTAGCACACATTCGGGGTCTTACGAAGGTGATAGGGAACGGCACTTGTGAGCTTGGAATCACAACACAAAAGCTTGGAGCTTGGAGGACCAAGATGGCCGAATTTTGGAACATCAAAACAGCCCACTGCCGAGACTTGGAGGAGAAAAGCTTGAAGTTTTGTTGTTCCTCACATCGCTCAACCGATCATTGTGAGTACTCCGCACCTCTTTGATGTATTCACATATTGTTTCATTGCTTGAAAACGATCCTGGTTAGACTGTAGTACTCCAACAATGGTATCAGAGCGAGTTAAAGCATGAAACTTGAATTTAGGGTTAAAATTGGGTAAAATGAATTTGAGCATGATTTGATGAAATTGTTTGATTGAGTGTATATAAATGATGTTTAATTGAAGTTGGATTGGATCAATTTCATGAAATATTGATTGGATCAATTTTTGCCAAAAATTATGGCTTTGCCGAATATGAATGCCCTAAATAGTCATGGTGATTTTTTGTGTTTTTGATCATTGGATGAGTTGGAAAACAATTGGGTAATGTTGAATCGGATTTAATTGGATTTAATTCGAATCGGACATAAAAATACCCTAATTGCCGAGACTATTAGCATGTGAAATGGGTTTGATTTTTCTTTAAAATGTGTTGGACATGTTTTGATGTTAATAAGCATAATTAATTGTACAAATTTGTGTTTTGGAAATATTGATTTGGGTAATTAATTATTACAATACACTTTGGTTAATTAGATTATAAAATTTGGAATTTTGATAATTTAATTAATGGGCTTATTTTTGGAATTGGGCCTAAAAAGTTGTAATTGGGCTTTAATAGGCTTGGTTGTACCAAGATGGGTTTATGCTAAATTGGTTGGATCCAATTGGGCCCAAAACCATATCCATAAAGTCCAATTATGACTAATGGACCTTTAATATTTAATTGGGCCTAATGGGCCTAAATTGGTTTCTAGGCATATAAGGGTGATTCCTTTAAATGGGCTTTAGTCTTTGGGTTTGACCCAAGTTAACCAAAAGTCCATGCCTTATGAAATTAATTAAAAGCCCATTGGACTTGAATTAAATTAACATTGGATGTTAATTGGGCTTTGAGACCCGTAACGATTAGATTTGGAATCTAAGTCGCAAAGGTTTATTAATAAAGTGTAATATTTAATTTGGAATTAAATAAATGAATTAGTATTAAATACAAGTTAAATTGGATTTAATGTTGTAGTTTAATTTAATTCAAGAATTCGTACTTTGAGTACTTATTCGCAAAACGAGTTGGACTCGCGCAAAATCAAATCGTTGTTTGAACATTGGATGGTCATTAATTATCAGATTAATTAATTGGATTAGATTGATTGATAACATGCTTCTGTGAGTACATGGTTGTGATGCATGAATAATGTATATCAGATGGATATTAGATGGGTGGGGCAATTTTGGAAATTATTAATAAATTTAGAAATTATTAATTGGACCTGCGTGTCCAGCCTATTACCTCTTTGACTCTATGTATTTCTCTTCTCACCTATTCCCATCAATGTAAATAAGGTTTCTTTAGAAGTGTTATGTAACGGGTAGAAGTAATACTTGTGCTAGCGGGAGAGAGGAAATGGAGAGATTTGTTATAGGAACAATGTGTTAAGTATCCATCCGCATATCATTATTATTTATTTTTATATGCGCCTTATTATGTGTTTAGAATGCATGTTTAAGGGTGTATGATAATGAGACCTTAACAAAGATAATAAATTGGTTGCCAATTTGCACGCGAAAAACCCTCACAAAATATTAAGCGTTTTTCCTTCCATTGAGTGATTCTTACTCAAGATCCAAGACTGGCATTGGTTTGTTGGCCAAAGTCAAGGCCTTTGTCCGTCGAGGATGTGTTTGAATCATGAAGGCTTTGTTCCATATTGGTGTCTTGTCCAAGTTGTGATTTGTTGGCCAAGGTCAAGATCACTTCTTGTCCATCGACATTGATTACGAAGCTTTCCAAGGTCAATGGGTTCCGCTTAACTGGGATCACTAAGTTTGTTGTGCCAAAGCCAAGGCTTAGTTGATTCAGAGGAAAAAATTTAGGCAATATATTGGATATATTGGCATATTTAAGATATATGTTTCGGACTTGGATGTCCACCTACTGGATCTAGGAATTGGATAGGATCCAATTGATCTTAGAGATCTACCTAGTTAATTATCATATAATTTGTTGGCCAAAGTCAAGATTGTGTGCTATTTAACGAGATCCTAGCCCACTAGGAAACAAGGTTTCCCGAGTACTCCACAGAGGGTTAAAGGCTCGCCGAAAAATAGTGGGAGGCAAGTATTAAATTTGCAATATTCGTTTAGTTACTTGCCATACGCGCTCATTTCAAATATTTCGTCAAATAAATTATTTGGTCTAATATTTAATTGTTGTTTTAATAAAATAGTTAGACTGTATTCAAACTATTTCATTTATAGATGATTATATAATTGGATTATAGTAATCAATATATTTGAATTAACAAATTTAATTATAGTTGATTTTATAATTGGATTATAGTAATCAATATAATTGAATTTAATCAATTAAAATTATAGTTGATTATATAATTAGACTATAGTAATCATCATAATAAATAGTACCTAAATCGTTGATTAAATAGTTGGACTATTAGAATCAAAATAAATTGAAAGATTAGTGTTTAAAACATAATCCTGGGTGAAAAATGTTTTTAACGACTTTAATTTTCAAATTGGGAATAAAATTTCAGGATGGTCCTGGAAACTAATAAGTTACTTTATTTGATAAAAAACATATTAGGCCTAAGCCTGGAGTTAAGCAAATAGTAGAGCATGATCTTTGGAAGATTCATGTGATGATAACTTTAGTGCTTAATCCATTATGCTTTCCAAATAGACTCCTTAATTTCTTAATCAGAACTAAGGATTAGATCCTTAAAGTATGATACTGAAATTGAAGGATATTCATAAATCTATTTTTAGATCTTTGAAATACTAAATTGCAATAGTAAACTCTTGGAGAGTTAATAGCTATTCTCAAGGAGACAAAGCCAAAGTTTGCAATAAGGCAAGAAGCGCAAGGCGCACCTTACTTCGACATTCCGGAAGGCTAAGGCTTGGCCAAAGGCTTCTGGGGTGTGGAAAAGGGCAAAGGCAAAATCATTATATTCTTCTGGGACGATAAAGGACATATCCCAAAATGGAGCAAACGGGATTGCGGAAGCGTGACTGCCGTTTGGACAAAGCAGACATGAAGGAATTGAAGACGAGCAAGGCTCCAACTTCAAATATATTTATCATAAACATGTTCCCTACTAGTATTAAAATTGGATTTTAGATACTGGATGTGGTACATAAATATGTATTGGTGTGCAGTATCTGCTATGAGCAGGATACTGACTTCAGTTGAGATTAATCTGCAAATCAGAAACGGGACGACAGTCACTGTTTTAATCGTAGAAACCTAAGTTTAGGAACTACCCTTCGGGTATGTACTTAAATTAGGAAACTGTTAAAATGTAACTAGTTTGACTAGATACATTATCTCTATATCAGGGTTTAACCCGTTGCGGGTATACCTTTATATTCTAGAACACTAAAGTATTTTATTTTAAAAAGATGATATTGAGATAAACACATTATATGTGAATAACAGTATTTATATTTTGAATATAAATAAATCTCAAACATATAACATGACAAAAAAATAGCTCAAACTGATTTGATCAGAAGAAACATAGATGTGGCATTGTTGTCTAGGACACAATTAAACAAGACTCGTATATCCACTTTTTTGAAGAGTGGGTACTAGGACAAATTTGATTCCAATCAAATAAAGTTTACGAATCTGGTTTGTTGGGCAAAGTGCCTAAAATACTATTTACTTGGTAAAAGTGCAAATGCCACCGATCGGTTAGCCCTGGTTCATAGTGACGTTGGTGGGTCCATATCTAGCTAGGCTAGAGGTGGATATGAATGTTTCGTGACCTTTACGGATGTGGCATCGCGTTATGGTTATATGTTTCCTTTGAAACACAAATCGGAAACTTTTATAGTTTCGACACGAAATAGACAAATAGATCGGCTAAAGTATTAAACCATCACGGTTGGACCATGATGAAAATACTTAAGCAATAAGTTTCTCAAATACTTGAAAGAGTATAGTATTCTTTCAATGAGGACTCCTCCTGGAACACGTCTGTTTGACAGTGTGTCCGAACGGAGAAACCGAATTTTGTTGGACATGATAAGGTTATTCATGAGTCGCTCTGAGCTACCATTTCCTTCAACGGATAAACATTAAACAGTGCATAACTTATTTAGAATAAGGTTCCATAAAATCTGTTTGACAGACTTCATATTAGATATGAACAGGAAAGAAACCGGGTTTTCCCATTCCTGAAGATTTGGGTATGCTAGGCATATGTTTGGATGATACCAAACTAAAACCCAAATCGGATAAGTGCCTCAAGTTGTAGGTTATCCTAGGGAAACCAAAGTATAGTACTTATACAACTCACTAGAGAACAATGTAATTGTTGCTCACCATGTCGTTTTGCTAAGAGGAATACATCTATGCAGTGGTAAGTGGGAGGAAAGTAAAACTCGATGAAAATCGGAATAATACTATTCCAGGCACCGATTCCTTAATGGAACATAAATAGTTCATCTAGGATGAAACTATACCAATAATCTTCGAATACACAGGAACCGCGTAGATCGGAGAGAGTGGGAAAACAACCTGGGGTATTGGTTTCTGATCTCACCACATAAAGATGTCAATCTTATTGAGGAATACGAACTGACTACGTATGAGGAAGTGATACAAGGTATCGACTCCCTATTATGGCAAAGTACCATGAAGTCTGAAATGGATTCCATGTATACCAACTAAGTTTGGATACTAGTTGATGTACCGCAAGGCATTATGCCTATTGGTACTATACAAGTCTTCAAGGCATACATGCATGGAAGGCAACATACCAACGTATTAAGCTGGGCTTGTAGCGAAAAGGTATCATTATCAACATTGTGTCGATTACGACGAAACCTTTTAACCGTTGCCATTGTTAAATCCATTTGGATAATGGTAGCTGATGCTGCATGTTTCATTTATGAAATATGGCAGCTGTAATGCCAAAACCGCTTTCCTTAACGGAAACCTTTTGGAGGATGTTTTCAACATCCTGACGATTTTGTCATACCAAAACGAGCAAACAAGATTTACAGGTTATTCGATCCATGTTTGGATTGGAGCAAGCATTATGTTCTTGGAATTATCGTTTTGATGTAATTATAATGATGTATGATTTAATTCAAAAATGAAAATGATTCTTGTGTATATAACGAGGTTAGTGGGAGCGCACTGGCAGCGAAAGTCCTATATAATGATAATATGTCATTTCTTGGAAATGATATTCCCATAAAATAATCGGTGAAAGCTTGGCTTTCATGAAAATTCTCCGTAGAATTCTTAGGAGAAATAACCTTTATTCTAGGAATAAATATCTACTGGGATAGATTTAAAGTTGTTAATATTCTGAGAATTCATACATTGAAATAAATGTACGTGACCCGATGTCTCATACGCTTTGAGCATATGAAGTCACAATCGGGCCAATCCAAGTGATAGTCATTGGATTGATGTTAAGAACATCCTTAAGTATCTTAGAGGAACTAAAGACGTTGTCTTATACTATGGAGAATGAGAACTTGAAGTGACTAGGATCACTGTTGCAAGTTTCCTAACCGATAAAACTGACTATAAGTCGTAACAACGGTACTATACAGTTTGAATAACAGAACAGTGAGCTGGAAATCTTCCAAGGAAGATACTTTTACCGAATAAACAACAAAAGCGAGTTATTGCTGCAGCTGAGGCAGCAATAGAAGCCTTCAGGATTGATAATAATCTAATTAGATTAGATATAGTTCTGTTAGTAGCTGAGCTAGGCTACAGCACAGGCTAAGGAATTAATGGTCTCATCAACGATCCAGATATATACATTGATATTCATCTGATTCGTTCGGATCATACATCGTGGCGATGTGATGATCGAATAAATCGCATCAGATGATAGTCATGAAAATTCGCTGACGAAAGTCTTTTCTCAGTAATTTGAGCGAACCGTACATAGTTCGGTGTAGGACACTTGAGTGACTGGCTATAGGTCAAGTGGGAGTTTGTTGGACAGTTATGACCCATAGCATCACTATTTGTACATATCATGGTGTTGTTGTACAAATTAACTATGTGACAAAGGAAATTGCTCTTTTATCATTTTTGATTAGATCACCAAAGATATATAAATGATAGAAAGTCCTTAAGATTAGTTCCTGGAATGAGATGATATGAGACAGTATCAATCCACGAAGGTTTAATCATTAAATATCCCTAGTCGTAGT
The DNA here is from genome assembly GCA_019454045.1 of Zanthoxylum bungeanum. Classification (NCBI taxonomy): domain Eukaryota; kingdom Viridiplantae; phylum Streptophyta; class Magnoliopsida; order Sapindales; family Rutaceae; genus Zanthoxylum; species Zanthoxylum bungeanum. Next base: position 338,499 of record SKCR01000769.1, read on the forward strand.
ATTATCAAGATTGGACATCGATAATGCGGAATAGACTAGTATTACACTTATGCTCGTTGTGAGGGTATAACGACATAGTTCTCATATATTTGGGTATAGGATACTCATGCAAGTGTAGTAGGAGGTTGTGTTTTACCGATGGTACGGAAAACAGCTTCGCTCTGGATAGACCCCTCAGAATTCCATTGGTAGTATTACTATATGTCTATGGAAGTCCGAATCAGGGTAGGTGTATTTGGTCTTAACCTCAGACTTACACCGCTAATACTTGCGACAATCAATGTACTTTGGTTTTGGTCGTCCAAGGCTTTAGCAGGTTCTGTGTATGCCTCTTCTGGGTATATTGAGAATCGTAGTGTATTGGGTGTGATGTCGACATGGAAGTATCACTCCAGTAATAGTGGAGATGATGATCACGTAGGATACAGAACCGGTTCTCTTATATGCTGTAGCTATCGGGATAATATGTCGAGGTCATGTTTATCCGATTATAGAGACTAGTTACCAGAGATTCGATATGTTCTTCATACGGGGTAGACACAATTCCAGCCCCAGGCCTTGCACGTGAAATCCGATACTGGATTGAAATACGCAATACTACGTATACTACGCCTGATACAGATAACATATTCCTGTAAGGATATTTCTGGAGAATTGGGTAGGCATGGCGCTTTGGTAGAAGCCAACCTTGTCTTGTAAATCGGTACAAACGTAGTACTAGGTACTTACGTGTTCGGATAGTCCGACGACCAGATTTACTGCCAACATATCCGGGGATCTCATGGGTCGCTTCCCGAAGATTCACCGATGACGTATGACTCACACTTTAATTAATCTGGGATTAATTAGATGAGAGAGAAAATTAATATGGTATTAATTACAGAGATATTTTATCTGGGATAAAATATTAATTAAAGAGAGAAAACGATTAATTTGGAATTAATCGATAAAAATAATATATTCGATATATTATACGAAATTGGATTTCGACGCGGAATTGAAATTGGATTTTAATTCGGGCGAACAAGTTAATTTAGAATTAATTCGTTAGCGATGTGAATAGTGATTTTGCTAGGCATAATTATTTAATTTCGTCGCAACGGAAAATTCGTTAATTTGGAATTAGTGAACCCGAGCCCGAGAGTGGTTGCGGGTGCACTCGCATTTCGAATTCAAGTGCGTCCCACAAGTCACGTCAAGCGTCAAAGCACTAGTCAATCGATTGATGTGATGTCTAGTCACTTTGAGTGATTTGACAACATGTCACTATTGATTGATGTTGGTGGTTGAAGGCATTAATGCTTTGACTTTTTGGTAGTAAAAATTGGTATTAGATTTTTGGAAAATCAATTACAATTTTTTTTTGTAACAACCAACACTTCTTCTATCTCATTTTCTCTCCTCTCTCACACGCCCAAGAGGCTCATTTCTTCTTTTGTTTTCTGCCAAACTGCCGAGAATGAAGAGGAGTGCAAGAGTGATTTTTTGTGGTAAAAATTACCAAGTGCTAGCACACTTTCGGGGTCTTGCGAAGGTGATAGGGAACCACACTTGTGAGCTTGGAATCACAACACAAAAGCTTGGAGCTTGGAGGACAAAGATGGCCGAATTTTGGAACATCAAAACAGCCCACTGCTGAGCCTTGGAGGAGAAAAGCTTGAAGTTTTGTTGTTCCTCGCATCGCTCAACCGATCATTGTGAGTATTCTGCACCACCTTGATGTATTCACATATTGTTTCATTGCTTGAAAACGATCCCGGTTAGATCGTAGTACTCCAACAACGTATACTACGCTTGACAAAGATTACATATTCCCTTAAATAATATTTCGGGAAAATTGGGTAGGCACGGTGCTTTGCTAGAAGCCAACCATGTCTTGTAAATCGGTAGGAACGTGGTACCGGGTACGAACGTGTTCGGATAGTCCGATGACCGTATTTACTGCCAACATATCCAGGGATCTCTTAGGTCGCTTCCCAAAGATTCACCGATGAGATTTGACTCGAACAGAAAATTAATCTAGGATTAATTATGAGAGAGAAAATTAATCTGGGATTAATTACCAAAAAGAAAATTAATCTAGGATTAATTGCGTCAAAAATTAATCTGGGATTAATTTGACTAGAAGAGAGAATGCGATTAATTTGGAATTAATCGACAAAATGAATTTAATAGTGAAATTAGATTTTACTATTTAATTAATTGGGATAAAATAATATATTAGATATATTAATTGAAATTAGATTTTAACGCGGAATTAAAATTGGATTTTAATTCAAGCAAACGAATTTATTTGGAATTAATTCGTAAGCGACTTTTGTAATAATTATGCGAGACATAATTATTTAATTAAATTAGATTTAATTATGTCGCAGCGGTAAATTCGTTTAGTTCGGAATTAAACGAACCCGGGCCCAAGTGAAGTTGCGTGTTGGATTGCCCGACTTAAATTTTGAATTTAAAGTGGGGCCCACTAACTTACATCAATGTGTTTGACACTTGATGAAATTTTGTAATTGGTTGAGTGAAAGCTTGTTATTGCTTTTTTCTACACACCAACCAATTCCAACACACACTTTTGGTATTTAAAAAGGAAGTCAAAATTTTGTGTCATAAGTTTAGAACTTGAAAACACTATTCCGCCTCCTCTCTCTCAATGGGCGTGAACTTGCTTCCTCTCCTATGGAATTTTGTTGTAAAATTCTACAAAGCTAGCACTTTAAAGAGACAAATGAGGTGATAGGGAAACTAATCCATGAGTTTGGAATTCAATCTGAAGGCTTGGAGCTTCTACACATCCATGAAAGTCTTGAATTTTCTCTACCAAGCAAGGTGAGTTTTTCCGCAACTCTCTTGAATATTCACACATAAATCACTCTTAGACGATCTTGGCATGTTCTAGGAACGCTGACAGTCAGGACTACGCAAGTATCTTGAATTTATCATTGACAAGTTTAACCTTGGTATGCCTCATTGTGAATGTACCAAAGCTGTCACAACGAGAAACGACCAGGATCCGAACCTAGGAGTCACTATTGAGTGATTGGCAATGAGTTGTCTACCTAATGAATATATGTAGGCGAGATCATGCCAAAGCTGTGAGCTGAAATATATTCATGGGATCAACCTTTCGCTATTAAATTTAATTTGATTAATTGTTTATTTGCATTCTTTTTGGGGATTACAGTATTGCATGTAATAGTGGGAGGGGCATTTTTAGATTAAAAATCCATGATCTATTTTTGCTTTATTTATTTTTATATTATGTGAAACTGTTTAGTCTGCTAACCGTTTTTCACTATCTATATGATAGATTTACGATGGCGGTACCTGCTTCTAATAATTTTGCTAGTATACTTGATACGAACAAGCCTTAAGGCGCCGAAAACTTTACAGATTGAGACTTGGATCTGAGATTTATTCTTGGGTCTGAGAAGATAGAATATGTGTTAGAAGGTATGTTGCCACTTGCAATAGCAGCTGATGCTACACAAGAGGAATATGAGACTCTCCAAAAGTGGAGAGATGATGATCGGAGGGTCAAATCATATATTCTCTGTTCATTGGCACCGGAGCTTAAGAGGCAATATTTTGGATTACCTGACGCATATACTATGATGATGCGACTGTGAGAGTCCTTTATGAATCAAGAACGGGTCTCAGTTCATAAAATTACAATGGAACTGCTCCATGTAAATTTGGAAGAGGGACAGGCTGTGAGCCCTCACGTGCTTCATCTGATTGATTTGATCGAACAATTGAGGCGCTATAATTTCCCTCTCATGAAATTTTAGGACGAAATGTCATACTTGGATCTCTCCCACCATCATATCCCCAATTTGTGATGTATTTCAATATGAACGGGATTAGTTGTTCTTACCAGGAGCTGCATAAGATGCTGCAAACTACGGAGAAAGATCTGAGGAAGGGATTACCGACTCGCCCTCCTAAACCAATAACTCTTCCTACTTCCTCCTAATCTAAATAGAAAGGGAAGAAGAAGATAAAGAAAAAAAGAAGGGTACAAATCTTCTTCCACATGATAAGATAGCTAAACTTAAGAGAGCTGCTGAAGATAAATGCCACCAATGTAGCAAGATCAGCCATTGGAAGAGGAACTGTCCTCATTACCTAACCCAAATCAGAAAGGAAAGAGCATCTACTTCAGGTACTTTTAATTTTCCTATTATTGATATCTCATTAGCTTGTGAAGCTATGTCGTCTAGTTGGATTTTGGATTCTGCATGTCCAATTAAAATTTGCAATTCGTTGCAGGTGCTGAAGGAAAGTAGACGGCTAAAATCTGGGGAGATGCAATTGTAATTCAGGAGTGGCGACTCTTTGGATGCAGTTACTATGGGCTTATGGGAGATTCCTTTACCCAGTGGGAGCCTTTTGTTGCATGACTGCTTTTTTATACCGGGATGTGTTGCGAATATTGTGTCTCTTTTTGTATTAGATACTGAAGGATATAATATAAATATTAAGAATCATTCTTTATATTTATATGATAGATATAATGTTCAGATCCTTGTTTGTCCAAATGAGCTTGGTCATTACATTTTTCATACCTCACAAGATATCTTTAATGCTGGAATTAATAAACGTAAAGTATCTTATATAAATAATACTGAACTGTGGCATATGAGGTTGGGTCATATAGGCGTGAAACACCTAACCCAGTTAGTTAGGAATGGTTTGATACATGATCTTACCATTGAACCTTATACAACTTGTGAATCTTGCATTCGGGGTAAAATGACCAAAGCCCCACTTTCGGGTGTAGGACACCGAGCCACTAACTTATTGGAACTAATACATTCTGATATATGTGGTCCCATGAGTCACACTGCTCACAGTGGTTTTTCATACTTCGTTACCTTTACCGATGATTTGTCACAGTATGGTTATGTTTATTTGATGAAACATAAATCAAAAACCTTTGAAAAGTTCAAAGAATTCTGAAATAAAGTAGAAAAAAAGACTGGTAAATATATTAAATGTCTTCGATCTGATCAAGGCGGTGGATATATGAGTGGTGAGTTCACCTATTATTTAAAAGAGAATGGGATTCTCGCTTAATATACTCCTCCAGGTACTCCACAGCACAATGGAGTTTTCGAAAGGAGAAATCAAATTTTATTGGATATGGTTCGATCGATGTTGAGTTTTATAGATTTTCCCTATTACTTGTGAGGATATGCTCTTTTAGATGCTGCTCATCTTTTGAATAAGATTTATTCCAAGGCTGTTCCTACAAATCCATATGAGATATGAACTAGTAGGAAATATAATCTTAATTTTTCTTAAGATTTGGGGTTGTTCTGCCTATGTCAGGATGGCTAAGAAAGATAAGCTTTCACCTCGAGGGCAAAAGTTTAGGTTTGTTGGATATCTTTCAAATACGAAAGGATATTTGTTCTATGATATCGAGTATTAAAATGTGTTCGTAGCTCGCTTCGAAAAATTTACAAAGGTAGAATTTTTGTCTGAAGGAGATGATCATAGATAGGTTGAACTTGATGAAGTACAACCTGGGGCCAACGAACTAGTGGAGGAACCTGAATTTCAAATAGATGAAGAGCCTTCAACACACACAATCCGTAGGTCCCAAAGGGTGTTTAGACCTTCTGAACGCTTGTATTTGATACAAGAAAAGAGTTTCGATGTTCTCTTAGTCAAAGAGACTGACCCTTATACCTATAGAGAAGCGATGTTGGACATCGACTCCGTGATGTGGCAAGAGGCCATGAAATCAGAGTTAGACTCTATGCATCACAATCAAGTTTGGGACTTGGTTTTGCTTTCTGAAGGAATTGTTCATATCGGCAGTAAATGGGTTTACAAAAGGAAGCATGGGCCTGACGGAAAGGTTGAAACCTTTAAGGCGAGACTGGTAGCTAAAGGTTAAACGTAGCGACCTGGTGCTGACTACGATGAAACTTTTTCGCCAGTTGCGATGCTACAATCTAAAAGGATTTTGTTGTCTCTTGTTGCTTACCATGATTATGAGATTTTGGCAAATGAATGTCAAAACGTCTTTTCTAAATAGGTTACTTGATGAAGAAATCTATATGGAACAGCAGAAGGGTTTTATATCCAGCGAAACCTAAGGCATAGTTTGTAAGCTTAAGAAGACCATTTATGGACTTAAGCAAGCTTCGCGAAGTTGGAATCTTCGATTCGACGAGATTATTAGATTGTCTGGTTTTCTCAAGAATACGGAAGAATCCTGTGTATATCAGAAGGCTAGTGGGGGTGTGATAGTATTTTTGGTTCTCTATGTCGATGACATTATAATCATTGGGAATGATATAGGAATGATGCAAGGCGTCAAAGCTTACCTCTGTAAGAATTTCTCCATGAAAGACCTGGGTGAAGCTTCTTATATCTTGGGTATGAAGCTCTATATGGATAGTGAAAGGAAGCTTATTGGGTTATCTCAATCAACGTACATAGATAAGATCTTAGAACGGTACAATTTTGCTAACTGTAAGACATCAAATATACCGTTTAGACATGGCATTCATCTTTTGAAGAAGATGTGTCCACAAACAGAAGATGAGAATATTAAAATCTCTAATCAGCCTTATGTTTCATTTTGGGTAGCATTATGTATGTCATGTTATATACGAGGCCTGATATTAGCTACGTGATTAGTGTAACCAGTAGATATCAGTCCAATCCAGGAAATGACCATTGGATGGCTGTTAAACTTATCTTGAAGTATCTTAAAGGTACTAAGGATAACTTTATCATTTATGGAGGAAACGAACTGCAGGTTAATGGGTATACGGATTCTGATTTCCAATCGAATCCCGATGATAGAAAGTCTACATCAGGATTCCTATTTACCCTTAACAGATGTGCAGTTTGTTGGTAGAGTTCCATACAGGGGTCTACATCTAATTCCACCACGCAGGCGGAATATATTGCTACTTCTGAAGCTGCAAAAGAGGTTGTTTGGCTTAAGAAGTTTATCACAAAATTGGGAGTTGTCCTGAGTATCGAGAATCCGATTCTGTTATACTATGATAATACTAGTACCATTGCGCAAGCAAAAGAACTGAGGGCACATCAAAAGTCGAAGCAACTGGAACGAAAGTACCATATTATTTGAGAGATTGTGTCGCGATGTGACATTGTCGTATGCAAAGTTCCTATTGAAGATAATGTAGCAGACTCGCTCACGAATGCCATACCTCTAAAGTTATTTGATAAGCATGTGGAGTCGATGGGTATTAGATACTATCGATATTGGCTCTAGAGCAAGTGAGAGATTTTGTTAGGGTTGGTGCTTTGAGCGCCAATTTCTTATGTATTTCCCTGTTAATACTTTTGTATATATATTTTATTAATGAATAAAATAAACAGTTTCTATAATATAAATTCTTTTATTATATGGTAAAGACGTAAAAGACCAAAGAGTGATATGTTATGATACAGTTACAAAAGCGTCGCAATTGACATTGAGCAATATCATAACAGTATCATTTTTTAACTGTTACTGGTCAAGGTTTACAATTACTTGGTCAGTAAGTAAACCCACTGATGTTGGATAATTATGACCCATAACATCACTATTTGTAAAAAACATGGTGTTTTTGTACAAATTAACAATGTGACAAAGGAAATTGCTCTTTTATCATTTTGTAATTTGATTACTTGGATATATATAAATGATAAAAGTCCATATGATTAGTACCAGATTAATAAGATATGAGACAATATTAATCCACGAAAGGTTTAATCATTAAATATCCACAGTCGTAGTATTATCGAGACTGGATATCGACAATGCGAAATATACTAGTATTACACTTATGCGCGTTATAGAAGCATAACAACATAGTTCTCATATATTTAAGTATTGGATACTTATGTAAGTGTGATATAAGGTTCTGTTAGTCGTTGGACCGGGAACAGCTTCGCTCTGGATAAACCCCTCGGAGTCTCATTAGTAGTATGACTATGTGTCTATGGGAATCCGAATTAGGGTAGGTGTATGTGGTCTTAACCTGAGACTTGCATCACTAATACTTACGACAATCAATATACTTTGGTTTTGGTCGTCCGGAGCTTTAACAGGTTCTGTGTACGCCTCTTTTGGGTATACTGAGAATCGTAGTTTATTGGATGTGATGTCAAGATGGAAGTATCACTTCAGTCATATGGAGATGATGATCACACAGGGATACAGAACTAGTACTCTTAAATATTGCAGCTATCGGGATAGTATGACTAGGTCATGGTTATCCGATTACAGAGACTAGTTGATAGTGATCCGATACTGGATCGTAACACGCAATACGATGTATACTACGCCTGATACAGATTATATATATTCCATGTTGAATATATTTCTGGAGAATTGGGTAAGCACGGTGCTTTGCTAGAAGCCAACCATGTCTTGTAAATCGGTAAGAACATGGTACGGGATATCCACATGTCGGATGGTCCGACAACCGTATTTACTTCCAACATATCCAGGGATCTCTTGGGTCGCTTCCTAAATATTCACCGATGACATTTGACTCGAACATAATTAATCTCGGATTAATTATGAGACAGAAAATTAATCTGGGATTAATTACGGCAAGAATTAATCTGTGATTAATTATGAGACAGAAAATTAATCTAGGATTAATTGCGTCAAGAATTTATCTAGGATTAAATTCATTTAGAAGACAGAACGTGATTAATTTGGAATTAATCAGCCAAACAAATTTAATAGTTAAATTGGATTTTACTATTTAATTTATTTATTTGGGCTAAATAATATATTAGATATATTAATTGAAATTGGATTTCAATAAGAAATTAAAATTGGATTTTAATTCAAGCGAACGAATTAATTTGTAATTAATTCGTAAGCGACTTTGTAATAGTTTTTCGAGGCATTATTATTTAATTAAATTGGATTTAATTATTTAGTGGCGGCAAATTAGTTTAGTCGGATTAAACGAACCGGGCCCAAAGTGTGTTGTGTAAGCCAACTTGAATTTTGAATTCAAAATTGGGTGGGACCCACAACTCATATCACTTGTCAAATTGTGATGGTTGTAGTTGGCTAAAGTAATTGGTTTTCACAAAACCATTTTGCTTTCTACCAACCTTATTTTTCTTTTTGGAAAAACAAAACACAACAACTTGGTTTGGTAACACAAGTGAAAAAAATACACAAAACTCTCTATTCTCTCCCAACTCCATATTGCCGAACACTCTTCTTCCTTGGAGGAAATTTTTTTTTTTCAATTTTTGATCAAAGCTAGCACTTTGGTAGTCTTTGAAGGTGATAAGAAAACTCACCCAAGAGTTTGGAACTCATTCACAAAGCTTGGAGCTTCTACAACAAAAAAAGTCTTGAACTTCATCCGATCATTGTAAGTTTTTCCGCAACTTTCTTTGATTTTATTCACACATAAATCTTGTTTAGGATCCTTGTGCATGTCTAGGACACTAACAATGGTATCAGAGCCAACCTAAACTTGATTTGAAATCTATGGTTTATGGACTTTAATTTGGGATTTTTGCTTGGAGCTTGATTTACCTAAATTGATTGTTTGGTTGTGTTAATATGATGATGAATTGGATTTGTGCATCTTTGGATTTGAGATAAATTGATTAGATCAAAAATCCCCAACTCCTATATCATGGTCGAAAACTACCTCTAGTATGTTCATTGTGATGTTTTCAATTGGATATGTTAATTGGCATGAAATTGAATGTTAATTGTTGATTTAATTGATTGAAACCAAAATTGGATGTTAATTTCATGTATTGTCGTGAACTTAAGCATGTTGGAATGAGTTGGTTTTGCTTCAATTTGTGTTGGACATGAATTGGATAATTAAGCATGATTAATTAGATTAATTGGTGTTTTGGAAATATTGGATTAATTAATTAATTGTGTTAATTACACTTTAATAAAAATTAATGTGATATTTAGAATATTATGTTAATATGAATTAGTCTTTAAATTTAGAATTTATTAAATTGGACTAATTTTTTGTATTTGGGCTTAATGGGCTTGGTTGGGCCAAGTTTGGTTTTGGTCAATTGAGTTGAATCCAATTGGGCCTAAAACCATTTCCATAAAGTCCAAATATGACAATTGGGCCTTTAAAAATTTAATTGGGCCTAATGAGCCTAAAATGATTTTTGGCATAGGGTGATTCCTATTTGGGCCTTGGCATCTTGGGTTTGATCCATAATGGCCAAAGCCCATGCCTAAAGAATTAATTGAAAGCCCATTGGACTTAATTGAATAGTATTGGATACTAATTGGGCCTTTGAGACCCATTAAGATTGGATTTGGAATCCAAGTCTAAAAGGCACTATTAAAAGTGTAATTGTTTAATTTGGAATTAAACATGAATTAGTATTGGATACAATTTAAAATTGGATTTAAAATTGTAGTTCGATATAATTCAAGAATACGTACTTTGAGTATTTTTTCATTAACGAGTTTGACTCGCGCAAATCAAATCGTTGTATGAACATTGGATGGTCATTAATTCACAGATTAATCAATTGTATTAGATTGATTAAATAACATGCTTTGTGTGAATACTTGGATGTATTTGTATGAATAATGTATATTAGATGGATATTAGAAGGGTGGGGGCAATTTTAGAAATTGTTGTAATTATGATACTTATTTATTAAATTGGACCTGCGTCTCCAGCCTTTCACCTCATATTCTCATTGTATTTCTCTTCTCACCAATTCCCCTAAATGTAAATGAGGTTTCTTTTAGTGTTATGTAATTGGGTAGAAGTATATAAAGTGCTAGCGGGAGAGAGGAAATAGAGAGATTTGTTCTAGGAATAAAGTTTGTTATATATCCATCCGCATATCATTATTATTTTATTCGCGCCTTATTATTATGCTTTTAGAATGCATGTTTAAGGGTGTATGATGAGACCTAATCAAAGATAATAAATTGGTTGCCAATTTACGCAAAAAACCCACACTTTAATATTAAGTGATTTCATTCCATTGAGTGGTTATCTCTCAAGATCCAAGATTGACATTGGTTTGCTGGCCAAAGTCAAGATCATTGTCCATCGTAGATGTGTTTGAACCACGAAAGCTTTGTTATATATCACATGTCTTGGGCAGTTGTGATTTGTTGGCCAAAGTCAAGGTCATTTATGTACATCGACGTGGATTACGAAGCTTTCCCGCTATCAATGGGTCTCGCTTAACTGGAATCATTAAGCTTGTTGAGCCAAAGCCAATGCTTAGTTGATTCAGAGGAAAAAGGTTAAGAAATATATATTGGATATATACCTACCGGATCTAGGAATTGGATGAGATCAAATTGATCTTAGAGATCTACCTAGTTAAGATTCATACAGTTTGTTGGCCAAAGTCAAGGTTGTGTGTTATTTAACGAGTTCCTAGCCCACTAGGAAACTGGGTTTCCCAAGTACTCCACAGAGGGTTAGAGGCTCGCCAAAAAATAGTGGGAGGCCAGTATTAAATTTGCAATTTCGTTTAATACTTGCTTACTGTAGGCATTGCATTTTTACATATTAGCCCAATGATGAGTCTCGTATGGAGGCAACTACCTCTTTAGTCATGAAAGTCGCGGGAAACGGACGTTGGAAGGGTAAAGTTGGAAAATGGAATTTTTGTTGGATTTAACCTCGTTGTTTAGCTTCGGTTGCTTGTTGGACTTCCGTTTCAAAGCTTATCTTAGGCCCAAAACCCCCATAGACCACCTACCAAACCCAAACCAAACCCAAAATACCCAAACCAAACCCAAATACCCAAGTCAAACCAAATCCATGCCCAAGGGAGAGTGATTCACGCCTATTGCCTTCTAATTTAGGTAGATACACATTTATCACATGCTAAAATCAAGACAAATCCTTTCCTAATTAGAAGAAATCAAATCAAATCCCTTTCCTAATTAAATCCAATCACAATCCTAAATTAGGAGATCTATTCCTTATGAGATACCAATTAGAATAAATGTCACTATCAATAGAAATCCTATTCCTAGTCGGATAAGGAAAGTCTCATCTCATTTGCCTATAAAAAGAAGCCTTCACCACCCATTCAAACCCTAGCACATATCCCTCTCTCAAGCACGTCCAAACACTTTGTGAAGACTCCATCACACGCCCAAAGCCCTCCTTAAAGCCTCCATTGCCGCAACACCAAACCAAGACACCTCCATTGCCGCATCTCCTATTCTTCACCAATCCCCTCTCACGCCCAAGCCTGAAACACAGCCCTCCATTGCCGAGTTCCAGCCACCATTCACAGCCGTAAAACACCTTAAAATAAGCCTCAAATACAGCCCCAAGGTCCCACAAAATACCCCCATTCACAGCCCCAATTCAGCGCCCAAAGTAGCCACTAAAACGCCCCCACTGCACCTGTGAAATGCCGCAGTTCACCTTCTGTTCTGGTCAGTTTTCGTTGCGTCCATAGCCCACAAAACAGTCCTAAAATCACCTAGACACCATCCTAAAAATCTGCATAGAGTTCCCCTAGAATACCTTAGGAAACCGCAACCCATAAGCCCTCCAAATCGCCCAAAACAGTCCACTATATCACTAAAACAGTGACCTGAAACGTAGCAGCGAAACAGTAGCGAAACGAACTTAAAACAGCAGCCCGAGCATCAAAGCAGTGAGGAAAGACGTTGAGTAGACAAATCGGAAAAGCATCGGATCAATCTCCCTTCCAACGGACGTGTAACGCCCTTTCTTGAGACGACAAAAGAGGTTAGACCTGAAGGCACCCTTTTTACTTATCTTCTTTATTTTTGTTTTATTTATTTGATATATAATTGCATAAGAGTCGTTTGAGGCATGATGTGATTGTTGGATGAGCGGGATATGTGTTCCCTTTTGTGGTATATCGGATGGAAACCCGGACGTAAATTCCATAGCCGATTCCGAATGGACGGTAGTATGGTCTGCACTCGGGATACAATGCCACGTACCACTTAAGATACACGTATCTCGTCTCATCCAAATTTGTATTTGAGCATGTCATAGTCTTTAGGTTATTCGTTTATTATTTAAAGCATGGTATAATTTAGTTTATTATTTATTTGTTAAAGCATATTTAGGTTGTTCTTTATGCATATTATTAGTTTATGATGTGTTAGGATAATGATTTATAAATTTTGATTTAATGGCTCAATATGCTCGTTGTGTTACATTGCGTGGAGTTATTTGGATGAAAGCATGAATAGATCTAAGTATCCTTGAGCATGATTATTGAGTAGACTTGGTTGATTCATTGCACAAATCATATCATCACAAGTGACATAAGTAAGGGACCATTCCGAACCCAACGGTTTGAGGTCTTCCCTTGCGAGGGGTGAGTGCGGCCTTAAATATTTGTCCCGGTTCACACCGGGTGGCGACTCCATGTTATTTCGTACTTCCCAACTAGGCCGCGAGCCTAGAACAACGTCGCCCAGGTTCTGTTGTCTACACTTACACGCGCTTTTTTTTTTTTTCGTCGTTATAAATATATATTAGTTGGACTAATATTGAATATTGCTTTCTTTGAACAGTTAGACTGTACAAGACACTACTCCACTTGTAGTTGGTTATATAGTTGGACTATAGTAACCATTACATTTTGAGTGTACCTGATATCATTGATTAAATAGTTGGACTATTGTAATCAAGATGGCTGGAAAGATTAGCGTTAGGGTCATCATCATTGGGCGATAATATCCTTAACGACTCTAATTTTCCAGATTCGGAGATGAATCTCAAGATAGTCCTGGGAGCCGAGAAGTTACTCTATGTCATAGAGAAACCTCTCGGGCCTGAGCCCAGAGTTGAGCAAATAGTAAAGCATGAGTTTTGGAAGACTCTGTTAGGTTTTATCTAGGTCCCAAGATCATACAAGCAATGAAATACATGTGTGAATACATCAAAGGAGGTAGCGGAATACTCACATCGATCGGTTGAGACGATTTGAAGACGAATGAAGCCCAAAAAGCCCACTGCCAATGGCGCCACTGGTGGCAGTTCACTGCCCTCCAAATCAGAATTTTGAGCTGTGAAAATGAGCTCCAAGATTGCGTCAAACGAATCCCGACTCATGGGTGAACCTCCCTAACACCTTCGCAAGTCTCGTAAGTGTGCTAGCACTTGCGTTTTTGAAACAAAAACCACTCATTGCCTCCCTTGAAGCTCACGACAGTGAGCTGTGAAGAAGAAAGAAAAACAGCCCCTTGGGCGTGTATTGATGGAGAGAAAAAGAGGAGAAGTGTTATAGTTAACTTGTGTAATGAATTACAAAAATGCTTTATATATTTTTCCAAAAAATAATAAGCATTTACCATTTTTATTTATCAAATAAAATAAATGGTAATGGCTTTCTCAACCACCAACACTATTCCAACAACACCCATCACTATTCAATGTCACTTTATCAAAGTGACTTGATGTGTGTCTATCAATCAATCAACTCAATCACATCAATCAATCACATCACTCAAAGTGACTTTTGATTTGACGCTTGATGTGACGAATGATTTGACGCTTGATGTGACTTGCGTTGCCGCACTCGAATTCGAAATACGAATGCGCTCGCAATCACACTCGGGCTCGGGTTCGCTAATTCCCAATTAGCGAGTTTTCCGTTGCGTCGTAATTAAATGATTACGCCTAGCGAATTCACTATTCACGTCACTAACGAATTAATTCTAAATTAATTCGTTCGCCCGAATTAAAATCTAATTTTAATTCCGCGTCGAAATCTAATTTCGTTTAATATATCGAATATATTAATTTACCGATTAATTCTAAATTAATCATTCTCTCTCTTTAGACGATATTTTATCCTAGATAAAATATCTCCGTAATTAATCCTAGATTAATTTTCTCTCTCTCTCTCTTCTACATAATCCCAGATTATTTATGAGTGCGAGTTATGCATCATCGGTGCATTATCGGGAAGCGACCCATGAGATCCCCGGATAAGTCGGTAGTAAATACGGTCGTCGGAGTATCCGAATCACGTATGTACCAAGTACTACGTTCTACCGATTTACGAGACAAGATCGGCTTCTAGCAAAGCACGAAGTCTACCCAATTCTCCGGTCATATTCATCTAAGAATATTTAAGATCTATATCAAGCGTAGTATACCAAGTATTGTGTATATCGGCCCAGTATCGGATAGTCACGTGCTAGGGCTGGGGCTGGATAAGTGTCTGCCCCGTCCGAAGCACATGTCGGATGTCTGGTAACTAGTCTCTATAATCGGATATACATGACCTTGTCATAATATGTCGATGGCCGGCCAGCACTTAAGAGAACTAATACCGTATCCTGCGTGACATCATCTCCACTATGACTGGAGTGATACTTCCGTCTTGACATCACACCCAATACTCTACGATTCTCAATATGCCCAGCATTGGTGTACACAGAACCGGTTAGAGTCCTGGACGACCTCAACTAAAGCATATTGATTGTCGTAAGCATTAGCGGTGCAAGTCTCAGGTTAAGACCATACACACCTACCCTGATGTCGGACTCCCATAGACACATAGTCATAATACCAATGGGATTCCGAGGGGTCTATCCAGAGCGAAGCTGTTTCCCATACCATCGGTGAAACACAACCTCCTATCGCACTTGCATAAGTATCCAATACTTATATAAATGAGAACTATGTCGTTGTGCCCTCACAACGCGCACAAGTGCAATACTAGCCTATTCCGCATTATCGATGTCCAGTCTCGATAATACTCCGGCTAGGGATATTTAATGATTAATCCTTCGTGGACTGATACTGTCTCATATCATTCTCAATCCAGGAACTAATCATAGGGACCTCTCTTCATTTATATATCTAAGGTGATCTAATCACAAATGATGAGAGTGCAATTTCCTTGTCACATAGTTAATTTGTACAACAACACTATGATCTGTACAAATATTGACGCTATGGGTCATATTATCCAACAATCTCCCACTTGGCACATAGTCAGTCACTCAAGTGTCGAACACCCGAACTATGTACGGTTTGCTCAAATTGCTGAGGAAAGGTTTTCGTCAGCGGATTTGTATGATTATCGTCTGACGCGATTTATACGATCATCACATCGCCACGATGTATGATCCGAACGAATCAGATGAATATAGAAGTATATATCTGGATCGTCGATGAGACCTTTAATTCTTTAGCCTTGTGCTGACGCCTAGCTCAGCTGCTAACATAACTATATCTAATCTAATTAGATTTATTATCGACCCAAATGGCTTCTATTGCTGCCTCAGCTGCAGCAATAATCCGCATTTGTTGTTTATTCGGCAACAGTATCTTGCTCGGAAGATTTCCAGCTCACTGTCCCGTTATTCAAACTTTATAGTACCGCAGTATTTAACTGTTTGGAAACTTGCAGCAGTGATCCCAGTCACTTCAAGTTCTTCTTCTCCATAGTTTTAGACAACATCTTTAGTTCTCTAAGATACTAATAGATGTCCTTAACTTCAATCCAGTGACTATCACTTGGATTGTCCTGATTGTGACTCCATATGCTCGAAGCGTATGAGACACCATATCAAGTACATTTTAAATGTACAATTTCCCAGAGAGTGTTAACAACTCCAAATCTATCCCAATAGATCTTTATTCCTTGAATAAAGGTTTTACTCCCCAGAATTCTACGGAGAATTTCTTATGAAAGCCAAGCTTTCACCAATTGTTTTTATAGGAATTTCACTGTCAGTGCGCTCCCACTAACCTCCTTATATACACAAGAATTATTTCATTTTGAGTCAAATCATAAACCATTATGATTATTTCAAAACGTCAGTTCCAATAACTTATGCTTGCTTAAATCCAAACTGTTGAGTTTCAATCAAGTCCCAAGATCATAAATCATGCATAAAAACGAGTGAATACACATCAAAGGAGGTGCGGAATAAACTCACATTGAACGGGTTTTGATGAAATGAAGAACAAGTTACGTTTTTGCCTCCCTCCAAGCTCGGCAATAGCTTCCTCATGCAGTGGACTGCTCGGTTGGGGGCTGTTTTGAGGCTCCAATAATCGGCCATGAAAGACTCCATGGAAGCTCAAAGCTTCAAGCTTTCCAAGCTCACAAATTCGTTTCCCTATCACCATAATATAACCCATGTGTGTGCTAGCACTACTCTTCTTCATTTGCTTCTCAAAATTTCGGTCAAACTAGAAATTTTTGGAGAAGAAATCGGCAGTGAAGCCGTGAATGAGAGGGAGAAGAAAAGAGAGGGAAAAGAAGAAGACCGTATGTCTTGCATGTGAGAGAGAAAAGATAAAGCTTTAATATATATGTTTATTATATTTACCAAGTAAATTAAATAAAACATATATATTACTTTAATTCAAAAGTCAAAAAGTAAAAAGCAAATGTTGCTTTTTCAACTTCTACATCAATCACTCAAATCAAGTGACAACATGTCATATCACTCAAAGTGACATTTGATTTGACGCTTGATGTGACTAGCGATTTGACGCACGATTTGACTTGCGTGCCGCACTCGAATTCGAAATGCGAATGCGCTCGCAAATAATCTCGGGCTTGGGTTCGCTAATTCCAAATTAACGAATTTTCCGTCGCGTCGTAATTAAATGATTACGCCTAGCGAAATCACTATTCACGTCGCTAACGAATTAATTCTAAATTAATTCGTTCGCCCGAATTAAAATCTAATTTTAATTCCGCGTGGAAATCTAATTTCTAATAATATATCAAATATATTATTTTATCGATTAATTCCAAATTAATCGTTCTCTCTCTTTAATTAATATTTTATCCCAGATAAAATATCTCCGCAATTAATCCCAGATTAATTTTCTCTCTCTTCTAATTAATCCTAGATTAATTAAGTGCGAGTTATACATCATCGGTGAATCTTCAGGAAGCGACCCATGAGATCTCCGGATATGTTGGCAGTAAATACGGTCGTCGGATTATCCGAACACGTAAGTACCTCGTACTACGTTTATACCGATTTACAAGACAAGGTTGGCTTCTAGCAAAGCGTCATGCCTACCCAATTCTCCAGAAATATTCTTACAAGAATATATAGATCTGTATCAAGCGTAGTATACCGTAGTATTGTGTATATCGGCCCAGTATCGGATAGTCACGTGCTAGGGCTGGGGCTGGATAAGTGTCTGCCCCGTCCGAAGCACATGTCGGATGTCTGGTAACTAGTCTCTATAATCGAATATTCATGACCTGGTGACAATATTCTGATTGGTTGCGCAACACTTAAGAGCACTAATACCATATCCTGCGTGACATCATCTCCAATATGACTGAAGTGATACTTCCGTCTTGACATCACACCCAATACACTACGACTCTCTGATAAACCCAGAAGTGGTGTACGCAGAACCGGTTAAAGCCCTGTACCACCAAGACCAAAGTCTATCGATTATCGTAAGTATTAGCGATGCAAGTCTCAGGTTAAGACTATACACACCTACCTTGATTTCGGCCTCCCATAGACACATAGTCATAATACCAATGGGATTCCGAGGGGTCTATCCAGAGCGAAGCTGTTTCCCGTACCATCGGTGTGAAACACGACCTCCTATCGCACTTGCATAAGTATCCAATACTCATATATATGAGAACTATGCCGTTGTGCCCTCCCAACACGCACAAGTGCAATACTAGCCTATTCCGCATTATCGATGTCCTGTCTCGATAATACTCCGGCTAGGGATATTTAATGATTAATCCTTCGGGGATTGATACTGTCTCATATCATTCTCAATCCAGGAACTAATCATATGGACCTCTCTTCATTTATACATTATGGTGATCTAATCACAAATGATGAGAGTGCAATTTCCTTGTCACATAGTTAATTTGTACAACAACACCGTGATCTGTACAAATAGTGACGCTATGGGTCATTTTGTCCAACAATCTCCCACTTGGCACATAGCCAGTCACTCGAGTGTCTAACACCCGAACTATGTACGGTTCGCTCAAATTGCTGAGGAAAGGTTTTCGTCAGCGGATTTGCTTAATTATCTTCTGACGCGATTTATACGATCATCACATCGCCACGATGTATGATCCGAACGAATCAGATGATATAGAAGTATATATCTGGATCGTCGATGAGACCTTTAATTCCTTAGCCTGTGCTGACGCCTAACTCAGCTGCTAAAAGAATTATATCTAATTTAATTAGATTTATTATCGATCCAAATGGCTTCTATTGCTGCCTCAGCTGCAGCAATAATCCGCATTTGTTGTTAATTCAGCAACAGTGTTCAAACTATTTGGAAACTTGCATCAGTGATCCTAGTCACTTCAAGTTCTCCATCTCCATAGTTTAAGACAACATCTTTAGTTCTCTCAGATACTAACAATTGTTCTTAATCTTCAATCCAGTGACTATCACTTGGATTGACCCGATTGTGACTCCATATGCTCGATGCGTATGAGACACCAATACAAGTACATTTTAAATGTACAATTTCCAGAGTGTTAACAACTCCAAATCTATCCCTGTAGATCTTTATTCCTTGAATAAAGGTTGTTACTCCCCAGAATTCTACGGAGAATTTCTATGAAAGCCAAGCTTTCACCGATTGTTTTATGGGAATTTAATTATCAGTGCTCTCCCACTAACCTCCTTATATACACAAGAATCATTTCATTTTGAATTAAATCATACTCCATTATGATTACATCAAAACGATAATTCCTAGAACCTACACTTGCTTCAATCCAAACATGGATCGAATAACCTACAAACCTTGTTTGTCGGTTATACAAAATCGTCAGGATGTTGTAAGCATCCTCCAAAAGGTTTCCTTTTCAGGAAAGCGATTTTGATCTGCAACTGACACATTTCATAAATGAAATATGCAGTTATCAACAAGCATCTTCAAAATGGATTTACCATGGCAACAGGTAAAAGGTTGAATCGTTATTAACACAATGTTGATAACGATACCTTTCCGTCAAAAGCCCAGCTTTGTACGTTGGTATGTTGCCTTCCATGTATGTCTTCCTTGAAGACGTTTAATGTACCAATAGGCACAATGCCTTGTGGTACAACAACTAGTATCCAAAATAGTTGTTATACATGGAATCCATTTCGGACTCATGGCACTTTGCCATAATAGGGAGTCGATACCTCGTATCACTTCCTCAAAACGTAGTCGGTGGATATACCTTCATAAGATTGACATCTTTATGAGGTTAGATCAGAAACCCATAACCTAGGTTATTTTCTGACTCTATCCGATCTACTCAGTTCTTGTGTATTCGAAGATTAATGGTACAGTTTCATCATTGATGAACTATTTGTATTCCATTAAGGACTTCGTGCCTAGAACAGTATTACTCCGATTTTCATCGAGTATCACTATCCTCCCACTGACCACTGCATATCGGTATTCCTCTCAGGAAAAACCGTATGGTGAGCAACAATCACATTGTTCTCATGTGAGATTTACAAGTACTATACTTAAGGTTTCCCTTAGGATAACCGATATTGGCACTTATCCAATTTGGGTCCTTAGTTTGGTATCATCCAAACGTTATGCCTGACATACCCAAATTATCAGGAATGAGAAACCTTGTTTCTTCCCTGTTCATATCCTATATGACATATGTCAAACAGATTTATATGGAACCTTATTTTAAATAAGTTATTGATCTATTTAGATCAGACCTCCGCCTGTTCGTTGAGTGTACACTGACCCTAAGGATATCCTGAGCGTATCAAGATAGGATCCGTCTGTTCTGTGTACAGAGCATAGTTTTCCGTTATGGAATTAACAATCTCTAAAATCCATGGGCCCGTGGTACACTGTGGAAATCAGTTCTAAGTGTTATTTAAGAGATTGCTAATAGAATCGTCGACGAGATTATACCTAAAAAGATTTGACATTTATATCTATATCTATAGATAATCCGGATACCTATGACGAAAGAATTATACGTATGCAGTGACCTCGACCTATATGGTTCAGAGATTTTATCGGTGTTCGTCATAATTTATGGGTGGGTAGATTATGGACACGAAATTGGTTTTGGTGACGGATATGCCTAAGCCTAGAGAGTCTCACTAATGAGATATACTCGTAAGGCACATGGGTAACTTTTATAAATAATATTGAATATTTATAAGTCGTTTAACGGTTAAATGAAGATACATGCGTTTGAGATCTTTCGGCCATTTATTAAATGTCGAATTGTGATATTTGACATTTATTATTAATATATGTCTTTTGATTATTTAATATAAATATAATACATATATTTGAGATAGTTGTATTTAATTATTTGATTATTTAAATGTTAAATAATTAAATTAATTAAATACTAAATATCTAGTTTACTTTATTAGGTAAACTAAATGACTTATTTTAATTGGATAAATTGGCATAATTTTATTGGATGTTATGTGATAAAAAATTAATTTGATTAATGTTTTATAACCATAAATATTCATTAAATATTTTTCTAATTATTGAAACAAAAATAGAAAATATATGGCTAGTATTTTTCCTTTAATTCTCAGTAATTTAGGGAAATTATATAAGCCTTGTTTTTTTTTTTTTCTTAAAAATAAAATACAGAGAGAGAAAGAAAGGAAAAGGAGAAGAAAGGAAGAAAAGCTTGGAAAATAAGGATTTTAGTAAGTTTTTTCTTACTTTTTCCTTTATGAAAATTGTTTCTTTCATACTAGGGTTCTATGTGAGTATCTTAGTTTCTTCTCTACACTTTTGTGGATTTGTTTTGATGATTGAGAACTTGATTGAAAGATGGAAGCATGTATATGTTTTTAGAATGCTTGAAATTGTTTATTAAGCTTTCTCATCACATTGACCTAGAATTGTTCTTGAGCTATTTCATGATGATGAGGCTTGTTTAGTGTTTTAAGAATTGAATTAAAGTATTGAATTTAAGTAATTTGGTGGGGCTTTTCATATATGTGATGGGATTTGATAAATTTGTGAATGTTTGGATTTGATCTTGACATGCTTTGAACAAAAATGACCTAATTGTAAATTCTTGAATGTTCAGGGACCATTCGGCAATAAGAGGAAAAATTATTTTCATGAGTTGCAAATTGTATTTTCATGTATTACACTTGTACAAATCATTTTGGGATTAATTTGGAATCAATTAGAATTGTATTTGACAATTTAGGACTAAAATGACAAAAATATAAAGTTTTAGGGTTAACGGTAATTACTGAAAAATCTTATTTTTTGGTAAAAATTTCGATTTTTAAGTATTGAGTAATTAAAAAGATTATTTTAATTACCCAAGAAAAATTATTGAAATCAGAAAATTTTGATTTTCCGCGTTCCGTTGTGTTTACCCGAATTACCACTCAAAACCCCAACAGTTATTGGTCGGGATTACTTCACTAACCTCACCTTTGTAAATAAAATGACATAGTCTGCCATGCAGGAGTTCGTAGTAGAATCATGAATCAGATCAACCTATCTATGATCATCTATTAGACTGGTACGAATTTCTTTGTTTAACACATATTAAAAGAAATTCATTTATGTCTTGGTCGTGTCCTATATGATCGCATCATATAATGTGCCTCTATTCCCAAATGAATTTCATACATATGGCGGTCGATAAACTTAACTGTACGTAATCTCGTACCTCGTACTCAAAATCACCTCTTAACTGTTCTCTTTTATTATAATACGTTAGTCGTCTATAACTATGTACATATGTATATGTATATGTATGTATATATATATATATATATTTAATACATGAATTCAAAAATTCCATTTCTCGTCGCATGGGTTACTTACCTGGCTTCGCGATCACTCTAGGTTCTAGTCACATCTATCAAAATAAATGACGAAATACCGTCAGAATCACGACTTACGGAGTTCACGACTAAGCTATGAAAAAATCCCAGATCTTTTTGGAACAACCAAATCAAGTTTGATTTCAATGTTTTCAGTTCTAGTAATCTTAAAACATCATTATCAACTAACCCAAGTCATCAGTTAACTTAGATTCTCGGTTTACATGTTCTTGGAAAATCTTCCGAAAATATTTCCGTAAAAGCTACGAAAGGGTCCCGAACTCTCAAAACCTTCCCGGATTTAACTAAACATTATCCTATCATTATATTTAACTCATAACTATCATTACGATCAAAAACATATCAATACACGCAAAACCCACTTTTATCGAAAACTGACATAACCTATCGAATCGACCCAATTCGTTTCATTTTCAACCGGATTCTACCGAATGCACATATTCAATATACCCGTGATCAAACAATTTAATTTATATCATTACACTACTCAACGAAAACTACTGGATGCAAACGAATATTTTGCGGAAAACTTGAAATTTGTAGATTTTTACCAGGAGGTCTTACCATGATTTCAAGGGCATATACAAACTCCAAACGATCCCACAACGCGCTGCAATAGACGGAGTTCAGATCAGAGCTACTGTTCTCCATGAGTCATTATTCATGTGAATTTTCTTTCCCCGTTTTGTCTGCAACTATACACGGAACGGAAAATCCGTCACCGGCAACTTCTTGTACTCTCCGAGAGCTTTGATTTGGCGGGTGGCTCGAGTTGTGAAATGAAACGACGAGCCTCGATCGAAAAACCCATCACCGCATATTTCTTATATTGTTCTCGCCAGTACCAGAGTCCTAGGGGCTACCTCCGGCTACCATGTGACAGAGGGGTGGCTGGCACACCCCTGTAGCCGGTCGGGCTAGTCGACGGTGGCCGACAGGATGACGGCTCGACCAGTAACCATAGAATGTGTTTTAAAAGGAGAGAGATCGAGTGAGAAAGTTGTAAAGCTTATGCCTATTTTGCAATTACCTGAAACTATCGGGTATTTATAGAAAGGTTTTTGAAAATTATATTCTGACTCCTGAAAATTACAATCAGGTCTATGCCATGAAACTTTCTCAAATATTCATGATTTGGAAGCCTTTCTTGATGCAAATTTCAAAAAGTGGTCAACACAAGAGTTTGTCATCTCGGAAAAATGAGTCCGCCGGAATCGATGGAATTTCGATCAGAGCTACTGTTCACCATGGGTTACTATTCATCCAAATCTTCTTTTCTTATTTCACGTGTAATCGTGTACATAATGGAAAATCCATCACCGCCAACTTCTAGTACTCTACGAGCGCTTCGATTTGGCTGGTTGCTCGGGTAATGAAACGAAGCGACGAGCCAGGATCGCCAAACCCATCACCGTGTATTTCTCCTCCTGTTCTAGCTATTTCCGGCGTCCTAGGAGCTGCCGATGGCCAACATGTGACAGAGGGGTGGCCGACGCACCCCTCTAGCCGGTCGCGCCGGCCGACGATTACCGGCAGGACGCTGGCTTGACCAGCTGCCATATAACGTGTTTTAAATGAGATGGGTCGAGTGAGAGAGTTGTAAAGCTTATGCATATTTTTAAATTACTTGAAACTATGGGGTATTTATAGAAAAGTTTATGAAAATTACATTCTGACCCCCGAAAATTGTATTTAGGTCTCTGCCATGAAAGCTTCTTGAGAATTCGTAATTTGGAAGCCTTACTTAATGTAAATTTCAAAAAGTGTTCAACATGAAAGTTGTTCGTCTCGGAAAAATGAGTTTGTTGGTTCAAGAATCAGCTCAATCGGAGTTCGTTTGGAATGTTTATAGAAGAAACAAGAAATTTTCATGCGTATAACGATATAAATAGAAATTGCGCAACCGTTTCTCGAAACCACATGTTTTCCAACGTAAAAAAACTTCACATAAAAATATTCCAACTTATTTCCCAACACATGAACTCTGATTTTTGATTATCATCCCGTTCTAAATCCTTAATTTTAATTCGAAAACCTTCCAACACTGTTCTTAAAAACTCGGGATATTACATTCCCCCCATATAAAAATTTCATCCTCGAAATTTCTTCGCCTTATGTCTGATTATTTGAACTCGAATACATGTACGTTATAATCTTATCGGTATTCGGAAGTCGCCTCACTTTATACCTTATCAGAAATTTCACATTTCATACATTAATAGAAACCTTACTATTTCAAGCAAAATAAGGCGTATCAAACATTTCATACCATCACATCAAACTTATCATTTCAATTCATACTCATTCAACAATAGAAAAAAAGAGTCGAACACAGATTCTATACAGCCAATCATATACATCATCTAAAATGAAGAACATAACACATGTTCTTTACATGTAATTCAATACAGTATCAAAACGAAAACTTAACGTGAATTTCATACTATCTATTTCGTCCATAATACTAAACGAAAATCATTCATTTCACATCTTTTAATTCTATATCACAAATATAAACGACATCAATATCAAAGTTTACATACATATATGTACAATCACACATATAATTTCATATGGACTCGTAATGGGTGAGCTCATTTATGATACACATATGAGCCGATGGATCCTATCTTGAAATGCACTTGATTAACGAGTGCATCGGTCCACACCCAATGACCATCTAGCTCTTTGACCATGAAAGGTCTCTAACATATATGGTGTCAAAGTGTGGAGGATCTAACACAAAATCAATGTTATCTTATAGTCAAATGATCACATATGCTACTCGACTCGTGGAGATTCCTATTAATAGTGGTGTGTATTTTCAACTATTAGGAATCACCTATGAGTCATTCAATATTCACTCCAATGAATACCCATATGTCTATATGATCTTCCTTTGCTCATGATACATCGGGTTAAACCATTCAAACTCTAAATTCAATATACGATATGTGCTAGTCTTCTAGGTTATAGGAATTCGACCGTATTCCAAAACCAACGACTATGAATTTTTAGTTTAAGAATAGTTTGTAATAGTAATACAGCCCCAAAGTCAGACCACCGAGTATCCAGTGTTACTACATGACCATTCCAAGGTCGATGTCTGTAACATCCACAATCCGGGAGATACTACCAGCAGAGAATAGGCCGTACTATCCCATGAGCCTTTGACTTTCTAACAATATTAAACTCATCTGATATATAAACTCATGAACGGGACCGATGCCCAACTTAATCTCATAGATGCATAATGCATTTCAAACTAAATACCCAAATTCACTATACATTACATCTTTGGAAATGAACACTTATAACTATTTACATGCATATTCTTTTATTAAACTATTTATATGCTACATTACATTCTCTGACACTTTCTGAACTAAACTCTGACTCGTCCTGGTGGACAAAAACCTCAGTGATTTCCATTAGTATCCATCCCCTTGAGCTCGTCCTCCGAAAATACCTGTAAAATAAAGAAACTGGGAGTATGGGGTTAGATCGTTTGAACGATCTAAGTGAGTAAACAGTTTAAAAGTAATACTAAAAGTGCTTTTGAAAATCCAATGTTCTAAAACCAATTTCATCTTAAATCATCATTTCTGAAATCTCTTTTATTACTTGAAAACAACTTTCTTCATGGCAAACTTTTCTGAAGTCTGTTTTGAAAATCTTGTTCTGAAAACATGTATCTGAAAGTTCTATTCTGAAAGCTTATTTCTGAAATATATGTTTCTGAAAACCAGTTCTAAAAACTGATCTCTAAAAAATTATTTCTAAAAACTGGTCTCTGTTTTAGAAAACCTGACGTATGGGGGGGTTACGTATCGTCATCCCCCCATAAACCTAACTAGATCTAGGAGTGTAAATCCATGGCTTTCGGGCATTACGTATCGCCGTCCCATAAAGTATGCCACTTTTGTCCCTGAAACTAGTGGTCTTGGGGCATTACGTATCACCGTCGCCCAAGCCACTGAACTAGAACTAGGGGTGCATATCTATGCTACCCTCCAAGCTCTGAAACTAAGATCTAGGGACGTCTTTCATCCCTAGTCCTGAACCAGGATCTGGAGGCGTTACGTATCGCCGTCCCCCTATTCCTCTATATGTGCACATGTCATCCGTCAATTCCATGTCTAAATCAATTTATATACTGAGGTGGGTTTTTCCCCCATGCCTTGAAAACATAAAACCATGGTTTTGAAAACTTCTCTTTCTAAAACATTTCTCGGAACATTCTTAATTACAATATAATGCAAAATAAACTTGGCTAATGCCCTAAAGATAGAAAATGTAAGTCTGATATTTAAAACAATCATAAATTAAAATAAACTTAAGAAAAAGTGTGTCCACTCACAGTTTTGAAGTCTCGCTAGCCTTACTTCACTTCGTTGAAGAATTTCATGGTTCTTGCAGTGACTTATATATCGGAATCAAGCTAAGTTTTCTTATTCAAGTAGGTGCTATCACTCTATGGCGTATCGTACTTATATCATGATGTAATATATACATACGAGTTCATACGAGACCCTTAGGGTGGCCTCTAACATGCTAGGGTGGAACCAAAATGGTTTATAATAGATTTGGGGAAGTTCTGGTCTTCGTTTCGGGATGTAGGGTCTTGCACATCGCGATGCGGACCAAAGAATAAACAAGTTCATCCAAATTTCCAATTCACGTCGCGATGCGGGCAATCCAGAATTAATTTTTCACCAATTTCACAGTACGTGTCACGACGCGACGCGCACCTATTTTCCAGGATTCTACTTTTGGTTCTTCAAGTCTAAATTACCCAAATGTATCACCAACACTTCCATAATAAAAACCAATAAAGAATCCATCATATTACTTTAAACATTTTAAATCAAGTTAACATCTTCAAACACCTCTTTAATCTCATTATTCTTATTCTTAGCTTAAACCCTTAAGATTTACAAAATGTGGGTACTCTATGATACAACCAATTTCTTTACTTATAAATCATCAAAATGCAATCCCTAACATGCTAATAGCCTTAATTTATCATTCTTTCAAAATATAAAAAACCAAGTTTTGGGTCAAGTTTCTTTACCTCCAACTTTTGATTTTTCTCTCCATTTCCAAGCCTTCAATGGTTGTTAATTTTTCCTCTTAGCTTGGTATGTGATGGTTGGTAATTGCCTCTTCATCTTTTCTCCTTCATTATTATTATTCGTCTTATTATTATTATTATTATTATTATTATTATTATTATTATTATTATTATTATTATTATATTATTATTATTATTATTATTATTCTTTTTCTTTCTCTCATTCGTTTCTATCTTTTTCTTTCTTCCAAAATTTAGGGATTTGTAAATAGTATCCCTTATATTTATAGTAGGGAACCATTTGACTAATTTGCAACATTTTAATTTGGAAAAAAAATCAGAAATTTTGAGAAAGATGTGGTGTTTTCTAGATGGGTCCGAAATTATTATTCATTCGAAATTTTGAGTCATATTTTTGACCCATTTCTAATTCGATTTGGAAAAATGTTCAACATGAAAGTTGTAGGTCTTGATCTCAGATTTCCATCGATATAAATTCATAAAAAGCAGAGTTCGTATGAGAAAGTTATGGCCCAAATACCATAGGCTCTCTGGAATAGAACATTGCATCATCTAGTATCGAAATCTCAAAAAATTTTCCGATCATTCCCAAAGTCATTTCATGAGAGTATATGTGTCCAAACATAATTTTTATTATTTAACATTCGTCCCACAGTGTAATTGTAGTCGGGATTTCAGTAGTCGAAATTTCCGGTTGTTACAAATTCTGCCCCCCTTAAATAAGATTTGTCATCGAATCCTTTCTGAGGCTTACTCGTAGATTTAACTTGGTCGAGGATATTTGTGTCACTACTTATATTTACTTAATTTTCTTTCTGATTTTTCTGTTCGAGATCTTAATACTAAAAACTCTAGAAATATCTGGTCATACTCATACATACTACTCCGAGTTCGTGGGCCTTAATAAGTAATTTCTTGACTTCCTGACTGAAAGTTAATTCCTTAATCTTATTCTATGATCCTTTGCTCAGTACTCTACATATATCTTTATACTACCATTATCTCTACACCTTACAGAAACTTTATTTCTAAACCTCCCAACTATATTCCACATTTTTTATCTCAACTATTCACATGAGTTATCTTCATGAACTTTAGTTACTCTTCACATTTACGGTATCTCCATTGTACTTTATACTATAGCCAATAACCTTCACTTTCCCTTAACTTGTATGTATTTCAGGTTCTTGAACTATTCTTCATAATGTAACTACTTAAATGACTTTGTAAGACATATTCTACTAAATATCTTCTTGGCCCCAATCCTAGCTAGCTATTTGATCTTTCTCTATTCTCTTTAATAAATCCTCTTTACTTACGAGTTTTTTCCTTCGAGTTCTCAAATATATAACTATTTATGGGTTCAGTACTTCCTAACTCATAACTAATCTTTTCATGTATTCCTACTATCAGCCAATGACTCCCATACTTAGGATGTTACCGTGAGGTAGTTTTCTCTCTAACAATCCTTTCGGTTGGTAAAAGAGTTTGAGACAAAGTATCTATACTAAACTTGACTGTATGCACCTATATGCCAAAACTATGTTATTTATTATTAATGTTGTCTCTGGTTAAACTGGTCTGGTTTACTCTTCTGCACCTTAATTCCTTTGATGGTACAAGTATAGTCACTATCTATTATGCTAATTATTTTTTCTTTGCCTACTTGCACTCTAGAATGTTCCACTTTCAATTATCCCTTAAATCTTATCTTGTTAAGAATTGTCTCAATCTCAACAATTTTGATTTTCTCAATTTTCCTTTACCGTCTTTAAGATTTACTTAGTCTCTTCTTGAGTTATCTGATATATATTATCCTTAACGAACATACGGATCACTATCATCCATTTTTCTCTCTTTTCTTAATATGATAAGATTTCAGTCTTATCATAGTTCTGAAAAATTTACTATTCCGTAGTACCATTGAAAATTTATCTTATCATTATACACCTCTATTATTGTTTGTCTGGTAACTAACTTATTATTAACCTTTCTCAAAATTTTTTCCTCTACCTTTCACCTGATGTCCTTCTTGTCTTCTTTATTGTTCTTAACTATTTACGGAATTTTTGGTTCCTCTGTCTCTATCTTTTACCTTTAGAGGAATCAACCTTACAATTCTCTTGTAATGTCCATCATTGGTTCTCTTATATTCCGTTATTGTTTAACTATTATTTTCTCTCTTAATCAAATCATATAGATTGTCTTATTTCTAAATCTTTTACTTATCCCCCTTTTTCTTTTTCCACTTCGTCTTTGTACTAGATCTAAAAAAATTTATATTTCAGTCTATTTTACTGTGTATTCAATTGCTTATGGAGATATCTTTAAAGTAAAATTGGGGTTCATATTTGCTGTCATTATTTAACGAGGGTTAGGAGGGTGGGGATGGTCTCTAACGTGTTACTGATGGTGATAATCGTAGTAACTCCCCATGTTATAGTAGTACTTAATGTCTATCTATAAGCCTGTAATTTTCTGTATTTAGCATCTAGCGTCGACTCTCGTATTAAAATTCTTCTGCTAGATACTATCTGAGTTTCCTCCTCAACTTCACCCTTGATCCTCATTCCGACTATTGATCGTACTACCTCTTATTGTGGACCTCCTCTAGAGTCATACGCTCTAAAAAAACTTCATTATGCTACTTTTGTACTTTCTTTTACTAATGTATGTTGTTTGAACATCCGTGATTATTACTTACTCTCAGAGTCCTACTATACTTCCTCTATAATTGCTCCTTATAAAGTCTACTCCGCTACTTAGATTTTCTTCTCATATCAGTTCCTTGAACGTTTTTCATCTCTACACCCCTGGAATTCCATCAACTTTGATTGCTTAAGATATCTTTATTAAATCCTTTGATTCATGTATTATTCTCTGTCTAGTTCTTTCATCACAATACAATACGAGTCTTTATAAATTTTATTTGCTATATTGCTAAGAATTGTTCTATTTGGTTTCTTACTCTTCTGAGTCTTTGCCTCCTTAAGGTTTTCAATTCAATGATAATTTTGATATTTGGCTCCATTTTCCATGTTTTCAAATTATTCTATCTTATATAAAAATATTATTGTCTTATGATTCTTATCTATGTCCCGTTGCATTGTCCAAGCTATGCTATTGTCCAAGCTCTGAAAGTATGATCTAGGGGCATCTGTCATCCCTAGTCCTGAACTTGGAGCTGGGGACCTTATGTATCGCCGTCTCCTCAGTCCTCTACATGTGCATATGTTATCCGTCAATTCCATGTCTGAATCAAGTTACATACTGAGGTGAGTTTTTCCCCAATGTCTCGAAGACAAAAAACCATGCTTTTGAAAACATCTCTTTCTAAAAAAATTCTCGGAAAATACTTAATTATAATATATTGTAAAAAAACTTGGCTAACACCCTAAAGACAGAAAATGTAAGTCTTATATTTAAAACAATCATAAAGTAAAATCGACTTAAGAAAACGTGTGTCCACTCACAGTTTTGAAGTTCCGCTAGCCTTAATTCATTTCGTTGAAGAAATTAGTGGTTCCTGCAGTGACTTTTAATTGATAATCTCGATTAGAAGATGGATTAAAGAATATATATATATATATATATCATAATCAAGTTAAGTGATCGATGGTAAACACACACACGTTACGCAAGCGTACATATCGCTCAAGTAGTATAAAATGTATTGATCCCACGAGGACTTAATACCTAAGCTATTAATTTATGAAGCTAAATGTCTATGAGTATCTAATTGATTGATTTTTGGTTGGATGGTGATTTTAAACTAAAGACAAGTAATTAAAACAAACAAAGATAGATTTTAAGTTTTAAACAATGTTATGAAAATATCCAGGGTTGTGAATCCTTCCAATATCTTTTAAAGATGAAGTGACTATCTTATGTTTGTGCAATATATCGTTTTATCAACCTGGAGCATGAAGTTATGCAAAAGCCTCTTCCGATGGTCAGATGTAAATACCCAAAGTAACACAATTAACTATATTTCTATGTTAATTAAGAAACTCTTAATTCATTAAGATTAAGTTCCAATTATGGCTACGCCCGCCCGACAGGTATATTCATGTCCTGTAATGAAATCTACCTAAGAGACATTTACCCCAAGGTGAGATCGTGAGCTATTGAGTCTATGGCTAAAACCTAAAATCCATTTTCCAAGTTCATTTTAAGTTTACCAGATTAATCTTATTAATAGTCAGTTAACAAGAAGCATTAAGATTAAGACTCAATAAATAAACTAATATACAACCCAAAACATAAAATAACCACTTATAAAACAATGATATTGGAATTCATCACAACCGTAGATAATATTTTTAATTACAAACCGTATCTAAAATTACAAAAGGCATAATTAAACAAAATAACATAACAGAAAATTAAAAAGTGAAGAAAATTACAATAATAAATGAAAATGTTGGAGATAGAGGTTTCACTTTTAATACTTCAAATATAGATTACTCCCTTATCAATTAATCATTTCTTGAATTAATTATATTATAACTGACAATATAGGCGGTGAATGTCATTTGTCCAAAGTCCTACCGACCATATAGGCGGTAATAAAATCGTATAAACCGACCATGTAGGCGGTAACAAGGTTAACACCTAAACCGACCATATAGGCGGAAACTAAGTCCAATAATGTAAATCCGGCCATATAGACGGTAAATAATTAATTCTATTTACTTATTTAAATTAAGGGAGTAAATCTAAATTATTATATTAAAAGTTTCACCCCAGACTCCAGAGAAATAGATTACCTACTCATGATGTAATTAAAAACACATAAAAATTTATTAAATAAATAAAGAGAAAATACAAGAAAACTTAATAAACATGCAAGACAATTTCTTTTAGGTTTTCATAGAGAAAGCCCCCAAAAAAGCATGAAAAATTTACAATGTTTAGGTTGGTATTTATAGGCAAATATAAAGGCTTCCACCAATTTCTCCACCAAACATGGCACCAAATCCTCCACCAAACATGCTGGAAGTTTTACAATTTCCATTTTTTTTAATTTTTTTATTTTTGAAAATGACTTTAATAATTACACATAACACTCTTATGGATTTTTCATCAATTTCAGTAATGAAAACTTCAGAATTCGAAAATCTTATGAACTTCACAGTTGTAGATCTTTGAGTCTTCTTTAATCTGGAACTTGAATCACCTAAATTCGATATCGAAATAAAATATTATGGCCAAAATATGACAATTGTGCAAAGTTGGAATTTCAGAAATTGTACTTCGTTAGAACGCCATTTCAAGTTTCCAATGTCAAAATCAACATGTCAAGTCCAATTTTTGCCCTTATTTGTTCCACATTTCATCCTGATTGATTCCATTAACTCCTGATTTTATTTTATCTGCAAAATAAACTAAAACACATCAAAACGTTCATAAAACTCGAGAAACTATACAAAATATTAAGTAAAATGGGCGGTAAATATTGATATATTTCCACTCATCACAACCCCAAACCTAACTTTTTGCTAGTCATTGAGCAAAACAACATAATAAAATGCAATATATAATTAAAATTAAACTAAGCCACTTTTGTAGGGATCACGGTTACATTTAACGTATGCAACAATCCTTTAAACCCTAGGTGTCCCTAGTGGACGGGTTGTAGTCTCGTGAGGGCTTACAATGACGATACCCATAAATGTCAATCTAATGCACACAAAAGTAAAAAGACAAAAGAAAATAGATTAAATAAGTTAGTGACTAAACAAGTGAATCCAAGTTAATAGCTGTTTTCTTTCTTTCTAAATTACTAAATAAGTAAATTCTCCTATTATTTTTACCATTCTCCATATACACAACCAACAAAGTATTAATCAGCTCATTGTGGCCACAATATTCATAAGTGTAGTTGAAAAGAGAGTAATATTTTTGTCCTAAAGTTATATCAGAATTCACACTTTTTTTAGCAATGGAATTTTTTATGATATTTTTTTATTTATTACAATATCTCCAATCCATATAGCGAGCTTTAGGTCAGTGACTCCCAAGCCAGTTGGCTTTAAGGCATTAGGTGTTAAGACACCCTTACAGACTTAATTACTCGAATTTCAGATATCTTTTTTTTTTATAATATTTTCAATCCATGTAGTGAGCTTTGGGCTAGTGACTCCCAAACCAGTTGGTTTTAGGACACTAGGTGTTAAAACACCCCGTCATACTTAATTACTCGGATCTTAGATGTTTTTTTTAATATACACATTTTTTTTTAAATTCCATCGCTTTTTTAGATGCTTCCTCCAATTAAACTAGAGCACTAAATATTACAAAATTTTCAATTACAGTTCATGGCCGTATGTTACCATGCATATTGATAATACCTGTCAACTGAGCATATGAAGATCCATTTTAGTCAGTATTATGGAGAATTCACAAATTAAATAATTCAAAAGGAAATAAACAAAAATTAACTTGTTACGAAATAGGTTGAGATACGTCTCAGGAGTGGAAATTCCTTACTCAGCTATCTCACACCAATTTCACCTGATTAGTCAAATTAAAAACAAAAACACAAATTTTTTTAATTTTAAAATATTTTTTTGAAAATTTTTGACTAAAAATCAAAGAAAAACAACACAACGAAAAAATAAAAATAAGATACTGGTCAACTATTCCCCTCCCCCAAACCTAATTGAGACACCAATGTCTAAAGTAGAAGAAGAGTTTGAAAACAATACATGGTTAGCTGAAATTCTACCTCTTAAAAAGAAAATTAATGGTTAAGATCCAGATTTATCCGACGCTTTTTACCACGATCATTATCAGACCAGTTAATCTTGGAAATGATAGGGTTAATTTATGGTTCCAAGGATAAAACTTGGTCAATTAAATCATTGGCAGTTCTGGCGGAGAAGAGGATATCTTTTACAGGTTTTGACACGAACCCATTTCTCCGGACATTATCAAGAAACACACAAAGAAAGTCATAAAATCCATCAACATTAAACAGTCCAATCGATTTCTGGTGTATATTCAAGTTCCCCTAAGATACTAATGTAAAAATTTCCTTTATCATGCCCAAGCCACCTGGCAAAGCAATAAAAGCATCGGCACGATTGATCATTTCAACCAGTCGTTCAGACATACCTGGTACAATAAGTTCCTCTCCGTTTGATGGTCCTATAAGATTTGCCTATGCTAAAGGTTTTGGGATGATCCCCAGAACTTGACTACCTCCTTCCCGTACGGTTCTTGAAACACACCTCATTAGTCCAATATTTCCACCGCCATATACTAGGTGCATATTCCTTTCAGCTATGACTCTACCCAATTCCTGTGATGCCTCAACGAACTCTGGTTTAGAACCAACACTAGTACCGCAAAACACATAGATGTTTACAACTCGTCTTCTTGAAGTTACTTCCATTTTTTATTTATTTCTCAACTTTGGATGTCTTGAAGAGTGCAATAATGAGGTGAATTTATAGAACCTGAAAATGGGTGAGTAAAAATAGCACTAGTACCTGCCAAATGACAATTATTACCTAAATAGTAAAATAAATCGTGAAAGTCAAAGAGTCTGGATCATGTCGGAGAAAATAAAAGAAAATCACAAACAAATCACAATTATTAGATAAATATAAAGAGATAAAAATATTTACAGGAAGAAACGGCTTGATTGACATCTACGATTCAGGGACAAGCTTCCCATCCAATTTTCTTATAAATTGGCAAATAGAGTCTTTTAAAGTCAGATTCCCGAGACTTAATTGTTGTCTTTCTTTTCGAAATTGTGTATATAACATATGAATTGTGTGATGCACATATCCACTGGGATGCGTCTCAAAAGTCAATGATATATCATCCAAAGACTCCTTACTCAAGCCATCCCTAATGATTTTAATTTTATCTTCACGGTTATCAGACACAATTCCTAAAGAACGACAACGAGTACTACATGTCATTCGTGCACATTTATAGCAAACATCCATTCTTTTAGCTCTTCTTTTCTTAGCATAGGTGTTTCTTCCTAAACCAGGCAGATATGAAATAAAAGAGTCAGAGGACTCACCTGCCAATCGGACCCGTGCTTCAATTAACCAACGAATGTCATTAGGAATACCTTTGATCATCAGAAGTCTCATTCATTCCATGCGAGCTTTGTAGACTTTCATCAAAGAGTTTTAAGGGAGAGAAGGAAATTGCTTTTGAAGATTTGCGAGAACGTCTTCCATCCTGTCTATAACTTAACCTACAAAATAAAACACACAAAAATAAAACACACCAAATCTGAATATGTACACAAATTGCATGGGTTGCCTCCCTTCTAGCGCTAAGTTTAACATCGTTAGCTAGACATGACTGCCCGAATGTTAGGCTGGATCTAAAAGTGTGACACTTTCTTTTTGATGCTCAAATGATTCTCCCCATTAGTGTTTGACACGCTGGCTATTAACTTTCAATGTGTTGTTGGACTTGGGGTTGTATATCTCAACAACTCCGTAGGGTAACACCTGAGTAATCATAAATGGACCCGACCATCTTGATTTCAGCTTTCCAGGGAAAAGTTTCAACCTTGAATTGTATAACAACACCTGCTGCCCTGGTTCCAGTTTTCTGCGCACTATTTTTTTATCATGCCATTTCTTGGTATTTTCTTTGTCCAGTTTGGCATTTTCATAAGCATGTTGGTGAAATTCCTCCAATTCGTTGAGTTGATGGAGTCGTTTTTCTCATGCTGCTTGTAGATCAAGATTTAACTTCTTCAGTGCCCAGTACTCTTTTTGTTCAAGCTCCACAGGCAGATGGCATGCTTTCCCAAATACCATTCGATATGGGGACATACCAATTGGTGTCTTGTAAGCTGTCCGGTAGGCCCACAGTGAATCATCTAGTTTTGTAGACCAGTCATTCCTTGTTGATCCAACGATTCTCTCCAAGATTATTTTGATCTCCTTATTTGAAACTTCAACCTGTCCATTTGAATGTGGATGGTAAGCAGTGGCAACTTTATGATTGACTCCGTATTTGGATAGGAGTGCATCGAAGTATCAATTGCAGAAATGAGAAGTGGAATATGGGAAATATGTGGCAACCTATTATATCTTCTTTCATCGACTACAATCCGGGTATTCAATCCCCCTACTGAGATCCTGACTTGACTCTGTAACCTTGAGAGGAAGATGACTTATTCAATAATTCATGCATAAACAAACCGCTTTCTTACCAATTAAAATGAAGAAAGAAGGAGCCGCTTGTCCCAGGAAATGAAGTACGCTTTGGCCTCTATCACTGATAATTGCCCAAGGTGTTCCGAAGTGAGTGAAAATAATCTTTTTAAGGAATTTTATCACCACTTTTGAATCATTTGATGGTAGTGTTATTACTTCAACCCATTTGGAGACGTAGTCCACTGCAACTAATATGTACAGGTTTCCGAATGATGACAAAGGGTCCCATAAAATCAATCCCCCATACATCAAGTATCTTCACTTCCAGAATATTTTGCAGAGGTCCTTCATTTCTCCTCGAAATATTTCCCATTCTCTGGCACCTGTCATATTGAAGAGAAAATAAGTAAGCATCTTTAAACATAGTGGGGCAGAATAAACCCGATTGTAGGACTTTGGCTGCAGTTTTATTTCTGATGAATTTTCTGCCGTATGGTGATGAATGACAATGCTGAGGGACACTATTGAACTCCTCATATGGAACACAATGTCTCAGTAATTGATCAACATAACGTTTGACCATGTACGGTTCATCCCAGACATAGTGCTTGACTTCTTTGAAGAAATTCTTTCATTGTTGATGAGTCCATTCCAACAGCCATTTTCCCGATACTATATAGTTTACATAGTCAGCATACCAAGGGAAATCCTGCCACTTCATGGCAAACAACTGTTCATCTGTAAAAATTTCTTTGATTGTCAGTTCATTGCCAGCTGTTTCTCTATTCACGAGCCTCGATAAATAATCTTCCATTTGGTTATCTGTCACTTTCCTGTCTCGGATCTCCACGTCAAATTCTTGTAGCAAAAGCACCCAATGTATCAATCTGGGTTTTTCATCTTTCTTTGCGATCAGATAGCTGATTACGAATGATCTGTGTAGACCACCACTTTGGGACCCAGCAGATAAGAACGAAATTTATCAAAAGCAAACACAACTGCGAGCAAGTCATTTTCAGTGGTTGTGTAGTTGAGTTGAGCTTCATTCAGAGTTCTGCTGGAGTAGTAGATGGTATGAAATTTTTTTTCTCCTACAGCAAAATCAATAGCATCACACATCACCTCAAATGGAAAGGTCCAGTGTGGTGCTACTATGATGGGGGTAGAGACCAGCTTTTGTTTCAAGATCTCAAAAGCTTCGTGGCATTCCTTATTGAAGTTGAAAGGCACATCTTTCTCCAGTAGATTGCATAGTGGTTTAGCAATCTTGGAGAAGTCCTTGATAAATCTCCTGTAAAAGCCTGCATGTCCGAGAAAACTCCGAATTCCTTTGATAGATGATGGTGGTGGCAGTTTTTCTATTGTCTCAATCTTTGCTTTGTCTACATTGTTTCACTTTGTGAGATCTGATTTCCCAGGACAATCCATTCTTCCACCATGAAGTGACATTTCTCCCAATTGAGTACTAGGTTGGTATCTTCGCATCTTTGTAACACTTTTTCCAAATTTTGCAAGCAGGGGTCGAACGAGACTCCAAACACAGAAAATCATCCATGAAAACCTCCATACTTTGTTCCAGCATTTCTGAGAAGATGGCCATCATGCAACGTTGAAATGTGGCATGAGCATTACATAGTCTAAATGGCATCCTACAGAAAGCAAAAGTACCATACATACATGTAAAAGTGGTTTTATCCTGATCTTCTGGGGCGATGACAATCTAATTGTACCCCGAGTATCCATCCAGAAAACAATAGAAATCATGTCCCTCCAGTCTGTCTAACATATGGTTAATGAATGGTAGTGAAAAATGATCATTCCTTGTTGCTTTATTCAGCTTCCTATAGTCCATGCATACTCTCCATCCATCACCGTTCTTGTTGGAATCAGCTTGTTCTTTGCATTTGTGACTATACTAATTCCTCTTTTCTTTGGCACACATTGTATAGGACTTACCCACGTGCTGTTAGAGATTAGGTAGATGACGCTGGCATCCAACCATTTGATAATTTCTTTCTTCACGACCTCCTTCGTGATTGGATTTAGTCTCATTTGATGCTCTACTGTGGCTATGTACTCATTGTTCATCAGAATTTTGTGCATGCAAAATGATGGACTAATGCCTCGAATGTCTACTATAGTCCATCCAATGGCTTTCTTGTGTTCTCATAACACTCTTAACAACTTATCTTCCTGCTCCAATGTTAGCGACGAAGAAATAATCACAGGTAAATCATAAGAGTTTCCTAAGAATTCATACATGAGATGGCTCAGAACTAGATTTAGTTCCAGCTGCGGTGGTTCTTCAATCGATGGCTTGATTCGCTCATTTTTTGGTAGTTCCAAACTTTCCACATGTGGTGTCATTTTGAAGTGAAAGGTTCTGTCAAGATAGTTGATACATTCCAGAATTTTATCATCTAGCTCATTGTCAGTCATGTTGGTGATGCAAGCTTCAAGTTTATCCGTGGAAGTTACATTGCATCAGTATCCTAGATGATACTATCTAAAACATCAATTCTAAAACATTCCTCCTCATTTTCATCATTCGGGAATTTCATGGCTTTGAAAACATTAAATGTAACTTCTTGGTCCTGCATTTCCCTAGTTAGTTCTCTTTTTTGTAAATCAATAACAGTTCAACTTGTAGGCAAGAATGGTCTCCCGAAGATAATAGGTACATCTTTTTCTTCTACCATGTCAAGGATAATGAAATCTACAGGGAAAATGAATTTATCGACTTTAACCAATACATCTTCCACTAAACCTCTTGAAAATATTAGCGATCTGTCAGCAAGCTGCAGAGTAACCGAGGTGGGCATTGCTTCTCCAATATGCAGTTTCCTATAAAAAGACAAAGGCATCAAGTTAATGCTGGCACCTAAATCACATAAAGCCTTACCGAAGTAATGTTCTCCTATGGTGCAAGGGATGGTGAAACTGCCAGGATCTTTCAATCTTGGGGGAAGCTTCCTCTGAATGATAGCGCTGCATTCTTTTGTCAATGCTAGTGTCTCATAATCTCCCAATCTCCGCTTTCGTGAAAGAATGTCTTTCATGAATTTAACATAGCTGGGCATTTGTTCCAATGCTTCTGCAAATGGAATGTTGATATGAAGTTTTTTGAAGATCTCCAAGAATGGAGCAAATTGTTTGTCCAGTTTATTTTTCTGGAGACGCTGTGGAAATTATGGAGGTGGAGTGAATCTTTCTTGATCATTTTCTTTTGCTTCTTTTTCCTCCATCTGTGGTTCTACTTCGCTGCTTTCTTTTGGAACTTCCTCAGTGGATGCCTTGACTCCAACATCTTTATTGATCTCAGTATCGCTTTTTAAAATAATTGCTTGACATTGCTCATTCCATCGGTTCCTTGGATTTGGTTCTGTATTGCTAGGAAGTGTACTTTGCGGTCTGTAACTCTGAGCATTGGCCAGTTGTCCCATTTGATTCTCTAGTGTTTTCAAAGATGTTGCTTAACTTTGAATTAATGCTGCTTGGGACTGAAACATAGCATCATATTTGGCTGCTTGAGAGTCGTATTTTGTGTCTAGCTTTTTAAAAATATCTACAAGCATAACTTCGTAAATTCCTGCGATTCGTTGAATCATGCTCCTTTCTGTTGGCCACAAAGAATTGTTGTTGGCCATTTCTTCAATTAAGTCTCAGGCCTGATCTTCTCATTTTGCCATTAAAGCTCCTCCAACAGCAGCATCAATTGTCGTTCTCATTAATCCAAAAAGTCCATTATAGAAGGTTTGGACTTGTAGCCACTTTACAATCTCATGATGAGGACATTTTCTGAGCAAATCCTTGTATCTTTCCTAAGCTTCGCAGAGGGATTCTGAGTCATTTTGAACAAAGGATGTAATGTCATTCGTCTACTTTGCAGTTCTGGCTGGGGGAAAGTACTTTGCAAGGAATTTGATGGCTGAAGTGTTCCAAATTGTGATGGAACCCGCTGATAGTGAATGTAGCCAAGCCTTAGCTCTATCTTTCAAGGAATATGGAAAAAAAACGCTGTCTCATTCCTTCTTCTGCCACATTGTTGTAATTGAATGTGCCGCAAAAAATCCAGGAAGTTGCTGATGTGGCCATTAGGATCTTTAGTTGCATTCCCCAAAACTGAACTGACTGAT
This sequence comes from Zanthoxylum bungeanum, assembly GCA_019454045.1. Classification (NCBI taxonomy): domain Eukaryota; kingdom Viridiplantae; phylum Streptophyta; class Magnoliopsida; order Sapindales; family Rutaceae; genus Zanthoxylum; species Zanthoxylum bungeanum. The sequence goes on from SKCR01000769.1 coordinate 379,695, forward strand.
GTATCATCTTAATGGATGTTTTGATGTCACAGGCATTTGCTGGTAAGGGAGGAAGTACAATACATGAAATGAAGCCGTCAACCACTAGAATAGTTCTATCTCGAATAGGAATTGGTGGTTTGACTTCCAAAGGTTCAGGTTCCATGTTGATTAGTGCTAATGCCCACATCAGTATTTAGGATCTATGCTACTCTCCAAGCTCTGAAACTAGGATCTAGGGGCATCTGTCATCCCTAGTCCTGAACTAGGAGCTGGGGGCGTTACGTATCGTCGTCCCCTGAGTCCTCTACATATACAAATGTCATCCATCAATTCCATGTCTGAATCAAGTTAAATACTGAGATGGGTTTTTCCCCCATATCTCGAAGACATAAAACCATGCTTTTTAAAACATCTATTTTTAAAACATTTCTCGGAAAATACTTAATTATAATATAATGTAGAACAAACTTGGCTAACACCCTAAAGACATAAAATATAAGTTTTATATTTAAAACAATCATAAAGTAAAATCAATTTAAGAAAAAGTGTGTCCACTCACAGTTTTGAAGTTCCGCTAGCCTTAATTCACTTCGTTGAAGAAATTCGTAGTTCCTGCAGTGACTTTTAATTGATAATCTCGATTAGAAGATGGATTAAAGAATATATATATATATATATATCGGAAACAAGCTAAGTGATCGGTGGTAAAGACACACACGTTACGCAAGCGCACGTATCATTCAAGTAGTATAAAATGTATCGATCCCACGAGCACTTAATACCTAAGCTATTAATTTATGAAGCTAAATGTCTACGAGTATCTAATTAATTGATTTTTGGTTGCATGGGGATTTTAAACTAAAAATAAGTATTTAAAACAAAACAAAGGTAGATTTTAAGTTTTAAACAATGATATGAAAATATCCAGGGTTGTGAATCCTTCCAATATCTTTTAAAGATGAAATGATTATCTCATGTTTATGCAATATATCGGTTTATTAACTTGGAACACAAAGTTATACAAATGTCTCTTCCGATGGTCAGATGTAAATACCCAAAGTAACCCAATTAACTATATTCCTATGTTAATTAAGAAACTTTAATTCATTAAGATTAAGTTCCAATTATGGCTACCCGCACCCGACAGGTATATTCCTATCCTATAAGGAAATCTACCTAAGAGACATTTACCCCAAGGTGAGATCGTGAGCTATTGAGTGTATGGCTAAAACCTAAAATCCTTTTTCCAAGTTCATTTTAAGTTTACCAAATCATTCTTGTTAATGGCCAGTTAACAAGAAGCATTAAGCTTAAGACTCAATAAATAAACCAATATACTACCCAAAACATAAAATAACCACTTATAAAATAGTGATATTGGAATTCATCACAACCTTAAATAATATTTTTACTTACAAAACATACCTAAAATTACAAAATGCATAGTTAAACAAAATAACATAACAGAAATTAAAAAGTAAAGAAAATGACAATAATAAAAGAAAATGCTTGAGATAGGCGTTTCACTTTTAATACTTCAAATATAGATTACTCCCTTATCAATTAATCTTTTCTTAAATTAATTATATTAAAATCGACCATATAGGCGGTGAATGTCATTTGTCCAAAGTCCAATCGACCATATAGGCAGTAACAAAATCATATAAACCGACCATGTGGGCGGTAACAAGGTTAGCACCTAAACCTACCATATAGGCGGAAACTAAGTCCAATAATGTAAAACCGACCATATAGGCGGTAAATAATTAATTCTATTTACTTATTTAAATTAAGGGAGTAAATCAAAATTATTATATTAAAAGTTTCACCCCAGACTTTAGCAAAAGAGATTACCTACTAAAGATGTAATTAAAAACACATAAAAATTTATTAAATAAATAAAGAGAAAAATAAGAAAACTTAAATAAACATGCAAGACACTTTCTTTTAGGTTTTCATGGAGAAATACCCCAAAGAAAGCATGAAAAAATTATAAAGTTTAGCTTGGTATTTATAAGAAAATATAAAGGCTTCCACCAACTTCTCCACCAAACATGGCACTAAATCCTCCACCAAACATGCAAGCATGTTTGGAGGAAGTTTGATAACTTCCATTTTTTATTTAATTATTTATTTTTATTTTTGAAAATGACTTTAATAATTACACATAAGATACTTACAGATTTTTCATCAATTTCGGTAATGAAAACTTCAGAATTCGAAAATCTTATGAACTTCAAAGTTGTAGATCTTGAGTCTTCTTTAATTTTGAACTTGAATCACCCTAATCCGATATCGAAATAAAAATTTATGGCTAAAATATGACAATTGCGCAAAGCTGAAATTTCAGAAATTATACTTTGTTAGAACACCATTTCAAGTTTCCAATCTCCAAAATCCAAATGTCAAGTCCAGTTTTTACCCTTACTTGTTCCACATTTCATCCTGATTGATTCCATTAACTTCTGATTTTATTTTATCTGCAAAATAAACTAAAACACATCAAAACGTTCATAAAACTCGAGAACCTATACAAAATATTAAGTAAATAGGGCGGTAAATATTGATATATTTTCCGCTAATCACTAAGTTTTCTTATTCATGTAGGCACTATCACTCTAAGGCGTATCGTAATTATATCATGATGTAATATATATATACGAGTTGATACGAGACCCTTAAGGTGGCCTCTAACATGCTATGGTGCAACCAGAATGGTTTAAAACTGATTTGGGGAAGTTCTGGTCTTCGTGTCGCGACGCAGAGTCTTACGCGTCGTGACGCAGACCAAAGCAGAAAAGAGTTCATCCACTTTCCAGTTCGCGTAGTGACGCGGGAGATCTAGAATCAATTCTTCACTAATTTCCCAGTACGCGTCGTGACACAGATCTCAGCGCGTCGCGACGCGTGCCTATTTTCTAGGATTCTACTCTTGCTTTTTCAAGTCTAACTTACCCAAATGTATCACCAACACTTCCATACCAAAAACCAATACACAATCCATCATATTACTTTAACGTCACACATTTTAAATCAAGTTAACATCTTTAAACAACTCTTTAATCTCATTATTCTTATTCTTAGTTTAAACCCTTATGATTTACAAAACTTGGGTACTCTATGCTACAACCAATTTATTTACTTATAAATCATCAAAATGTAATCACTAACATGCCAGTAGCCCAATTTTATCATCATTCTTTCAAAATATAACAAACCAAGTTTTGGGTCAAGTTTCTTTACCTCAATCTTTTGATTTTTCTCTCTATTTCCAAGCCTTCAATGGTTTCTAATTTTTCCTCTTAGCTTGGTATGTGAGGGTTGATAATTGCCTCTTCCTCTTTTCTACTTCTTTCTCATTCTTCTTATTCTTCTTCTTTCTCACATTCATTTCTCTCTTTTTCTTTCTTCCAAAATTTAGGGTTTGTAAATAGTATCGATTATATATATAGTAGGGACCCATTTGATTAATTTTTAATATTTTAATTTGAAAAAAAATCAAAAATTTTGAGAAAGATGTGGAGTTTTCTAGATGGGTCCAAAATTACTATTCATCTGAAATTGTGAGTCATATTTATGACCTATTTCAGATTCGAATTTAGAAAAATATTCAACGTGAAAGTTGTAGGTCTTGATCTAATATTTTTGGTGATATAAAAAGCATACAATTCGGAGTACATATGAGAAAGGTATGGGCCAAATACCATAGGTTGTCCGGAGTGTAACATCATATCATCTAGTATCGAAATCCCAAAAAAATTTCTGATCGTTCCCAAAGTCATTTCATTGGAGTATATGTGTCCAAACATAATTTTTATTATGTAACACTCGTCCCATGGTGTAACTGATGAGAACCTGCCTGGAGCAGAGCTAGACAAACCCACACAAGACTGAAATTGTTCCCAAGAAAGCCAATGCAGTTCGGATAAAAACTCTAAAGCTCTGAAGAACAAGCAACAGAAACCTATAGGGCTAATAGGGGCGCCACAAAGGGTTATAAGACCTTTGATAAGCCAAAACCAGTGAGAAGAAATTGAGGGTTTCTCAATGCTCACGAAAATTGATATAAAATTTTATTGAAAGAGAGTTATAGAACATAACCAAAAAGTTAGCCTTTTATAAGGAGGCTCCAACTAAAACCCTAACCCAAAAGGACAAAAGACGAAACTACCCACATACCAACTGGCGCGTATCCTAAAACTAAGCTAAGCAATCGCCACGTGCAAACCCTTGCACGCTTAACCTAATTCCCAAACATAAAAAAAAAAAAAAAACGCTCAAACATAAATAAGAGTCGAAATAAAACAAATTTCAAGCCCTAAATAGATTAATAATAATTGTCAAATAACTATAATAAAATAGGCCTAAGAAACTCGTTGCTCCACGGCCTGAATAAGATTCACCATCTTTGGTTCGTCCAGCTTCAAGCCCATACTCAATGAAGTAGAAGTGCGGGAATAGTCAGATACAATCTTCTGTATGAATCCATGCATAGCTTTCTGGATCTTCTTAGCTCGAGACCTCGTGATTCGACCCTCTAGGACTTGCACTGTGGTGGTCTGTCCATCATTGGCTGCATCCTGGGCGTATGCATCATGGGCCTCATCATTCCCCTTCTTCTCAAAAGGATTCGACCTTGAATCTACATCAAACAAAGTAAGATCAGAAATATTAAAAGACGCAGAAACTTTATCTCACTTGGCAAATCCACTTTCTAGGTATTGTCATTTATTTTCTCAAGAATCTGAAACGGGCCATCACCTCTAGGTTGGAGTTTGGATTTTCATTGCTTTGGGAAGCGCTCTTTTCGCATGTGCACCCAAACCCAATCATCGGGTTCGAAAGAGACACGACGTCTACCCTTGTTGGCATGCGAGGCATATTGTTCATTCTTCTTCTCAATGTGTTATCGTGCTTTCTCATGTATGGACTTGACCATGTCGAACTTGTGCTTACCATCCAGGCTAACCCTCTCATAAACGGGAAAAGGAAATAAATCCAGAGGTGTTAGTGGGTTAAATCCATACACAATTTCAAAAGGAGAATAATAAATAGTGGAATGAATACTACGATTATATACAAACTCAATGAAAGGTAAACATTCTTCCCATGTCTTTAAAATCTTAGAAATAACAGTACGTAATAGTTGGGACAGGGTCCTGTTAATGACTTCAGTTTGACCGTCAGTCTGTGGGTGACAAGTGGTGGAAAATAGTAATTTAGTTCCCAGCCTACCCCATAAAATTTTCCAAAAATGACTTAAAAAGCTTGCATCCATGTCCGATACTATACTCCGAGGCACTCCATGCAAGTGAACAACCTCACAAAAAAATCAGTCAGCAAGATGTGCGGCATCATCTGATTTGTGACATTCATTAAAGTGTGCCATCTTGCTAAAATGGTCAACTATATCAAAAATAGAGTCCCCACCCTTCCTAGATATAGTCAATCCTAACAAAAAATCCATGGAAATATCTACCCACGGTGCCCGAGGAATAGGTAATGGTGTATAAAGCCAATGTGGTTGAACTTTAGATTTTGTTTTCCTACAAGTAATGCAACCAATACAAGTGCGCATGACATGCTTCTTCATTTTAGGCCAATAAAAATGTTCATGCAAGATTTCCAAAGTTTTTGTAACACCAAAAGGACCCATAAGACCCCCACTATGTGCTTCACGGACCAATAATTCAGGCATCGAACAACTAGGCACACATAATTTATTTTCTTTAAATAAAAAATCATATTGTTTGTAAAATTTATCACAAGAGCCTTTTTCACACGTAATGTAGATCTCACAGAAGTCATGATCATTTTCATATAAGTCTTTGATAAAGTCAAAACCAAGAAACTTAGAACTCAAGGATGTAAGTAAAGCATACCTACGTGAGAGTGCATTAGCAACCACATTCTTTTTACCTTGCTTATATCGAATGACATATGGGAAGGTCTCCACGAACTCCATCCATTTGGCATGCCGTTTGTTAAGTTTTCCTTGACTCTTGATATGTCGCAGAGATTCATGGTCAGTGTAAATCACAAACTCTTTTGGCCAGAGGTATTGATGCCAAGTTTCCAGCGCTCTAACTAGGGCATAAAACTCTTTGTTGTAGGTGGGGTAACGCAGCACTGCGCCACTGAGCTTTTCATTGAAGAAAGCTATAGGACGTTGTTCCCGCATAAGAACTGCCCCAATACCGACACCTGAAGCATCACACTCAATCTTGAAAGTTTGGTTAAAGTTAGGTAAGGTTAAAACAGACGTAGAACATAATCGATCTTTAAGGAGTTTAAAGGCATTCTCTTATTCCTCCCCCCAAAGGTCTTTTACAAACCTCCTATAGAAACTAGCTAGTCCATGGAAACTCCTAACCGCAGTGATGCTCTTAGGTGTAGGCCACTTACGAATGGCCTTAACCTTGTTTTCATCAACCTCAATGCCTTGAGCACTAATGACACACCCCAGAAATATCAATTTTTCCATGCAAAAGTCACATTTTTTAAGGTTAGCATGTAACAATTCTTTCCTCAAAACATCAAACACAGCTCGCACATGTCCTACATGCTCTTCTAAATTCTTGCTATACACTAAAATATCATCAAAATATATGACTACAAATTTACCCAAAAGGCACACAAAACATGATTCATTAGGCGCATAAAGGTGCTGGGGGCATTTGTAAGCCCAAATGGCATCACAAGCCATTCATATAGCCCATATTTGTTTTAAAGGCAGTATTCCATTCATCCCCTTCCCGCATCCTAATCTGATGATACCCACTTTTAAGGTCAATTTTTCAAAAAATGCAAAATCCATATAATTCATCCAAAATATCATCTAATCTAGGGATATGGTGGCGATACTTTACAGTGATATTATTGACTGCTCAACAATCCATACATGATTACGCCCAAAAATGACTTGCGGTTATCGCAATATAGCTGGGGTGTCGATTCCTCAGAGAGATGGTTACAGGAACTAATTTACTCAAACAAAAACATTTAGCAATAACTCTATTAAAGAAAAGATTAAATTTTCAATTTAAACTAAAGATTAAGAAAAGTTGCAGGATTTTATCAGCAGAGATAAACAGCAAAGCATCAGGAATTCCTCTTGTATCAACCTCCTATATTCAATTATTGATTCTTTTCATTACACAATTGAAGGTTTCACATCCCAAACCAACAATTGGAAGGTATTCAATTCTACTCATATTAAATTCTAGGGTAATTAATGATTATTTTCTCTATGTTAACAGCATAGAAAAGTTATCATTACGAGCTATCTAACGTCGACAATATACCCTCAGGCAATACTGCAGCAGAAGACCAACACATAAAACAACTTTTACCAGTCACAACTAAGTTCGCAAATCACACATAGAAGAAGCATGACTGGATCTATATGGGAGTTTGACAAAACATAATTTCTGGATTCAAGAATCGAAAGATAATAGAAAATAACAACCATCAATTATATTAAACGTTAAAAGGTTCATAAGAAATCAACAATATAAATATAGAAATTAAAATACAAGAGTTCATCCTTAGCTTTGCCTAGGAGATTAGTTCTCCATGGAAGAAAGAGATGCAGCCTGAATAGATCGGAGAGACGTCATGATTTCCTTGAAGTTCTTCGTTCTTCCTCTCTATGAATTGTGTTTTTGGCTCTTTTTGTGTGTTTCTCCTCTGTTTCTCTCTGATTTTCTCCTCCTCCAGGGTTTAGGACGAAGTTGGATTTATATAGAAAAGTCCTGAAACCCTAAATTGCATTCAAAACACACAGCACACAATCCTGAAATCGCAGTTTCGCGTCGTGACGTGCGCCGCGTGTTTCCACGCGCCATAAGCTATGAAGGGTGCTACAATTGACTAGATCTTTTCGAGTAGATGCAAATCGATATATTATGGGTCTCTTAACTCTTTCTAAATCAAAAGTTATAGCCTTTTTAAATTCAGTGCGCGGCTGATGCTCCTGCGTGCGTCCGATATGCCTGTTAGGCTCTGAAACATGTCCAATTGCTCCATTCTCCTTGATCCATCGCTTCCTATTAACAAAGCACAAAATGACACTAATTAAGATTAAAACAGATGATAATAAAGCTGAGTTAGCAGTGTTCTAAGTACACTTTCGTGCACTTGTCACACCCCCAATCAGCTTATTGCTAGTCTCTAGCAATTCAAGCGTAAAATGAAATAAAAACTAAATAAATAAATAAAACTATATAAGCCACTTTCGTAGGGATCACGATTGCATTTAGCGTATGCAACAAGCCTTTAAACCCCTAGGTGTCCCTAGTGGACGAGTTATAGTCTCGTGAGGGCTTACGGCGGCGACACCCACAAACGTCATTTAAAACATGCAATCATGCAAAAATAAAAATTAAATAGTCCCAATAGTTTCACATAATTTTATCCTCAGAGAATGCTTAGTAATGAAACCGAAGAACCTTCAAAGTACTCAACGTAACTCAAATCTAAATCTTTGAATAAATCATCTAAGCTAGACTCAAAGTGTGTGTGTGCTAAGGTTCGTTCACAGCTTTATTCCTAAGTAAGCCAACTCAATGATTTCGTTTAAAAATTGGGATCGATGGGTCAAACCAACATAGATATCTCAATTAAGCTATGTAGTTGCTTTTATGTGTGCTCAATATGGTATGATTTCTTTTTTTTTTTTGTTTCTTTCTTGTCTCCGGTTGCTTTTCTTTTGAATTTTTTTTCTTTCAACACACCTACCCTTTAAGGTAGCATTTCTCCTCATGGTGGTCCTAATACTCGCCCATGGGTAGCTTCACGCTTATCGGTTATAGGTGGTTTATTTTCATTCTTCAGAGACTTTTTCTTTTTATTTTCAATCATACCATACGTCATAACACAAGCAAATCAGGATAGACACCTAAGCAAACGGTCATTCATCGACATGCAATTTCTTCAACTAGTCATCTTGCTAACTACTCAGGCTTCCACTGCTAGAAACCCATAATTAAGTGCTTACGAGTCTAACATATATAAACTACTCAAATCATCAGATAAAAGTACATTAAAGGACTTATCGTTTTAAGATTTCATCCTAACACAAACAATATCATCATAGGAACTATGTTTAACTATCAGGGACTAAGAACAAACAAAACAATCAAGAAATTTTTGTTTTTTGTTTTTTTGTTTTTTTTTTCTTTTAAATTTTTGAAAAATGAAAAATAAATGTATTGAAGACAAGTTATGCACATGCATACACCCCCACACTTAAAACTTGCATTGTCCTCAATGTAAGATAAATGTAAAGAAAACAGATTAAGGAACAACACTACCAGGCGCAGAGTTGATCAGGTTCCTGCTGGTGAGACTTAGCTGTGTGGTTGTATAGGTTATGCTAAAACCTGCAAAAACACCTATGCAAACAACAAAAATAAAACATGCAATTAGCACACAATAAAATAAAACTAAATTAAATAATGAAATAAGTAAATGCAGAAACAAGGGTTGCCTCCCCGCTAGCGCTAAGTTTAACGTCTTCAGCCAGACGCAAACACTCAAGTTGTCATGGTGGTTTCCATCGAGCGTACTGATGAAGGCACATGAGGGAATTTCTGTGTGGCTGTGGTAGTGTATCTACGGATCCTCCAGGGTCAGGTGGCTGAAAGTCTTGACTGCACATATTAAAAAGTTGATTCAACCCTATTTTTAACTTTCCAGGTATCATCTTCAATTGAACATGAGCTCTTCTTTTCCTCCTTTTACGATTCTTTGGGATCACTTTCACTGCAGGAGGATTTGATTCAGGTTGTAGATGAGCTGTTTCTGGCCGGACTGCTTCGAGCATGTATGTACCGGATACTCCCAAAACTGTAGGAGACCCTAAAGATATTGATACCAACACCCCACAGGAAGATCCAGAGCCACCTCACCAGGTTAGAGTACCATTTCCTCAAGCCCTTAGGCCCACTACCAGAGCTGCAGACCCAAATGGTGAGATCCTAGAACATCTTAAGCAAGTAAAGATCAATCTGCCCTTATTACATGTAATCAAACAGGTTCCCACATACGCTAAGGTTTTAAAGGATCTATGCACTATGAAGAAGAAGCATCACGTGAAAAAGACTGCATTCTTGACAGAGCAGGTAAGTGCAGTAATTGAACAGAGGACTCCACCAAAGTATAAAGATCCGGGATAGCCTACCATAACCTGCCACATTGGCACCCATGAGTTTGGTCAAGCATTATTAGATTTAGGTGCTAGTGTTAATCTCATGCCATATTCGATTTATGTGCAGTTAGGGCTTGGCGAGATAAAACCTACATCAGTAGCCTTACAGTTAGCTGACCGATCCATTAGAACACCACGAGGAGTACTCGAGGATGTTTTAGTTCAAATTGATAAATTCTACTACCCCGTTGACTTCCTAATTTTAGACACCCAATCTGTAGTTAACGTTGAGTCCAAAATCCCACTTATTTTAGGTAGACCTTTTCTTGCTACAGCTAATGCCCTTATTAATTGCAGGAATGGTCTAATGAAGCTATCATTTGGAAATATGACTCTAGAGGTGAACATTTTTCATGTTGAAAAACAACCACGAGATGATGATGAGTGTCAAGGTACATACATGCTCGAAGCAGTCCGGCCAGAAACAGCTCATCTACAACCTGAATCAAATCCTCCTGCAGTGAAAGTGATCCCAAAGAATCGTAAAAGGAGGAAAATAAGAGCTCATGTTCAATTGAAGATGATACCTGGAAAGTTAAAAATAGGGTTGAATCAACTTTTGGAAGAAAGAGATGCAGCCTGAATAGATCGGAGAGACGTCATGATTTCCTTGAAGTTCTTCGTTCTTCCTCTCTATGAATTGTGTTTTTGGCTCTTTTTGTGTGTTTCTCCTCTGTTTCTCTCTGATTTTCTCCTCCTCCAGGGTTTAGGACGAAGTTGGATTTATATAGAAAAGTCCTGAAACCCTAAATTGCATTCAAAACACACAGCACACAATCCTGAAATCGCAGTTTCGCGTCGTGACGTGCGCCGCGTGTTTCCACGCGCCATAAGCTATGAAGGGTGCTACAATTGACTAGATCTTTTCGAGTAGATGCAAATCGATATATTATGGGTCTCGTAACTCTTTCTAAATCAAAAGTTATAGCCTTTTTTAAATTCAGTGCGCGGCTGATGCTCCTGCGTGCGTCCGATATGCCTGTTAGGCTCTGAAACATGTCCAATTGCTCCATTCTCCTTGATCCATCGCTTCCTATTAACAAAGCACAAAATGACACTAATTAAGATTAAAACAGATGATAATAAAGCTGAGTTAGCAGTGTTCTAAGTACACTTTCGTGCACTTGTCAAATTTACCCAAAAGGCACACAAAACATGATTCATTAGGCGCATAAAGGTGCTGGGGGCATTTGTAAGCCCAAATGGCATCACAAGCCATTCATATAGCCCATATTTGTTTTAAAGGCAGTATTCCATTCATCCCCTTCCCGCATCCTAATCTGATGATACCCACTTTTAAGGTCAATTTTTCAAAAAATGCAAAATCCATATAATTCATCCAAAATATCATCTAATCTAGGGATATGGTGGCGATACTTTACAGTGATATTATTGACCGCTCAACAATCCATACACATTCTCCATGTACCATCTTTCTTTGGGACTAACAGGACTGGAACTGCATGTTAGACATTATGACCCATAGCGTCACTATTTTGTAAATGATATTGTATTATTGTACAAAATTAACTATGTGATAATGAAATTGCCTTTTGCCGTTTTGTAAAATTGTTTACTTTAACATATTAATGGCAAAAGTCCATATGATTAGTTCCGTATTGAGATGATATGAGACAGTATCAATATAAAAGGTTTAATCATTAAATATCCCTAGTCAGAGTATTATCGAGATTGGACATCGATAATGTGGAATAGACTAGTATTGCACTTGTGCGAGTTGTGATGGCACAACGACATAGTTCTCATATATTTAAGTATTGGATACTTATGCAAGTGCGATAGGAGGTTGTGTTTTACCGATGGTACGAAAAATAGCTTCGCTCTGGACAGACCCCGCAAAATCCCATTGGTAGTATGTCTGCGTGTCTATGGGAGGCCGCATCAGGGTAGGTGTATATGGTCTTAACCTGAGACTTGCATCGCTAGTACTTGCGACAATCGGTAAACTTTGGTTGTGGTGGTTCGGGGCTTTAACCGGTTCTGTTGTACGCCTCTTCTGGGTTTATCGAGAATCGTAGTGTACTGGATGTGATGTCAAGATGGAAGTATCACTTCAGACATATGGAGATGATAATCACACTAGATACAGAACTAGTACTCTATAAAAGGTTGCAACCGTCGGGACAATATGACCAGGTCAGGATTGTCCGATTTAAAGAGACTAGTTGTTTGATATCCGATATATGTTTCGTACGGGGCAGACACATTTCCAGCCCCAGGCCTAACATGTGATCATCCGATACTGGATCGATGTACGCAATACTACGGTATACTACGCTTGATAAAGATCTAATATTCCAGTAAGAATATTTCTGGAGAATTGGGTAGGCATGGCGCTTTGCTAGAAGCCAACCTTGTCTTGTAAATCGGTAAAAACGTAGTACGAGGTACGTACGTGTTTGGATTATCCAATGACCGTATTTACTGCCAATATATCCGAAGATCTCTTGGGTCGCTTCCTGAAGATTCACCTATGATGTTTGATTCGAACTTTATTAATCTTGGATTAATTGCGGAGAAACTTTATCTTGGATAAAATGCCTTATTAGGAGAGAGAGAGAGAGATCGATTAATTTGGAATTAATCGATAAAATAATATATTCGATATATTATTAAACAAAATCAGATTTCGACGCGGAATTAAAATCGGATTTTAATTCGGGCAAACGAATTAATTTATAATTAATTCGTTAGCGATCTGAATAATAATTCTGCTAGGCGTAATTATTTAATTCTTGTCGCGACGGAAATTCGTTAATTCGGAATTAGCGAATTTGGGCCCGAAAGTGTTTGCGGACACATTCGTATTTTGAAACGGGTGGAATCCGCAAATCACATCGCGATATCTCATTACTTGATACGAATAGATGATGGATGTATCTAGTCGCCTTTAAGGGATGATACATTGTCTCTATTCTTAATGTGAGATAATGATGGCAAATGATGAATTTTCCTTTGGAGGGAAAAACCTTTCACGGTTTTTGAAGGGTTTTTTGATTAAAAAATTCATTTGGTATTTGATATCATTTCATTTGCTTTTCATTTGTCACTCACGGTTTTGGAAACAAGAGAGAACAAAAATTGAAAAGTCTCACTCTCCTCTTCTTCCTTTGCTCACGCCCTGAGCTTCATTGAAGGGTAGAAAAATTGTTTTTCATTCTCCATTTTTGCTAGCACAAGCAAGGATCGAAAGAGGTGATAGGGAAACAACCTTGGAGCTTGGAACACTTGAAGATTGGAGCTTCTCTTCCTCTTCATCTTGGCCGAAACTTCCACCATTGAAGACTCAAGGATTGTCTTCACCATTTTCGTCACAAAGCTTAGTAAGTATGATTCCGCCATGTTTCTAGCTTTGCATGTATGTTATATGTATTTCTATGGCTTAATCTTTCTTTGGGACTAATTATAGAAACCAACAATGGTATCATGGAGCCATGTTTAAGCATGAAATACATTAGGGTTAATTTGGGGAAAATTGATTGAAGCATGTTCTTGTTAAATTGGATGCTAAAGTATGCTTATATGTATGTTATATGATATATTACATGATCAATTTTAAGAAAAATGCATTGGATGATTTTTCCCCAAAGTGGTTGTCTTGGCCGAATGTGGAGGTGCTTCCATTGGTTTGAAATTTTTCATGCACAAGTTTATTTGATGACTTAAGCATGATTATATGTATGATATTTGATATAATACATGATCAATTTTGAGAAGAATGCATTGGATGATTTTTCCCCAAAATGTTGCTTTGGCCGAATGTGAGGTACTTCCACTAAGTTGAATATTTTGCATGCACAAGTTCATTAGATGATTTGAGTATGCTTATATGTATGATATTTGATATAATACATTATCAATTTTGAGAAAAATGCATTGGATAATTTTTCCCCAAAATTGATGCCTTGGCCGAATGTGTAGGTCATTTTACTGGTTTGGTATTTTGCATGCACAAGTTCATTAGATGATTTGAGTATGCTTATATGTATGATATTTGATGTAATACATGATCAATTTTGAGAAAAATGCATTGGATGATTTTTTCCCCAAAATTGTTGCTTTGACCGAAAATGGAGGTCTTTTCACTTAATTGGATTTTTTGCTTTCAAGTTCATTAGATGACTTAAAATCCATACGGGATATAGATTAGTAATTCAATTGGATTGAAAAACAAATCGAACCGCAAAAATCCCTCTTGGCCGAATACAACATGACATGTTAAAAGACTTGATTTTTTGTTCAAATAAATGTTAGACAAGTGTTTTGAACAATTGATGATTAATAAATTAAATTGGTATTTTTGAAATATTTGGTTTAATGAATTAATCATGCAATTACACTTTAATCAATTGAATTTTAAAATTTGGAATGTTAAAATTTAATTAATGGGCTTTTATGTTTAATTGGGCCTTATGGGCTTGAAATTGATTTTATGGCACTTAAGGGTGATTCTTTATTTGGGCTTGGTAATTGGGTTTGACCCACATTGACCAAAGCCCAAGCCTTTATAAATCAATTGAAAGCCCATCGGACTTTAATTAAACACACATTGGATGTTAGTTGGGCTTGGAGACCCAATTTGATAAGATTTAGAATCTAATCTTTAAAAGCACATTAAAAGTGTAAACATTTAATTTGGAATTAAATAAATTGAATTAATATTGAATGCGACTTAAATTGGATTTAACGGGTAGTTCGATATAATTCATGAATTCGTACCTTATGTACTTATTCTCAAACGAGTTGGACTCGCGCAAAATCAAACCGTTGATTGAACATTGGATGATCACTTAAACAAAGACTAATTAATTGGATTTGATTGGTTGTATATCATGTCTTGAATGAATATACATGTATGTGATGAATGAATAGTGTATAGCATGGATATTAGAAGGGAAAGGGTAATTTTAGAAATTATTGTAAATTTAGAATTTATAAATTGGACCTGCGTGTCCAGCCTTATCTCTTTTATCTCTTTGTATTCTCTTCTCACCTAATTCCCCTCAATGTAAATGAGGTTTCTCTTATTGTATTATGTAATTGGGTAGAAGTAGAATATTGCTAGCTGGGAGTGAAAGGGGGGTGATTTGTTCTAGGAACAAGTTGTTTTATATATCCATCCGTATATCACTATTAATTTACTTTATGCACTTTATGATGTTTTAGAAGCATGCTTAAGGGTGTATGATGATGAGACCTAACAAAGATAATAAATTGGTTGCCAATTACGCAAAATCCCTCAATTTATATTAAGCAATTATCCTTCCATTGAATGATTCTTGTTCAAGATCCAAAATTGGCATTGGTTTGTTGGCCAAAGTCAAGACCTTTGTCAATTGAGGATGTACTTGAATCATGAGAGTTTTGTTCCACATCGGTGTCTTGTCCAAGTTGTGATTTGTTGGCCAAAGTCAAGATCACCTCTTGTCCAACGACATTGATTACGAAACTTTCCTTGTCAATGGGTCCCGCTTAACCGGAATCATTAGGTTTGTTGTGCCAAAGCCAAGGCCTAGATGGTTCGGAGGATATGGTTAGGAAAATGTATTAGATACATTGACATAAGTGAACATACATATGTTTTGGACTTGGATGTCCACCTAACCGGATCTAGGAATTGGATGGGATCCAATTGATCTTTGAGATCTACCTAGTTAAATAGCATACAGCTTGTTGGCCAAAGTCAAGGTTGTGTGTTATTTAACGGGATCCTAGCCCACTAGGAAATATGATTTCCCGAGTTCTCAACAGAGGGTTAGAGACTTGATAAAAATAGTGGGAGGCTAGTATTGAATTTTCAATTTCATTCAGATACTTAGCCATACGCGTCTTTCAAAATTATTTCGTTTAATTAATTAAAATTAGTTGGACTAATTCATTGTTATTTTTTCTTGTAACAGTATGACTGTACCCATTTTATCGTTAACTAGATAGTTGGACTATCGTAGTTGAGATGGAAGCAAGCAAGGTAAATGTCCGAGACATCATCATGGGTGACAATGTCTTTAAGGGCACAAACTTCGCTGATTGGGAAATGAACCTGAGGATAGTCCTTGGGGCTGAGAGGATGCTGTACACTGTACAAACACCTCTCCCGCCTAAGCCCACTGACCCACTTGAGCTGGAGTTATGGAAAACTCACAGCAATGATTGTGACACAGCTCAGGCTATTATGTTAGCTTCGATGACTCATCACTTTCGTCGCCAGAATAGGGACTTGGATCCTTATAGTATGATGGCTAGACTGCGAGATCTCCACCGCTCCAACAAACGGATGGAAAGGTACGAGTTGGTGAAGAAATCTTCCGCGCCCGAATGACTGAAGACGCATCAGTTGAGGCCCACGGGGCTCAAATGATCACCGATATTGATGAGTTGGCCAATATAGGAATAGTCTTGGAGGCTGAGCTGACCATAGATTTGATCTTACAGTCACTTCCTGATACTTGGAGACAAATCATAATCAACTATAAGTTGATGGATACGGATGACACTCTTGGAGAGCTGTTATCCATCTTGAAGGAGTCTGAAAAGGAACTCCAAAAAGGGGGCAAGCGCGAGGCGCACTTTGCATCGACCTCTCAGAGGCCAAAGCTGGGCCCAAAGCTACTGGAGGGGTGAGGAAGAAGAAACATAAGAAAAGGGCAAAGGCAAGTTGACAAAAGCTTCTGGGAAGCCAAGGGACAAATCTCAAGATGTCTGCCTCAACTGCGGCAAGAAGGGTCACTGGAAACGTGACTGCCGAATGGGCAAGGGACAAAGGGAGGATATCAAGGTAGGCAGGCAGGCACTAGCCTCTGGTATGTTTGTTATTGAGATAAATATGACTACTTCTAGTTTTAAAATTGGATTTTTGATTCTGGTTGTGCTGCTCATATATGTACTGATTTGCAGAATCTGCAGGATAGCAGGATGCTGACTTCAGGGGAGGTTGATCTACGAGTCGGAAACGGAACTCCAGTTGCTGTTTTGGCTGTAGGGACTTTTGTTTTGGAATTGCCCTCGGGGCATATGCTTAAACGTTTGAACTGTTATTATATACCTAGTTTGACTAGGAATATCATATCTGTATCTTTGTTAACCCAGCATGGGTACACTTTTGTATTTAGAAACACTGGGTGTTATTTATATAAAAATGATGCAGAAATTTGCACTGCTGTAGCAAATAATGGCCTTTATATTTTGAATATAAATGAATCTCTTAAACATAAAATAACAAACAAAAGGCTCAAAAAGAGTAATCTAAAAGATGAAGCTTACATGTGCCATTGTCGTCTAGGACACATTAACAAGACTCGCATATCCACACTTTCGAAGAGTGGGTACTTGGACGGATTTGATCTTAATTCATATGATGTCTGCGAATCTTGTCTTTTAGGCAAAATGCCTAAAACACCTTTTAGTGGTGAAGGTGAACGTGCCACAGAACTGTTAGCCCTCGTTCATAGCGACGTATGTGGGCCCATGTCTAGCCAGGCTAGAGGTGGATATCATTACTTCGTAACCTTTACGGATGATGCATCTCGTTATGGTTATGTGTATCTAATGAGACACAAGTCGGAAACTTTTGAGAAATTCAAAGAGTTTCGACACGAAGTAGAAAAACAAACAGGAAAGAGTATTAAGACATTGCGGTCGGACCGTGGTGGCGAATACTTAAGTTATGAGTTTCAAGATTACTTGAAAGAAAATGGTATTCTTTCACAGTGGACTCTCCTCCTGGAACACCACAATTAAACGGTGTGTCTGAACGGAGAAACCGTACCTTGTTAGACATGGTAAGGTCGATGATGAGTCGGACTGAGCTACCAATATCCTTCTGGGGGGATACGCATTAACCAGTGCGGTACTTATTTTGAATAAGGTTCCGTCAAAGTCTGTTGAACAGACTCCATATGAGAAATGGACAGGAAGGAAACCAGGTTTCTCTTTCCTGAAGATTTGGGGATGTTGGGCATATGTTAAACGTTTGGAAGGTACCAAACTAGAACCCAAATCAGATAAATGCCTTTTCGTGGGATATCCTAAGGAAACCAAAGGATATTACTTCTATCACCACAAGAGAACAAAGTGTTTGTTGCTCTACATGCATTTTTCCTTGAGAAGGAATTCATAGATGCAGTGGTAAGTGGGAGGAAAGTGGAGCTCGATGAAAATCGTAGTGATACTGTTCCTGGCAATGAATCAACGACGGAACATAAACAGACCATCCAGGATGAGTCTGTACCACAATCTTCAGATACACAAGGACCGCGTAGGTCGGAGAGAGTCAGGAAGGTACCTGAGAGGTATGGGTTCCTGATCTCACCTCATGTAGATATTAATCTTATTGAGGATAATGAACCGACTACGTATGAGGAAGCAATACAGAATATTGATTCCGCTTTATGGCAAGATGCCATGAAGTCCGAGATGGATTCCATGTATGCCAACCAAGTTTGGACACTGGTTGATGCACCAGAAGGCGTAAAGCCTATTGGATGCAGATGGATCTTCAAGAAGAAGACCGACATGGATGGCAACGTACAAACGTACAAAGCTAGGCTTGTAGCAAAGGGGTATCGTCAACAATATGGTATTGATTATGACGAAACTTTCTCACCCGTTGCCATGATTAAATCCATTCGGATAATGCTTGCAATAGCTGCATATTTCGATTACGAGATATGGTAGATGGACGTTAAAACCGCTTTCCTTAACAGAAACCTTTTGGAGGATGTTTATATGCAACAACCTGACGGTTTTATCGTACCTAGACTTGCAAACAAGGTTTTTAAGTTAAATCGATCCATTTATGGATTGAAGCAAGCATCACGGTCATGGAATCAGCATTTTGATGAGATCATAAAAGAATATGATTTCATACAAAACGATGATGACCCTTGTGTATACAAGAAGGTTAGTGGGAGAGCACTAACTTTTATTGTCCTTTATGTCGACGACGTATTGCTTATAGGCAATGACATTCCCATGCTAACGTCGGTGAAAGCTTGGCTTTCATTAAAATTCTCCATGAAAGATCTTGGAGAAGCAGCCTTTATTCTGGGAATAAAGATCTACCGGGATAGATCTAGAAAGCTGCTTGGACTCTCCCAGAGTACATATATTGAAAAAGTGTTGAAGCGATTCAACATGGATCAATCCAAGAAGGGATTGATGCCAATGTCGCGTGGTATCCTTCTGTCTAAGGACATGTGTCCTAAGACTAAAGAAGAGAGAGATAACATGAGTCGGATACCGTTCGCCTCGGCAGTCGGATCGATCATGTATGCCATGATATGTACGTGACCTGATGTATCATTTGCTTTGAGCATGTGCAGTCGCTATCAGGCTGATCCAGATGAAGGTCACTGGATGGCTGTTAAGAATATCCTTAAGTATCTTAGACGAACTAAGGATGCTTTCTTAATTTATGGAGGTGGAGAACTTGGGGTGTCTGGGTACACCGATGCAAGTTTCCAAACCGACAAGGACGACTTCAAGTCGCAATCGGGGTACATTTTTGTGTTTGAATAAGGAGCAGTGAGCTGGAAATCTTCCAAGCAAGATACTGTTGCCAATTCAACAACTGAAGCGGAGTATATTGCTGCATCGGAAGCAGCAAAGGAGGCAGTTTGGATCCGAAAATTCCTAATCGGATTAGGAGTAGTTCGTTAGCTGCTGAGCCCGTGCCATTGTATTGTGACAATAACGGGGCTATAGCACAGCTAAGGAACCAAGGTCTCATCAACGATCCAAGCATGTTCTTCGGCGTTACCATCTGATTCGGGAGATTATACATCGTGGTGATGTAAAAGTCGAGAAGGTCGCATCAGATGACAACATTGCAGATCCCCTGACGAAGGCTGTTCTTCAGCAAGTGTTTGAACGACATATACATAGTTCAGGTATTAGATGCTTGAGTGACTGGCTATAGGCCAAGTGGGAGATTGTTAGACATTATGACCCATAGCGTCACTATTTTGTAAATGATATTGTATTATTGTACAAAATTAACTATGTGATAATGAAATTGCCTTTTGCCGTTTTGTAAAATTGTTTACTTTACATATTAATGGCAAAAGTCCATATGATTAGTTCCGTATTGAGATGATATGAGACAGTATCAATATAAAAGGTTTAATCATTAAATATCCCTAGTCAGAGTATTATCGAGATTGGACATCGATAATGCGGAATAGACTAGTATTGCACTTGTGCGAGTTGTGATGGCACAACGGCATAGTTCTCATATATTTAAGTATTGGATACTTATGCAAGTGCGATAGGAGGTTGTGTTTTACCGATGGTACGGAAAACAGCTTCGCTCTGGACAGACCCCGCGGAATCCCATTGGTAGTATGTCTGCGTGTCTATGGGAGGCCGCATCAGGGTAGGTGTATATGGTCTTAACCTGAGACTTGCATCGCTAGTACTTGCGACAATCGGTAAACTTTGGTTGTGGTGGTTCAGGGCTTTAACCGGTTATGTGTACGCCTCTTCAGGGTTTATCGAGAATCGTAGTGTACTGGATGTGATGTCAAGATGGAAGTATCACTTCAGACATATGGAGATGATAATCACACTGGATACAGAACTAGTACTCTATAAAAGGTTGCAACCGTCGGGACAATATGACCAGGTCAGGATTGTCCGATTTAAAGAGACTAGTTGTTTGATATCCGATATATGTTTCGTACGGGGCAGACACATTTCCAGCCCCAGGCCTAACATGTGATCATCCGATACTGGATCGATGTACGCAATTCTACGGTATACTACGCTTGATAAAGATCTAATATTCCAGTAAGAATATTTCTGGAGAATTGGGTAGGCATGGCGCTTTGCTAGAAGCCAACCTTGTCTTGTAAATCGGTAAAAACGTAGTACGAGGTACGTACGTGTTTGGATTATCCAACGACCGTATTTACTGCCAACATATCCGGAGATCTCTTGGGTCGCTTCCTGAAGATTCACCTATGATGTTTGATTCGAACTTTATTAATCTTGGATTAATTGCGGAGAAACTTTATCTTGGATAAAATGCCTTATTAGGAGAGAGAGAGAGAGATCGATTAATTTGGAATTAATCGATAAAATAATATATTCGATATATTATTAAATGAAATCAGATTTCGACGCGGAATTAAAATCGGATTTTAATTCGGGCAAACGAGTTAATTTAGAATTAATTCGTTAGCGATCTGAATAATAATTCCGCTAGGCGTAATTATTTAATTCTCGTCGCGACGAAAAATCGTTAATTCGGAATTAGCGAATTTGGGCCCGAAAGTGTTTGCGGACACATTCGTATTTTGAAACGGTGGAATCCGCAAATCACATCGCGATATCTCATTACTTGATACGAATAGATGATGGATGTATCTAGTCACCTTTAAGGGATGATACATTGTCTCTATTCTCAATGTGAGATAATGATGGCAAATGATGAATTTTCCTTTGGAGGGAAAAACCTTTCACGGTTTTTGAAGGGTTTTTTGATTAAAAAATTCATTTGGTATTTGATATCATTTCATTTGCTTTTCATTTGTCACTCACGGTTTTGGAAACAAGAGAGAACAAAAATTGAAAAGTCTCACTCTCCTCTTCTTCCTTTGCTCACGCCGTGAGCTTCATTGAAGGGTTGCTTTTGGAGCACTCACGTATGTTATATGTATTTCTATGGCTTAATCTTTCTTTGGGACTAATTATAGAAACCAACACTGCACACAGACTCATGCTCTCCCGTACGTACCCTTTGCTCATCAACTCCTCCACTTGCTTTTGGAGCTCCTTAGTTTCCTCAGGGTTGCTGCGGTAGGCTGGTCGGTTAGGAATGACTGCCCCTAGGATGAAGTCGATCTAATGCTCAATACCTTAAATTGGTGGTAAACCATGATGTATCTCCTCTACAAACACATCATCATAATCCTGCAATAAAGAAGTAAACACACTAGGCAAAATAATGTTAGGGTTAGTGTCATCAGAACTCAGAAGAGTTTCTCTATACAGAATGAGGATCATCATTTTATTCTTGGCATACTCTCTCCTCACTTCTTCCTCTTTCGCAAAGAAACTATTTTTCATTCTACCCACACCCTCATTATTTTGTGCTCGCTCACTATTTCTCTCGCACACTCCCCTGGAACTGTTAACCTCATCCCCTCAACTCACATCCTTGATCTCGCCTGCGGGTGTTTGCTCTGTAGAAGACTGTAACTTCATTTGATTTTTAAAGACTTTCGGTGGTGTCAACGGAACAAGTGTAACTTTTCTTCTATCTTGCTCAAAAAAATAGTTGTTTCGAAACCCATCATATATCACCCTCCTGTCAAACTACCAAGGACGCCCCAGTAACAAATGTCCAGCTTACATTGGGACTACATAACATAACATCTCATCCTTGTATTTACCAATAGTGAAACTAACCAAGACCTGTTTATTGACTTGAACCTTGCCATTGTTAATCAAACACTGCAAACGATAAGGCTTAGGATGTTTAAGTAAAGTCAAACCCAGCTTATCAACAAGTATTGTGCTAGCCACATTAGTACAACTGCCCCCGTCGATAATCATACTACATACCTTGTTCTGGACTAGGTATCTAGTATGGAATATTTTCTCTCCCTGTTGTACCATATGATCCTCAACCTTAGCCTGGGTACTTAAAGCACGGCGGGTCACAAGGGACTCTCCATTGGCTGCATACTCAACCCATTATTCATCAGTGGCGACCTCCAACTCGAGCACCTCCTCCACAACATCTTCACAATCTAAAATTACCTCACCATCACCCCCATATACATGGTCCTTCTATTAGGGCATTGTGATGTTATATGGCCACTTCCCAGACATTTGAAACATTTAAGGTCACAACTCTTATTTGGTGGGGTATCGAATTTTGATTTAGGCTTGGTGGTGACATCTTCCTTTGGCTTTGGGGTCTCTGATCAAAACCTAGATGTGGTGTCATCCCTGTCATTATCTCCCCATTTCGGCTTCCATGTATTGGTTGGACCCGAATTGCCCCTAAATGCAGTTTTTCGCTTCAGTTGGCGTTCCACTTTCATTGCCATATGTTCCATGTCCTCTAATTCCATGTAATGTTGCAATTCCACTACATTTGCAATCTCCATATTCAGCCCACTTAGAAACTGTGCCATAGTGGCCTTCAGTCTTCCTCGACATTGGCGTGAATCATTGCAATTTCCATCTCCTTATGGTAGTCTTCGACACTCCGAAACCTCTATGTAAGATTCTGAAGTTTATGATATAGATCTCGATAGTAATGATTCGGTAAAAATCGCTTCCTTATAACTATTTTCAATTCGGCCCATGTAGTGATCGGGCGCTCCCTATTCCTCCGAATGTTTATCATCATTTGGTCCCACCAGACAAGTGCATAATCAGTAAATTCAAAAACCGCTAACTTAACCTTCTTAAGCTCTGAATAATTATGACAGTCAAAAAGGAGATCTATCTTATGTTCCCACTCTAGGTAGGCTTCAGGGTCATTCTTACCTTGGAAAGAATGGATATTCATCTTGATTTTACCCAAATCACCATCTTCCTAATTTTCATGATTCCTCCTGAATGGTCTTTCATTCCTACCTCTTCTAGGCCGAAATTCACCCATTTCTACCTCTGATACTCTATCAAACTCCCCATCATAATCAAACTCATTTTCGGCCTCCATCTCATCCACGGGTTCAGTAAGTCGCCCACCAGTCCTGGGGGTACGTGCCCTGCCTCATTAGCTCTAGTCGGTCGTGTTTGCCTATTCCTTTGTGGGGTATTATGTCTCATCGCTTGCACCTCATCTCGAACATCCCTCATCAATTCTAATACCCGCTCAAACTCTTATTGAAACACTGTTATAGTATTCGCCACATCCGCAATTGGGGCTCCTGTGGGGAATTGGCACTTTGACATGAGGTTGCGCCTTCTCTGGATATGTTTACTTTCTTTTTCTTTTTCTTAACTCTGCAACTGCAACAAACATTATTAATAAAAAAAAGAACAACTAAAGCAAAGAAAAAGACAAAATCGTCACAATTCCAATTCTCTCGTGTTTGTCACTCAAATGGCTTTTACCCGAAACTAAGCTCACCCACTCTTGCGTTTTACCACTCTTTCCCTCGGATGAGTTCTCAAAGGATTTGAGACTAATATGGCCGAAACCCTTAATGTTGTCCCAAATAGCACTATTCAGCTCAATCACAAGTACAACAGATAGGTAAACACAAACAGAAGGGAAATAAGATGCTGATACGATTTAAGAGAATTGATAAAGAAAAGGCTAGTTAAATGCGATGGAAGAAAGACAACAAAAACACTATTGATTGCGGCAAAGATTACAACAGGTAAGTATTTACACTTGAAATTTGGAATTTTTAAACACGCACATGTAAACTATCTCAATCACCTCGTCCTGACAATACGAATGCTAGGAAAAAAAGTGCACATAGGAAAAATTTTAAAATTTTGTAATCAATTTTTTTAATCGCGTTACTCGGATCTCCTAAAACATTTGGTGTTGTGGATTTGACCTTATTTCGATTACTTCCAAAATCTCACCAAGTTTTACCTACTGCAGCAAAGAGTCTAAGGCCTTAGAACCCTAGGTTATGCGAATCGCACAAACGTAGTCAAGGAAAAATAGAACTAGGAAAAAATACGCACAAACACCGAAAGCAAAAGAAAAGGACGCACAATAGACGCAAAACAACACAACAAACACAGGAAACAAAAGTGATATAAGATAAGAAGAAAAAAATGCAGAAGACAAAACAAACGTAGGAAAGAACACACAAGACATTATAATGAACTAAATAAAAAAAAATAGAACAGATAAGTGTACTGACCTTGGAACCTTTGCACCTGCTACCAACTGGTGAGAACCTTCCTGGAGCAGAGCCAGACAAATTCA
Organism: Zanthoxylum bungeanum; assembly: GCA_019454045.1. NCBI lineage: Eukaryota > Viridiplantae > Streptophyta > Magnoliopsida > Sapindales > Rutaceae > Zanthoxylum > Zanthoxylum bungeanum. The sequence continues at coordinate 404,816 of SKCR01000769.1, forward strand.
CACAAGACTGAAATCATTCCTAAGAAAGTCAAGACTGTTCGGATAAAAACTATAAACCTCTGAAGAACAAGCAATATAAACCTAGAGTGCTAATAGGGGCGCGCACTGACTGGCATAATCACACGCGAATAATGCAAGTGCACGTATCGTTCAAGTAGTATAAAAAGTATCGATCCCATGAGGACTTAATACCTAAGCTATTAATTTATGAAGCCAAATTTTTACAAGTATCTAATGATTTGATTGTTTGATTGAATGGTGACTTTAAACTTAAAATAAGTAAATAAAATTGTGCGAAAGTAGATTGATGAAAATTCAATATTAAGAAACTATCCAGGTTTTTAAATCTTTCCAATATCTTTTTAAAGATGAAATGATTATTTTATGTTTGTGCAATATATTGGTTTACTAACCTAGAACACGAAATTCTGCAAAAGCCTCTGTCGATGGTCAGATGCAAATACCCAGTGTAAGCCAATTAATCATATGTCTATGCCAACGCCGTTACCTGAATTCATTAAGATTAAGTTCCAATTGTGGTTACCCCATGTTGGACAATTATAACCCATAGCATCACGATTTATACAGAACATGGTGTTGTTGTACAAATTAACTATGTGACAAAGGAAATTACTCTTTCATCATTTGTAATTGGATTACCAGGATATATAAATGATAAAAGTCTATATGATTATTTCCGAATTAATAAGATATGAGACAGTATTAATCCATTAAGGTTTAATCATTAAAATATCCCTACTCGTAGTATTATCGAGATTGGACATCGATAATGCGGAATAGACTAGTATTGTACTTGTACGCGTTGTGGGAGCATAACGACATAGTTCTCATATATTTGGGTATTGGATACTAATGCAAGTGTAATAGGAGGTTGTGTTTACCGATGGTACGGAAACAGCTTCGTTCTGGATAGACCCCTCTGTAGGCACTGCATTTTTGCATATAAATCCCGATGATGAGTCTCATTTAGAGGCACTACCTTTTAAGTCACGGAAGCCGCGGGAAACGGACGTCGGAAGGGAAAAGATGGAAATCAGTACTTTGTCGAATTTGACTCGCTTGTTTAGCTTCGGGCTCGCTGGGGGACCTCCGTTTTAAAGCACCTTTAGCCTAAAAAACCCGCAAACACTTAACCTTGGCCCAAAACCCCACATCTAGCCCACACACACACCAAGCCCACCATCAAAAGCCAACCAAACCCACCAACCAAAGACCACACGCCCAAGCCTTGGCCCACACGCCCAAGCCCACTTAAGACACATCCAAATTAATTAAATATATATTTAACACATGTGTAATTAAATAAAACAAATAAAATCTAAATAATCACCTACCAAAATAATAAAAATACTTACACAAATTAAAGAAATTGCATGCCTAATTAAGATAAATCAAATACATTGTATTCCTAACTTAACAAATCTCATGCCTAAACAATACAAATCAAACATATTAGCTTCCTAATTTGAACCAATCTTGTATCCAATCAATCTTAGGTTTTCCTTACATGACACTAAATCATATCCCTTTTTAATTAGCCAAATCCCTTTCCTTGTCAAGCCTAGCCTTTGTCCATAAAAGAAACCTTTGACCAAGACATTCCCCCTCTCTCAATTCATGGCAGTGACCAAAACAAAATAAAGCAAATAAACCTTATGACAATAACACTCATTTGGCATCTCTCTCCCGCTCCCATTCACTCTCAATCTTCACGTAAATAACAAAATAATCAACCCTTAAGCCACCGCTCAACTCCACTAAGCCATCTGCCCCTTGCATCCATCACAGCCTTCTCGCCATTGACCAACAGCCACCTTGCCTCACGTCCAATGTCCCTCACGTAAGCCTTGTAAACTTCACACACACTGCCACACTCACGTCAATTGCCTTCTGCTCCATTTGCGCCCGAACCAGCAACAACCTCACGTAAGACCACAGCCCTTGCACCAAGTACCCATCAACCACTCAAGCTAAAACATAGAAACACGCACACAACCAGCACCAAATCTGCCCACTGAAATAGCCATTGCATGTCACGTAAATAGCCCCATTGCACTTTGCCAAACCGCACGCCATACGTCCCTTAAATCCCCCTCAAATTCAATGCCCCACACTGCCGAACAAATCAAGATAAACTGAGCCATAAGTAGTCCCCATAAAGCCCAAAAAAGTCCCTTAAAATAGACCCAAACACCACCCTAAAACAGTGAGTAAACAACCCCAAAAAAACACCCAAAATAATAGCCTAAATTACCAAACACAGTTACCAAAATACAGCAGCAAAACAGCAGAAAAACGGAGTCAAAAAAGTAGCTTGAGCAGCGAAACAACGAGGTAAAATGCAGACCAGTGAACCTGAAAAGTTGAGGAGCTTTAACCCTTCCGATCTCCGTGAAACGCAAGTCCGAAAGTTAACGAAAAAGGTTAGACCTGAGGGTATTTTTCACATCCGTTTTCAGTTGTATTTTTAGTATTTATTGAGTTTCGTTTGCATGATTATTATAGAGTGATGCATGTTGTGGCCTTTGAATAGATAAAAAATTCATGTATTGTGAAATGGTGTATGTTGTGGCCCTTGAATAAAATGAAAAATGTGTCGCCTCTCGTGGTATATAGGATGAAAACCCAGACATAAATTTCATAGCCGATTCCGAATGGACGGTAGTATGATATGTAATCGAGATAGAACTCCACGTACCACTTGAGTAAACGGCGCATATTTCATTTTATGTTGTTTTGATTTGTTTATTATTCGCTACTTGATTTCCGCATGATTTTTGTTTATGTAATGATGTGATCGAGCGCATGGGCTTAGTAATTTGGATTAAAGGTCCCCTATTTTGAGGGGTTAAAATCCTTTACCACGATGCTTTGCCGCGCCGGTTGATGTATATTCGGTTGAATGTAAGATGTGTTCAATCGGGTATACGAAGTCCGATATTATTGTCTTTATTTTTTATATGCATGATGTGATCGAGTGCATGGGCTTAGTAAGTTGGATTAAAGGTCCCCTATTTTGAGGGGTTAAAATCCTTTACCACGATGCTTTGCCACGCCGGTTGATGTATATTCGGTTGAATGTAAGATGTGTTCAATTGGGTATACGAAGTCCGATATTATTGTCTTTATTTTTTATATGCATTATATGATCGAGCGCATGGGTTTAGTGAGTTGGATTAAAGGTCCCTTATTTTGAGGGGTTAAAACCCTTTACCACGATGCTTTGCCGCGTCGGTTGATGTATATTCGGTTGAATGTAAGATGTGTTCAATCGGGTATACGAAGTCCGATATTGTTGTCTTTATCTTTGTACGTATTGTAATGAAAAGCGCAATGGGCTTATGGTGTTGGACTAAAAGGTTCTCCATTTGGGTGAAGAAAAGCCTAAAAGGCTACCTTTACCACGATATTTGCCGCGTCTTTCATCTATTGATTGCATCATCTATCCTTGTCTTGGCTCGTTCTATTATCATTGGTGTACCCATGTCATGATAGCATTTGGGCATTATTTCTCGTGGTATATAGGATGGAAACCCGGACATAAATTTCATAGCCGATTCTGAATGGATGGTAGTATGATCTGTACTCAGGATACAATTCCACGTACCACTTGGAAAAAGGCCCACGCACGTGTGTGTCAATTCTAGATATCTTTTCTGCATCACATCACGACATGTCTATTTTAGCGTATAGTTGTCTTTTTTTACCTTATGTATTTGTATTACCTCTTTAGTTATCTATTTCCATTATGCGCTTAATGGTATTTCCTTAATATGCATGTGTAAGAATGTTATTTGTTTGCTCTTCTGTGTCTACCAATGTGAAATTGTATGCTTTCTGTATGTCAATTTATCTTTATGCATGAATTCGGACATAGATTATATGCAAATAGGTTGTATGTAAATATGAAAATGTGTTATATGTAAACTTAGATATGAGCTTTGTACCTATGCATGCAAACTTAGGAGTAAATTATCCTTGGAAATATGTTTCTTAGGCTTGGTAAGATTATTGCACAAATCATTTTATTACAAGTGGCATAAGTAAGGGACAATTCCGAACCCAACGGTTTGAGGTCTTCCCTTGCGAGGGGTGAGTGCGGCCTTAAATCTTTGTCCCGGTTCACACCGGGTGGCGACTCCATTATTCTCCGGTTTAGTCCCCCGCGGGCTATTCCGTACTCCCAACCGGGCCGTGAACCCGGAACAGCATGCGTCTCCCAGTTTGTGTTCCCACAGTCTGGCGACTCCAATGGGGATAGAGAATCGGCCCCGAAATAATGTCTTGTAATATTATGATTTATGCTTTATTTAACTGTGTCTACTGTGAGTTAAAAGGGGTTTAATCAAAGGCATATTGTTTAGGCTGGGTAATGGTTTGGTGTCTTCCTTCATTCACTACCTTTCTATGAGGAAAAGCTATAAAGGCACCTAGATAATCATTTACTTGTAGGCTATTGTGATGGATTAATTTGGAGGACCCGTTGTTTATTCCTGTCACCAAGCGATAAGAGCCTAAGAGGCTCGGGTACTTAAGAGAGCCTCGCTCCACCCTCCCTCTGGGGAATCTACAACGGGAAATCCATCTGACAGTCAGTCACACACCATAACTCATTGGCACGTACTGTAAGGTATAAAAAATGTGCGCTCACTTGGTCGCTCGAACCCTTAAGTGGGGAGACCTAGTTGTGGGCAATCCTTCGCCAGTGAGAGTCTTTGTCTACACTCCCGCAAACCCACACGTAGATCGGGGTCGTATGGCCTATAGCAACTATTTCCTTGTGCTTGTGGACCATTCTCATTTGGATGGAGTTGGACTTCTTGTCGGAAATGCGAACTTGTTGGGCCATTTGAACTGGGACGAGTTCGTATCCTATGACAATTGGGCCAAAAGCTTCTGAAATATTGATGGGCCACTCTGTAGAAATTATTTCTATATGCTTGTGTTTAGGAACATGGTCGTTTGGATCCATTCGGACCTTTTGTCATGAGGTATGGGCTTGTTGGGCCATTTAAACTGGGGCAAGAACATATCTTATGATGATTCGGCCAAAAGCTTCTAAAACGCCAATGGGCCATTATATGTTTGTGTTTAGGAACATTATCATTTGGATACGGTTGGACTTCTTACCATGAGATGTGAACTTGTTGGGCCATTTAAACTGGGACGAGTTCACTCTTATGACAGTTAGCCCAAAAGCTTCTAAAATGATGATGGGCCGATTTGTGTGAAGATTTTAATGAGTTGATATATTCCTTGTATCGCATGCATCTCATTCATCTCATGCATACATATATCCCGTTAACACCCTATATGTCTAAAAAGATATCATAGAGTCCCGTTGGGTTAGGGAAGAGGGAAGCATCACCAAAAGACCAGTAACAGATATGAGTACGTCTAATAACGAGGTATCCCAGATAGATCAGTTGGAAAATGGTTTCGCCAAGATTACCGAACAGTTGCAAGCCTTGACTACCGCCATGGCAAATATGGTTGTACCCCGTGCTGGGGGAAGTTCTAAGAATGTGAGGCGCGAGGAGCCTCCGAATGGGTTGGGGGATGATATCTCCGCTTTTGATGATGACATGGCAGAGTATGCAACAGGCAGAGTGATTGGGTCTCAGGCAGAATTTCAGAAGCTTCGGGATCAGGTTGAGTCAGTTACCCGTAAGATGAAGGGTAAGGACGAAGAATTACTAGACTATGAGGCGCTGACCTTTGAGGAACAGTTGCCTGCTCAGTTCAAGATGCCGGATATGGCCAAGTTCAAAGGGAATGAGGATCCGAGGGTCCACCTCCGACAATATGTGTCAGTTATGAGTTCAGTGGGCCTGACACAGCGCCAAGCTCAAAAGATGTTTGGGATGTCACTTGAGGGGGCACCCGTAGTGTGGTACCATAGCCTTGAAAGAAAGGTTAATGAGGATTGGAGGGAATTGGCAGATGCATTCCTGAAATAGTATGTTACAGACTTAGAGATTGATTTGTCACTCCGTGATTTGGAGAACACTAAGCAGAAGCCGGAAGAAAGCTTCAAGGAGTATGTAGACCGCTGGAGAAGCCAATTTCTGAAGATGCAGTCTCGGCCCTCTGAGAAGGACCATATTAAAATGATCATCAATGGCACTAAGCCCTCGATCTATGGCAAGTTGAGGAGGATGACTTCAATGATTGCAGATTTCCGACAGTTGAGGGAAACTGTCATGGACATTGAAGAAGAGGAAGCCGAGAACCGGAAGTCATATGGCCAGAATAAGAGGACTTTTGGGGGGAATTCTGAGACCAAACCCGCTACTGCCGAGGTTGCTGCCATCAATAACCAGCGTTTCTCCAACTCGGGAAGACATTTGTCCAAGGTACTTGAGAAGTTGACAAGGCAAGGATTCTTAAAACCTTTGGAGCCTAAACCACTTCCAAATCCCCCACCACCACATCTAAAAATAGACCGCTACTGTCATTTCCACTAGCAACACGACCATGATACTAACAGCTGTTCCCGCCTCCGGTATGAAATTCAGGACCTCATTGATGCCCACAAAATACCCGATCCTGAAAAAGAACAGCCTAGCACACACACCAACCCTCTGCCAGATTATCACTCTGTTCCCCCACCGACTTACATGATCAACTCCGGCCTACCCGAAACCTTTGTCCTCCAAACTCTCAATCACCAGGCTTCTTGCATTGAGATAAAGGATAACAATGGTAAAGAATCGTAGGTCGAGGAAGAAGGCAATGAAACTGCTCTTTCTGGTTTATTTTCTACATTTTTAATAAAGACATCAACTTCGTCTACTTGTTTGAACCTTTTCCTGAATAATAATAAAGACATCAATTTCGCCTACTTGCCTGAGTCCTTTCCTTTAAACCTGCATGACATGAGTGTGTTTGACAAAAGCATTCAACCCTGATACCATGATATTCAGCAACACTCAGAACACGGGGGATTCCCAAAAGAAGCAAGCAGAAACGACAAAATAACCGTTCAGTAATGGGAAATGGGGCAGTGAGGCTATCAGACTTGGAAGGAAATGAGTTCACCGAGCCGATCAATGTGGATAGATTGAAGCAGTACTTTGCCAGAGGAAGAGAAAACTGAGCAGTCACCAAGGGAATTGGTGGACGACCTAACCCAACGGGATATGAAACTCATTCATTCATACATGCATACACCTAACGTATTTTGCATTCCTTTTTGTGTTTGTTTTGTTTTGTATTCAAAGGTTTCAAAGAAGAAAAAGAGAAAGCGTCAAATACAAGCCAACCGGAAGCAGCAACAGTACAATGTCACCAGTCTTGAAGAATGAATAATGGGGTTGAGGCCCATATCAGTTTCAGTCTAGGGGCGAGGTCCACATTTGTATCAGTATGGCCAGGTATGGCACTCTGGGGGCGAGGCCCACATTCTTATCAGCATCAGTCTGGCCGGGTATGGCACTGAGGGGGTGAGGCCCACATCCTTATCAACATCAGTCTGGCCGGGAATGGCACTCTATGGGCGAGGCCCACATCATTATGAGCATCAGTCTGGCCGGGTATGGCACTTTGGGGGCGAGGCCCACATCCTTATCAGCATCAGTCTAGCCGGGTATGGCACTCTGGGGGCGAGGCCCATATCCTTATCAGCATCAGTCTGGCCGGGTATGGCACTTAGGGGGTGAGGCCCACATCCTTATCAGCATCAGTCTGGCCGGGTATGGCACTCAGGGGGTGAGGCCCACAACCTTATCAGCATCAGTCTGGCCGGGTATGGCACTCAGGGGGTGAGGCCCACAACCTTATCAGCATCAGTCTGGCCGGGTATGGCACTCTCTGGGCGAGGCCCACATCTTTATCAGCATCAGTCTGGCCGGGTATGGCACTCTGGGGGCGAGGCCCACATCCTTATCAGCATCAGTCTGGCCGGGTATGGCACTCTATGGGCGAGGCCCACATTCTTATCAGCATCAGTCTGGCCGGGTATGGCACTGAGGGGGTGAGGCCCACATCCTTATCAGCATCAGTCTGGACGGGTATGGCACTCTATGGGCGAGGCCCACATCATTATCAGCATCAGTCTGGCCGGGTATGGCACTTTGGGGGCGAGGCCCACATCCTTATCAGCATCAGTCTAGCCGGGTATGGCACTCTGGGGGCGATGCCCATATCCTTATCAGCATCAGTCTGGCCGGGTATGGCACTTAGGGGGTGAGGCCCACATCCTTACCAGCATTAGTCTGGCCGGGTATGGCACTCAGGGGGTGAGGCCCACAACCTTATCAGCATCAGTCTGGCCGGGTATGGCACTCTCTGGGCGAGGCCCACATCTTTATCAGCATCAGTCTGGCCGGGTATGGCACTCTGGGGGCGAGGCCCACATCCTTATCAGCATCAGTCTAGCCGGGTATGGCACTCTGGGGGCGAGGCCTACATCCTTATCAGCATCAGTCTAGCTGGGTATGGCACTCTGGGGGCGAGGCCCACATTAACATCAGATGAGTTTTGCCGGGTATGGCACTCCGGGTATGGAGATACAGAATCAGTTTTGCTGGGTATGACACTCTGGGTATGGAGACACATCAGATCAATTTTGCCAGGTACAACACTCCGGGTATGGAGACATCAGTTTAGCACGCCAGGTACGACACTCCGGGTATGGAGATATTACTGCGACGCCCTGGGTATGAGGTTTAGTACGCCAGGTACGACACTCCGGGTATGGAGATATTACTGCGACGCCTTGGGTATGAGGTTTAGTACGCCAGGTATGACACTCCTGGTATGGAGATATTACAGCGATGCCTTGGGTATGAGGTTTAGCATGCCAGATATGGCACTCTGGGAATGGAGATATTACTGCGACGCCTTGGGTATGAGGTTTAGTACGCCAGATACAGCACTCCGAGTATGGAGATATTACAGCGACGCCTTGGGTACGAGGTTTAGCACGCCAAGTACGACACTCCGGGAATGAAGACACCACTGCGACACTCTAGATACGGAGATGCAACTGCAACAGCTCCGGTATGAGGTTTAGCATGCCAGGTACGGCACAACATCAACTGTACGCAACACATGGCAAGTCAAGTGGCAGCTGACGAGCCAGGTAAGTGAAAATGCATTGCATAACTTCGATAGGATTGTCACTGTTACATGCTACAAAAGTCCCATCAAAGTGGGGGCGACTGTAGGCACTGTATTTTTGGATATAAATCCCGATGATGAGTCTCATTTGGAGGCACTACCTTTTAAGTCACGGAAGCCGCGGGAAACGGATGTCGGAAGGGAAAAGATGGAAATCAGTACTTTGTCGAATTTGACTCGCTTGTTTAGCTTTAGGCTCGCTGGTGGACCTCCATTTTATAAAACCTTTAGCCTAAAAAACCCGCAAACACTAAAACTTGTCCCAAAACCCCACATCTAGCCCACACACACACCAAGTCCACCATCAAAAGCCAACCAAACCCACCAACCAAAGACCACACGCCCAAGCCTTGGCCCACACGCTCAAGCCCACTTAAGACACATCCAAATTAATTAAATATATATTTAACACATGTGTAATTAAATAAAACAAATAAAATATAAATAATCACCTACCAAAATAATAAAAATACTTACACAAATTAAAGAAATTGCATGCCTAATTAAGATAAATCAAATATATTGTATTCCTAACATAAAAAATCTCATGCCTAAACAATACAAATCAAATATATTAGCTTCCTAATTTGAACCAATCTTGTCTCCAATCAATCTTAGGTTTTCCTTACATGACACTAAATCATATCCCTTTTTAATTAGCCAAATCCCTTTCCTTGTCAAGCCTAGCCTTTGTCTATAAAAGAAACCTTTGACCAAGACATTCCCCATCTCTCAATTCACGGCAGTGACCAAAATAAAATAAAACAAATAAACCCTAAGTCAATAACACTCATTCGGCAGCTCTCTCCCGCTCTCATTCACTCTCAACCTTCACATAAACAACAAAATAATCAACCCTAAAGCCACCGTTCAACTCCACTAAGCCATCTGCCCCATGCATCCATCACAGCCTTCTCACCATTGACCAACAACCACCTTGCCTCACGTCCAATGTCCCTCACGTAAGCCTTCTAAACTTCACACACACTGCCACACTCACGTCAATTGCCTTCTGCTCCATCTGCCCCCGAACCAGCAGCAACCTCACGGAAGACCACAGCCCTCGCACCAAGAACCCATCAACCACTCACGTTAAAACACAGAAACACGTACACAACCAGCACCAAATCTGCCCACTGAAATAGCCCTTGCATCTCATGCAAATAGCCCCCCCTGCACTTTGCCAAACCGCACGCCATACGTCCCTTAAATCCCCCTCAAATTCAACGCCCCACACTGCCGAAAAAATCAAGATAAACCGAGCCATAAGAAGTCCCCATACAGCCCAAAATAGTCCCTTAAAACAGACCCAAACACCACCCTAAAACAGAGAGCAAACAACCCAAAAAAAAACCAAAATAGTAGCCTAAATTACCAAACACAGTGACCAAAATACAGCAGCAAAACAGCAGTAAAAGAGAGTCAAAATAGTAGCTTGAGCAGCGAAACAACGAGGTAAAATGCAAACCAGTGAACCAGAAAAGTTGAGTAGCTTTAACCCTTCCGATCTCCGTGAAACGCAAGTACGAAAGTCGATGAAAAAGGTTAGACCTAAGGGTATTTTTCACATCCATTTTCAGTTGTATTTTTCGTTTGCATGATTATTATGGAGTGATGCATGTTGTGGCCTTTGAATAGATAAAAAATGCATGTATTATGAAATGGTGTATGTTGTGGCCCTTGAATAAAAGGAAAACTGTGTCGCCTCTCGTGGTATATAGGATGGAAACCCGAACATAAATTTCAAAGCCGATTCCGAATGGACGGTAGTATGATCTGTACTTGGGATACAACTGCACGTACCACTTGAGTAAACGGCGCATATTTCATTTTATGTTATTTTGATTTGTTTATTATTCGCTACTTGATTTCCGCATGATTTTTGTTTATGTAATGATGTAATCGAGCGCATGGCCTTAGTAAGTTGGATTAAAGGTCCTCTATTTTAAGGGGTTAAAATCCTTTACCATGATGCTTTTCCGCGCCGGTTGATGTATATTCCTTTGAATGTAAGATGTGTTCAATCGGGTATACGAAGTCTGATATTATTGTCTTTATTTTTTCTATGCAGGATGTGATCGAGCGCATGGGCTTAGTAAGTTGGATTAAAGGTCCCCTATTTTGAGGGGTTAAAATCCTTTACCACGATGCTTTGCCGCGCCGGTTGATGTATATTCGGTTGAATGTAAGATGTGTTCAATCGGGTATACGAAGTCCGATATTATTGTCTTTATTTTTTATATGCATGATGTGATCGAGCGCATGGGCTTAGTAAGTTGGATTAAAGGTCCCCTATTTTGAGGGGTTAAAATCCTTTACCACGATGCTTTACCGCGCCGGTTGATGTATATTCCGTTGAATGTAAGATGTGTTCAATTGGGTATACGAAGTCCGATATTATTGTCTTTATTTTTTATATGCATTATGTGATCGAGCGCATGGGTTTAGTGAGTTGGATTAAAGGTCCCTTATTTTGAGGGGTTAAAACCCTTTACCACGATGTTTTGCCGCGCCAGTTGATGTATATTCGGTTGAATGTAAGATGTGTTCAAACGGGTATACGAAGTCCGATATTGTTGTCTTTATCTTTGTACGTATTGTAATGAAAATCGCAATGGGCTTATGGTGTTGGACTAAAAGGTTCTCCATTTGGGGGAAGAAAAGCCTAAAAGGATACCTTTACCACGATATTTGCCGCGTCTTTCATCTATTGATTGCATCATCTATCCTTGTCTTTGCTCGTTCTATTATCATTGGTCTACCCATGTCATGATAGCATTTGGGCATTATTTCTCGTGGTATATAGGATGGAAACCCGGACATAAATTTCATAGCCGATTCCGAATGGACGGTAGTATAATCTGTACTTGGGATACAATTCCACGTACCACTTGGAAAAAGGCCCACGCACGTGTGTGTCAATTCTAGATATCTTTTCTGCATCACATCACGACATGTCTATTTTAGCGTATAGTTGTCTTTTTTTACCTTATGCATTTGTATTACCTCTTTAGTTATCTATTTCCATTATGCGCTTAATGGTCTTTCCTTAATATGCATGTGTAAGAATGTTATTTGTTTCCTCTTCTGTGTCTACCAATGTGAAATTGTATGCTTTCCGTATGTCAATTTATCTTTATGCATGAATTCGGACATAAATTATATGCAAATAGGTTGTATGTAAATATGAAAATGTGTTATATGTAAACTTAGATATGAGCTTTGTACCTATACATGCAAACTTAGGAGTAAATTATCCTTGGAAATATATTGCTTAGGCTTGGTATGATTATTGCAAAAATCATTTTATTACAAGTGGAATAAGTAAGGGACCATTCCGAACCCAACGGTTTGAGGTATTCCCTTGCGAGGGGTGAGTGCGGCCTTAAATCTTTGTCCCGGTTCACACCGGGTGGCGACTCCATTATTCTCCGGTTTAGTCCCTCGCGGGCTACTCCGTACTCCCAACCAGGCCGCGAGCCCGGAACAGCATGTGTCGCCTAGTTTGTGTTCCCACATCCTCGGAATTCCATTTGTTGTATGACTATGAGTCTATGGAAGTCCGAATCAGGGTAGGTGTATTTGGTCTTAACCTGAGACTTGCATCGCTAATACTTGCGAAAATCAATATACTTTGATTTTGGTCGTCCGGGGCTTTAACAGGTTCTGAGTACACCTCTTCTGGGTATATTGAGAATCGTAGTGTATTGGGTGTGATGTCAAGATGGAAGTATCACTTCAGTCATATGGAGATGATGATCACGTAAGATAAGGAACTAGTACTCTTGTATGCTGCAGCTATCGGGATAATATGACTAGGTCATGTTTATCCGATTATAGAGACTAGTTACCAGAGATCTGATATATGTTTCGTACGGGGTAGACACAATTCCAGCCGCAGGCCTAGCATGTAACATCCGGTACTGGATCGTAATACGCAATACTACGTATACTACGTCTGACAAAGATTACATATTCGTTATCAGAATATTTATGGAGAATTGGGTAGGCACGGTGCTTTGCTAGAAGCCAACCATGTCTTGTAAATCGGTAAGGACGTGGTACGGGGTACGTACGTTTTTGGATAGTCCGATAACCGTATTTACTGCCAACATATCCAGGAATCTCTTGTGTCGCTTCCCGAAGATTCACCGTTGAGATTTGACTCGAACAGAAAAATTAATCTGGGATCAATTATGAGAGAGAAAATTAATCTGGGATTAATTACGGCAAGAAATTAATCTAGGATTAATTAAATGAGAAAGAATTAATCTGGGATTAATTGCGTCGAGAATTTATCTGGGAATAAATTCATCGAGAAGAGAGAACACGATTCATTTAGAATTAATCGGTAAAGTAAATTTAACAGTTAATTTAGATTTTACTATTTAATTTATTTAATTGGGCTAAAATAATATATTAGATATATTAAGTGAAATTATATTTCAATACGGAATTAAAAATGGATTTTAGTTCAAGTGAACGAATTAATTTAGAATTAATTCACGAGCGATTTCCGTAATAATTTTTCCAGGCATTATTATTTAATTAGATTAGATTTAATTACGTTGCAATGAAAAATTCATTTAATCGGAATAAACGAATCCAAGCCCGAAGTGTGTTGAGCGAACCACTTGAATTTTGAATTTAAAGTGGGTCCCACCAACTTACATCAACTTGTCACTATTTGTAATGGAAGTTGTTGGGAGCTTTTATGGAAACTGGTCCAACACACTTTGTATTTTCCTTTTTGGAAAAAGGATATACACCTTTTTGTTTTTTGACTTTTGTTTAATTATTATTAGAAAAAAATACAAAACACAAAAACTTCTTCTCTCTCTCCCAACCCTCTCATGGCCGAAACTTCTTGCTTCCTTGGAGGAAACTTTTCTTTCAATTTGTTCAAGCTATCACTTAAAGGAGTGAATCAAGGTGATAGGGAAACTCACCCAAGGGTTTAGAACTTCATTCAAAGCTTGGAGCTTCCATGGAAATGCATAAAAAGTCTTGAAACCTATCCAATCAAAGTAGGTCTTTCCGCAACTCTCTTTGATTATTCGCACTTTAATCATGCTTAGTGATCTTGGGAAATTTCTTGGAGACTATCAATGGTATCTAGAGCAATCCAAAGCTTGATTTGGAATTCTAGATTTCATGGACTTTATTTGGGGTTTTTGTGTTTAGAACATAATTTCTTCAAATTGATGATTTGGTTGAGCTTATATGATTGATGAGTGGTAATTATATCATTATTTCCCACTCATTTAACTTAATATTTTCTATAGTTTCTTGAGCTTTGTGAATATTTTGATGTGTTTTGTGTTATTTTGTAGATAAATAAAGTTTCAGGACTTTCTGGAGGTGATTTGGGGCCAAAATAGTGAAAACGGACGAAAAGGGCATTTTGGTCATTTATCGCATCGAGACGCGCAAGCCTTTGGCATCGCGACGTCTAACATGCACCAAACAGTGCTAACATGCGCCGAGTCCACAAGTCAGAATCTGAGAAAATTTGACTTTGCTAACGTGCGCCTTGCCACGTGTCTCCATCACAGCCGATCTGCTAACGTACGCCGTGCCACGTGTCATCATCCTACGGTGCCGACAGTCGCCTTCGCAACGTGTCGCCATGTGTCATTCCACGTCAATGCCACGTCATCATCCACATCACATGTTGACCAAGTAAAAGTGCCACGTGGCTGCCACGTCATCATCAACCAATCACAGAGTGCCACATGTCGTAATTCTATGGTGCCGACAGTCACTTTCGCCACATGTCCCCACGTCAGTGCCATGTCAGCATCAATCATTGACTCGCTTATCCATATCTGACACGTGGCGGATAAGAATCTAAATCAGCCAATCACGAGTCGCCACGTGTCATAATAATTGAGCTCCAACCACCTTGCCACGTGTCGCCTTATCACCTTATCCAGAATCTGAAGCCGACGAGCCAAAAGCTGCAACGCCGACCTAACGGGCATCGCGACGCGAGCTAGGCGTCGCGACGTGCGACCCTTACTGACGCCTATAAATAGAGCTCGAAATTTCAGTTTCAGATGTACCATTCTCTCTAAATTACCTCATGTAAATAGGGAGTTTTCTATCGAGTTTCTTTTAAATTTTAGTTTTTTAATTAATTTTAACTACTTTCTGTAATAATATTGATTTACTTTCTTTACTTTTTACTATTTTTACTATTCACTATGAGGAGGTAACTTCCCCATGCTATGGTGAAAGGTAATTTTTTACTATTGATATTTAGATTAATCTCCCTTATATATAATATATTCACTATTTAAAATTTGACTTAATAGGGATACCGCCAGATTGGTCGGTTGGTAATTCATTTTAATCTGGTTTAAACCTGACTAATCAAGGATACCGCCAGATTGGTCGGTTGGTAATTAAATTTTCTTACCGCCTATATGGCAGGTTTATTTTGGTTCCGCCTTTATGGCTGGTTGGACTTAATTTGACTTAATCAGGTTACCGCCTATATGGCTGGTTGGAATATAATCACAAGTTAATATATTATATTAAGGGAGATATCTAAATTAGTAGTAGTAAAAGTTGATCATTTTACATTAGCATTTTATTTTATTGCAATTTACCTTTCAGCTTTTACTTTACCGCAATTACTTTTCAGCATTCTTACTTTATGTCTTTTACTTTCAATTTTTTACTAGCCCTAGTTATGTGTTGTAACTAAATTAGTTATCTGAGGTTGTGATGACTTTTAATATCACCGGTTTATAAGGGGTTATTTTATAGTTTGGGTAATTTAAAGATTTACTTATTAAGTCTTAAGCCTAATGCGTCTTGTTAATTGGCCACTAATAAGATTGATCTGGTAAATCTAAAAAGAACTAGACATAGGGATTTTAGGTTTCAGCCTTAGACTTAATAGCACACGATCTTCCTTGAGGATAGATAACCCTTTAATAGATTTCCTTACAGGATAGACATATACCTGTCGGGCGGGGGTAGCCATAATTGGAACTTAAAATTAATGAATCCAGATAATTTGGTTGACATAGACATATGGTTCAATTGGGTTAAACTGGGTATTTGCGTCTGACCATCGACAGAGGCTTTCGCATAATTTAGTATTCCAGGCTAGTAAACCGATTTATTACACAAACATAAAATAACCACTTCATCTTTAAAATGATATTGGAAGAAATCACAACCCTATATAGTTTTTTTTATAGTGAATTTTCTTAAAACCTACTTTCGAACAATTTTATTTACTTGTTTTTAAATTTAGAATCGTCACTATTTCAAATCAATCAAACAACTTATTAGATACTAGTAATCATTTGACCTCATAAAATTAATAGCTTAGGTATTAAGTCCTCGTGGGATCGATACTTTTTATACTACTTGAACGATACGTGCGCTTGCGTTATACGCGTGTGTTTACGCCGATCAAGTTTTTGGCGCCGTTGCCGGGGACTTATTTATCTTTCACTATTAGTTTTCAGGTTAGATACCTTTACTTGTATCTAATTTTCTTTTTACTTATTATTTTTGTTTTCTTGTGTTTCAAGTTCTCAGAAACTTCATGAGACGAACCAGAAGCTTTGAACTCCGACCGCTTGACCCGGAAATTAAAAGAACCATCAGACAATTGAGAAGGGAAAGGCGAGAAGGCCAAGAAGCTTTAGTCAACATGGAACCTGAACCTTTGGAGGTTGCACCACCAATTCCCATTCGAGACAGAACCATTCCGGTGGTTGAAAGACTCATTTCTTGTTTTGTACTTCCTCTCTTACCAGCAGTCAGTTCAGTTTGGGGGGAATGCAACTGAAGATCCTAATGCCTACATCAGCAACTTCCTGGAAGTTTGCGGCACTTTCAATTACAACCGAGAAGCTGAAGAAGCAATGAGATTGCGTGTTTTCCCATACTCCTTGAAGGACAGAGCTAAAGCTTGGCTACATTCACTATCAGCAGGTTCTATCACAACTTGGAACACTTTAGCCACCAAATTTCTTGCAAAGTACTTTCCACCAGCCAGAACTGGAAAACTAAGGAATGACATCACATCCTTTGTACAACAAGACTCAGAAACTCTCTACGAAGCTTGGGAAAGGTACAAAGATTTGCTCCGGAAATGTCCTCACCATGAGATTCCAAAATGGCTTCAAGTCCAAACTTTCTATAATGGACTTTCTGGAATAATGAGAACCACAATCGATGCTGCTGCTAGAGGAGCTTTAATGGAAAAATGAGAAGATCAAGCCTGAGACCTATTCGAAGAAATGGCCAACAACAATTCCTTGTGGCCAACAGAAAGGAGAATGATCCAAAGAATTGCAGGAATTTATGAAAGTGGAGCCAATACAACTGTCAACGCCAAGTTAGATTAGATATGCAAATTCATGGAGACTCTTACCACTGGATCCACAAGTTCACCATATGGAGGAGCACTAGAACTAAACCAACTTGAAGAAACGGTGAATTATATCAACAATTTCAACAGACATGGGAACAATCCATATTCCAACACCTACAACCCAGGGTGGAGGAATCATCCCAATTTCTCATGGAGCAACAATTCAGGGCAAAAGAACTATCCACCACCTGGATTCCAGCAACATAACAAAAGCCAGAAGTTTGAAAAAGAACCAAAAATGAATGAATGGATTGCAGAGATGTTCAAAAAGTAACAAGCAGCATATGATGCTATATTTCAAAGCCAATCTGCTTCAATCAAAGCACTGGAGAATCAAATTGGACAACTGGCCAATGCTCAGAGTTACGGACCACCAGGTAATCTTCCCAGCAACACAGAACCCAATCCAAGGAACCGAGGGAAGGAGCAATGTCAAGCCATTACTTTGAAAAACGGTACTGAGATCAACAAAGATATTGGAATCAAGGCAACAATTGAAGAACCTCCAAAATATGCAGTTCCACAGATGGAGGAAAAAGAAGAAAAGGAAAAAGAACCAGAAAGAATCACTCCACCTCCACCTTTTCCATAGTGACTTCAGAAAAATAAACTGGACAAGCAGTTTGCTCGATTCCTGGAGGTGTTCAAAAAGTTGCATATCAACATCCCATTCGCAGAAGCGTTGGAAGAAATGCCCAACTATGTTAAATTTATAAAGATATTCTTTCACGAAAACGGAGATTGGGAGACTGACCGGTGCTTACAGACGCGTATAACGCAAGCGCACATATCGTTCAAGTAGTATAAAAAGTATCGATCCCACGAGGACTTAATACCTAAACTATTAATTTTATGAGGTCAAATGATTACTAGTATCTAACAGGTTGTCTGATTGATTTGAAAATGTGATGATTCTAAATTTAAAAACAAGTAAATAAATTTGTTCGAAAGTAGGTTCAAGAAAATTCAATATTAAAAACTATCTAGGGTTGTGATTTCTTCCAATATCATTTTAAAGATGAAGTGGTTATTTTATGTTTGTGTAATAAATCGGTTTACTAACCTGGAACACTAAATTATCTGAAAGCCTCTATCGATGGTCAGACACAAATACCCAGTTTAACTCAATTGAACCTTATGTCTATGTCAACCAAATTATCTGGATTCATTAAGTTTAAGTTCCAATTATGGCTACCCCCGCCCGACAGGTATATGTCCATCCTGTAAGGAAATCTATTAACAGGTTATCTATCTGTTGGATAATATGACCCATAGCGTCACTATTTGTACAGATCATAGTGTTGTTGTACAAATTAACTATGTGACAAAGGAGATTGCACTCTTATCATTTGTGATTAGATCACCTTAGATATATAAATGATGAGAGGTCCCTATGATTTGTTCCTGGACGGAGAATGATATGAGACAGTATCAGTCCACATAGGATAAATCATTAAATATCCCTAGTCGTAGTATTATCGAGACAGGACATCGATAATGCGGAATAGGCTAGTATTGCACTTGTGCGCGTTGTGAGGGCACAACGGCATAGTTCTCATATTTTAAGTATTGGATACTTATGCAAGTGCGATAGGAGGTTGTGTTTCACCGATGGTACGGGAAACAACTTCACTCTGGATAGACCCCTCGGAATCCCATTGGTATTATGACTATGTGTCTATGGGAGTCCGACATCAGGGTAGGTGTATTTGGTCTTAACCTGAGACTTGCACCGCTAATACTTACGATAATCGGTAGACTTTGGTCTTGGTGGTACAGGGCTTTAACCGGTTCTGCGTACACCACTTCTGGGTTTATCAGAGAGTCGTAGTGTATTGGGTGTGATGTCAAGACGGAAGTATCACTTCAGTCATAGTGGAGATGATGTCACGCAGGATACGGTACTGGTGCTCTTGAGTGATGCGCATCCAATCATGATATTATGACCAGGTCATGAATATCTGATTATAGAGACTAGTTACCAGACATCCGACATGTGCTTCGGACGGGGCAGACACTTATCCAGCCCCAGCCCTAGCACGTGACTATCTGATACTGGGCCGATATACACAATACTACGGTATACTACGCTTGATACAGATCTATATATTCCTGTAAGAATATATCTGGAGAATTGGGTAGGCATGGCGCTTTGCTAGAAGCCAACCTTGTCTTGTGAATCGGTATAACGTAGTACGAGGTACTTACGTGTTCGGATAGTCCGACGACCGTATTTGCTGCCAACATATCCGGAGATCTCATGGGTCGCTTCCCAAAGATTCACCGATGATGTATGACTCGCACTTTATTAATCTGGGATTAATTAGAAGAGAGAGATAGAATTAATCTGGGATTAATTCGAAGAGAGAGAAAATTAATCTGGGATTAATTACGAAGATATTTTATCTGGGATAAAATATTAATTAAAGAGAGAGAACGATTAATTTAGAATTAATCGGATAAAATAATATATTCGATATATTATATGAAATTGGATTTCGGCGTGGAATTAAAATTAGATTTTAATTCGGGCGAACGAATTAATTTTGAATTAATTCGTTAGCGACGTGAATAGTGATTTCGCTAGGCGTAATCATTTAATTACGACGCGACGGAAAAATTCGTTAATTTGGAATTAGCGAACCCGAGCCCGAGAGTGATTGCGAGCGCATTCGTATTTCGAATTCGAGCGCGGCACGCAAGTCACATCAAGCGTCAAATCGCTAGTCGCATCAATTGTCAAATCACTTGTCACTTTAAGTGATGTGACATGACGTGTTGTCACTTTAATAAAGTGACTTGATGTGATATGTAAAATTGATGGGTAAAAGTGAAAACATTGATTGATGTTTTACTTTTGAGTTTTTGCTTTTTGAAAAGTTTGGTATATATTTATTTTATTTGCTTTTAGAAAATAAATAAATGATATATATTTAACTTTTCTCTCTCTCCCAAATATATAATTCGGTTCTCTCTCTCCAAGCATTAGGGTTTTTACGTTTTTGAAAATGAAACCTTCTCTCATTCCTCTCCTCTCTCGGCTTTGATCCAATTTATTCACTCTTCTTCTCCAATTTTGGTTGGGCGTGAGAAGCATGAAAGAAACCTAGTGCTAGCACACACACATGGGTTATATTATGGTGATAGGGAAACGAATTTGTGAGCATGGAAAAGCTTGAAGCTTGGAGCTTCAATGGTGATGACCATGGCCGAATCTTGGAAGTGTTTCAACCATCAAAACCGCACAGCTCACTGCACTTGGAAGCCATTGCCGAGCCTAGGAGAAACGAAAAAGACTTGTGTTCTTTGATGCATCAAATCCAATCATTGTGAGTATATGTTTCCGCCATTATTCCTTGATGTGTTCAGGCGATTTTATGCTTGTTTTGGATGATTCTTGGGACCTAATTAGGAACTCAACAATGGTATCTTGAGCCTTGAACAAGCATGAAAAAGTTAGGGTTAAAATTGGGTAAAACGAATTTGGGCATGTTTTGATGAAATTGTTTGTTATAGTATGCTTAAATGAGATGGAATTAATGATTGATTAGATCAATTTGAAGAAATTTTGTTTGGAACAAATTTCCCCAATTTTTTGTGTAGGCCAAAGTTGACAAAATTGGGTAAACTCAATTTGAGCATCAATTGATTAAATTGTTTAGTATAGTATGCTTGAATGAGGTTGAATTGATGTTGTGCATGATCAATTTCATGAAATTTGGTTGGATCCATTTTTCCCCAAATTTGGGCATGACAAATTTGGGTAAACTTGATTTTGAGCATGTTTGATGAAATTGGATGATTTAGAATGCTTAAAGTATGTTTAATTGAGGATTGATTGGATCAATTTGTTGAAAATGAGTTTGGAACAATTTTCCCCAAATTGCTTATGTTGGCCGAAAATTGAGACCCTAATATCTTGGTAAATTTTTGTTTGTTTGATCATTGGATGACTTGAAACAAGTGGGTAATGTTGAATTGAAGTTTGATTGGATTGAATTTTGATTTGGAACAATTTTCCCAAATTAAAGTAGGCTTGGCCGAATTCAATTGGATATGGAATTCATTGTGTTTTTTGTATTTTGATTCATTAGATGAGTTTAATTGATTTGGGAAATGATGATTGTGGATTCAATTGGATTGAAACCGAATCGGATTGAAAAAACCCTAATTGCCAAGACTTTAAGCATGTAAATTGGGTTTGATTTTGATAAATTGTGTTAGACACTATTTGATATTAAAGTGCATGATTAATTAGTCTAATTGATGTTTTAGAAATATTAATTGGATAATTAATTGTGTATTACACTTAGGTTAATTAATTATGGAATTTGGAATTTCTATAAGTTAATTAATTGGGCTTATTTTGGAAATTGGGCGTTATAGGTTGTAATTGGGCTTTTGGGCTTGGTTGTACCAAGTTAGGTTTAGGCCAATTTGGTTGGATCCAATTGGGCCCAAAACCGCATCCATAAAGTCCAATTATGACTTAATAGACCTTAATTATTTAATTGGGCCTAATGGGCCAAAATTAATTTAAAGGCTTATGGGGTAACTCCCGGATTGGATTTTGGTTATCAGTTTGACCCGAGTTTACCAAAAGTCCACGCCTTAAGAAATTAATTAAAAGCCCATTGGACTTTAATTAAATAAACATTAGATGTTAATTGGGCTTTGAGACCCATTGTGATTAAATTTGGAATTTAAGTCGTAAAGGTTCATTAAATAAAGTGTAATATTCAATTTGGAATTGAATAGTGAATTAGTATTAAATACATGTTAAATTGGATTTAATGTTGTAGTTTAATTTAATTCAAGAATTCGTACTTTCAGTACTTATTCGCAAAACGAGTTTGACTCGAGCAAAAATCAAATCGTTGTTTGAACATTGGATGATCACTAATTATCAGATTAATTAATTGGATTAGATTGATTGATAACATGCTTGTATGAATACATGGTTGTGATGCATGAATAATGTATATCGGATGGATATTAGTCGGGTGGGGCAATTTTGGAAATTGTGTAATAAATTTGATTTATTAAATTGGACCTGCGTGTCCAGCCTTATCACCTCTATACTCTTTGTATTCTCTTCTCACCTATTCCCCTCACCCCTCAATGAGAGTTTCTTTAGAAGTGTAGTGTAACGGGTAGAAGTAAATACATGTGCTAGCTTTGGAGAGAGAAAATGAGAGATTTGATCTAGGATCAATGTAAAGTATCCATCCGCATATCATTATTATTTATTTCATATGCGCTTTATTATGTGTTTAGAATGCATGTTTAAGGGTGTATGAAGATGAGACCTTAACAAAGATAATAAATTGGTAGCCAATTGCACGCGAAAAACCCTCGCTTAATATCAGTGTCTTTCCTTCCATTGAGTGATTTTTACTCAAGATCCGAGATTGGCATTGGGTTGTTGGCCAAAGTCAAGCCCTTTGTCCGTCGAAGATGTGTTTGAATCACGAAGGCTTTGTTCCATATCGTGTCTTATCCAAGTTGTGGTTTGTTGGCCAAAGTCAAGACCACTTCTTGTCCATCGACATTGATTACGAAGCTTTCCATGGTCAATGGGTCACACTTGACTGGGATCACTAGTTTGTTGTGCCAAAGCCAAGGCTTAGTTGATTCAGAGGAAAAAGGTTAGGTAATACATTGGATGTATTGGCATATATAAGATATATGTTTAGGATTTGGATATCCGCCTACTGGATCTAGAAATTGGATGAGATCCAATTGATCTTCGAGATCTACCTAGTTAATTATCATACAATTTGTTGGCCAAAGTCAAGATTGTGTGATATTTAACGGGATCCTAGCCAACTAGGAAACACGGTTTCCTGAGTACTCGACAGAGGGTTAGAGGCTCGCAGAAAAATAGTGGGAGGCAAGAATTGAATTTGCAATACTCTTTCAATTACTCGCCATACGCGCTCATTCAAATTATTTCGTCGTTAGATTAAATGTTAGTTGGACTAATATTTAAATTGTTGTTTTAATAATCAGTTGGACTGTATTATATTTGATTATATATAATTGGATTATATTAATCAATATATTTGAATTAATTAATTTCAGTTTACAGTTGATTTTATAGTTGAACTATAGTAATCAATGTAATTGAGGTTAATTAATTTAGATTATATTTGATTATATAGTTGGACTATTATAATCATTATAATAAATAGTACCACAAATCGTTGATTAAATAGTTGGACTATTAGAATCAAGATATAAAAATGAAAGATTAGTGTTTAAGACATAATCCTGGGTGAAAATGTATTTAAACGACTTTAATTTTCAAATTGGGAATAAATTTCAGGATGGTCTTGGAAAAATAATAAGTTCTTTTATTTGATAAAATAACGTATTATGCCTAAGCCCAGAGTTAAGCAAATAGTAGAGCATAATCTTTGGAAGATCATGTAATGATAACTTAAGTGCTTAATCCATTATGTTTGTCATAATTATGTTCACAGCTAGTATTAAAATTGGATTTTAGATCCTTAGTGTGGTACATAAAATATATATATTGATGTTCAGAATCTATTTTGAACAGGATACTGACTTCAATTGAGATTTATCTGCGAATTGAAAACGGGACGAAAGTCGCTGTTTTAACCGTAGATATCTGAATTTAGGAACTACCTTCTGGTTAGTACTTAAATTTAGAAACTGTTATAATGTAGCTAGTTTGACTAGAAACATTATCTCTATATCGCGTATAACCCGCTGCGGGTGTACCTTTATATTCTAGAACACTAAAGTGTTTCATTATATAAAGATGATATCGAGATAAACACATTAGATGTGAATAACAGGATTTATATTTTGAATATAAATAATATCTCAAATATATAACATGACAAATAAATAGCTCAAATTGATTTGATCAGTTAAGAAACTTAATTGTGGCATAGTTGTCAGGGACACTGATAAACAAGAATCGTATATCCAAACTTTTGAAGAGCGGATACCAGGACTGATTTGATTCCATTCAAATAAAGTCTACGAATCTAGTCTATTTGGGCAAAGTGCCTAAAACACTATTTACTTGGTAAAAGTGTAAATGCCACCGATCTGTTAGCCCTACTTCATAGTGAAGCAAGTGGGCCCATGTCTAGCTAGGCTAGATATGGATATGAATATTTCGTGACCTGTACGGATGTGGCATCGCGTATGGTTATGTGTTTCTTTTGAAACACAAATCGGAAACTTTTAGAGTTTCGACACGAAATAGACAAATAGATCGGCTAAAGTATTAAACCGTCACGGTAAGACCGTAATGAATAATACTTAAACAATAAGTTTCTAGTATATTTGAAAGAGTATAATATTCTTTCAAATAAGGACTCCTCCCGGAACACGTCAGTTTGATGGTGTGTCCGAACAGATTAACCGAATTTTGTTAGACATGATAAGATTAATCACGAGTCGCTCTGAGCTACCATTTCCTTCGACGGATATGCTAAACAGTGCAAGAACTTATTTTGAATAAGGTTCCATAAAATCTGTTTGACAGATTACATATTAGATATGAACGGGAAAGAAACCGGGTTTCTCATTCCTGATAATTTTGGTATGCTAGGCATATGTTTGGATGATACCAAACTAAAACCCAAATAGGATAAGTGCCAAATGTAGGTCATCCTAGGGATACCGTAAGTATTATAATTATACACCTCACAAGAGAACAATTAGATTGTTGCTCACCATACGTTTTTCCTGATAGGAATACCGATATGCAGTGGTAAGTGGGAGGATAGTATAACTCGATGGAAATCGGAGTAATACTATTCAAGGCACCGAATCTTAATGGAACACAAATAGTTCATCAAGGATGAGACTATTACCATTAATCTTCAAATACACAAGAACCGCGTAAGTCGGACAGAGTCGGAAAACAACCTGGGGTATGGGTTTCTGATCTAACCTTATAAAGATGTGAATCTTATTGAGGAATACTATCAACTCCCCAATTATGGCAAAGTGCCATATAATCCGAAATGGATTCCATGTATATCAACCAGTTTGGATACTAGTTGATGTACCACAAGGCATTGTGCCTAATGGTACTTAAAAGTCTTCTAGGAAGACATACATGGATGGCAACATACCAACGTATAAAGCAAGGCTTTAACGGAAAGGTATCGTTATCAACATTGTGTTGATTACGATTCAACCTTTTACCTGTTTCCACGGTAAATCCATTTGGATAATGCTTGTTATTCGATCCATGATTGGATTGAAGCAAGCATTAGGTTCTTGGAATTATCGTTTTGATATAATCATAATGATGTATGATTTAATTCAAAACGAAAGTAATTCTAGTGTATATATAAGAAGGTTAGTGGGAGCGCACTGACAGTGGCTGTCCTATAAAATAATGATAATACGTCATTTCTTGGAAATGATATTCCCATAAAATAAATATCGGCGAAAGCTTGGCTTTCGAAATACTCTCCTAGAAACCGTACATTAAAAATGTACAACACCTGGTGTATCATACTCTTTGAGCATATGGATTCACAAACAGGGCAATCCGAGTGATAGTCACTGGATTAATGTTAAAAACATCCATTAGTATCTTAGAGAACTAAAGATGCTGTCTTAGTCTATGGAGAAGGAGAACTTGAAGTGACTGGGATCACTGTAGCAAGTTTCCTATAACCGATAAAGATGACTAAAAGTCGCAAACGGTACTATATAGTTTGAATAACGGAATAGTGATCTGGAAATCTTCCGAGCAAGATTCTGTTTCCGAATAAACAACAAATACGGATTATTGCTGCAGCTGAGGCAGCAATAGAAGCTATTTGGGTCGATAATAAATCTAATTAGATTAGATATAGTTCTGTTAGTGGCTGAGCTAGGCGTCAGCACAGACTAAGGAATTAAAGGTCTCATCGACGATCCAGATATATACTTCTATATTCATCTGATTCGTTCGGATCATACATCGTGGCGATGTGATGATCATGTAAATCGCATCGGATGATAATCATGCAAATCCGCTGACGAAAACCTTTTCTCAGCAGTTTGAGCCAACCGTACATAGTTCGGGTGTTAGACACTCGAGTGACTGGCTATGTGCCAAGTGGGAGATTGTTGGTTAATATGACCCATAGCGTCACTATTTGTACAGATCATGGTGTTGTTGTACAAATTAACTATGTGACAAAGGAGATTGCACTCTTATCATTTGTGATTAGATCACCTTAGATATATAAATGATGAGAGGTCCCTATGATTTGTTCCTGGACGGAGAATGATATGAGACAGTATCAGTCCACGTAGGATAAATCATTAAATATCCCTAGTCGTAGTATTATCGAGACAGGACATCGATAATGCGGAATAGGCTAGTATTGCACTTGTGCGCGTTGTGAGGGCACAACGACATAGTTCTCATATATTTAAGTATTGGATACTTATGCAAGTGCGATAGGAGGTTGTGTTTCACCGATGGTACGGGAAACAGCTTCGCTCTGGATAGACCCCTCGGAATCCCATTGGTATTATGACTATGTGTCTATGGGAGTCCGACATCAGGGTAGGTGTATTTGGTCTTAACCTGAGACTTGCACCGCTAATACTTACGATAATCGGTAGACTTTGGTCTTGGTGGTACAGGGCTTTAACCAGTTCTGCGTACACCACTTCTGGGTTTATCAGAGAGTCGTAGTGTATTGGGTGTGATGTCAAGACGGAAGTATCACTTCAGTCATAGTGGAGATGATGTCACGCAGGATACGGTACTAGTGCTCTTGATTGATGCGCATCCAATCATGATATTATGACCAGGTCATGAATATCTGATTATAGAGACTAGTTACTAGACATCCGACATGTGCTTCGGACGGGGCAGACACTTATCCAGCCCCAGCCCTAGCACGTGACTATCCGATACTGGGCCGATATACACAATACTACGGTATACTACGCTTGATACAGATCTATATATTCCTGTAAGAATATATCTGGAGAATTGGGTAGGCATGGCGCTTTGCTAGAAGCCAACCTTGTCTTGTGAATCGGTATAACGTAGTACGAGGTACTTACGTGTTCGGATAGTCCGACGACCGTATTTGCTGCCAACATATCCGGAGATCTCATGGGTCGCTTCCCAAAGATTCACCGATGATGTATGACTCGCACTTTATTAATCTGGGATTAATTAGAAGAGAGAGATAGAATTAATCTGGGATTAATTCGAAGAGAGAGAGAAAATTAATCTGGGATTAATTACGAAGATATTTTATCTAGGATAAAATATTAATTAAAGAGAGAGAACGATTATTTAGAATTAATCGGATAAAATAATATATTCGATATATTATATGAAATTGGATTTCGGCGCGGAATTAAAATTAGATTTTAATTCGGGCGAACGAATTAATTTTGAATTAATTCGTTAGCGACGTGAATAGTGATTTTGCTAGGCATAATCATTTAATTACGACGCGACGTAAAAATTCGTTAATTTGGAATTAGCGAACCCGAGCCCGAGAGTGATTGCGAGCGCATTCGTATTTCGAATTCGAGCGCGGCACGCAACTCACATCAAGCGTCAAATCGCTAGTCGCATCAATTGTCAAATCACTTGTCACTTTGAGTGATGTGACATGACGTGTTGTCACTTTAATAAAGTGACTTGATGTGATAGGTAAAAGTGATGGGTAAAAGTGAAAACATTGATTGATGTTTTACTTTTGACTTTTTGCTTTTTGAAAAGGTTGGTATATATTTATTTTATTTGCTTTTAGAAAATAAATAAATGATATATATTTAACTTTTCTCTCTCTCCCAAATATATAATTCGGTTCTCTCTCTCCAAGCATTAGGGTTTTTACGTTTTTGAAAATGAAACCTTCTCTCATTCCTCTCCTCTCTCGGCTTTGAGCCAATTTATTCACTCTTCTTCTCCAATTTTGGTTGGGCGTGAGAAGCATGAAAGAAACCTAGTGCTAGCACACACACATGGGTTATATTATGGTGATAGGGAAACGAATTTGTGAGCATGGAAAAGCTTGAAGCTTGGAGCTTCAATGGTGATGACCATGGCCGAATCTTGGAGGTGTTTCAACCATCAAAACCGCACAGCTCACTGCACTTGGAAGCCATTACCGAGCCTAGGAGAAACGAAAAAGACTTGTGTTTTTTGATGCATCAAATCCAATCATTGTGAGTATATGTTTCCGCCATTATTCCTTGATGTGTTCATGCGATTTTATGCTTGTTTTGGATGATTCTTGGGACCTAATTAGGAACTCAACACTATCCTCAAGGAAGATCGTGGGCTATTAAGTCTAAGGCTGAAACCTAAAATCCTTATGTCTAGTTCATTTTAGATTTACCAGATCAATCTTATTAGTGGCCAATTAACAAGACGCATTAGGCTTAAGACTTAATAAGTAAACCTTTAAATTACCCAAACTATAAAATAACCCCTTATAATCAGGTGATATTAAAAGTCATCACAACCCCAGATAACTAATTTAGTTACAACACATAACTAGGGCTAGTAAAAACTTGAAAATAAAAGACATAAAGTAAAAATGCTGAAAAGTAATTGCGGTAAAGTAAATTGCAATAAAATAAAATGCTAAGGTAAAAGGATCAACTTTTACTACTACTAATTTAGATATCTCCCATAATATAATATATAAACTTTTGATTATTTTACCAACCAGCCATATAGGCGGTAACCTAATTAAGTCAAATTAAGTCCAACCAGCCATAAAGGCGAAACCAAAATAAACCTGCCATATAGGCGGTAAGAAAATTTAATTACCAACCGACCAATCTGGCGGTATCCTTGATTAGTCAGGTTTAAACCAGATTAAAATGAATTACCAACCGACCAATATAGCGGTATCCTTTTTAAGTCAAATTTTAAATAGTGAATATATTATATTTAAAGAATTACCTTTCACTCTAGTAGGGGGAAGTTACCTCCTCATGGTAAATAGTAAAAACTGTAAAAAGTAAAGAAAGTAAAACACTATTATTAAAAAAAGTAATTAAAATTAATTACAAAACTAAAATTTAAAAGAAATTAGATAGAAAACTCCATATTTATATGAGAGAATTAAGAGAGAATAATACATCTGAAATCAGAAAACTAAGCTCTATTTATAGGCGTCACTAAGGGTCGCGCGTCGCGAAGCCCAGCTCGCGTCGCAACGCCCGTTTGGTCGACGTGGCAGCTTATGGTTCGTCGGCTTCAGATTCTGGATAAGGTGATAAGGCGACACGTGGCAAGTTGGTTGGAGCTCAATTATTGTGACATGTGGCGGCTCGTGATGGCTAATTCAGATTATTATCTGCCACGTGTCAGATAGGGATAAGTGAGTCAATGATTGATGCTGACGTGGCGACACGTGGCAAAGTGACTGTCGGCACCATGGAATTGCGACACGTGGCATGCTGTGATTGGTTGATGATGATGTGGCAGTGACGTGGCACTTTGACTTGGTCAACAGATGATGTGGATGATGACGTGGCAATAACGTGGAGTGACACGTGGCGACACGTGGCGATGGTGACTGTCGGCACCATAGGATGATGACCCGTTGCACGACACACGTTAGCAAAGTCAAATTTTCTCAGACTCCGACTTATGGACCCGGCGCACTTTAGCACTGTTCGGTGCACGTTAGGCGTCGCGACGCCAAAGGCTTGCGCGTCGCGACCCGGACAAATTACAAAAATGCCATTTTTTCCAAATTTCACTGTTTTGCTCCAAATCACCTCCAGAATGTCCTGAAACTTTATTTATCTACAAAAAAACACAAAACACATCAAAATATTCACAAAACTCAAGAAACTATACAAAATATTAGGTTAAATGAGTGGGAAATAGTGATAGATTTACCACTCATCACACCCCCAAACCTAACATTTTGCTAGTCCTCGAGCACACCATAAAATAAAATAACATAATAAAATTTAACTAAGCCATTTTCGTAGGGATCACGGTTGCATTTAGCATATGCTACAAGCCTTTAAACCCCTACGTGTCCCTAGTGGACGAGTTGTAGTCTCGTGAGGGTTTACAGCAATGATACCCACAAACATTTTACAAAAGTAAAAAGGTAGTGAAACTAATGCACACAAAAGCAAAAAGACAAGCGAAAAGAGAATAAAGAAGTTAGTGACTAATTAGGTGAAATTTCTACTCCAAGTTACTAGTTGTTTTGTTTCTTTCTAAATTACTGAATAAGTAAATTCTCCGATCATTTTTACCATTCTCCATATACACAGCCAATAAAATATTAAATAACTCATTTTTGCCCACAACAGTTATAAGTGCAGTTGATAAGAGAGTAATATTTTTGTCCTAAAGTTTTATCGGAATTCACACCTTTTTTTAGCAATGGAATAATTTTTCTGATTTTTCTGATTTTTTTCTTTTGATTTTTGAAAATTTTTTATTTATATACAATACCTTCCGTCTATGTAGCGAGTGTTGGGTCGGTGACCCCTAAACCAGTTGGCTTTAGTGCACCAGGTGTTAAGACACCCCTACGGACTTAATTACTCAAACTTCAGATATATATATTTTTGCAACATCTTTGATCCATGTAGCGAGCTTTGGGCCAGTGACTCCCAAACCAGTTGGCTTTAGGGAACTAGGTGCTAAAACACCCTTACAGACTTAATAACTCGGATCTCATTTTTTTTTTTATTATTTTTTTTTACTCCATCACTTTTTGAGATGCTTCCTCCAATTAAACTAGAGCACTGAATATTACAAACTTTTCAATTTTAACTCATGTCTGTATGTTACAATGCATGTTGATAATATCTGCTAACTGAGCATATGAAGATCCATTTTAGTCAGTTTTATGGAGAGTTTACAAATTAAATAATTTAAAATGAAATAAACAAAAACTAACTTGTTTCAAAAATGGTTTGAGATACGTCTCAGGAGTGAAAACTCCTTACACAGCTATCTCTTACCAATTTTACCTTCTTAATCAAAATAAAAACACAAAAACGCAGAATATTTTTGTAATTTTTGAAAAATTTTCAATTTTTTTTGTATTTTTCGAAATTTTTTGACTAAATATAAAAAAACACACAACTAAAAACAAGATACTAATCAACTAATTCCCTCCCCCAAACCTAAATGAGACATTGTCCCCAATATCTTAAATTGTAGAAGAAGAGTTTAAAAGATAATACCTGGTTAGCTGAAATTTTACAGGAAATTAAAGGTTAAGATCCAGATTAATCGGATGCCTCTTACCACGATCGTCCTTAGACAAATTTATATTTGAAAGGATAGGGTCAACTTGTGGTTCATAGGCTAAGAGTTGGTCGATTAGATCCGGAGCAGTTCTGGCAGTGAAGAGGAGTTCTTTTAAAGGTTTTGACACGAACCCATTTCTTCGGGCATCATCAAGAAACACACAAAGAAAATCATA
This sequence comes from Zanthoxylum bungeanum, assembly GCA_019454045.1. NCBI lineage: Eukaryota > Viridiplantae > Streptophyta > Magnoliopsida > Sapindales > Rutaceae > Zanthoxylum > Zanthoxylum bungeanum. Next base: position 436,799 of record SKCR01000769.1, read on the forward strand.
AAATCCATCATCGTTAAACAACCCAATTGGTTTCTGGTGTATGTTCAAGTTCGCCCAAGATAGGACTATAAAAATTTCCTCCAATGTGCCCAAGCCACCTGGCAAAGCAAGAAAAGCATCTGCACGGTTAATCATTTCTACCAATCGTTCAGTTCATCTCCGTTTCATGGTCCAATAAGATTTGCCTCCGCCAAAGGTTTTGGAATGATTCCCAAAACGTGACTGCCTCCTTCATGTACGGCTTTTGAAATGATCCCCATATGTCCAAGATTGCCTCCGCCATATACTAAGTGCATATTCCTTGCAGCTAAGACTCGACCCAATTCTTGTGTTGGTTCTACGTATTGTGGTTTAGTACCAACACTACTACCGCAAAACACACAGATGTTTTCAACTCGTCTTATTGAAGTGGCTTCCATGTTTTACTCTGGATGTCTTCAAAAGTGCAATGATGAGTTGAATTTATAATACCTGAAAAGGGTGAGTAATATAATAGCACTAGTACCTGCCAAATGACAATTATTATTTAAACAGTAAAATAAATCGTGATAGTCAAAAAGGTCTGGACTTTAAACTTAGCGCTCGCAGGAAGGCAACCCATGCAAATTCTGTATATATCGTGATTTGGTGTGATTTAATTTTGTGTGTTTATTTTTTGTAGATTAGGACATTTCAAGATGGAAGAAGCTCTCGCAAAACTTCACAAGCAATTTCCTTCTCTCCCTCAAAAATCTCTGATGAAAGTCTACAAAGCTCGCTTGGAACGGATGAGGTTACTGACGATCCATGGTGTTCCTAATGATATTCGTTGGGTAATTGAACCACGGGTCTGATTGACAGGTGATTCTTCTTAATCTTTCATTTCACATCTGCCTAGTTTTGGAAGAAGCACCTATGCAAAGAAACGTAGAGCTAAGCAAATAGGTGTTTGTTATAAATGTGCACGCTGGAATTGCAATACTCATTGTCGTTCTTTAGGAACGGTGTCTGATAATCGCGAAGATAAAATTAAATTCATTAGGGATGGCTTGAGTAAAGAGTCTTTAGATGATATATCTTCGACTATTGAGACGCATCCCAGTGGATATGTTCACATAGCCATTCGCAAATTACATACACAATTTCAAAAAGAAAGACGACAATTAAGTCTTGGGAATCTGACTCAAAAAGTCCATGTTTGCCAATTTATAAGAAAATTGGATGGGAAACTTGTCCCTGACGCATAGACGTCAATCAAGCTGCTAAGTTTTTGGTACATATTATATCTTTTTGTCTTTTCCTAATAATTGTAATTTGTTTTGTTGTTTTCTTTTACTTTCTCCGATAGGATCCAGATCTTTTTGACTATCACGATTTATTTTACTGTTTAACTAATAATTGTCATTTGGCAGGTACTAGTGCTATTATTTTACTCAGCCTTTTCAGGTTCTATAAATTCAACTCATCATTGCACTTTTGAAGACATCCAGAGTAAAACATGGAAGCCACTTCAAGAAGACGAGTTGAAAACATTTGTGTGTTTTGCGGTACTAGTGTTGGTACTAAGCCACGATACGTAGAGGCAGCACAAGAATTGGGTCGAGTCTTAGCTACGAGGAATATGCACTTAGTATATGGCGGAGGCAATCTTGGACTAATGGGGATCGTTTCAAAGGCCGTACAGGAAAGAGGTAGTCATGTTTTGGGAATCATTCCAAAACCCTTGGAAGAGGCAAATCTTATTGAACCATCAAACATAGAGGAACTGATTGTGCCAAGTATGTCTAAACGATTGGTAGAAATGATTAATCGTGTTGATGCTTTTATTGCTTTTCCAGGTGGCTTGGGCACATTGGAGGAAATTTTTATAGTGCTATATTGGGCGAACCTAAACATACACCAGAAATCGCTTGGACTGTACAACGTTGAAGGATTTTATGATTTTCTTTGTGTGTTTCTTGATGATGCCCGGAGAAATGGGTTCGTGTCAAAACCTTTGAAAGAACTACTCTTTACTGCCAGAACTGCTCCTGATCTAATTGACCAACTCTTAGCCTATGAACCACAAGTTGACCCTATCATTTCATAGATAAATCGGTATGAGGACGATCGTGGTAAGAGGCGTCGGATTAATCTGGATCTTAACCTTTAATTTCCTGTAGAATTTTAGCTAACCAGGTATTATCTTCTAAACTCTTCTTCTACTGTTTAAGACATTGGGGACAATGTCTCATTTAGGTTTGGGAGAGGGAATTAGTTGATTAGTATCTTGTTTTTAGTTGTGTGTTGTTTATATTTTTAGTCCAAAATTTTTCGAAAAATACAAAAACAATTTGAAAATTTTGAAAAAATTACAAAAATATTTTACGTTTTTGTGTTTTTATTTTGACTAAAAAAGTGAAATTGGTAAGAGATAGTTATGTAAGGAGTTTCCACTTCTGAGACGTATCTCAAACCTATTTCAGAACAAGTTAATTTTTTTTTATTTCCTTTTGAATTATTTAATTTGTGAATTCTCCATAAAACTAACTAAAATGGATCTTCATATGCTCAGTTGACATGTATTATCAACATACATGGAAACATACAGACATGAGCTATAATTGAAAAGTTTGTAAAATTCAGTGCTCTAGTTTAATTGGAGGAAGCATCTCAGAAAGTGATGGAGTAAAAAAAAAAATCCGATATCCGTGTTATTAAGTCTGTAAGAGTGTTTTAACACATAGTGCCCTAAAGCCAACTGGTTTGGGAGTCACTGGCCCAAAGCTCGCTACATGGATCAAAGATGCTGCAAAAAAATATATATATATCTGAAGTCTGAGTAATTAAGTCCGTAGGGGTGTCTTAACACCTGGTGCCCTAAAGCCAACTGGTTTGGGAGTCACCGACCCAACACTCGCTACATAGATGGAAGATATTGTATATAAATAAAAAAATTCAAAGAAAAAAATCAAAGAAAAAATCAGAAAAATTATTCCATTGCTACAAAAAGGTGTAAATTCTGAGAAAACTTTAGGACAAAAATATTACTCTCTTATCAACTGCACTTATGACTGTTGTGGGCAAAAATGAGTTGTTTAATATTTTATTGGCTGTGTATATGGAGAATGGTAAATATAATCGGAGAATTTACATATTCAGTAATTTAGAAAGAAAGAAAACAACTAGTAACTTGGAGTAGAAATTTCACCTGATTAGTCACTAACTTCTTTATTCTCTTTTCGCTTGTCTTTTTGATTTTGTGTGCATTAGTTTCACTACCTTTTTACTTTTGTAAAATGTTTGTGGGTATCATTGCTGTAAACCCTCACGAGACTACAACTCGTCCACTATGGACACCTAGGGGTTTAAAGGCTTGTTGCATTCGCTAAATGCAACCGTGATCCCTACGAAAGTGGCTTAGTTAAATTTTATTATGTTATTTTATTCTATGTTTTGCTTGAGTACTAGCAAAATGTTAGGTTTGGGGGTGTGATGAGTGGTAATTAAATCACTATTTCCCACTCATTTAACCTAATATTTTGTATAGTTTCTTGAGTTTTGTGAATATTTTGATGTGTTTTGTGTTATTTTGTAGATAAATAAAGTTTCAGGACTTTCTGGAGGTGATTTGGGGCCAAAACAGTGAAAAAAGACGAAAAAGGGCATTTTGGTCATTTATCGCGTCGCGACGCGCAAGCCTTTGGCGTCGCGACGCCTAATATGTGCCGAACAGTGCTAACGTGTGCCAAGTCTACAAGTCTGAATCTGTAAAAATTTGACTTTGCTAACGTGCGCCGTGCCACATGTCACCATCACAGCCGATCTGCTAACGTGTGCCGTGCCACGTGTCATTATCCTATGGTGCCGACATTCGCCATCGCCATGTGTCGCCACGTGTCACTCCACGTCATTGCCACGTCATCATCCACATCACCTGTTGACCAAGTCAAAGTACCACGTGGCTGCCACGTCATCATCAACCAATCACAGTGTGCCACGTGGCTGCCACGTCATCATCAGCCAATCACAGCGTGCCACGTGTCATGATTCTATGGTGCCGACAGTCACTTTCGCCACATGTCACCATGTCAGTGCCACGTCAGCATCAATCATTGACTCACTCATTTATTCTAGGAATAAAGTGTTAGACATTATGACCCATAGCGTCACTGTTTTGTAAATGATATTGTATTATTGTACAAAATTAACTATGTGATAATGAAATTGCCTTTTGCCGTTTTGTAAAATTATTTATTTTGATATATTAATGGCAAAAGTCCGTATGATTAGTTCCGTATTGAGATGATATGAGACAGTATCAATATAAAAGGTTTAATCATTAAATATCTCTAGTCGGAGTATTGTCGAGATCGGACATCGATAATGCGGAATAGACTAGTATTGCACTTGTGCGAGTTGTGATGGCACAACGGCATAGTTCTCATATATTTAAGTATTGGATACTTATGCAAGTGCGATAGGAGGTTGTGTTTTACCGATGGTACAGAAAACAGCTTCGCTCTGGATAGACCCCGTGGAATCCCATTGGTAGTATGTCTGCGTGTCTATGGGAGCCGCATCAGGGTAGGTGTATATGGTCTTAACCTGAGACTTGCATCGCTAGTACTTGCGACAATCGGTAAACTTTGGTTTTGGTTCTTCAGGGCTTTAACCGGTTCTGTGTACGCTTCTTCTGGGTTTATCGAGAATCGTAGTGTACTGGATGTGATGTAAAGATGGAAGTATCACTTCAGACATATGGAGATGATGATCACGCAGGATACAGAACTAGTACTCTATAAAAGGTTGCAACCGTCGGGACAATATGACCAGGTCAGGATTGTCCGATTAAAAGAGACTAGTTGTTTGATATCCGATATATGTTTCGTACGGGGCAGACACATTTCCAGCCCCAGGCCTAACATGTGTTCGTCCGATACTGGATCGATATACGCAATACTACGGTATACTACGCTTGATAAAGATCTAATATTCCAGTAAGAATATTTCCGGAGAATGGGGTAGGCATGACGCTTTGCTAGAAGCCAACCTTGTCTTGTAAATCGGTAAAAACGTAGTACGAGGTACGTACGTGTTTGGATTATCCAACGACCGTATTTACTGCCAACATATCCGGAGATCTCTTGGGTCGCTTCCTGAAGATTCACCTATGATGTTTGATTCGAACTTTATTAATTTGGATTATTAATTAGGAGAAACTTTATCTTGGATAAAATGCCTTATTAGGAGAGAGAGAGAGATCGATTAATTTGGAATTAATCGGTAAAATAATATATTCGATATATATTAAACGAAATTAGATTTCGACGCGGAATTAAAATCAGATTTTAATTCGGGCAAACGAATAATTAGAATTAATTTCATTAGCGAACTGAATAGTAATTCCGCAAGGCGTAATTATTTAATTCACGTCGCGACGGAAATTCGTTAATTCGGAATTAGCGAAACCGAGCCCGCCGAAAGTGTTTGCGGACACATTCGTATTTTGAATCGAGTGGTATCCGCAAATCGCATCGCGATATCTCTTTACTTGATACGAATAGATGATGGATGTATCTAGTCACCTTTAAGGGATGATACATTATCTCTATTCTCAAAGTGTGGTAATGATGGCAAATGATGGGTTTCATTTTGGAGGGAAAACCTTTCACGGTTTTTGAAGGGTTTTTGATTAAAAAATTGATTTTGGTATTTGATATCAATTCTTTTATTTTTTTCATTTTGTCACTCACGGTTTAAGAAACCTTTTGAGAACAAAAATAAAATATACATCATCCTCTCCTCCCCTTCTTCCTCACGAAGGTCGTGAGCTTCATCCATGGCAGAAACTTGTTTTCTCCATTTTTGCTAGCACAACAAGGGATCAAAGGAGGTGATAGGGAAACGCATTTGGAGCTTGGAATACTAGAAAGAATTTGAGGCTTCTCACACTGAAGTTCTTGGCCGAAAACAGCCCCAAGATTTGCAACTTCTATCATTCTTGTTCTTGGCCGCATATCACCCACCTTGGAGGCTCAAGGATCCTCTTTACCATTTTCGTCACAAAGCTTTGTAAGTATGTTTCCGCCATCCTTCAAGCTTTGCATGTATGTTATTTGTATTTCTATGGCTTAATCTTTCTTTGGGACTAATTATAGAAACCAACAATGGTTATCATTGAGCCATGTTTAAGCATGAAATACATTAGGGTTAATTTGGGGAAAATTGATTGAAGCATGTTCTTATGAAATTGGATGCTAAAGTATGCTTATATGTATGTTATATGATATATTACATGATCAATTTTAGAAAAATGCATTGGATGATTTTTCCCCAAAGTGGTTGTCTTGGCCGAATGTGGAGGTGCTTCCATTGGTTTGGAATTTTTCATGCACAAGCTTATTAGATAACTTAAGCATGATTACATGTATAATATTTGATGTAATACATGATCAATTTTGAGAAAAATGCATTGGATGATTTTTCCCCAAAATGTTGCTTTAGCCGAATGTGAGGTCTGGTACTTCCATTAGTTGAATTTTTGCATGCACAAGTTCATTGGATGATTTGAGTGTGCTTAAATGTTTTTTTATTTGATGTAATAACATAATCAATTTTGAGAAAATGTATTGGATATTTTTTCCCCAAAATTGATGCCTTGGCCGAATGTGTAGGTCATTTTATTGATTTGGAATTTTTCATGCACAAGTTTATTAGATAACTTAAGCATGATTAAATGTATAATATTTGATGTAATACATGATCAATTTTGAGAAAAATGCATTGGATGATTTTTTCCCTAAAATTGATGCTTGATCGAAAATGGAGGTCTTTTCACTTTATTGAATTTTTGCTTTCAAGTTCATTAGATGAATTAAAATCAAGACGTATAATAGATTAGTGATTCAATTGGATTGAAAAACAAATCGAACCGCAAAAATCTCTCTTGGCCGAATACAACATGACATGTTTAAGGACTTGTTTTTTTGTTCAAATAAATGTTAGACAAGTGTTTTGAACAATTGATGATTAATGAATTAAATTGGTGTTTTTGAAATATTTGGTTTAATGAATTAATCATGCAATTACACTTTAATTAATTGAATTTTAAAATTTGGAATATTAAAATTTAATTAATGGACTTTTCTGTTTAATTGGGCCTTATGTGCTTGAAATTGATTTTATGGCACTTAAGGGTGATTCCTTATTTGGGCTTGGTAATTGGGTTTGACCCACATTGACCAAAGCCCAAGCCTTTATAAATCAATTGAAAGCCCATCGGACTTTAATTAAACACACATTGGATGTTAGTTGGGCTTGGAGACCCAATTTGATAAGATTTAGAATCTAATCTTTAAAAGCACATTAAAAGTGTAATCATTTAATTTGGAATTAAATAAATTGAATTAATATTGAATGCGACTTAAATTGGATTTAACGGGTAGTTCGATATAATTCATGAATTCGTACCTTATGTATTTATTCTCAAACGAGTTGGACTCGCGCAAAATCAAATCGTTGATTGAACATTGGATGATCACTTAAACAAAGACTAATTAATTGGATTAGATTGGTTGTATAGCATGTCTTGAATGAATATACATGTATGTGATGAATGAATAGTGTATAGCGGATGGATATTAGAAGGGAAAGGGTAATTTTAGAAATTATTGTAAATTTAGAATTTATAATTGGACCTGCGTGTCCAGCCTTATCTCTTTCATCTCTTTGTATTCTCTTCTCACCTAATTCCCCTCAATGTATATGAGGTTTCTCTTATTGTATTATGTAATTGGGTAGAAGTAGAATATTACTAGCGGGGAGTGGAAAGGGAGTGATTTGTTCTAGGAACAAATTGTTTTACATATCCATCCGTATATCACTATTAATTTATTTTATGCACTTTATGATGTTTTAGAAGCATGCTTAAGGGTGTATGATGATGAGACCTAACAAAGATAATAAATTGGTTGCCAATTACGCATAAATCCCTCAATTTATATTAAGCAATTATCCTTCCATTGAATGATTCTTGTTCAAGATCCAAAATTGACATTGGTTTGTTGGCCAAAGTCAAGACCTTTTGTCAATTGAGGATGTACTTGAATCATGAGAGTTTTGTTCCACATCGGTGTCTTGTCCAAGTTGTGATTTGTTGGCCAAAGTCAAGATCGCTTCTTGTCCAATGACATTGATTACGAAACTTTCCTTGTCAATGGGTCCCGCTTAACCGGAATCATTAGGTTTGTTGTGCCAAAGCCAAGGCCTAGATGGTTCGGATATGGTTAAGAAAATGTATTAGATACATTGGCATAAGTATATATACATATGTTTTGGACTTGGATGTCCACCTAACCGGATCTAGGAATTGGATTGGATCCAATTGATCTTTGAGATCTACCTAGTTAAATAGCATACAATTTGTTGGCCAAAGCCAAGATTGTGTGTTATTTAACGGGATCCTAGCCCACTAGGAAATAGGATTTCCCGAGTTCTCAACAGAGGGTTAGAGACTTGATAAAAATAGTGGGAGGCTAGTATTGAATTTGCAATTTCATTCAGATACTTAGCCTTACGCGTCTTTCAAAATTATTTCGTTTAAATAATTAAAATTAGTTGGACTAATTCATTGTTATTTTTTCTTGTAACAGTTTGACTGTACCCATTTTATCGTTAACTAGATAGTTGGACTATCGTAGTTGAGATGGCTAGCAAGGTAATAAAGTCCGAGACATCATCATGGGAGACAATGTCTTTAAGGGGACAAACTTCGCTAATTGGGAAATGAACCTGAGGATAGTCCTTGGGGCTGAGAGGATGCTGTACACTATACAAACACCTCTCCCGCCTAAGCCCACTGATCCACTTGAGCTGGAGTTATGGAAAACTCACACAGTGATGATTGTGACACAGCTCAGGCTATTATGTTAGCTTCGATGACTCAGCACTTTCGTCGCCAAAATAGGGACTTGGATCCTTATAATATGATGGCTAGACTGCGAGATCTCCACCGCTCCAATAAGCGGATGGAGAGATATGAGTTGGTGAAGAAACTCTTCCGCGCCCGAATGACTGAAGGCGCATCAGTTGAGGCCCACGGGGCTCAAATGATCACCGATATTGATGAGTTGGCCAATATGGGAATAGTCTTGGAGGCTGAGCTGACCATAGATTTGATCTTACAGTCACTTCCTGATACTTGGAAACAAATCATAATCAACTATAAGTTGATGGATACTGATGACACTCTTGGAGAGCTGTTATCCATTTTGAAGGAGTCTGAAAAAGAACTCCAAAAAAGGGGCAAGCGCGAGGCGCACTTTACATCGACCTCTCAGAGGCCAAAGGCTGGGCCCAAAGCTACTGGAGGGGTGAGGAAGAAGAAACATAAGAAAAAGGGTAAAGGCAAGTTGACAAAAGCTTCTGGGAAGCCAAGGGACAAGTCTCAAGATGTCTCCCTCAACTGCGGCAAGAAGGGTCACTGGAAACGTGACTGCCGAATGGGGAAGGGACACAAGGAGGATATCAAGGCAGGCAAGGCACTAGCCTCTGGTATGTTTGTTATTGAGATAAATATGACTACTTCTAGTTTTAAAAATTGGATTTTTGATTCTGGTTGTGCTGCTCATATTTGTACTGATTTGCAGGATCTGCAGGATAGCAGGATGCTGGCTTCAGGGGAGATTGACCTATGAGTCGGAAACGGAACTCCAGTTGCTGTTTTGGCTGTAGGGACTTTTGTTTTGGAATTGCCCTCGGGGCATATGCTTAAACTTTTGAACTGTTATTATATACCTAGTTTGACTAGGAATATTATATCTGTATCTTTGTTAACCCAGCATGGGTACACTTTTGTATTTAGAAACACTGGGTGTTATTTATATAAAAATGATGCAGAAATTTGCACTGCTGTTGCAAATAATGGCCTTTATATTTTGAATATAAATGAATCTCCTAAACATAAAATAACAAACAAAAGGCTCAAAAGGAGTAATCTAAAAGATGAAGCTTACATGTGGCATTGTCGTCTAGGACACGTTAACAAGACTCGCATATCCACACTTTCAAAGAGTGGGTACTTGGACGGATTTGATCTTAATTCATATGATGTCTGCGAATCTTGTCTTTTAGGCAAAATGCCTAAATCACCTTTTAGTGGTAAATGTGAACGTGCCACAGAACTGTTAGCCCTCGTTCATAGTGACGTATGTGGGCCCATGTCTAGCCAGGCTAGAGGTGGATATCATTACTTCGTAACCTTTACGGATGATGCATCTCGTTATGGTTATGTGTATCTAATGAGACACAAGTCGGAAACTTTTGAGAAATTCAAAGAGTTTCAACACGAAGTAGAAAAACAAACAGGCAAGAGTATTAAGACATTGCGGTCGGACCGTGGTGGCGAATACTTAAGTTATGAGTTTCAAGATTACTTGAAAGAGAACGGTATTCTTTCACAGTGGACTCCTCCTGGAACACCGCAATTAAACGGTGTCTCTGAACGGAGAAACCGTACCTTGTTAGACATGGTAAGGTCGATGATGAGTCGCACTGAGCTACCTATATCCTTCTGGGGATACGCTTTAAACAGTGCAGTACTTATTTTGAATAAGGTTCCGTCAAAGTCTGTTGAACAGACTCCATATGAGATATGGACAGGGAGGAAACCAGGTTTCTCTTTCCTGAAGATTTGGGGATGCTGGGCATATGTTAAATGTTTGGAAGGTACCAAACTAGAACCCAAATCAGATAAATGCCTTTTCGTGGGATATCCTAAGGAAACCAAAGGATATTACTTCTATCACCCACAAGAGAACAAAGTATTTGTTGCTCTACATGCATTTTTCCTTGAAAAGGAATTCCTAGATGCAGTGGTAAGTGGAGAAAGTGGAGCTCGATGAAATCATAGTGATGATACTGTTCCTGGCAATGAATCAATGACGGAACATAAACAGACCATCCAGGATGAGTCTGTACCACAATCTTCAGATACACAAGGACCGCGTAGGTCGGAGAGAGTCAGGAAGGTACCTGAGAGGTATGGGTTCCTGATCTCGCCTCATGTAGATATTAATCTTATTGAGGATAATGAACCGACTACGTATGAGGAAGCAATACAGAATATTGATTCCGCTTTATGGCAATATGCCATGAAGTCCGAGATGGATTCCATGTATGCCAACCAAGTTTGGACATTGGTTGATGCACCAGAAGGCGTAAAGCCTATTGGATGCAGATGGATCTTCAAGAAGAAGACCGACATGGATGGCAACGTACAAACGTACAAAGCTAGGCTTGTAGCAAAGGGGTATCGTCAACAATATGGTATTGATTATGACGAAACTTTCTCACCCGTTGCCATGATTAAATCCATTCGGATAATGCTTGCAATAGCTGCATATTTCGATTACGAGATATGGCAGATGGACGTTAAAACCGCTTTCCTTAACGGAAACCTTTTGGAGGATGTTTATATGCAACAACCTGACGGTTTTATCGTACCTAGACTTGCAAACAAGGTTTGTAAGTTAAATCGATCCATTTATGGATTGAAGCAAGCATCACGGTCATGGAATCAGCGTTTTGATGAGATCATAAAAGAATATGATTTCGTTCAAAACGATGATGACCCTTGTGTATACAAGAAGGTTAGTGGGAGAGCACTGACTTTTATTGTCCTTTATGTCGATGACGTGTTGCTAATAGGCAATGACATTCCCATGCTAACGTCGGTGAAAGCTTGGCTTTCATTAAAATTCTCCATGAAAGATCTGGGAGAAGCAGCCTTTATTCTGGGAATAAAGATCTACCGAGATAGATCTAGAAAGCTGCTTGGACTCTCCCAGAGTACATATATTGACAAAGTGTTGAAGCGATTCAACATGGATCAATCCAAGAAGGGATTGATGCCAATGTCACGTGGTATCCTTCTGTCTAAGAACATGCGTCCTAAGACTAAAGAAGAGAGAGATAACATGAGTCGGATACCGTTCGCCTCGGCAGTCGGATCGATCATGTATGCCATGATATGTACGGGACCTGATGTGTCATATGCTTTGAGCATGTGCAGTTGCTATCAGGCCGATCCAGGTGAAGGTCACTGGATGGCTGTTAAGAATATCCTTAAGTATCTTAGACGAACCAAGGATGCTTTCTTAATTTATGGAGGTGGAGAACTTGAGGTGTCTGGGTACACCGATGCAAGTTTCCAAACCGACAAGGACGACTTCAAGTCGCAATCCGGGTACATTTTTTGTTTGAATAACGGAGCAGTGAGCTGGAAATCTTCCTAGCAAGATACTGTTGCCGATTCAACAACAGAAGCGGAGTATATTGCTGCATCAGAAGCAGCAAAGGAGGCAGTTTGGATCCGAAAATTCCTAATTGGATTAGGAGTAGTTCCGTTAGCTGCTGAGCCCGTGCCATTGTATTGTGACAATAACGGGGCTATAGCACAAGCTAAGGAACCAAGGTCTCATCAACGATCCAAGCATGTTCTTCAGCGTTACCATCTGATTCGGGAGATTATACATCGTGGCGATGTAAAGGTCGAGAAGGTCGCATCAGATGACAACATTGCAGATCCGCTGACGAAGGCTGTTCTTCAGCAAGTGTTTGAACGACATATCAATAGTTCAGGTATTAGATGCTTGAGTGACTGGCTATAGGCCAAGTGGGAGATTGTTAGACATTATGACCCATAGCGTCACTGTTTTGTAAATGATATTGTATTATTGTACAAAATTAACTATGTGATAATGAAATTGCCTTTTGCCGTTTTGTAAAATTATTTACTTTGATATATTAATGGCAAAAGTCCGTATGATTAGTTTCGTATTGAGATGATATGAGACAGTATCAATATAAAAGGTTTAATCATTAAATATCCCAAGTCGGAGTATTGTCGAAATCGGACATCGATAATGCGGAATAGACTAGTATTGCACTTGTGCGAGTTGTGATGGCACAACGGCATAGTTCTCATATATTTAAGTATTGGATACTTATGCAAGTGCGATAGGAGGTTGTGTTTTACCGATGGTACGGAAAACAGCTTCGCTCTGGATAGACCCCGTGGAATCCCATTGGTAGTATGTCTGCGTGTCTATGGGAGGCCGCATCAGGGTAGGTGTATATGGTCTTAACCTGAGACTTGCATCGCTAGTACTTGCGACAATCGGTAAACTTTGGTTTTGGTGGTTCAGGGCTTTAACCGGTTCTGTGTACGCCTCTTCTGGGTTTATCGAGAATCGTAGTGTACTGGATGTGATGTCAAGATGGAAGTATCACTTCAGACATATGGAGATGATGATCACGCAGGATACAGAACTAGTACTCTATAAAAGGTTGCAACCGTCTGGACAATATGACCAGGTCAGGATTGTCCGATTAAAAGAGACTAGTTGTTTGATATCCGATATATGTTTCGTACGGGGCAGACACATTTCCAGCCCCAGGCCTAACATGTGATCGTCCGATACTGGATCGATATACGCAATACTACGGTATACTACGCTTGATAAAGATCTAATATTCCAGTAAGAATATTTCTGGAGAATTGGGTAGGCATGGCGCTTTGCTAGAAGCCAACCTTGTCTTGTAAATCGGTAAAAACGTAGTACGAGGTACGTACGTGTTTGGATTATCCAACGACCGTATTTACTGCCAACATATCCGGAGATCTCTTGGGTCGCTTCCTGAAGATTCACCTATGATGTTTGATTCGAACTTTATTAATCTTGGATTAATTACGGAGAAACTTTATCTTGGATAAAATGCCTTATTAGGAGAGAGAGAGAGATCGATTAATTTGGAATTAATCGGTAAAATAATATATTCGATATATTATTAAACGAAATTAGATTTCGACGCGGAATTAAAATCGGATTTTAATTCGGGCAAACGAATTAATTTAGAATTAATTCATTAGCGAACTGAATAGTAATTCCGCAAGGCGTAATTATTTAATTCACGTCGCGACGGAAATTCGTTAATTCGGAATTAGCGAAACCGAGCCCGAAAGTGTTTGCGGACACATTCGTATTTTGAATCGAGTGGTATCCGCAAATCGCATCGCGATATCTCATTACTTGATACGAATAGATGATGGATGTATCTAGTCACCTTTAAGGGATGATACATTATCTCTATTCTCAAAGTGTGGTAATGATGGCAAATGATGGGTTTCATTTTGGAGGGAAAACCTTTCACGGTTTTTGAAGGGTTTTTGATTAAAAAATTGATTTTTGGTATTTGATATCAATTCTTTTATTTTTTCATTTTGTCACTCACGGTTTTAAGAAACCTTTTGAGAACAAAAATAAAATATACATCATCCTCTCCTCCCCTTCTTCCTCACGAAGGTCGTGAGCTTCATCCATGGCAGAAACTTGTTTTCTCCATTTTTGCTAGCACAACAAGGGATCAAAGGAGGTGATAGGGAAACGCATTTGGAGCTTGGAATACTAGAAGATTTGAGGCTTCTCACACTGAAGTTCTTGGCCGAAAACAGCCCCAAGATTTGCAACTTCTATCATTCTTGTTCTTGGCCGCATATCACCCACCTTGGAGGCTCAAGGATCCTCTTTACCATTTTCGTCACAAAGCTTTGTAAGTATGTTTCCGCCATCCTTCAAGCTTTGCATGTATGTTATTTGTATTTCTATGGCTTAATCTTTCTTTGGGACTAATTATAGAAACCAACATAAAGATCTATTGGATAGATCTAAAAGTTGGCACTCTCCGAGAACTCGCACATTGAAAGAAATGTACGCGACCTGGTGTCTCATATGCTTTGAGCATATGGAGTCACAATCAGGCCAATCCAAGTGATAGTCACTGGATTGATGTTAAGAACATCCTTAAGTATCTTAGATGATCTAAGGATGCTTTCTTAAGTTATGGAGAAGGAGAACTTGAAGTGACTGGGTTCACCGTTGCAAGTTTCCAAACCGACAAAAATGACTATAAGTCGTAATAAGGGTACTATATAATTTAAATAACGGAACAATATGCTGGAAATCTTCCAAGCAAGATATTGTTGCCGAATAAACAACAAAAGAAGAATATTGCTGCAACTGTGGTAGCAAAAGAAGCATTTTGGATCTATATAATCCTAATTAGATTAGATGTAGTTCTGTTAGAAGTTGAGCTAGGCTACAGCACAAGCTAAAGAATTAATGGTCTCATCAACGATCCAAGTATGTACTTCAACCATTTCATCTGATACGTAAGATCATACATCGTGGCGATATGATGATCTAATAAATCGCATTAGATGATAACCTTGCAAATCCGCAGACGAAAACTATTTCTTAGCAGAAGTTTTAGCGACCCGTACATAGTTCAGGTGTAGAAAAACTTGAGTGATTGGCTATTGGCCAAGTGGGAGATTGTTGGACAATTATGACCCATAGCATCACTATTTGTACAGAACATGGTGTTGTTGTAAAAATTAACTATGTGACAAAGGAAATTGCACTTTTATCATTTGTAATTGGATTACCGGGATATATAAATGATAAAAGTCCATATGATTAGTTTCAGATTAATAAGATATGAGACAATATTAATCCACTAAGGTTTAATCATTAAAATATCCCTAGTCGAAGTATTATCGAGATTGGACATCGATAATGCGGAATAGACTAGTATTGCACTTGTCCGCGTTGTGGGAGCATAACGGCATAGTTATCATATATTTGGGTATTAGATACTCATGCAAGTGTAATAAGAGGTTGTGTTTACCGATGGTACGGAAACAGCTTCACTCTGGATAGACCCCTCGGAATTCCATTGGTAGTATGACTATGTGTCTATGGAAGTCCGAATCAGGGTAGGTGTATTTGGTCTTAACCTGAGACTTGCATCGCTAATACTTGCGACAATCAATATACTTTGGTTTTGGTCGTCCGGGGCTTTAACAGGTTCTGAGTACGCCTCTTCTGGGTATATTGAGAATCGTTGTGTATTGGGTGTGATGTCAAGATGGAAGTATCACTTCAGTTATATGGAGATGATGATCATGTAGGATAAGGAACTGGTACTTTTATATGTTGCAGCTATCGGGATATTATGACTAGATCATGTTTATCCGATTATAGAGACTAGTTACCAGAGATCTGATATATGCTTCGTACGGGGCAGACACAATTCCAGCCCCAGGCCTAGCATGTGACATCCGATACTGGATCGTAATACGCAATACTACATATACTACGCCTGACAAAGATTACATATTCGTTATCAGAATATTTCTGGAGAATTTGGTAGGCACGGTGCTTTGCTAGAAGCCAACCATGTCAGGTAAATCGGTAAGGACGTTGTACTGGGTACGCACGCATTCGGATTGTCCGATAACTGTATTTACTGCCAACATATCCAGGAATCTCTTGGGTCGCTTCCCGAAGATTCACCGTTGAGATTTCACTCGAACAGAAAAATTAATCTGGGATTAATTATGAGAGAAAATTAATTTGGGATTAATTACGGCAATAAATTAATCTGGGATTAATTAAATGAGAAAGAATTAATCTGGGATTAATTGCGTCGAGAAATTATCTGTTAATAAATTCATCGAGGAGAGAGAACACGATTAATTTAGAATTAATCGGTAAAGTAAATTTAACAGTTAAATTAGATTTTACTGTTTAATTTATTTAATTGGGCTAAAATAATATATTACATATATTAATTGAAATTAGATTTCAATACCGAATTAAAATTGGATTTTACTTCAAGCGAACGAATTAATTTAGAAGTAATTCGCGAGCGATTTCCGTAATAATTTTGCTAGGCATTATTATTTAATTAAATTAGATTTAATTATGTTGCGATGGAAAATTCGTTTATTCGGAATAAACGAGTCCAAGCCCGAAGTGTGTTGAGCGAACCACTTGAATTTTGAATTTAAAGTGGGTCCCACCAACTTACATCAACTTGTCAATATATGTGTTGGAAGTTGTTGGGAGCTTTTATGGAAACTTGTCCAACACACTTTGTATTTTCTTTTTTGGAAAAAAGGATATACACCTTTTTGTTTTTTGACTTTTTTTTAATTGTTATTAGAAAAAAATTCAAAACACAAAAACTTATTCTCTCTCTCCCAACCCTCTCATGGCCGAAACTTCTTGCTTCATTGGAGGAAATTTTTCTTTCAATTTGTTCAAGCTAGCACTTAAAGGAGTGAATCAAGGTGATAGGGAAACTCACCCAAGGGTTTAGAACTTCATTCAAAGATTGGAGCTTCCATGGAAATGCATAAAAAGTCTCGAAACCCATCCGATCAAAGAAGTCTTTCCGCAACTCTCTTTGATTATTCGCACTTTAATCATGCTTAGTGATCTTGGGACATGTCTTGGAGACTATCACCCCCACCCAATAGTTATATGTCTATCCTGTAAAGAAATCTATTAAAGGGTTATTTATCCTCAAGGAAAATCGTGGGCTATTAAGTCTAAGGCTGAAACCTAAAATTCATTTGTCAAGTTTATTTTAAGTTTACCAGATCAATCTTATTAATGGCCAGTTAACAAGAGGCATTAAGCTTAAGACTTAATAAGGAAACCCTTATATTACCCAAACTATAAAATAACCCCTTATAAACCTGTAATATTGGAATTCATCACAACCCCAGATAATAGACTTAGTTACAACACATATTTACGGCTAGTAAAAGCTTAAATAAAATAAAAGACATAAAATAAATGCTGAAAATTAAATAAATTAAATACTGGAAAGTAAATGCTGGAAATTAAAAATATAAATATACAATAAAAGAAAATGCCGGGGTTAAAGGATCCACTTTTATCATTACTATTTTAGATATCTCCCTTAATATAATATATTAACTTTGCATGATATTTCCAACCTGCCATATAGGCGGTATCCTGATTAAGTCAAATTTATAATTAATTACCAATCAACCAATCAGGCGGTATCCAGTTTAGTCTGGTTAAAACCAATTTCAATAATTACCAATCGACCAATCAGGCGGTATCCTCATTTAGTCAGGTTTTAACTAGTTTATATATTATAATTAAGGGAGATTAATCTAAATATTAGTAATAAGAGTTTTACTTTTACCTCAGCAAGGGGGAGTTACCTCCTCATTACTGAAAAGTAAAAACTGAAAAGTAACGAAAGGAAAGTACTATTGCGTAAAAGTAAATTACAGAAAGTAAAGACTGAAAGGTAAAGAAAAGAAAGTGAAAATGCAAAAATTAATTACTGAAAGCTGTAAATAAACAAACAAGATACAATCTTCATAGTATTCTTAAGGAATTACATAGAAGAAAGTATGAATTGAAAAAGAAAAATCGAGCTCAATTTATAGGCAAATTTTGCCTATACGTGTTGCGACGTGCAACCCTTGCGCGTCGCGACGCGCCGTTAATGGCGGTGTAAAAACCATAGACAGCGACATATGTCATGGCGGCGGTGGCAGCTGAATGATTATGCTAACATGACAATGTCGATTGTCGGCAGCATGTGATGATGACATGTGTCCAGCGTATTTTAGCAGATTTGACACATGTTAGCAGATTCTGCGCATGTTAGTGCGGCGTATTTTAGCAAGATCCAGTGCATGTTAGCGGTTGCAACATAGAAGTGACGCGTCGTGATGCCCAAATGACATTTTTTCCCTTTTTGTTTGTTTTTGACTGTTTTGGCCCCAAATAACACGAAACACATCAAAATATTCACAAAACTCAAGAAACTATATAAAATATTATGTCAAATGAGTGGGAAATAGTTAGACATTTACCGGTAGTCCATGCATACTCTCCATCTAGTCACAATTCTTGTTGGAATCAACTCATTATTTTCATTTGTGACTACAGTAATTCCTCCTTTCTTCAGAACACACTGCATAAGACTCACCCAAGTGCTGTCAGAGATGGGGTAAATGATGCTGGAATCCAACCATTTGATGATTTCTTTCTTCATGACCTCCTTCATGATTGGATTTAATCTCCATTGATGCTCCATTATGGGTTTGTACTCGTCGTTTATCAGAATCTTGTGCATGCAAAATGATGTACTAATGCCTCGAATGTCTACTATAGTCCAGCTGATGGCTTTCTTGTGTTCTCGTAACACTCTCATCAACTTTTCTTCATGCTCCAATGTTAGCGAAGAAGAAATAATCACAGGTAATTCAGAAGTGTTTCCTAAGAATGCATACCTGAGATGGCTCGGAAGTAGCTTTAGCTCTAACTGCGGTGGTTGTTCAATTGAGGGTTTGATTCGTTCCTTCTTAGGTAGTTCTAGACTATCCACCTATGGTGTCGATTTGAAATGAAATGGTCTGTCAAGATAGTTGATACATTCTAGAATTTCAGCATCTAGCTCGCTGTTAATCATGTTGGTCTGTCAAGCGTTTCCTACAATATCATAGATGATACTTGTACGAAACGCTTTCCTCGCGCAGCGGAAGCGATTAGGCACACGGATCGACCTTGAAAATTTTTCTGCTTTCCCTTCCTTAAAATCGAATGGAACCAGCACATATACTGAAGTTTTTCTTCTGTTTCGGACAAGATCTCAGCCCCGGAATGCACCCAAAACAATCCCCGAACAGCCCCCGAACTGCAGTGAAATAATGGACTATTTTGGACCCGTTACACAACCGAACTGCACACAAATCACCCACTGAATTGTGTGAACTGCAAGGGTGATATAGGTATGATTTTTCCACTCAAAAACAATCCTAACTCAGCCCCAAAAAGTCCCCAAGGTGTTTCCCAAAAACCCGAATTAAAACAAAACAAATCGAGCCCCGATTGTAACAAGTGAAGTGCGGCAAAAAGGTATTATTGTTCCTCAATGACGTGACTTATAAGAGTGAAGGAGAAGATGATTTGTTCGTCACTGCAAAGTCTTCCGAGCTATATCTCGTTACCAACAGAAAATAGTGTGGGCTACACACACAAAATAAATCCCTAAACGTTTTAGAGATTTAATCACACATCAAGAATATTTTCTTATTCTTGTTCTTCAATATAGTTTCTCAACTTTTGAGAGAATATAGAAAAAGAAGAAGATGCCTATGGTTGCTAGAATGAGAGAGTCATCTTAAAGAAAAATTATATTTTTCTTTTTATACTTAGGGTAATTTGTTTCCTAAAACAAATCAACCACTCCCCTCCCTAATAAGCAAAAATCGGCCAAGCTAGGGTTTATTTCAATTTTTGTAACATCAAATATTCAATTACCATTATTGAAAGGATGTTACAAAATTAAATAAGCAATTAACAAATTTGAAAATCACAATTTCCAAATTAATGCCAAGGATTTTATTTGTTTCCAAAATAAATAAATCTATTCCCTTTATGCTTGAGGAATTCAGCCACTACTGGGAATAATTGATTAATTTTGTAGCATTAAGTATTCAATTCCATAATTGAAATATATGTTACAAAATTAAAGAGTTACCAACGTTCATAAAGGTGTAACTTCCAAATTTAAATCAAAAGTTTCCAAAACCCAAATTCGGAATTCCAATATTAGCCTTCATTAAATTATATCATATATAATTTAATTACTAACAATAAATAATTATCATATAACCATTTATTATATAAATCATATATTAAATTTTAATATATAGTTATAAGTGTGACAAATAATATTATTAATCATATTAATAATATTTATACCTTTGTGAGTATATAATTGGACTATCCAATAATACTAAATCTGTTATAGTAAATCGAGCTAGCACGGGGACCAAATGGACCTACGGTTCCGAGCTCCAATAATCTCGAAATATTAATTAAGCTCTCAATTAAATATTCTGAATTATTAACTCCGGGTTATTCCACTAAAAACCCGAAGTTGAACTCTCGTTGCCGCAGATGATATATTATGCCGAACCAAGACGGTGTCCATCGATATAGTCATTACATACGAATGGACCCTTCACGAGTATCTCTAACTAGAGCCGGGTCATAATGTCTGTTATACCCCTCTAATTATTTTTACCTTAAGTACCATTGATTCTCCAATGAACGATTTATTCGTAACTATTATGAATTTTAATCTTTCTATTCGTAATAGAGAGACTTGAGCGCTCAAATCGTTCAAGTACCGAATCAACCCTTAAGAAAGATACTCATCTACTTCTCACAAGAAGGAGTGAACTCCATGTCTATGTAAGACGTTCCTAGCTATAAAACAAACTGTGTCCCTAAAGTACGTAGCTATTGGTCGGGACTGCTACACCAACCTCACCTTTGTAAATCAAAGGACACAGCCTGCCATGCAGGAGTTCGTAGTACACTTAGGATTAAAATCAATCCATATATGACCATCAAGTAGATTGAAATGACTTTCTTTGCTTAACGGATATTATAAGAGTGTCATTTCTATATGGGTCCAGTCCTATATGATCGCATCATACAAGGTGCATCCATTCTCATGTCTCTACATGGACGATCTGGATCAAGATCGCCATGTAAATATAGAATGGACCGCAACTATAGATAAACCACAAACAAAATACCCGCTTTGTTTGCTCTCTATGGACTATTTAAGATTACTAACTTCAGACTTAAATCCTCTTATGTATGACACTCATACACTAAGTCTTAAGGTACATAAGTAATCTAGGGTATTTAAGATGATATATGATATGCAAAAATTAAACAAACAATTTGATAAATGAATAATGCATCGTTTTATTTCAAAACACATAAAACCGTTTACATCATATGTAGCTCTAGGGCATACATTCCAACAATCTCCCACTTGCACTAGAGTAAATGGGACATGTCTCGTAATCCTAGACCATCTAGGTGACCTTCAAAAACTTTAGCCAGCAAGGTCTTTGTAAACGGATCAGCCAGGTTATCTGCGGATGCAATCTTTGTGACAGTAACATCTTCTCTCTGCACTATCTCCTTGATGAGATGATCTTTCCTTTCAATATGCTTTCCCCTTTTGTGGCTTCTTGGTTCCTTGGAGTTTGCCTCCGCACCACTATTATCGCAATAGAGTGTGGGTGGTCTATCCATATCTGGAACAACTTCCAGATCTCCCAAGAATTTACGGAGCCAGACTGCTTCCTTAGCTGCTTCACAAGCTGCTACATATTTAGCCTCCATAGTGGAGTCAGTAATACAAGATTGCTTTATGATCCGCCATACTATAGCCTTACCACCTATTGGAACACTGATCCAGATGTAGATTTCCTAGAATATATATCTGTCTGAAAATAAGAGTCTGTATATCCTCTTAGGATCATATCTTCACCGGAATATACAAGCATATAATTTCTCGTTCTCTTAAGATTCTTGAGAACGTGTTTCACAGCCACCCAGTGATCCAATCCTGGGTTTGATTGAAACCTACTGACTACTCCCACTGCAAAACATATGTCTTATCTCGTGCATAACATAGCATACATGAGACTACCAATTGCTGAGGCGTATGGGATATGTCTCATTTCCTCAACATCTTGAGGTGTCTTAGGAGACTGTTCCTTTGACAAATGAATTCCACGCCGATAAGGCAGATTACCTTTCTTGGAATTCTGCATCCCAAATCGCACAAGGATCTTTTCGATATAGGATGCATGGGACATAACTAACATTCGTTTCTTGCGATCCCGAAGTATCTGAATCCCAAGAACAGAATTGGCCTCTCCCAAATCTTTCATTTGGAATTGGTTAGCTAGCCAGGTTTTCACGTCTGATAATATCTTTACATCATTCCCAATGAGTAAAATATCATCGACGTATAAAATAAGGAAAACTACATTCCCGTCAATGACTCGCTTGTATACACAAAGCTCATCAACATCCTGCTCAAAATCATAAGAGTTGATCATTGTATGAAATCTTATATTCCAAGATCGAGATGCCTGCTTGAGTCTATAAATGGACCTTTGCAGCTTGTAAAACTTTTCCTCTTGACCTTGGGCGATGAACCCCTCTGGTTGTATCATATTGATACTTTCATCAAGATTGCCATTCAAGAATGCAGTCTTGACATCCATTTGCCAAATTTGATAGTCATAATGGATAGAAGAGTACGGATGGATTTAAGCATGGCTACTGGCGAGAAAGTTTCCTCATAGTCAACTCCCTCTTTCTAGGTATAACCCTTGGCCACTAGTCTAGCCTTGAAGGTCTGTACCTTCACATCTGATCCCCTCTTCCTTTTGTAGATCCACTTGCAACCTATGGGTTTCACCCCATCAGGTTGGTCTACAAGTTCCCAGACCGAGTTGGAGTGCATGGACTCCATCTCTAGGTTCATGGCTTTGAGCCATTCCTCTTTGTCATAATCATCCATTGCACTACTATAGGTTAATGGATCATCTATGCCATCGCTGGATGCAACAACTTGTGCCTCTCCAACCCCTAAGTAGCGATCAGGTTGTCGTACAACCCTCCCATTGCGTCTAGGTAGTAGATCATTCTGACGAGCTTGCATATGACTATCAGATGTCGAAGGTGCTATGTATTTGTCAATTTTCATTGATGATGGCGTGCTGGTCGAACCAGCGAGTAACTCCTCGAGCAACACTTTACTTCGAGGTTTGAACTCCCTCATATAGTCCTCCTCTAGAAATGTAGCATTTGTCGATACAAACACTTTGTTATCATCAAGTCTGTAGAAGAATCCACCCCTAGTCTCATTAGGATAGCCTAAAAATAGGCACACGTGAGAACGTGGCTCCAACCTTGTATTCTTATTCTTCAGCACATGTGCTGGACACCCCCATATGTGGAAATGTCGTAAACTAGTTTTACGACCATTCCACAACTCTAAGGGAGTCTTAGGAACAGACTTAGATGGAACTACATTAAGGATATGCATTGCGGTTTGCAGTGCCTATCCCCAGAATGAACTAGGTAGTGAGCTATAACTAAACATAGATCTCATCATGTCTAATAGGGTCCAATTTCTCCTCTCTGCAACATCATTTTGTTGTGGTGTTCCAGGCGCTGTGAGCTGGGATATTATCTCATGCTCAACTAAGAATTCCTCGAAATCTCTGTCGAGGTATTCCTCTCCACGATCTGATCGTAGAGTTTTGATTGTCTTACCTAATTGGTTCTCAACCTCAGCACGATATTCTTTGAACTTTTCAAAGGTATCTGATTTGTGATGCATTAGGTAGACATACCCATATCTTGAATAATCGTCAATGAATATGACGAAGTATTCATAACCACATCATGCTCTTACTGTTGGTTTCTATTATGGTCTCGGATCGATTATAAGCATGAAAGACATTGCGAATACATATCGACGAAGTTGCGGAATACTCACATCGATCGGTTGAGACGATTTGAAGACGAATGAAGCCAAAAACGCTCACTGGTTTGGCGCCACTGCTGTGCAGAATTCTTCACTGGTTTGGGCAGTTTCGGATCTCATTTTGAAGCTCCAAACTTCGTCGAATGGATCCCGCCTCATGGGTGAACCTCCCTACCACCTTCGCAAGACTCGTAAGTGTGCTAGCACTTGAGTTTTTGCCACAAAAACCCACTCTTGCCTCCCTATAGCTCACGGCATTTCTGGTTCAAAACCAGTGAACATTTTTGTTGTTTTTGGCGTGAGAGAAGAGAAAAGAAATGAGAGAGATGAAGTTGTGTAATTGGTTGGTAAATCCTTTTCCAAAAGGGGTTTATATATTTTTCATAAAATTATAAAGCATTTACCAAATAAATAAAATGGTAAATACTCCCACCAACTTACACTATTCCAACCACACACATCAACTATTCATTTCACTTTATCAAAGTGACATGTTGTGTGTCCATCACTCAATCAATCACATCCATCAATCAATCAATCAATCACTCAAAGTGACTTTTGATTTGACGCTTGATGTGACGAGTGATTTGACGCTTGATGTGACTTGCGTTGCCGCACTCGAATTCGAAATACGAATGCGCTCGCAATCACACTCGGGCTCGGGTTCGTTAATTCCAAATTAACGGTTTTTCCGTCGCGTCGTAATTAGATGATTACGCCTAGCGAATTCACTATTCACATCGCTAACGAATTAATTCTAAATTAATTCGTTCGCCCGAATTGAAATCCAATTTCAATTTCGCGTCGAAATCCAATTTCGTTTAATATATCGAATATATTAATTTATCGATTAATTCCAAATTAATCGTTATCTCTCTCTAGACGATATTTTATCCTAGATAAAATATCTCGGTAATTAATCCTAGATTAATTTTCTCTCTCTTCTATATAATCCCAGATTATATAAGAGTGCGAGTTGTGCGTCATCGGTGGATTATTGGGAAGCGACCCATGAGATCCCCGGATAATTCGGCAGTAAATACGGTCGTCGGAATATCCGAATCACGTACGTACCAAGTACTACGTTCTACCGATTTACGAGACAAGATCGGCTTCTAGCAAAGCACGAAGTCTATCCAATTCTCCGGTCATATTCTCTAAGAATATTTAAGATCTATATCAAGCGTAGTATACCAAGTATCGTGTATATCGGCCCAGTATCGGATAGTCACGTGCTAGGGCTGGGGCTGGATAAGTGTCTGCCCCGTCCGAAGCACATATCGGATGTCTGGTAACTAGTCTCTATAATCGGATATACATGACCTTGTCATAATATCCCGATGGCCGGCCAGCACTTAAGAGCACTAATACCGTATCCTGCGTGACATCATCTCCACTATGACTGGAGTGATACTTCCGTCTTGACATTACACCCAATACTCTACGATTCTCAATATACCCAGCATTGGCGTACACAGAACCGGTTAGAGTCCTAGACGACCTCAACAAAAGTATACTGATTGTCGTAAGCATTAGCGGTGCAAGTCTCAGGCTAAGACCATACACACCTACCCTGATGTCGGACTCCCATAGACACATAGTCATAATACCAATGGGATTCCGATGGGTCTATCCAGAGCGAAGCTGTTTCCCGTACCATCGGTGAAACACAACCTCCTATCGCACTTGCATGAGTATCCAATACCCAAATATATGAGAACTATGCCGTTGTGCCCTCACAACGCGCACAAGTGCAATACTAGCCTATTCCGCATTATCGATGTCCTGTCTCGATAATACTCCGGCTAGGGATATTTAATGATTAATCCTTCGTGGACTGATACTGTCTCATATCATCTCAATCCAGGAACTAATCATAGGGACCTCTCTTCATTTATACATCTATGGTGATCTAATCACAAATGATGAGAGTGCAATTTCCTTGTCACATAGTTAATTTGTACAACAACACTATGATCTGTACAAATAGTGACGCTATGGGTCATGTTATCCAACAATCTCCCACTTGGCACATAGCCAGTCACTCAAGTGTCGTACACCCGAACTATGTACGGTTCGCTCAAATTGCTGAGAAAAGGTTTTCGTCAGCGGATTTCCATGATTATCGTCTGACGCGATTTATACGATCATCACATCGCCACGATGTATGATCCGAACGAATCAGATGATATAGAAGTATATATCTGGATCGTCGATGCGACCTTTAATTCTTTAGCCTTGTGCTGACGCCTAGCTCAGCTGCTAACAGAACTATATCTAATCTAATTAGATTTATTATCGACCCAAATGGCTTCTATTGCTGCCTCAGCTGCAGCAATAATCCGCATTTGTTGTTTATTCGGCAACAGTATCTTGCTCGGAAGATTTCCAGCTCACTGTCCCGTTATTCAAACTTTATAGTACCGCAGTATTTAACTGTTTGGAAACTTGCGGTAGTGATCCCAGTCACTTCAAGTTCTCCTTCTCCATAGTTTAAGACAACATCTTTAGTTCTCTAAGATACTAACAGATGTCCTTAACTTCAATCCAGTGACTATCACTTGGATTGACCCGATTGTGACTCCATATGCTCAAAGCGTATGAGACACCCTATCAAGTACATTTTAAATGTACAATTTCCAGAGAGTGTTAACAACTCCAAATCTATCCCAGTAGATCTTTATTCCTTGAATAAAGGTTGTTACTCTCCAGAATTCTACGGAGAATTTCTATGAAAGCCAAGCTTTCACCAATTGCTTTATGGGAATTTCCTTGTCAGTGCGCTCCCACTAACCTCCTTATATACACAAGAATCATTTCGTTTTGAATCAAATCATTAACCATTATGATTATTTCAAAACGACAGTTCCAAGAACCTTATGCTTGCTTCAATCCAAACATGGATCGAATAACCCGCAAACCTTGTTTGTCGGTTATACAAAATCGTCAGGATGTTGTAAGCATCCTCCAAACGGTTTCCTTTTCAGGAAAGCGATTTTGATCATTAACTGACACATTTCGTAAATGAAATATGCAGTTTCTACAAGCATCTTCAAAATGGATTTACCATGGCAACAGGTAAAAGGTTGAACCGTAATCAACACAATGTTGATAACGATACCTTTCCGTCAAAAGCCTAGCTTTGTACGTTGGTATGTTGCCATCCATGTATGTCTTCCTTGAAGACGTTTATAGTACCAATAGGAACAATGGCTTGCGGTACAACAACTAGTATCCAAACATAGTTGTTATACATGGAATCCATTTCGGACTCATGGCACTTTGCCATAATAGGGAGTCGATACCTTGTATCACTTCCTCGTACGTAGTCGGTTGGTATACCTCCGTAAGATTTACATCTTTAAGGGGTTACATCAGAAACCCATACCACAGGTTGTTTCCTGATTCTCTCCGATCTACGCGGTTCTTGTGTATTCGAAGATTAATGGTACAGATTCATCATTGATGAACTGTTTGTGTTCCATTAAGGACTTCGTGCCTCGAATAGTATTACTCTGATTTTCATCGAGTATCACTATCCTCCCACTGACCACTGCATATCGGTGTTCCTCTTAGGAAAACCGCATGGTGAGCAACAATTATATTATTCTCATGTGAGATTTATAAGTACTATACTTATGGTTTCCCGTAGGATAACCTATTATTGGCACTTATCCAATTTGGGTTCTTAGTTTGGTATCATCCAAACGTTATGCCCGGCATACCCAAATTATTAGGAATGAGAAACCTTGTTTCTTTCCTGTTCATATCCTATATGATATTTGTCAAACAGATTTATATGGAACCTTATTCTAAATAAGTTTTGCACTGTTAATACATATCCTGTTGAAGGAAATGATAGCTCAGAGCGACTCGTGATAAACCTTATCATGTCCAACAAAATTCGGTTTTCGTTCGGACACACCGTCTAACTGACGTGTCTCGGGAGGAGTCCTCATCTGAAAGAATACTATACTCTTTCATGTATGTTTGAAACTTACTGGTTAAGTATTTTCCATTACGATCTTACCGTGACGGCATAATACTATAGTCGATCTGTTTATCTACTTCGTGTCGAAACTCTAATAGTTTCCGATCTGTGTTCTTCAAAAGAAACACATAACCATAACGTGATGCCACATCCGTTAAGGTCACGAAATATTCATGTTTACATCTAGCCTAGCTAGATATGGGCCCACTAACTTCACCATGAATAGGGCTAACAGATCGATGGCATTTTCACTATTACCAAGTAAATAGTGTTTTAGGTACTTTACCTAACAAACTAGATTCGTAGACTTTATTTGAATAGTCAAATCAGTCCTAGTACCCACTCTTCAAAAGTGCGGATATACGAATCTTGTTTAATTGTGTCCCAGACAACAATGCCACAAATAAGTCTCTATTGATCAAATCAATTTGAGCTATTTATTTGTCATTTCATATGTTTTGAGATTTTAATTATATTCAAAATATAAATTCTGTTATTCACATCTAATGTGTTTATCTCAGTATCATCTTTAAATAATGAAACACTTAGTGTTCTAGAATATAAAGGTTTATCCACAATGGATTAAACACTGATATAGAGATAATGTCTCTAGTCAAACTAGTTACATTATAACAGTTCCTAATTTAAGTACACACCCGAAGGGTAGTTCCTAAACTTAGGTATCTACGGTCGAAACAGCGACTTTCGTCCCGTTTCCGATTCGCAGAGCAATCTCAGCTTGAAGTCAGTATCCTGCTCAAAGCAGATTCTGAACATCAATACATATATTTTATGTACCACACTAAGTATTTAAAATCTAATTTCAATACTAGTAGTGAACATAATTTTGACAAACATTTTTAAAGTAAGAGCCTTGCCCTTTCTTTAATTCTTTCGTGTCTGCCATATCCAAATGGTAGTCACTTTGGGATATGTCAATTATCATTTTCAATATTTCAGGAACCTTAGGCCAAGCCTTGGGTTTTTAGAATATCAAAACGATGTGCACCTCGTGCTACATGCCCAATTGCAAACTTTGACTTTTCACCTCTAGATTAGTCAATTAATTCTCCAAGAATTATTTATTGCAATTTTAATACTTTTAAATCTAAAGATAGATTTACGATAAGTATATTAATTAAGCACTAAAGTCATCATCACATAAATCTTCCAAAGATTTTATGCTCTACTATTTGCTTAATTATGGGCTTAAGGTATAATAAGTTATTTTATCAAATAAAGTAACCTATTATTTATTCCCAATTTGAAAATAAATCATTTAAAATATTTTAATCCCAGATTATATTTAAATATCCAACTTTTCAATTTTATCTTGATTACAATAGTCCAACTATTTAATCAACGATTAGTGGTACTATATATATTATAATGATTATAATAGTCCAACTATATAATCAAATATAATCCAAATTAATTAACCCAATACATTGATTACTATAATCCAATTATAAAATCAACTGTAAACTGAAATTAATTAATTCAAATATATTGATTAATATAATCCAATTATATATAATCAACTATAATACAGTCCAACTGTATATAATAAAATAAATACAATATAGATTATCAACAATACTTATTAAATTATATTGACGAGTGATATTTTTTGAGCGCGTGATGCGAGGCGAGTAATTGAACGAATATTGCAAATTCAATTCTTGCCTCCCACTATTTTTCGTCGAGCCTCTAACCTCTGTCGAGTACTCGGGAAACCGTGTTTCCTAGTGGGCTAGGATCCGTTAAATATCACACAATCTTGACTTTGGCCAACAAATTGTATGATAATTAACTAGGTAGATCTCTAAGATCAATTGGATCTCATCCAACTCCTAGATCCGGTAGGTGGACATCCAAGTCCGAAACATATATCTTATATATGCCTATATATCCAATATATAGCCTAACCTTTTTCCTCTGAATCAACTAGGCCTTGGCTTTGGCACAACAAACCTGATGATCCCAGTCAAGCGTGGACCCATTGACCATGGAAGCTTCGTAATCAATGTCGATGGACAAGAAGTGGTCTTGACTTTGGCCAACAAACCACAACTTGGACAAGACACCAATATCGAACAAAGCTTCGTGATTCAAGCACATCTTCGACGGACAATGGCTTGACTTTGGCCAACAACCCATGCCAATCTAGGATCTTGAGCAAGAATCACTCAATGGAAGGAAAAGACGTATGATATTTGATGAGGGCTTTTCGCGTGCAAATTGGCTACCAATTTCATTATCTTTGTTAAGGTCTCATCATCACACACCCTTAAACATGCATTCTAAATACATAATAAAGCGAGTTTGAAAATAAATAATAATGATATGCGGATGGATACTTTACATTGATCCTAGATCAAATCTCTCCCTTTCTCACTCAAGCTAGCACTTGTATTACTTCTACTGTTACACTACACTTCTAAAGAAACCTCATTTACATTGAGGGGAATAGGTGAGAAGAGAATACAAAGAGAATAAAGGTGATAAGGCTGGACACGCAGGTCCA
The DNA here is from genome assembly GCA_019454045.1 of Zanthoxylum bungeanum. Lineage (NCBI taxonomy): Eukaryota > Viridiplantae > Streptophyta > Magnoliopsida > Sapindales > Rutaceae > Zanthoxylum > Zanthoxylum bungeanum. Next base: position 467,548 of record SKCR01000769.1, read on the forward strand.
ATTTAATAAATCGAATTTATTACAACAATTTCCAAAATTGCCCCACCCGACTAATATCCATCCGATATACATTATTCATTCATCACAACCATGTATTCACACATAAGCATGCTATCAATCAATCTAATCAAATTAATTAATCTGATAATTATGTGATCATCAATGTTCAAACAACGATTTGATTTTGCTCGAGTCAAACTCGTTTTTGCGAATAAGTACTCAAAGTATGAATTCATGAATTAAATTAAACTACATCATTAAATCCAATTTAACATGTATTTAATACTAATTCACTATTCAATTCCAAATTAAATATTACACTTTATTTAATAAACCTTTAACGACTTAAATTCCAAATTTAATCGCTTCGGGACTCAAAGCCCGATTAACGTCCAACGTCAATTCAATTCAAGTCTAATGGGCTTTAATTAATTTCTTTAAGGCGTGGGCTTCGGCAACCAAAGCCCAATCAAGGAGTAACCCCATAAGCCTAGAAATCAATTTAGGCCCATTAGGCCCAATTAAACTTTAAAGGTTTATAAGTCGCATTTGGCTTAACGGAAGTGGCTTTGGGCCCAATTGGATCCAATCCATTTGGCCTAAATCCAACTTTGTACAACAAAGCCCAATAAGCCCATTTACAACATTAGAAGCCCAAATCCAATTTAAGGCCTAAATAACTAAATTACATGAATCCAATTCCGCAATTTAATTACCTAAAGTGCATTACATGATTAATCACCCAAATCAATATTTCCTAAACATGAAATTAGTCCAATTAATCATGCTCAATTCATATCATATGTCCAACACACAATTGAAAAAATCAAACCCATTACATGTTTTTAAGCTCTCGGCCAAGGAGGGATTTTGTGTCCGATTTGGTTTCAATCCAATCGAACCCACAATCGACATTAAATCACCATCCAATTTGATTTCATACACATCCAATGTCACAAAATCAAAATTACCAAGATATTAGGGCATTATACCATTCGGCCAGTGAAGCAAATTGGGGATTTTTGTTCAATTCAAAATTCAATCTAATTGACTTCAAATTAACATCATCCTACATGATTCTAACTCATCCAATGAATCAAAATCAAAAATCCAAGATTTCCAAAATACTCATCACATTCGGCCAACATCAATTTTTGGGGAAAAATTGATCCAATCATTATTTCATTAAATTGATCCAATCAATCACTAATTAAACATGTTATAAGCATACTCAAACATTCAATTCATTCAAATCATGCTCAAAACAAGTTTACCCAAATTTTTAAGCCCTAAAATTTTCATGCTCAAACCTAGGCTCTGATACCATTGTTGGTTTCTATTATGGTCCCGGATCGATTATAAGCATGAAATACATTGCGAATACATATCGACGAAGTTGCGGAATACTCACATCGATCGGTTGAGACGATTTGAAGACGAATGAAGCCAAAAACGCTCACTGGTTTGGCGCCACTGCTGTGCAGAATTCTTCACTGGTTTGGGCAGTTTCGGATCTCATTTTGAAGCTCCAAACTTCGTCGAATGGATCCCGCCTCATGGGTGAACCTCCCTACCACCTTCGCAAGACTCGTAAGTGTGCTAGAACTTGAGTTTTTGCCACAAAAACCCACTCTTGCCTCCCTATAGCTCACGACATTTCTAGTTCAAGACCAGTGAACATTTTTGTTGTTTTTGGCGTGAGAGAAGAGAAAAGAAATGAGAGAGATGAAGTTGTGTAATTGGTTGGTAAATCCTTTTCCAAAAGGGGTTTATATATTTTTCATAAAATTATAAAGCATTTACCAAATAAATAAAATGGTAAATACTCCCACCAACTTACACTATTCCAACCACACACATCAACTATTTATTTCACTTTATCAAAGTGACATGTTGTGTGTCCATCACTCAATCAATCACATCCATCAATCAATCAATCAATCACTCAAAGTGACTTTTGATTTGACGCTTGATGTGACGAGTGATTTGACGCTTGATGTGACTTGCGTTACCGCACTCGAATTCGAAATACGAATGCGCTCGCAATCACACTCGGGCTCGGGTTCGTTAATTCCAAATTAACGGTTTTTCCGTCGCGTCGTAATTAGATGATTAAGCCTAGCGAATTCACTATTCACATCGCTAACGAATTAATTCTAAATTAATTCGTTCGCCCGAATTAAAATCCAATTTCAATTTCTCGTCGAAATCCAATTTCGTTTAATATATCGAATATATTAATTTATCGATTAATTCCAAATTAATCGTTATCTCTCTCTAGACGATATTTTATCCTAGATAAAATATCTCAGTAATTAATCCTAGATTAATTTTCTCTCTCTTCTATATAATCCCAGATTATATAAGAGTGCGAGTTGTGCGTCATCGGTGGATTATTGGGAAGCGACCCATGAGATCCCCGGATAATTCGGCAGTAAATACGGTCGTCGGGATATCCGAATCACGTACGTACCAAGTACTACGTTCTACCGATTTACGAGACAAGATCGGCTTCTAGCAAAGCACGAAGTCTATCCAATTCTCCGGTCATATTCTCTAAGAATATTTAAGATCTATATCAAGCGTAGTATACCAAGTATCGTGTATATCGGCCCAGTATCGGATAGTCACGTGCTATGGCTGGGGCTGGATAAGTGTCTGCCCCGTCCGAAGCACATATCGGATGTCTGGTAACTAGTCTCTATAATCGGATATACATGACCTTGTCATAATATCCCGATGGCCGGCCAGCACTTAAGAGCACTAATACCGTATCCTGCGTGACATCATCTCCACTATGACTGTAGTGATACTTCCGTCTTGACATTACACCCAATACTCTACGATTCTCAATATACCCAGCATTGGCGTACACAGAACCGGTTAGAGTCCTAGACGACCTCAACAAAAGTATACTGATTGTCGTAAGCATTAGCGGTGCAAGTCTCAGGCTAAGACCATACACACCTACCCTGATGTCGGACTCCCATAGACACATAGTCATAATACCAATGGGATTTCGAGGGGTCTATCCAGAGCGAAGCTGTTTCCCGTACCATCGGTGAAACACAACCTCCTATCGCACTTGCATGAGTATCCAATACCCAAATATATGAGAACTATGCCGTTGTGCCCTCACAACGCGCACAAGTGCAATACTAGCCTATTCCGCATTATCGATGTCCTGTCTCGATAATACTCCGGCTAGGGATATTTAATGATTAATCCTTCGTGGACTGATACTGTCTCATATCATCTCAATCCAGGAACTAATCATAGGGACCTCTCTTCATTTATACATCTATGGTGATCTAATCACAAATGATGAGAGTGCAATTTCCTTGTCACATAGTTAATTTGTACAACAACACTATGATCTGTACAAATAGTGACGCTATGGGTCATGTTATCCAACACTTACATTCATCGGTCCGCAAACATCCGAATGTATTAGCTAAAGTGGTTGACTGGCTCTTAAACCTTTTCCAGTAAAATGTCTATTGGTCATTTCTCTTGGTCATTTTTCCTTCTAAACAGGATTCAAAAAATGATAGAGTCCCGAGCTTTAACTGGTTTAAGGCTCCGTTCTTTATCAATCTATTTATCTGGTCAAGGTTAATGTGACCAAGTCTAAGATGCCATAGATATGTGTCATCGTGAGAAATCTTTGGCCGTTTAGTTTTAGGTTTCTCAACCTTAAGCATTTCAGTGTTTAGCAGTGACCCATGTGTTAACAGTCTTAACACATACAAGTTATTTTCTGAGTTTCCTGTGTATATAGTTAATCCATTTCTACCAATAATAACCAAATTGCTATTAAAAGAAACTGAATAACCATCATCCAAAAGTTTAGAAACAGAAATCAAATTCCTGCGAAAACCAGGAATGAATAACACATTGTTCAAATTTAAATAACTTTTATTCATGAAATTTAAACTAGAAACTCCCACTGCTCTTGCTGAAACGGCATCCCATGTCCCGACCCTCTTCGTGTAGTCACCTTCAGCAAGGTCCCTCCATGAATCAAGTAGCTGCAAAGAAGAACAAACATTGTTAGTGGCTCCAGAATCAACAATCCAAGCGGATTTATCATCATCCACTAATAGAGATTTAATAACGAGTAAATCATATTTACCTGTTTCCTTTTTCTCCTTTAGCTCAACAAGGTATTTAGGACAGTTCCTTTTCCAATGCCCATTCTTATTGCAGTGGAAACATTTTCCTTTGGGCTTGGTATCCTTGGAGCCTTTCTTGCTTTTCTTCTTCTTCATGGGCTTTCCTTTAGCCTTCCCAGTGCTTTTCTTCTTCATCTTTGCAGATTTAGAAGACTCGGCAACATTTTCCTCTGCACTGGATTTACGAGGATCCACAAGCATGGACTCGTAATGGGTGAGCTCATTGAGCAGTTGGGTCAAAGTGAAAGTCAACTTGTTCATAACATAGTTGCTTTTAAACTGCAGGAAACTCTTCGGAAGAGTTTTCATAATCATGGTCACCTTGCTACGCTCGTCAATACGAGCTCCATGGGTTTCAGCAATGTTGAGATAGGTCATCATCCTCAAAAGGTGCTCTAGGACTGATGTCTCATCCTTTATCCTAGCAGTCATCGCTGAGACCATGGCCTCATGGCATTGACGCTCCGAAGGCTGCCCAAACATGCCCTGCAATGACTCAATCATCTGAGATGCTAGAGCCATAGCTTCATACTTTGCAGCAAGAACCTCAGACATCCCTGCTAGCAAGTAGCAGCGGGCTTTCTCGTTTGCTATGACCCATTTTTGGTAGGTATCGCGCACAGCTTGGCCATCATTTCTGGCCGGCTCGGGAATACGTTCCTCCGTCAGGACAAACTTTAGGTCTTCACAGACCAGGATAGCGGTCATGTTACTTTTCCACTTAACATAGTTTTCTCCTGTTAATTTATCGTTTGAGAGTATGGAAATAATTGGAGAAACCATGGCTGAAAAATAAAATAAACATGAATTTAACATTCATTCATCGCATATTAAAATCATCAAAGAATTTTGGCATAAAATTAAACATGATGCATGAACCATGAATAATGAATTAGAAACCTAAGAGAATTACTATGCCACGGAAACCTATCATCCCACAAGTAAGTGCCGCCATAGGGTAGGTCAAGTACTCGCATGATAGATCGAGACAATCTCAGTCAGTTTAATATATCCGGGAATAACTCTTATTCCTATATTAAACAACTACCATTTTATTTGATCAAAGAATTTTATTAATAGTTAATTATTCCTTTATGAGTGTAACCCGCCGTTTCGAGATTCTTGGACTTAACGAGTGAAGTGCCGCCGTAGGGTAGGTTAGTTCACAAGATACATCTAGAATCTCTATCCTCTCGGAACCCAAACCTGATATTGACCCAAAATGGACACCATCCGTAGGGGGATGAAAACAAAGCCGTCTCGAGGCGCCTTTTGAATCGCACGTTTTTGGACTAATAACAGAGATCGCGGGATATACTGTCGTATATCCCTCTCTCACTCACTATTTAAAAAAATTAAGGTTTCTATCTAAAATATCTAATATTTTATTTTAACTAGTGTGGATAAATTTATGGCGGCTAAATCATAATTATTATTTACACTAGTTTATCATAAGTGACCTAATCAATTTTAACTATTGAAATTGTATCACTAATATCTCATTAGTCTATACTAATAGTTTTACTCAATTAAACTAATTTAATTAGAGTGGTATTAGTGAGCTATTATATTTTATCTCTTAAAATACTAGACACTAAAAAATTTAAAATTTATGGAATTCTAAAAAGTCAAAATTTTAATTAAACATTTTAATAAATCTTAGTGCGTTATAAAATCCAATGGTACGTGGAATTGTATCCCGAGTGCATACCATATTACCGTCCATTCGGATTCGGCTATGGAATTTATATCCGGGTTTCAATCCTATATACCAATGGAATTTATTATGCACTAATTAAGCCCAATATATTAGAATTCAAATTTTAAAACATAAATCCAATTAATCCAATTAATTGATTTCTATGCATATCATATTATAATTTAAACATTTTAAATTACATAAAATCATATTATTATGTGTATAATGATAATGCATCTATGACAAATTTTGGCATGTAAAATGCAAGAGTGGGCACCCTAAGCTATATGACATGTTATTCAAACAATTCGAAATAAACATACATATAACAAAAAAATATTTTGCATTGACCGGACTCTTATTTTTCCTATACTAATCTAATTAGTACAAAAGATTCACCAAGGCATTCCTTGGTCTTCAAATCCCGCTCCAAAGAGGTGTTGGCTCCTTTTGCGACTTCGGTGCTCCAAATTACAAAGATTGAAATTTTACATTGAAAAATAAAATTACAACAACTGTAAACAATGGCCTTCTGGCCTTACATCCTAAAAACAAAACCAACTTCAAAAATAAGAGTCGGAAAAATTTACGACCAATGAAAAATCCATTCATCACATGAAATAACAAAAACATTCATCATATGAATATCACAATGTGCCCACTCATCTAAACATGCATATAATATTTATAACTCATATAAATATATTAAAAACAGAAACTTTAAATGAAAAATAAAAGTATTAAGAACACTTTTCAACCTCGCTCTAGATGCCAATTGTAGGAAACGCTTTCCTCGCGCAGCGGAAGCGATTAGGCACATGGATCGACCTTGAAAAAAATTTCTGCTTTCCCTTCCTTAAAACCGAATGGAACAAGCACATATACTGAAGTTTTGCTTCTGTTTCGGACAAGATCTCAGCCCCGGAATGCGCCCAAAACATTCCCCGAACAGCCCCCGAACTGCAGTAAAATAATGGACTATTTTGAACCCGTTACACAACCGAACTGCACACAAATCACCCACTGAATTGCGTGAACTGCAATGGTGATATAGGTCTGATTTTTCCACTAAAAAATAATCCTAACTCAGCCCCAAAAATTCCCCAAGGTGTTTCCCAAAAACCCGAATTAAAATAAAACAAATCGAGCCTCGATTGTAACAAGTGAAGTGCAGCAAAGAGGTATTATTGTTCCTCAATGTCGTGACTTATAAGAGTGAAGGAGAAGATGATTTGTTCGTCACTACAAAGTCTTCCGAGCTATATCTCGTTACCAACAGAAAGTAGTGTGGGCTACACACAGAAAACAAATCCCTAAATGTTTTAGAGATTTAATCACACATCAAGAATATTTTCTTATTCTTGTTCTTCAATATAGTTTCTCAAATTTTGAGAGAATAGAGAAAAAGAAGAAGATGCCTAGGGTTTCTAGAATGAGAGAGTCATCTCAAAGAAAAATTATATTTTTCTTTTTATACTTAGGGTAATTTGTTTCCTAAAACAAATCAACCTCTCCCCTCCCGAATAAGCAAGAATCAGCCAAGCTATTGTTTATTTCAATTTTTGTAACATCAAATATTCAATTACCATTATTGAAAGGATGTTACAAAATTAAATAAGCAATTAACAAATTTGAAAATCACAATTTCCAAATTAATGCGAAGGATTTTATTTGTTTCCAAAATAAATAAATCCATTCCCTTTATGCTTGAGGAATTCGGCCACTACTAGGAATAATTGATTAATTTTGTAGCATTAAGTATTCAATTCCATAATTGAAATATATGTTACAAAATTAAAGAGTTACCAACTTTCATAAAGGTGTAACTTCCAAATTTAATTCAAAAGTTTCCAAAACCCAAATTTGGAATTCCAATATTAGCCTTCATTAAATTATATCATATATAATTTAATTACTAACAATAAATAATTATCATATAATCATTTATTATATAAACCATATATTAACTTTTAATATATAGTTATAAGTGTGACAAATAATATTATTAATCATATTAATAATATTTATACCTTTGTGAGTATATAATTGGACTATCCAATTATACTAAATCCGTTATAGTAAATCGAGCTAGCACGGGGACCAAATGGACCTACGGTTCCGAGCTCCAATAATCTCAAAATATTAATTAAGCTCTTAATTAAATATTCTGAATTATTAACTCCGGGTTATTCCACTAAAAACTCGAAGTTGAACTCTCGTTGCCTCATATGATATATTAAGCCGAACCAAGACGGTGTCCATCGATATAGTCATTACATACGAATGGACCCTTCATGAGTATCTCGTAATTAGAGCCGGGTCACAATCTCTGTTATACCCCTCTAATTATTTTTACCTTAAGTACCATTGATTCTCTAATGAACGATTTATTCATAACTATTATGAATTTTAATCTTTCTATTTGTAATAGAGAGACTTGAGCGCTCAAATCGTTCAAGTACCGAATCAACCCTTAAGAAAGATACTCATTTACTTCTCGCAAGAAGGAGTGAACTCCATGTCTATGTAAAACGTTCCCACCGACAAAACAAACTGTGTCCCCAAAGTACGTAGCTATTTATTGAGACTGCTACACCAACCTCACCTTTGTAAATCAAAGGACACAGCCTGCCATGCAGGAGTTCGTAGTACACTCAGGATTAAGATCAATCCATATATGACCATCAAGTAGATTGAAATGAATTTCTTTGCTTAACGGATATTATAAGAGTGTCATTTCTATTTAGGTCTAGTCCTATATGATCGCATCATACAAGGTGCCTCCATTCTCATGTCTCTACATGGATGATCCGGATCAAGATCGCCATACAAATATAGAATGGACCGTAACTATAGATAAACCACAAACAAAATACCCATTTTTTTTGCTCTCTATGGACTATTTAAGATTACTAACTTCAGACTTAAATCCTCTTATGTATGACACTCATACACTAAGTCTTAAGGTACATAAGTAATCTAGGGTATTTAAGATGATATATAATATGCGAAAATTAAACAAACAATTTGATAAATGAATAATGCATCGTTTTATTTCAAAACGCATAAAACTATTTACATCATATGTAGCTCTAGGGCATACATTCCAACAATACTATCAACATCATCAACTCTGAAATATTCATCTTCATTTTCATCGCTTGGGAATTTCATGGTTTTGAACAAATTGAAGGTAACTTCTTGGTCCTACACTTTCATGGTTAGTTCTCCTTTTTGCATATCAATAACAGTTCGACATGTAGCCAAGAATTTTCTCCCCAGGATGATAGGTACATCTTTGTCTTCTTCGATGTCAAGGATAATGAAATCTGCTGGGAGAATGAGTTTGTCAACTTTGACCGGCATATCTTTAACTACTCTCAGAAATGCGAGTGTTCGATCAACAAGTTGCAAAGAAACTGAGGTAGGCATTGCTTCTCCAATTTGGAGTTTCCTATAAATTGAAAAAGGCATCAAATTAACACTTGCACCTAAATCACATAAGGCTTTACCGATGTAATGTTCTCCAATGGTGCATGGGACAGTGAAACTGCCAGGATCTTTAAACTTTGGGTGAAGTTTCCTCTGAATGATGGCGCTGTATTCTTCTATTAATGCTACTGTCTCGAAATCTCCTAATCTTCATTTTCGTGAAAGAATGTATTTCATGAATTTGACATAACTGGGCATTTCTTCCAATGCTTCTGCAAATGGAATATTGATATGCAGCTTTTTGAACACCTCCAAGAATCGAGCAAACTGCTTATCCATTTTATTTTTCTGGAGACGCTGTGGAAAAAGTGGAGGTAGAGTGATTCTTTCTTGATCTTTTTCCTTTGCTTCTTTTTCCTCCATCTGTGGAACTGCTTCTTTTGGAACTTCTTCAATGGATGTCTTGATTCCAACATCATTGTTGATTTTAGTACCGCTTTTCAAGGTAATGGCTTGACATTGCTCCTTCCCTCGATTCCTTGGATTTGGTTCTGTGTTGCTAGGAAGGTTACCCGATGGTCTGTAACTCTGAGTATTGGCCAGTTATCCAATTTGATTTTCCAGGTCTTTAATAGAAGCTGATTGGCTCTGAAACATAGCATCATATTTTTTTAACTAAGCTAGCACTTCCACTATTCTTGGTTCTTTTTCATGCTCCTAGCCTTTGTTTTGCTGTTGGAATCTAGGTGGTGGATAGTTCTTTTGCCCAGAATTGTTGCTCCATGTGAAATTGGGATGATTCCTCCACCTTGGGTTGTAGTTGTTGGAATATGGATTGTTCCCATGTCTGTTGAAATTGTTGACATAATTCACCGTCTCTTCATGTTGTTTTGGTTCTGGTGCTCCTCCATATAATGAAATTGTGGATCCAATATTTCCTTGTATGCTTAGAGTCTCCATGAATTTGAATATCTGATCCAGCTTGCATTCACTACTGTGTTGGATCCAACTTCATAAATTCCAGTAATGTTTCGGATCATGCTCCTTTCTGTTGGGCACAATGAATTGTTGTTGGCCATTTCTTCAATTAAGTCCCAGGCGTGATCTCCTCCTTTTGCCATTAAAGCTCCTCCAACAGCAGCATCGATTGTTGTTCTCATAAGTCCAGAAAGTCCATTATAGAAAGTTTGGACTTGTAGCCATTTTGTAATTTCATGATGAGGACATTTCCGGAGTAAATCTTTGTACCTTTCCCATGCTTCGCAGAGGGATTTTGAGTCATGTTGTATAAAGGATGTGATGTCATTCCTCAGCTTTGCATTTCTAGTTACTGGAAAGTACTTTGCAAGGAATTTAGTGGATTGAGTGTTCCAAGTTGTGATGGAACCTGCTGGAAATGAATGTAGCGAAGCTTTAGCTCTGTCTTTCAAGGAATATGGAAAAACCCGTAGTCTCATTGCATCTTCAGCCGCTCGGTTGTTTTTGAAAGTGCCACAAACTTCCAGGAAGTTGCTGATGTGGGCATTAGGATCTTCAGTTGCATTCCCCCTAAATTGAACTGACTGTTGTATCATATGAATGCATGTTTTGATGTCACATGCATTTGCTGGTAAGGGAGGAAGTACATTACAGGAAATAAAGATGTCAACCACCGGACTGGTTCTGTCTCGAATAGGAATTGGTGGTTCAACTTCCAAAGGTTTAGGTTCCATGTTGATTAGTGCTTCTTGGTCTTCTCGCCTTTCTCTTCTCAACTGTCTGATAGTTATTTCAATCTCAGGGTCAAGCGGTTGGATTTCAAAGCATCTAGTTCATTTTATGTTGTGTATGAGAACCTGAAACACAAGAAAACATAAAGGTATCTAACCCAAAAACTAATAGTGAAAGATAAATAAGTCCATGGCAACGGCGCCAAAAACATGACCGACGTAATCACACGCATATAACACAAGCGCACGTATCGTTCAAGTAGTATTAAAAGTATTGATCCCACGAGCACTTAATACCTAAGCTAATAATTTATGAAGCCAAATTTTTACAAGTATCTAATGGTTTGATTGTTTGATTGAATGGTGACTTTAAACTTAAAACAAGTAAATAAAATTTCGCGAAAGTAGATTGATGAAAATTCAATATTAAAAAACTATCCAGAGTTGTGAATCTTTCCAATATGTTTTAAAAGATGAAGTGGTTATTTTATGTTTGTGTAATATATTGGTTTACTAACCTAGAACACGAAATTCTACAAAAGCCTCTGTCGATGGTCAGATGTAAATACCCAGTGTAACCCAATTAATCATATGTCTATGCCAACCAAGTTACCTGAATTCATTAAGATTAAGTTCCAATTGTGGTTACCCCCACCCAACATGTATATGTCTATCCTGTAAGGAAATCTATTAAAGGGTTATCTATCCTCAAGAAAGATTCTGGGCTATTAAGTCTAAGGCTGAAACCTAAAATTCCATACTCAAGTTTATTTTAAGTTTACCAGATCAATCTTATTAATGGCTACTTAACAAGAGGCATTAAGCTTAAGACTTAATAAGTAAACCTTTATATTACCCAAACTATCATCACAACCCCAGATAACAGACTTAGTTACGACATATATTTACGGCTAGTAAAAGCTTAAATAAAATAAAAGACATAAAATAAATGCTGAAAATTAAATAAAGTAAATATTGAAAAGTAAATGCTGCAAATTAAAAATGTAAATATATAATAAAAGAAAATACTGGGGGTTAAATGATCCACTTTTATCACTACTATTTTAGATATCTCTCGTAATATAATATATTAACTTTGCGTGATATTACCAACTTGCCATATAGGCGGTATCCTAATTAAGTCAAATTTATAATTAATTACCAACCGATCAATCAGGCGGTATCCATTTAGTCAGGTTAAAACCAATTTCAATAATTACCAATGGACCAATCAAGCGGTATCCTCATTTAGTCAGGTTTTAACTAGTTTATATATTATAATTAAGGGAGATTAATCTAAAAATTAGTAATAAAAGCTTTACATTTTACCTCAGCAAGGGGGAGTTACCTCCTCATTACTGAAAAGTAAAAACTGAAAAGTAAAGAAAGGAAAGTACTATTGCGTAAAAGTAAAATACAGAAACTAAAGACTGAAAGGTCAAGAAAGGAAAGTGCAAATACAAAAATTAATTACTGAAAGCTATAAATAAACAAACAAGATACAGTCTTCATAGTATTCTTAACGAATTACATAGAAGAAAGTATGAATTGAAAATGAAAAATATACCTCAATTTATAGGCAAATTTTGCCTTGCACGTCGCGACGAGCCGTTAATTGTGGTACAAAAACTGGAGAGAGCGACACATGTCCTGGCGGCATCGGCAGTTGAATGATTGTGCTGACATGGAAATGTCGATTGTCGGCACCATGTGATGATGACACGTATTCGGCACACGTTAGCAGATTCGACGCATGTTAGCAGATTCGGCGCATGTTAGTGTGAAATATTTTAGCAGGATCTAGCGCACGTTAGTGGTCGTAACGCATAAGCGATGCACGTCGCGATGCAAAAATGACAGTTTTGCCCTTTTTGTCCGTTTTTACTGTTTTGACCCTGAGTTGCCTCCAGAGGGTCCTGTTATTTTATTCATCTACAAAATAACACGAAACACATCAAAATATTTACAAAACTCAAGAAACTATACAAAATATTATGTCAAATGAGTGAGAAATAGTGATACATTTACCATTCATCAGCCACAAAGGGTTAGCAGAACTTTGATAAGCCAAAACCGGTGAGAACAAATTGAGGGTTTCTCAATGCTCACGAAAATTGATATAAAGTTTTATTGAAAAAGAGTTTTTAAACATAACCAAAAAGTTAGTCTTTTATAAGGAGGCTCCAACCAAACCCTAACCCAAAAGGATAAAAGGAGAAACTACTCACACGTCAACAGGGGCGTATCCTAAAAATAAGCTAAGTTATCCCCATGTGCAAACCCTTGCACGCTTAACCTAATTCCCAAACATAAAATAGTAATCTAAAGGAAAAAAACGCTCAAACATAAATAAGGGCCGAAATAAAACAAATATCAAGCCCTCAATAAATTAATAACAATTGTCAAATAACTGTAATAAAATAAGCCTAAGTAACTCGTTGCTCCACGACCTGAATAAGATTCATCATCTTGGGTTCGTCCAGCTTCAAGCCCATACTCAATGAAGTAGAAGTGTGGGAATAGTCAGATACAATCATCTGTATGAATCCATGCATAGCTTCCTAGATCTTCGTAGCTCGAGTCCTCGTGATTAGACCCTCTGGGACTTACATTGTGGTGGTCCGTCGATTATGGGCTGCATCTTGGGCAGCTGCATCCTGGGCCTCATCAGTAACAGTAGTCGGGATTTCAGTAGTCAGAATTTCCGGTTGTTACAATGTCATTCTCAGCATATTTATATCAATCTAATATGCATTATGACTTAAATTACCAATAATAAATTATAAAATATAATGTAGAATACATTATTTGGATTGGCATTCCATGCACCAACTCCAAAAAACTGCCACTTGCTTAATACCAATCTAGATAGTACTAGAGTCTCATCTCATTCATATCTTTATCGGATAAATTAAAGGATAAGGCATTAGTAAGTGGGTCTACTATGTTGTCTTGTCTTTGAACCTTCAAGGCCACTATGTCTTTTGGTTCAATGATTTCTCTAATCATGCAATATTTCCTTTCTACATTTTTAGACTTGGAATGCGCTCTCGGCTCCTTATCCCGCACAATGGCTTAGCAATTACTACAGTACAATGGGATCAGATCCGTAATACTAGGCACAATGCCAATTTCTGTGATAAAATTTCTAATCCAAACAACTTCTTTAGCGGCTTTGGAGCCTTATTTTGAACATCATCAACTAACTACAGCGCAATTAAGGGTAAATATGTATCCAGATGTATACTTTCTATCATCTGGATCGCCCTAGAAGTCGGAGTTTGTATAACCCTTAAGTTGTAGCTTATTTTTTCAATAAATCAGAAACTTTTCCTTAGTACCCTTAAGATATTTCAGGATATGTTTCACGGTTGTTCAATGATCATCACTCGAATCAGATTGATATCGGCTAGTAACACTAACGCTGAAAATGGTATCAGGTCTTAACACAGCATAACATACATAAAGCTTCCAATACAAGAAGCATTTTGCAAGTTAGACTTCTAACTCTCTCTTCATCAGTACAATGTGTCATTTTCATCAAAAGATATATAGCATATGGAAAAGGTATATTTATTCCCGTGGAGTTAGTAAAACTGTATATTTCTAATATTTTATCTATGTATATGGATTGTGACAACCCTATAAGCTTCCTTACTCTAACCTGGTACATCCTTATACCTAGCATATAGGAAGCTTCACCCGTGTCTTTCATGGATAAGTTCTTGCAAAGATTGACTTTCACACTTTGCATCAATCTTATATCATTCCCAATGATAAGGATATCGTTTACATACAAAACAAAGAATATTATCATGCTCCCATTAACTTTCTTATAAACACATGGTGTTTCCTTGTTCTTGACTCATTTTTCGAGACAACAAACTTTCATGTTGAATAATTTTTGATATTTCCATCAGAATATCTACCAAAATATGTATTTATGTGAAAACCTCATGGTAGGGACCTGACTGTAATTTCACGGGGGTCATATGGTTATTTCCAAAAAAAAACTATAAATACCTTGAAGATTCTTGTTATTACGAAAATGGCATAACTACCCAAAATCCTCCACCGGACCCCTCATCCCCAAAAATTCTCCTTTGAGTAGACTTGGTCGCGTCAGCGGCCTCCCAATCATTGCTAGTCGACGCGACATAACAAAGGGGTACACCGGCCACCTCTCTATCTCGTGGTGGCCGACGGCAGTCTAGGGGTTTTCTTAAGGCGTAGCGGAATAGCGGGGTTCGGGCGAAATCATAACTTTAAGAAAATTTAAACTTACCAAATAAATTATTCCATATTCCATACGAATAATTCATTCATATTTCACCTAAACATATTTATTCGATATCAAATAAAGACATATATAAATTAGAAACACGATGAAACTTTTACGAAAATGTTTTTCCGTAAAATACCATAAAATACGTTTTTGTCCGAACCGACCAAATAATACACACGGGGGCTGCCCAGGTTCGCCCAAATATACTTTGGCAGTTCATGGACTGCCTGAACAGTGACCAATTCATTGTTTGGACAGCGGATACCTGGTAAGCCCGAAACTCACCCGGTAACGCCAAAAAATTTCTGGAATAATTTCTGGACATTGTTCCAATACCTAAAACATAACAAATATATTTAAATAAAATATTTTTCATCACCAAAATAAAAGATTTTCCAGATCTAATCTGGGTGCCAAAAATATCATTTTTCATGGTTTAAATCTAATTTTCTCAACATTAATCAGAGTAATATTTACACCAACAAAAGCCACCACTAATAAAGAACTCGAGAACAATTCTAGGAGTTACAAGAGTTGTCATAACACTGTAGAATGGAAAAAATCATCAAATGATAAAATTGAACTAATATTACACTAATGTTGTTCAATCTAACTTCACATATTCATCAAGCCTCCAAATCCATCATCCAAATCAAAAAGCCATAAAATCTTATATATATATATACTCTAGAACTATTCTAGATGCTCAAGAACAAGAAACAAGATTTCTAAGTTTAAGGTTATTGAAGATTACCTCAAAATCTCCTAATTTCCTTAAACTTTGTTCTTGATTTCTTCACTTTTTTTTAAAGCTTCTTCAAGAAAATTTAGGAGCTCTTCTAACATGGAGGTTTTGGCCATGGAGCAAAAGTTAAAAAGAAAGAAAATATTTCCACTTTAAATACCCATGGTGGCCAAAATTAGAGGGTATTTTGGTCATTTTTTTCTTTATTTGATCTAATTAAATAAAAGCATAAAATTACTTGTAATATTTGACAACTACAATATTTATTAAACATGCCATTTGTAACCTATAATATCTGACCATCTATCATACTAATTATGACTTATAAAATGTTAGGGATATGCCCTACACCCAACTTATGGATGGGCTATATGTACATGTATTTGTAATATTTTCATTAATTAAAAAAATGGCAATCTTTATTATACGTGTCTTAAATAAATTATATGAATCATCAAACACTGTAATAAAGCCCTTGGAGTAATAAGATGATGGCTTCCATGCCTTATGAGAATCATTACTCTCAAACGTTCATAGTAATAGTTTTGTGAATAATTTGGGTGTTCACAAAGCGGAGAGACTAGCATGATGATATGATCCGCCCTTAAGTGGGGTAGCCGATCTCATAGGCTACTAGCGGAGATCCGTCCGATTGGTGTGTCACATGGATGCATGAGTTGCTCATGTCCATCGAACTGACTACCGAAAATTTTCACATTGAGTGTTTTTCCCATGTGTCTGTGAGAACTTTCATGTATCGATTGTATGACTAGTCCTTAAACTTGAGGTCTTTACAATCTTATATAGGGATCAAATGACTTTAACATTCTTCTTCCCCGGTTCAAAAGATCCGGTCATAAGGGTATGATTGAGTCATTTGTTGAAACATATGAAAATTGTAAAGATACAATAGAGAATCACCACTATCTCGGATAATATTTTCTTATAAGAGTAGTATTCCAATTCGCGGGTTGATTTGTGTGATCAGTGCTTGAGACTGTGGCCGCAGCGGAAGAATCATGTGAGATTCTTTGGTTAGCATGATTCATGACACTATCAACATCATACCTTGGACTATATGGGTAGACACTTTCCATACCCTAGGTCAAACGGTGGGGATACAGTGAGGCGATGGATCATCTATGCCATCGCTGGATGCGACAACTTGTGCCTCTCCAACCCCTAAGTAGCGATCAGGTTATCGTACAACCCTCTCACTGTGTCTAGGCAATAGATCATTCTGACGAGCTTACATATGACTATCAGATGTCGAAGGTGCTATGTATTTGTCAACTTTCGTTGATGATGGTGTGCTGGTCAAACCAGCAAGTAACTCCTCGAGCAACACTTTACTTCAAGGTTTGAATTCCCTTATATATTCCTCCTCTAGAAACATATCATTTGTCGATACAAACACTTTGTTATCATCAGGACTGTAGAAGAATCCACCCCTAGTCTCGTTAGGATAGCCTACAAATAGGCACACCTGAGAACGTGGCTCCAACTTTGTATTCTTATTCTTCAGCACATGTGCTGGACACCCCCATATGCGGAAATGTCGTAAACTAGTTTTACGACCATTCCACAACTCTAAGGGAGTTTAGGAACAGACTTAAATGGAACTACATTAAGGATATGCATTGCGATTTGTAGTGCATATCCCCAGAATGAACTAGGTAGTGAGCTATAACTAAACATATATCTCATCATGTCTAATAGAGTCCGATTTCTCCTCTCTGCAATATCATTTTGTTGTGGTGTTCCAGGCGCTGTGAGCTGGGATACTATCTCATACTCAACTAAGAATTCCTCGAAATCTCTGTCGAGGTATTCCCCTCCACGATTTGATCGTAGAGTTTTGATTGTTTTACCTAATTGGTTCTCAACCTCAGCACGATACTCTTTGAACTTTTCAAAAGTATCTGATTTGTGATGCATTAGGTAGACATACCCATATCTTGAATAATCGTCAATGAATGTGACGAAGTATTCATAACCACCTCGTGCTCTTACATTCATCGGTCCGCAAACATCCGAATGTATTAGCTTAAGTGGTTGACTGGCTCTTAAACCTTTTTCCAGTAAAAGGTCTCTTGGTCATTTTTCCTTCGAAACAGGATTCAATAACTTGTAGAGTCCCGAGCTTTAACTGGTTTAAGGCTCCGTTCTTTATCAATCTATTTATCCGGTCAAGGTTAATGTGACCAAGTCTAAGATGCCATAGATATGTGTCATCGTGAGAAATCTTTGGCCGTTTAGTTTTAGGTTTCTCAACCTTAAACATTTCAGTGTTGAGCAGTGACCCATGTGTTAACGGTCTTAACACATACAAGTTATTTTTTGAGTTTCATGTGCATATAGTTAATCCATTTCTACAAATAATAACCAAATTGCTATTAAAAGAAACTGAATAACCATCTTTCAAAAGTTTAGAAACAGAAATAAAATTCCTGTGAAAACCAGGAATGAATAACACATTGTTCAAATTTAAATAACTATTTTTCAGGAAATTTAAACTAGAAACTCCCACTGCTCTTGCTGAAACGGCATCCCATGTCCCGACCCTCATGGTGTAGTCACCTTCAGTAAGGTCCCTCCATGAATCAAGTACCTGCAAAGAAGAACAAACATGGTTAGTGGCTCCAGAATCAACAATCCAAGCGGATTTATCATCCTCCACTAATAGAGATTCAATAACGAGTAAATCTTATTTACCTGTTTCCTTTTTCTCATTTAGCTCAGCAAGGTATTTAGGAAAGTTCCTTTTCCAATTCCCATTCTTGTTGCAGTGGAAACATTTTCCTTAAGCTTGGTATCCTAGGAGCATTTCTTGCTTTTATTCTTCTTCATGGGCTTTCTTTAGCCTTCCCAGTGCTTTTCTTTTTCATCTTTGCAGATTTAGAAGACTCGGCAACATTTTCCTCTGCTCTGGATTTACGAGGATCCACAAGCATGGACTCGTAATGGGTGAGCTAATTGAGCAGTTGGGTCAAAGTAAAAGTCAACTTGTTCATAACATAGTTGCTTTTAAACTGCAGGAAACTCTTCGGAAGAGTTTCCATAATCATGGTCACCTGGCTACGCTCGTCAATACGAGCTCCATGGGTTTCAGCAATGTTGAGATAGGTTATCATCCTCAAGAGGTGCTCTCGGACTGATGTCCCATCCTTCATCCTAGTAGTCATCGCTGAGACCATGGCCTCATGGCGTTGACGCTCCGAAGGCTGCCCAAACATGCCCTGCAATGACTCAATCATCTGAGATGCTAGAGCCATAGCTTCATGCTTTGCAGCAAGAACCTCAGACATCCCTGCTAGCAAGTAGCAGCGGGCTTTCTCGTTTGCTGTGACCCATTTCTGGTAGGTATCGCGCATAGCTTGGTCAGCATTTCTGGCCGGCTCGGGAAGACGTTCCTCCGTCAGGACAAACTTTAGGTCTTCACAGACCAGAATAGCGTTCATGTTACTTTTCCACTTAACATAGTTTTCTCCTGTTAATTTATCGTTTGAGAGTATGGAAATAATTGGAGAAACCATGGCTGAAAAATAAAATAAACATGCATTTAACATTCATTCATCGCATATTAAAATCATCAAAGCATTTTGGCATAAAATTAAACATGATGCATGAACCATGAATAATGAATTAGAAACCTAAGAGAATTACTATGCCACGGAAACCTATCATCCCACAAGTAAGTGCCGCTATAGGGTAGGTCAAGTACTCGCATGATAGATCGAGACAATCTCAGTCAGTTTAATATATCCGAAAATAACTCTAATTCCTATATTAAAAAACTACCGTTTTATTTTATCAAGGAATTTTATTAACAGTTAATTATTCATTTGTGAGTGTAACCCGCCGTTTCGAGATTCTTGGACTTAACGAGTGAAGTGCCGCCGTAGGGTAGGTCAGTTCACAAGATACATCTAGAATCCCTATCCTCTCGGAACCCAAACCTGATATTGACCCAAAATGGACACCATCCGTAGGGGGATGAAAACAAAGCCGTCTCGAGGCGCCTTTTGAATCTCACGTTTTTGGACTAACAACGGAGATCGCGGGATATACTGTCGTATATCCCTCTCCCACTCACTATTTAAAAAAATTAAGGTTTCTATCTAAAATATCTAATATTTTATTTTAACTAGTGTGGATAAATTTATGGCGGCTAAATCATAATTATTATTTACACTAGTTTGTCATAAGTGAGATAATCAATTTTAACTATTAAAATTGTTTCACTAATATCTCATTAGTCTCTACTAATAGTTTTACTCAATTAAACTAATTTAATTAGAGTGGTATTAGTGAGCTATTATATTTTATCTCTTAAAATACTAGACACTAAAAAATTTAAAATTTATGGAATTCTAAAAAGTCAAAATTTTAATTAAACATTTTAATAAATCTTAGTGCGTTATAAAATCCAATGGTACGTTGAATTGTATCCCGAGTGCAGACCATATTACCGTCCATTCGGATTTGGCTATGGAATTTATATCCAGATTTCCATCCTATCTACCAATGGAATTTATTATGCACTAATTAAGCCCAATCTATTAGAATTCAAATTTTAAACCATAAATCTAATTAATCCAATTAATTGATTTCTATGCATATCATATTATAATTTAAACATTTTAAATTACATAAAATCATATTATTATGTGTATAATGATAATGCATCTATGACATGTTATGGCATGTAAAATGCAAGAGTGGGCACCCTAAGCTATATGACATGTTATTCAAACAATTCGAAATAAACATACATATAACAAAAAAATATTTTGCATTGACAGGGCTCTTATTTTTCCTATATTAATCTAATTAGTACAAAAGATTCACCAAGGCATTCATTGGTCTTCAAATCCCGCTCCAAAGAGGTGTTGGCTCCTTTTGCGACTTCGGTGCTCCAAATTACAAAGATTGAAATTTTACATCGAAAAATAAAATTACAAAAACTGTAAACAATGGCCTTATGGCCTTACATCCCAAAAAAAAAACCAACTACAAAAATAAGAGCCGGAAAAACTTACGACCAATGAAAAATCCATTCATCACATGAAATAACAAAAACATTCATCATATGAATATCACAATGTGCCCACTCATCTAAACATGCATATAATATTGTAGGCATTGCATTTTTACACATTAGCCCAATGATGAGTCTCGTATGGAGGCAACTACCTCTTTAGTCATGAAAGTCGTGGGAAACGGACGTTGGAAAGGTAAAGTTGGAAATTAGCATTTTGTCAGATTTAACTCGCTTGTTTCGCTTCGGGTTCGCTTGTTGGACCTCTGTTTTAAAACAGACCAAACCCATTAAATCACATCCAAAAATAATTAAAACATTTAAAACACATCTCACAAATTAAATAATTAAAACAAAATTAAATTAAATTAAAACACATTTCACAAATTAAATCACCTTCCTAAATTAAATTAAATCCATTTCCTAAAATACATAAATCACATTCATAATTTAATTAAATCACCTACCAATTTAAATAAATCATATCCTTAACTAAAAAGAATAAATCAAATCACTTCCCTTAATTAAAAGATTTCCCTTATCACATACTAAATTAAAAGATATCCCTCTTAAACACAAATCATATTCTTTCCCCAACAAGATAAAACTCATCCCCTTACCTATAAAAATAACCTCTCTCTATACATTCAAACCCTGGCTGCCTAACTGTCTCTCACAAAAAATCACAAAACGAGACCACACGTCCAGTAGCCTTCACGTGAGCAGTAGACCAAATAACCCACAAAAGCCTCACGCCCAGCACACCACTCAACCTCAAGCCATCAGGCCACCTGCCCTCCACGCATCACAGCCTGAATCACCCACGTTCACGCCTTCACCCACTCACTTCATATCCCTCACGTTGCCAAGTACCCCGCACCTCAGCAGCACACACACGCACAGACCTGCCCCCACCAAAACGCAAAGAAGCCACGCACACACTCACATTGCACGTAAGCCACATTCACTCAAACAGCTCACCGCTTCACCTAATCCTCAACACGTCACCATTCACTCAAACAGCTCACCGCTTCACCTAGCCCTCAACACGCCAAGTCCCTTCACTACACGTCCTCTACCCCTCCCTTTAACGCACTTAGCAGCCCCTTCAAAGCCTCCACTCAGCCCCTCCAATTCACGCACCTGACCTCACTCAGCAGCCCATATTTCACGCCACAAAACTGCCCAAAACAGTCCCCGAATTAACCCAAAACTGCACCTAAAAAACCGTCCAAAACAGTCCCCGAATTAACCCAAAACAGTGAGTAAAATCCCTCAAAACAGTCCCCTAATTATCAAAAACAGTGACCCAAAAAAACAACAAAAACAGCAACGAAACGGAGTGAAAACAGCTATCCAAAACAGCGAAACAGCGAGGAAAAACATTGGATTAGTGAACCAGAAAAGTTGCGGAAGATCAAACCTTCCGACGGCCGTGTAACGTGCTTTCGTGAGACGACAAAAGAGGTTAGACCTGAGGGCACCATTTTTACTTATCTTCTTTCGTTTTATTTTAATTATTTTAAAATATTATTGCATGAGAGTCGTTTGAGGCATGATGTGATTGTTGGATGAGCAGGATGTGTGTTCCCTTTTGTGGTATATTGGATGGAAACCCGGACGTAAATTCCGTAGCCCATTCCGAATGGACGGTATTGCGGTCTGCACTCGGGATACAACGCCACGTACCACTTAAGATACACATATTTCGTCTCATCCAAACTTGTATTTGAGCATGTGATAGTTTCTAGGTTGTTTTATTTATTATTCAAAGCATGGTTCAATGTAGTTCGTCATTTATTTTTAAAGCATGTTTATTTTATTCTTTATGCATGTTATTTTGATTAGTTTACAGTATGTTTGAATAGTAATGCATATATACGTTGATTCTATGGTTTAATGTGCTCATTGCGTGGAACTGTGTTTGCCGTTTAAAGACTTACTTTCAAGCATGCAAACTGAGATTATGAATCATTTTGACGCATGTATATTAGATCTATGTACCATTGAGCATGATTATTGAATAGATTCGGTTAGTTTATTGCACAAATCATACCATCACAAGTGACATAAGTAAGGGACCATTCTGAACCCAACGGTTTGAGGTCTTCCCTTGCGAGGGGTGAGTGCGGCCTTAAATCTTTGTCCCGGTTTACACCGGGTGGCGACTCCATGTTATTTCGAACTCCCAACTAGGCCGCGAGCCTAGAACAGCGTCGCCCAGGTTCTGTTGTCTACTGTCTGGCGACTCCACTTGGGATATTTTGAATCGGCCCCGAAATCATGTCTTGTGATGTTTATGATTTGTGCTTCAGTTAATCGTTTCTATGGTAGGTTGAAAGGGGTTAATCAAAGGCTTTGTTGGAGCTAGGTGATGGTTGGGTGTCTTCCTTCACTCACTACCTTTTCATAAGGAAAAGCTGTGAAGACACCGAGATAATCATTACTTGTAGCTCGTTGTGACAGACTAGTTTGGAGGACTTGTTGTTTATTCCTGACAACAAGCGATAAGAGCCTAAGGGGCTTGGGTACTTAAGAGAGCCTTGCTCCACCCTCCCTCTGGGGAATCTACAACAAGAAATCCATTCGACAGTTAGTCACACACCGTAACTAGTTGGCACGTACCGTAAGGTATAAAAAAGGTGCACTCACTTGGTCGCTTGAACCCTTGAGTGGGGAGTCCTAGTTGTGGGTAATCCTTCGTCAAACGAGAGCCTTTGTCCACACTCATGTAAACCCACATGTGAACATAGTTGTATGACCTATATGGGCCACCCTTTATGCTTTTGATAACCCCGTGCATATTGTGTCTCATACATCACATGCATCTCATGCATACATGCATCATGTTAACCCTCGTGTCTTAAAAGCCATCATAGATATCTGTTGGGTTAGGGATAAAAGAAGACTTGTCAAAGAAGAGTTTAGCAAACATGGATATTGGGGAAAAGGAAATCGAGAAACAGAGAAATTTACGGCAGAGATAGAAAGACCATTGGGGGCCTTCAGAAAAAAAAAAAAAAAAAGAAAAAAAAGAAAAAAAAAAGAGAAAAAAAAGAAAAAAAAATTGTTGTTTGTTTTTACTCCTTAATAGTTAGGCATAAGTCCGATGATGAAATTGATTGCTTTAAGGTGAAACCTTAGAAACGATAAACTCTTGATGTGCTTTTATCTGATACTTTGAATGATTAATCTCTGTTAGACTCGTAAGCACTTCACTATAGGTTCTTAGCGGTGAAAACCTGAGTAGTTGGCAAGGTGACTAGTTGAAGAAATTGTAGGTCGGTGAATGACCGTTTGCTTAGATGTCTATCTTGATTTGCTTATGTTATGATGTGTATATGGTTGAAAATGAAAGAAAAGTCTCTAAAGAAAAGAATTGAACCACCTATAACCAATAAGCGTGAAGCTACCCATGGGCGAGTATTAGGACCACCATGAGGAGAAATGCTACCTTAAAGGGTAGGTGTGTTGAAAAGAAAAAAGAAAGAAAGAAAGAAAAAGAAAAGAAAAGAAAAAAGAAGTTCAAAATGAAAAGAAAAAAAAGAGAAAAAAAAGAAAGAAAACCATACCACATTGAGCACAAAAAAGCAACTGCATGCATAATTGAGACATCTAAGTTGGTTTGACCCATCGATCCCGATTTTTGAAATGAAATCATTGAGTTGGCTTACTTAAGGATCAAGCTGTGAAAGAACCTTTGCACACACACACTTTGAGTCTGGCTTAGATCATTTATCCAAAGACTTGGATTTGAGTTACATTGGGTGTTTTGAAGGTTCTTTGGTTTCATTACTAGGCATTCTTTGAGGACAATGATATGTATAACTATTGGGACTATTTCGTAGCATGTAATATACTATGATGATATGGAAGGCCCCACCATGTGGTTCATCTTGACCAAATGCAAACAGCGGAGAGCAGAAAGCTAAATCAAGACTGGGGGCAACTAGTCTACCACATCGTGAATCAAGGATATAACAAGATGTTGAGTCATGAGACTAGAGAGAAGACTGAGCAATCACCTGGAGAACTGGTGGAAGACCTAACCTCACGGAATAGGAAATTCATTCATGCATGCATGCATACACGTAACGTATTTTTGCATTCTTTTTTGTGTTCGTTTTGTTTTGTATTCACAGGTTTCAAAGAAGAAAAAAAAAGGGGCAAAGACAAGCCAACTAGAATCAGCAACATATGAGTAGTGGTTTTGGGAATGAATCCCAAGGTAGAGGCCCATATCAGTTTCATTTTTAGGGATGTGTCCCGGGGGCGAGGCCTGCATCAACATCAATATCAGAATTTGGAATGAATCCAGGGAATGAATCCCAAGGCCGAGGCCCACGTCGTCAGAATTTGGAATGAATCCATGGAATGAATCACAGGGCTGAGGCCCACGTCTTCAGAATTTGGAATGAATCCCATGGCCGAGGCGCACGTCTTCAGAATTTGGAATGAATCCTAGGGCCGAGGCCCATGTCGTCAGAATTTGGAATGAATCCCAGCGCCGAGGCCCACATCAGCATCAGTTTAGGGCGAGACCCACATCAGCATCAGTTTGGGGCGAGGTCCGTATTAGCATCAGTATCAGTCTTGCCGGGTATGGCACTCTGGGGGCGAGGCCCACATCTTTATCAGTATCAGTCTTTTCGGGTATGGCATTCTGGGGGCAAGGCCCACATTACATCAGTATCAGTTTTGCCGGGTATGGCATTCTGGGGGCGAGGCCCACATTACATCAGTATCAGCATTGCCGGGTATGGCATTCTGGGGGCGAGGCCCACATTACATCAGATCAGCTTCTGCCGGGTATGGCATTCTGGGGGCGAGACCCACATTACATCAGATCAGTTTAGTCCGGGAATGGACACGCCGAGAATGGCACACCGGGAATGGCATTCCGAGAATGGAGATATAGTCCGGGAATGGACACGCCGAGAATGGAACGCCGGGAATGGCACTCCGAGAATGGAGATATAGTCCGGGAATGGACACACCGAGAATGGCACGCCGGCAATGGCACTATGGGAATGGACAGTCCGGGAATGGACAGCTCGGGAATGAGCACGCCGAGAATGACACTCTGGAAATGGAGCACGGTTCGGAAATGGACCATCATCATATCAGCGATGCCTCGGAAATGGGGTTTAGCATGCCGAAAATGGCACTCCGAAAATGGAGCACGGTTCGGAAATGGACCATCATCATACCAGCGATGCCTCAGAAATGGGGTTTAGCATGCCGAAAATGGTACTCCGGAAATGGAGCACGGTTCGGAAATGGACCACCATCATATCAGCGATGCCTCGGAAATGGGGTTTAGAATGCCGAAAATGGTACTCCGGAAATGGAGCACGGTTCGGAAATGGACCATCATCATATCAGCGATGCCTCGGAAATGGGGTTTAGCATGCCGAAAATGGCACTCCGAAAATGGAGCACGGTTCGGAAATGTACCATCATCATACCAGCGATGCCTCGGAAATGGGGTTTAGCATGCCGAAAATGGCACTCCGGAAATGGAGCACGGTTCGGAAATGGACCATCATCATATCAGCGATGCCTCGAAAACGGGGTTAGCATTTAGACATTTGTGGCACTCTAGGTACGGTGGCGTCACCGCGACACCCTAGGTACGGGGTTAGCACTCAGACATTTGTGGCACTCTAGGTACGGAGGCGTCACCGCGACACCCTAGGTACGGGGTTAGCATTCAGACATTTGTGGCACTCTAGGTACGGGGTACGGGGTTAGCACTCAGACATTTGTGGCACTCTAGGTACGGAGGCGTCACCGCGACACCCTAGGTACGGGGTTAGCATTCAGACATCTGCGACACTCTAGGTACGGAGACGCAACCGCGACGCCCTAGGTACGGGGTTTAGCATTATCAACTCAGCACAGCAGGCAGACCAGTTGACAGCTGGCGAGCCAGTTAAGTAAAAATGCATTGCACGTACTTTGATAGGATTGTCATTGTCACACACTGCACAAGTCTCATCAAAGTGGGGGCGACTGTAGGCATTGCATTTTTACACATTAGCCCAATGATGAGTCTCGTATGGAGGCAACTACCTCTTTAGTCATGAAAGTCGTGGGAAACGGACGTTGGAAGGGTAAAGTTGGAAATTAGCATTTTTTCAGATTTAACTCGCTTGTTTCGCTTCGGGTTCGCTTGTTGGACCTCTATTTTAAAACACACCAAACCCATTAAATCACATCCAAAAATAATTAAAACATTTAAAACACATCTCACAAATTAAATAATTAAAACATTTAAAACACTAAATAATTAAAACATTTAAAACACATCTCACAAATTAAATAATTAAAACAAAATTAAATTAAATTAAAACACATTTCACAAATTAAATCACCTTCCTAAATTAAATTAAATCACTTTCCTAAAATACATAAATCACATTCCTAATTTAATTAAATCACCTACCAATTTAAATAAATCATATCCTTAACTAAAAAGAATAAATCAAATCACTTCCCTTAATTAAAAGATTTCCCTTATCACATACTAAATTAAAAGATATCCCTCTTAAACACACAAATCATATTCTTTCCCCAACAAGATAAAACCCGTCCCCTTGCCTATAAAAATAACCTCTCTCTACACATTCAAACCCTGGCTGCCTAACTGTCTCTCACAAAAAATCACAAAACGAGACCACACGTCCAGTAGCCTTCACGTGAGCAGTAGACCAAATAACCCACAAAAGCCTCACGCCCAGCACACCACTCAACCTCAAGCCATCAGGCCACCTGCCCTCCACGCATCACAGCCTGAATCACCCACGTTCACGCCTTCACCCACTCACTTCATATCCCTCACGTTGCCAAGTACCCCGCACCTCAGCAGCACACACACGCACAGACCTGCCCCCACCAACACGCAAAGAAGCCACGCACACACTCACATTGTACGTAAGCCACATTCACTCAAACAGCTCACCGCTTCACCTAATCCTCAACACGTCACCATTCACTCAAACAGCTCACCGCTTCACCTAGCCCTCAACACGCCAAGTCCCTTCACTACACGTCCTCTACCCCTCCCTTTAACGCACATAGCAGCCCCTTCAAAGCCTCCACTCAGCCCCTCCAATTCACGCACCTGACCTCACTCAGCAGCCCATATTTCACGCCACAAAACTGCCCGAGACAGTCCCCGAATTAACCCAAAACTGCACCTAAAAAACCGTCCAAAACAGTCCCCGAATTAACCCAAAACAGTGAGTAAAATACCCTCAAAACAGTCCCCTAATTACCAAAAACAGTGACCCAAAAATACAACAAAAACAGCAACGAAACGGAGTGAAAACAGCAATCCAAAACAGCGAAACAGCGAGGAAAAACATTGGATTAGTGAACCAGAAAAGTTGCGGAAGATCAACCCTTCCGACGGCCGTGTAACGTGCTTTCGTGAGACGACAAAAGAGGTTAGATCTGAGGGCACCTTTTTACTTATCTTCTTTCGTTTTATTTTAATTATTTTAAAATATTATTGCATGAGAGTCGTTTGAGGCATGATGTGATTGTTGGATGAGCAGGATGTGTGTTCCCTTTTGTGGTATATTGGATGGAAACCCGGACGTAAATTCCGTAGCCGATTCCGAATGGACGGTATTGCGGTCTGCACTCGGGATACAATGCCACGTACCACTTAAGATACACATATTTCGTCTCATCCAAACTTGTATTTGAGCATGTGATAGTTTCTAGGTTGTTTTATTTATTATTCAAAGCATGGTTCAATTTAGTTCCTCATTTATTTTTAAAGCATGTTTATGTTATTCTTTATGCATGTTATTTTGATTAGTTTACAATATGTTTGAATAGTAATGCATATATACGTTGATTCTATGGTTTAATGTGCTCATTGCGTGGAATTGTGTTTGCCGTTTAAAGACTTACTTTCAAGCATGCAAACTGAGATTATGAATCATTTTGACGCATGTATATTAGATCTAAGTACCATTGAGCATGATTATTGAATAGATTCAGTTAGTTTATTGCACAAATCATACCATCACAAGTGACATAAGTAAGGGACCATTCCGAACCCAACGGTTTGAGGTCTTCCCTTGCGAGGGGTGAGTGCGGCCTTAAATCTTTGTCCCGGTTTACACCGGGTGGCGACTCCATGTTATTTCGTACTCCCAACTAGGCCGCGAGCCTAGAACAGCGTCCCCCAGGTTCTGTTGTCTACAAATATTTATAACTCATATAAATATATTAAAAACAGAAACTTTAAATGAAAAAGAAAAGGATTAAGAACACTTTTCAACCTCGCTCTAGATGCCAATTGTAGGAAACGCTTTCCTCACGCAGCGGAAGCGATTAGGCACATGGATCGACCTTGAAAAATTTTTCAGCTTTCCCTTCCTTAAAACCGAATGGAACAAGCACATATACTGAAGTTTTGCTTCTGTTTCGGACAAGATCTCAGCCCCAGAATGCGCCCAAAACAGTCCCCGAACAGCCCCCGAACTGCAGTGAAATAATGGACTGTTTTGGACCCGTTACACAACCGATCTGCACACAAATCACCCACTGAATTGCGTGAACTGCAAGGGTGATATAGGTCTGATTTTTCCACTCAAAAATAATCCTAACTCAGCCCAAAAAATTCCCCAAGGTGTTTCCCAAAAACTCGAATTAAAACAAAACAAATCGAGCCCCGGTTGTAACAAGTGAAGTGCGGCAAAGAGGTATTATTGTTCCTCAATGTCGTGACTTATAAGAGTGAAGGAGAAGATGATTTGTTCGTCACCACAAAGCCTTCCGAGCTATATCTCGTTAAGAACGAAAAGTAGTGTTGGCTACACACACAAAACAAATCCCTAAACGTTTTAGATATTTAATCACACATCAAGAATATTTTCTTATTCTTGTTCTTCAATATAGTTTCTCAACTTTTGAGAGAATAGAGAAAAAGAAGAAGATGCCTAGGGTTGCTAGAATGAGAGAGTCATCTTAAAGAAAAATTATATTTTTCTTTTTATACTTAGGGTAATTTGTTTCCTAAAACAAATCAACCACTCCCCTCCATAATAAGCAAGAATTGGCCAAGCTATGGTTTATTTCAATTTTTGTAACATCAAATATTCAATTACCATTATTGAAAGAATGTTACAAAATTAAATAAGCAATTAAAAAATTTGAAAATCCCAATTTCCAAATTAATGCGAAGGATTTTATTTGTTTCCAAAATAAATAAATCCATTCCCTTTATGCTTGAGGAATTCGGCCACTACTAGGAATAATTGATTAATTTTGTAGCATTAAGTATTCAATTCCATAATTGAAATATATGTTACAAAATTAAAGAGTTACCAACTTTCATAAAGGTGTAACTTCCAAATTTAATTCAAAAGTTTCCAAAACCCAAATTTGGAATTCCAATATTAGCCTTCATTAAATTATATCATATATAATTTAATTACTAACAATAAATAATTATCATATAATCATTTATTATATAAATCATATATTAACTTTTAATATATAGTTATAAGTGTGACAAATAATATTATTAATCATATTAATAATATTTATACCTTTGTGAGTATATAATTGGACTATCCAATTATACTAAATCCGTTATAGTAAATCGAGCTAGCACGGGGACCAAATGGACCTACGGTTCCGAGCTCCAATAATCTCGAAATATTAATTAAGCTCTTAATTAAATATTTCGAATTATTAAATCCGGGTTATTCCACTAAAAACCCGAAGTTTTACTCTTGTTACCATAGATGATATATTAAGCCGAACCAAGACGGTGTCTATCGATATAGTCATTACATACGAATGGACCTTTCACGAGTATCTCGTAATTAAAGCCGGGTCATAATCTCTGTTATACCCCTCTAATTATTTTTACCTTAAGTACCATTGATTCTCTAATGAACGATTTATTCATAACTATTATGAATTTTAATCTTTCTATTCGTAATAGAGAGACTTGAGCGCTCAATTCGTTCAAGTACCGAATCAACCCTTAAGAAAGATACTCATCTACTTCTCGCAAGAAGGAGTGAACTCCATGTTTATGTAAAACGTTCCGAGCTACAAAACAAACTGTGTCCCCAAAGTACGTAGCTATTGGTCGGGACTGCTATACCATCATCACCTTTGTAAATCAAATGACACAGCCTGCCATGCAGGAGTTCGTAGTACACTCAGGATTAAGATCAATCCATATATGACCATCAAGTAGATTGAAATGACTTTCTTTGCTTAACGGATATTATAAGAGTTTCATTTCTATTTGGGTCCAGTCATATATGATCGCATCATACAAGGTGCCTTCATTCTCATGTCTCTACATGGATGATCCGGATCAAAATTGCCATACAAATATAGAATGGACCGTAACTATAGATAAACCACAAAAAAAATACCCGCTTTGTTTGCTCTCTATGGACTATTTAAGATTACTAACTTCAGAATTAAATCCTATTGTGTATGACACTCAAACACTAAGTCTTAAGGTACATAAGTAATCGAGGGTATTTAAGATGATATATAATATGTGAAAATTAAACAAACAATTTGATAAATTAATAATGCATCGTTTTATTTCAAAACACATAAAACCGTTTACATCATATGTAGCTCTAGGGCATACATTCCAACAATACTATCAACTGCATCAACTTTGAAATATTCATCTTTATTTTCATCGCTTGGGAATTTCATGGTTTTGAAAAAATTGAAGGTAACTTCTTGGTCCTACACTTTCATTGTTAGTTCTCTTTTTTGCACATCAATAACAGTTCGACCTGTAGCCAAGAATGGTCTCCCCAGGATGATAGGTACATCTTTGTCTTATTCGATGTCAAGGATAATGAAATCTGCTGGGAGAATGAGTTTGTCGACTTTGACCGGCACATCTTTAACTACTCTGAGAAATGCGAGTGTTCAATCAACAAGTTGCAAAGAAACTGAGGTAGGCATTGCTTCTCCAATTTGGAGTTTCCTATAAATTAAAAAAGGCATCAAATTAACACTTGCACCTAAATCACATAAAGCTTTACCGATGTAATGTTCTCCAATGGTGCATGGGACAGTGAAACTACCAGGATCTTTAAACTTTGGGGGAAGTTTCCTCTGAATGATGGCGCTGCATTCTTCTATTAATGCTATTGTCTCGAAATCTCCTAATCTCCATTTTCGTGAAAGAATGTCATTCATGAATTTGACATAACTGGGCATTTCTTCCGATGCTTCTGCAAATGGAGTATTGATATGCAGCTTTTTGAAAACCTCCAAGAATCGAGCAAACTGCTTGTCCATTTTATTTTTCTGGAGACGCTGTGGAAAATGTGGTGGTAGAGTGATTCTTTCTTGATCTTTTTCCTTTGCTTCTTTTTCCTCCATCTGTGGAACTGCTTATTTTGGAACTTCTTCAATGGATGCCTTGATTCCAACATCATTGTTGATTTTAGTACCGCTTTTCAAGGTAATGGCTTGACATTACTCATTCCCTCAATTCCTTGGATTTGGTTCTGTGTTACTAGGAAGGTTACCCGGTGGTCTGTAACTCTGAGTATTGGCCAGTTATCCAATTTGATTTTCCAGTTCTTTAATAGAAGCTGATTGGCTCTGAAATATAGCATCATATTTTTTTTAACTAAGCTAGCACTTCCACTATTCCTGGTTCTTTTTCATGCTCCTCACCTTTGTTTTACTGTTGGAATCCAGGTGGTGGATAGTTCTTTTGCCCAGAATTGTTGCTCCATGTGAAATTGGGATGATTCCAACACCCTGGGTTGTAGGTGTTGGAATATGGATTGTTCCACTATCTGTTAAAATTGTTGACATAATTCACCGTCTCTTAATGTTGTTTTGTTTCTGGTGCTCCCCCATATAGTGAACTTGTGGATCCAATATTTCCTCGTATGCTTAGAGTCTCCATGAATTTGAATATCTGATCCAGCTTGGCATTCACTGTTGTGTTGGATCCAACTTCATAAATTCCAGCAATTTTTTGGATCATGCTCCTTTCTGTTGGGAACAATGAATTGTTGTTGGCCATTTCTTCAATTAAGTCCCAGGCTTGATCTCCTCCTTTTGCCATTAAAGCTCCTCCAACAGCAGCATCGATTGTGGTTCTCATAAGTCCAGAAAGTCCATTATAGAAAGTTTGGACTTGTAGCCATTTTGTAATTTCATGATGAGGACATTTCCAGAGTAAATCTTTGTACCTTTCCCATGCTTCGTAGAGGGATTCTGAGTCATGTTGTATAAAGGATATGATGTCATTCCTCAGCTTTGCAGTTCTAGCTGGTGGAAAGTACTTTGCAAGGAATTTAGTGGATTGAGTGTTCCAAGTTGTGATGGAACCTGCTAGTAATGAATGTAGCGAAGCTTTAGCTCTGTCTTTCAAGGAATATGGAAAAACCCGAAGTCTCATTGCTTCTTCAGCCGCTCGGTTGTAATTGAAAGTGTCGCAAACTTCCAGGAAGTTGCTGATGTGGGTATTAGGATCTTCAATTGCATTCCTCCTAAATTGAACTGACTGTTGTATCATATGAATGCATATTTTGATGTCACACGCATTTGCTGGTAAGAGATGAAGTACAATACAGGAAATAAAGCTGCCAACCACCGGACTGGTTCTGTCTCGAATAGGAATTGGTGGTTCAACTTCCAAAGGTTCAGGTTCCATGTTGATTAATGTTTCTTGGCCTTCTCGCCTTTCCCTTCTCAACTGTCTGATAGTTATTTCAATCTCAGGGTCAAGCAGTTGGATTTCAAAGCATCTGGTTCGTCTCATGTTGTGTCTGAGAACCTGAAACACAAGAAAACATAAAGGTATCTAACCCAAAAACTAATAGTGAAAGATAAATAAGTCCATGGCAACGGCACCAAAAACATTACCGGCGTAATCACACGCATATAACACAAGTGCACATATCGTTCAAGTAGTATAAAAAGTATCTATCCCACGAGCACTTAATACCTAAACTAATAATTTATGAAGCCAAATTTTTACAAGTATCTAATGGTTTGATTGTTTGATTGAATGGTGACTTTAAACTTAAAACAAGTAAATAAAATTTTGCGAAAGTAGATTGATGAAAATTCAATATTAAAAAACTATCCAAGGTTGTGAATCTTTCCAATATCTTTTAAAAGATGAAGTGGTTATTTTATGTTTGTGTAATATATTGGTTTACTAACCTAGAACACGAAATTCTACAAAAGCCTCTGTCGATGGTCAGATGTAAATACCCAGTGTAACCCAATTAATCATATGTCTATGCCAACCAAGTTACCTGAATTCATTAAGATTAAGTTCCAATTGTGGTTACCCCCGCCCAACAGGTATATGTCTATCCTGTAAGGAAATCTATTAAAGGGTTATCTATCCTCAAGGAAGATTGTGGGATATTAAGTCTAAGGCTGAAACCTAAAATTCCTTTGTCAAGTTTATTTTAAGTTTACCAGATCAATCTTATTAATGGCTACTTAACAAGAGGCATTAAGCTTAAGAATTAATAAGTAAACCTTTATATTACCCAAACTATCATCACAACCCCAGATAACAGACTTAGTTATGACACATATTTACGGCTAGTAAAAGCTTAAATAAAATAAAAGACATAAAATAAATGCTGAAAATTAAATAAAGTAAATACTGAAAAGTAAATGCTGCAAATTAAAAATGTAAATATACAATAAAAGAAAATACTGGGGTTAAATGATCCACTTTTAGCACTACTATTTTAGATATCTCTCGTAATATAATATATTAACTTTGCATGATATTACCAACCTACCATATAGGCGGTATCCTGATTAAGTCAAATTTATAATTAATTACCAACCGATCAATCAGGCGGTATCCATTTAGTCAGGTTAAAACCAATTTCAATAATTACCAATGGACCATTCAGGCGGTATCCTCATTTATTCAGGTTTTAACTAGTTTATATATTATAATCAAGGGAGATTAATCTAAAAATTAGTAATAAAAGCTTTACATTTTACCCCAGTAAGGGGGAGTTACCTCCTCATTACTAAAAAGTAAAAACTGAAAAGTAAAGAAAGGAAAGTACTATTGCGAAAAAAGTAAAATGCAGAAACAAAAGACTGAAAGGTCAAGAAAGGAAAGTGCAAATGCAAAAATTAATTACTGAAAGCTATAAATAAACAAACAAGATACAGTCTTCATAGTATTCTTAACGAATTACATAGAAGAAAGTATGAATTGAAAATGAAAAATCGAGCTCAATTTATAGGCAAATTTTGCCTTGCGCGTCTCGACGCGCCGTTAATTGTTGCACAAAAACTGGAGAGAGCGACACATGTCATGGCGAAATCGGCAGCCGAATGATTGTGCTGACATGGAAATGTCGATTGTCGGCACCATGTGATGATGACACGTATCGGGCACACGTTAGCAGATTTGACACATGTTAGCAGATTCGGCACATGTTAGCGTGACATATTTTAGCAGGATCCGGCACACGTTAGCGGTCGTAACACAGAAGTGATGCGCGTCGCGACGCCCAAATGAAAGTTTTGCCCTTTTTGTCCGTTTTTGACTGTTTTGGTACCGAGTTGCCTCTAGATAGTCCTATTATTTTATTTATCTACAAATAACACGAAACACATCAAAATATTTACAAAACTCAAGAAATTATACAAAATATTATGTCAAATGAGAGGGAAATAGTGATACATTTACCATTCATCAGCCACAAAGGGTTAGCCGAACTTTGATAAGCCAAAACCGGTGAGAACAAATTGAGGGTTTCTTAATGCTCACGAAAATTGATATAAAATTTTATTGAAAAAGAGTTGTTAAACATAACCAAAAGTTAATCTTTTATAAGGAGGCTCCAACCAAACCCTAACCCAAAAGGATAAAAGGCGAAACTACTCACACGTCAACAGTTGCGTATCCTAGAAATAAGCTAAGCTATCCCCATGTGCAAACCCTTGCACGCTTAACCTAATTCCCAAACATAAAATAGTAATCTAAAGGAAAAAAATGCTCAAACATAAACAAGGGCCGAAATAAAACAAATATCAAGCCTTAAATAAATTAATAACAATTGTCAAATAACTGTAATAAAATAAGCCTAAGTAACTCGCTGCTCCACGACCTGAATAAGATTCACCATCTTGGATTCGTCCAGCTTCAAGCCCATACTCAATGAAGTAGAAGTACGGGAATATTCAGATACAATCATCTGTGTGAATCCATGCATAGCTTCCTAGATCTTCTTAGCTCGAGACCTCGTGTTTAAACCCTCTGGGACTTACACTGTGGTGGTCCGTCCATCATGGGCTGCATCCTGGGCCTCATCAGTAACAGTAGTCGGAATTTCCTGTTGTTACAATTTCATTCTCAACATATTTATATCAATCTAATATGCATTATGACTTAAATTACCATTAATAAATAATAAAATATAATGTAGAATACATTATTTGGATTGGCACTCCATGCACAAACTCCAAAAAACTCCCACTTGCTTAATACCAATCTAGATAGTACCAAAGTCTCATCTCATCCATATGTTTATTGAATAAATTAAAGGATAAGGCCTTAGTAAGTGGGTCTACTATGTTGTCTTGTCTTTGAACCTTCAAGGCCACTATGTCTTTTGATTCAATGATTTCTCTAATCATGCAATATTTCCTTTCCACATGTTTAGACTTGGAATGCACTCTCATCTCCTTAGCCCGCACAATGGCTTAGCAATTACTACAGTACAATGGGATCAGATCCGTAATACTAGGCACAATGCCAATTTCTGTGATAAAATTTCTAATCCAAACAACTTCTTTAGCAGCTCCCAAAGCCGCTATAAATTCCACTTGAGTGGTGGAATCAGTTTTATAGCCTTATTTTGAACATCATCAACTAACTGCAGCGCCATTAAGGGAAAATATGTATCCAGATGTAGACTTTCTATCATCTGGATCGCCCTAGAAGTCGGAGTTTGTATAACCCTTAAGTTGTAGCTCATTTTTTCAATAAATCAGAAACTTTTCCTTAGTACCCTTAAGATATTTCAGGATATGTTTAACGGTTGTTCAATGATCATAACTCGAATCAGATTGATATCGGCTAGTAACACTAACGCTGAAAATGGTATTAGGTCTTATACACAGCATAACATACATAATGCTTCCAATACAAGAAGCATTTTGCAAGTTAGACTTCTAACTCTCTCTTCATCAGTACAATGTGTCATTTTCATCAAAAGATATATAGCATATGGAAAAGGTATATTTATTCCCGTGGAGTTAGTAAAACTGTATATTTCTAATATTTTATCTTTGTATATGGATTGCGACAACCCTATAAGCTTCCTTACTCTAACCTGGTACATCCTTATACCTAGCATATATGAAGCTTCACCCGTGTCTTTCATGGATAAGTTCTTGCAAAGATTGACTTTCACACTTTGCATCAATCTTATATCATTCCCAATGGTAAGGATATCGTCTACATACAAAACAAAGAATATTATCATGCTCCCATTAACTTTCTTATAAACACATGGTGTTTCCTTGTTCTTGACTCATTTTTCGAGACAATAAACTTTCATGTTGAACAATTTTTGATATTTCCATCAGAATATCTACCAAAATATGTATTTATGTGAAAACCTCATGGTAGGGACTTGACTGTAATTTCACGGGGGTCATATTGTTATTTCCAAAAAAAATTCTATAAATACCTTGAAGATTCTTGTTATTACGAAAATGGCATAACTACCCAAAATCCTCCACCAGACCCCTCATCCCCAAAAATTCTCTTTTGAGTAGACTTGGTCGCGTCAGCGGCCTCCCAATCATTGCTAGTCGACACGACAGAACAAAGGGGTACACCGGCCACCTCTCCATCTCGTGGTGGCCGATGGCAGTCTTGGGGTTTTCTTAAGGCGTAGTAGAATAGCGGGGTTCCGGCGAAATCATAACTTTAAGAAAATTTAAACTTACCAAATAAATTATTCCATATGAATAATTCATTCATATTTCACCTAAACATATTTATTCGATATCAAATAACGACATATATAAATTAGAAACACGATGAAACTTTTATGAAAATGTTTTTCCGTAAAATACCATAAAATATGTTTTTGTCCGAACCGACCAACCAATACACACGGGGGCTGCCCAGGTCTGCCCAAATATACTTGGGCAGTTCATGGGCTACCTGAACAGTGACCAATACATTGTTTGGACAGCGGATACCTAGTAAGCCCGAAATTCACCCGGTAATGCCGTTTTTCACCGTTTTCGTATATTTTCAATCCGAAATAATTTCTGGCAATTGTTCCAATACCTAAAACATAACCAATATATTTAAATAACATATTTTTCATCACCAAAATAAAATATTTTCCAGATCTGATCTGGGTGCCAAAAATATCATTTTTCATGGTTTAAATCCAATTTTCTCAACATTAATCAGAGTAATATTTACACCAATAAAAGCCACCACTAATAAAGAACTCGAGAATAATTCTAGGAGTTACAAGAGTTGTCATAACTAATATTACACTAATATTACACTAATATCTGACCATCTATCATATTTTGGTCATTTTTTCTTTATTTGATCTAATTAAATAAAAGCATAAAATTACTTGTAATATTTGACAACTACAATATTTATTAAACATGCCATTTGTAACCTATAATATCTGACCATCTATCATACTAATTATGACTTATAAAATGTTAGGGATATGCCTTATACCCAACTTGTGGATGGGCTATATGTACATGTATTTGTAATATTTTCATTAATTAATAAAATGGAAATCTTTATTATACATGTCTTACATAAATTATATGAATCATCAAACACTGTAATAAAGCTCTTGGAGTAATAAGATGATGGCTTCCACGCCTTATGAGAATCATTACTCTCAAACATTCAAGTAATAGTTTTGTGAATAATCTGGGTGTTCTCAAAGCGGAGAGACTAGCATGATGATATGATCCGCCCTTAAGTGGGGTAGCCGATCTCATAGGCTACTAGCGGAGATCCGTCCGATTGGTGTGTCACATGGATGCATGAGTTGCTCATGTCCATCGAACTGACTGCCGAAAGTTTTCACATGGAGTGTTTATCCCATGTGTCTGTGAGAACTTTCATGTATCGATTGTATGACTAGTCCGTAGACTTGAGGTCTTTACAATCTTATGTGTGGATCAAATGACTTTGACATTCTCATTCCCCGGTTAAAAAGATCCGGTCATAAGGGTATGATTGAGTCATTTGTTGAAACATATGAAGTTTGTAAAGATAGAACAGAGAATCGCCACTCTCTCGGATAAT
Organism: Zanthoxylum bungeanum; assembly: GCA_019454045.1. Classification (NCBI taxonomy): domain Eukaryota; kingdom Viridiplantae; phylum Streptophyta; class Magnoliopsida; order Sapindales; family Rutaceae; genus Zanthoxylum; species Zanthoxylum bungeanum. The sequence goes on from SKCR01000769.1 coordinate 506,968, forward strand.
ATTTTCTTATAAGAGTAGTATTCCAATTCGCGAGTTGATATGTATGATCAGTGCTTGAGACTGTGGCCGCAACAGAAGAATCATGTGAGATTCTTGGTTTAGCACGATTCATGACACTATCAACATCATACCTTGGACTATATGGGTAGACACTTTCCATACCCTAGGTCAAACGGTGGGGATACAATGAGGCGATGGACCGTATCATATGTAAATCACATATAGAATGGGTATATATCTTTCCTTCTCATTTGGGGGCCTTGGCATATTGCTAGATGTCAACCTTGGTCATTGAAATCGAACGACCATCTGATCGGAGGATAATTTATGTTCGATAAAAATATCACGATTCATTTCATGTCCAACTTGAGGGGAACCCAAAAGGTCACACATAATAAAGTCGAAATCAATGGTTAACAGTGGCTTGGGGATTGGTGAATGACGAATGGGGCATTTTGGGAATTGGAAAAATGAATAAGAAAATAAATAAATAAAAATCTGCGTTTTTTTATTTTTTATTTTTTATTTTTTGAATTCCAATTCGGCCAAAACTCTTATTAGGGTTTTATAATCTCAGTAAACCACTATATTAAGATCCAATGGCTAAGATTTAATTAGCATTTATCCCACATCGGATTCTTAATTAATTTTGTTGTCTTTGGAGCACCTATATAAACCCAAAGAATTCTTTACAAATTTTTACACCAAAAACCTTTCATATTTGGGTTTATATAAGTGAGAAACTTTTAAGATTAAGAGTAAGCCACTGATTTTGATGATCTTTAAGTCTAATTGACTAGAGGAATCTCAAGTTAAAAGTTTTGAGGTATTTTCCTAGGCTAGCACCAAGGGCAAAATATTCGTGCACTCAATGCGTAGTCTTGCTGTTAAGTTTTGGCTTTGGTCTGTGCAACTTTGGAGGCCACACACTTGGGTGGCTCTTTGGAACGTGGAAGCGCTTGTTGAGTTCGAGAAAAGCTTGTAGATTGGAGGGAGGACTGGAGGAGTCTTCGGTTCAAGTAAGTCTTTTTCTTTCTTTATTTTAATTAGAGTTCTTATGATAATTAGCATGTCTAGGTTTATGTTCTTTGCATGTTTAATGAGTTTTTATGCTTAGAATATATAGTAACATGCCTAGGCTTGTAGAATAATCAAAACAAATGGGTCTTGGGAAAAGGGATAGCGGCATCATAATTTTTAATCTTCCGCTGCGCACTCGAGGCCGCTTCCCAACAATGGTATCAATGCGCCGTTTTTGTTTTGATAAGTTCTCTCTCTTTTGAACTCGAAATTGGGTGTGTAAAAGTTTTGAATGATTTGGTTAAGATTTGAATTGCGAAATTGCATTTAAATTTCACACATCTGTAAAAAACGTGAATAGTAAATTTATTTGATTAAAATAAAATGCAATATCATAATTAAATATTAATCAAAGTTATTTAATGCCTAAAATAATTCCAACATATTAAAACTCATATGCTTGATGCTTCCATGTATGATTAGAATTGGCATGATTATTTTAGGGTGCAAGCATCTAGAGACTTTCTAAGGAAATATAGAGTGTATTGCTTATCCATTAGCTATGCAATTATTCTGTGATGTACTTAGAGATTTATTACCTTTAAGGCTAATAAATATAAATCAATTGTTTATAATAAAAGAGATTATAAAAGATACAAGGGGGTGGGACCAAGGCATTAATAAAACTTTCCAAACTAAAGTTTATTTAACCAAATGTATTACTAGAGTTAGATAATGATTTGGTGTCTTCCTTCACTCGCTACCTTTTTATAGCCAAAAGGAAAAGATGTGAAGACATCTAGATAATCATTTACTCAAAGCTTACCTTAAAGTATATTTAAAGTGTTGGACTAATTTGGAGGATCTATTGTTTATTCCTGTCACCAAGGTAATAAGAGCCTAAGAGGTAAGGGTATTTAAGAGAGTTCACTCCACCCTCCCTCTGGGGAATTTTCAATGGAGGAATCAATTTGAAAGTTATTTAGTTAAACTTTCTAAAATCCTCAATAATAATTTAAGTCTAAAATTTGCCTCCCATTGTAAAGTATAGACCCAAAGGGCTTAAATCGTATTGGCAGGACTAGGCTTTACCAGACTGACCAATACCAATTTCTCCATAAATCGTACTATTGACAATTGTTTAACTTTTCTGAGTCATAAGACGCAGCGACCCTTAGAAACGGTCTTATAACTTAGTGGCAAAGATTGGGTGTCCACAATGACTAGTATAAGCTATGGCATGTTTGATTGCCCAACCCAATGATCAAGGAATTGTGATTTATATCATAAATTGGTTGGGAACCTACCTAATTATCATATTTTATAACGATCGGCCCTAGTCGAAATTGTGAAATGATGATAATGGGATCCTTGCCCACAATAAATCCATCATATTGAGGTTGATGCGATTTACTTAAAATTTTAAAACAATTGAGTGGGATCAACTTCATAATATTAAAAACCCATGTTATTATGAAACATTAATGAAAACATATTCCTAATTTTTACATTCTCTCTTAATAGGTGGGTTAAAATATTTCACAAACATTCAAATGAAAAAAAGAATATCACTTCGTTCCATCTTTGATGAGCATAAGCTCAAAGGGGACAACTACAATGTCCGGTTTAGAAACCTTAAAATTGTCTTACGACAAGAAAAGATTTTCTATGTTCTTGAAAGACCATTTCCCCCTGAACCCACAGAAGATGCAGACCAAAATACATTTGATGCTTGGAAGAAACACGTCAATGATGATGAGCAAGCAGTTTGCATAATGCTTGGCTCTATGTCAGACGAACTTCAGAAATCTCACGAAGATATGGATGCTCAAACCATCATCTTTCACTTGAAGGAGTTATATGCAACTTCCGTTCATACCGTGAGATTCCAAGTGTCATGTGCCTTATTCCAAACAAGGTATAAGGAAGGATCTGTTAGTGGACATGTGCTTAAGTTGATTGGCCACATTGAACAATTTTCCAACCTCGGGTTCATCATGGATCATGAGATAGGTCACGATTTAATTCTTCAGTCCTTACCAAAAGACTTCTCTAACATTATTATGCAGTTTCATCTCTCTAATAAAGAAGCTACTTTAGCAAAATTGCACAATCTGATAAAGCAAGCAGAGAATGACTTGAATCCGGAGCTTAAAACCTCTGTCATGCTTACGGGTACGGACCTAAAGCCACGAGGCCCAAAAAAAAATAAGGGCAAGGCCAAGGCTCTAGATCACCTAAAGCCCAATGGTAAGGTGGAGAAGAAAAATGTAAAGCGGAAATGTTTCTTTTGTGGAAAGAATGGTCATTGAAAGAAAGACTGCAGATCCTTGAAAGCCAAGTAAGCTAAGGAAGCCCAAGAGGCCAAGAAGCCCAATGCTTCAGGTATGTTGTATATGATTGAACTATATTCTCAAAACTCTGAACCTTCTATTTGGGAGATTGACACCGGTTGTGGGACTCACTTGTGTAACAATGTACATGGCCTGAGAAATAGTATGAGACTCCGTCATGGGGAGGTTGACTTATGCATGGGTAATGGAGCAAAACTGGTGGCATTATGTGTGGGGACATATTCATTAGTTTTACCGAATGGTTTAGTTTTAGACTTAGAAGATTGTGTTTATGTACCTTCTCTAGTAAAGAACATCATTTCAATTTCTTCTTTATGTAATAAAGGCTTTTCATGCCTAATAAGTTGTAATGAATGTTCTATTTATTTCAATGAAATAAAATATGGAGATGGTATTTTGAATAATGGTATCTATGTCTTACAAACTAACAAAGAATGTTCAACCTCTAATATATACAACGTTAACTCGAATAATCTCAATGAATCACTTCTATGGCACAGTCGCTTAGGTCATATCAATGAAACAAGATTAACTAAGCTATATAAGGATGTGTATTTTAGACCCTTCAAATATGAACCTTATGGAACTTGTGAGTCTTGTTTACTTGGTAAAATGACTAAATTACCCTTAAAAGGTAAAAGACAGTGTACAGCGGAGACATTAGACCTCATACACTCTGATGAATGCAGACCAATGTCAGTCACCGCTAAAGGTGGATTCTCCTACTTCATTACCTTTATCGATGATCACTCGTGATATGGGTATGTGTACCTTATGCGGTATAAATCTAAAGCCTTTGAGAAATTCAAAGACTTCAAAGCTGAAGTAGAAAACCAGCTTAATAAAAGTATTAATTCACTAAGGTCTGACCGAGGTGGTGTATACTTAAGCGACGTATTTCAAGATTACTTGAGAGAAAATGGAATTATTTCCCAGTGGACTCCTCCGGGAACTCCACAACATAATGGGGTCTCCGAAAGGAGAAATCGGACATTATTAGATATGGTCCGATCAATGATGCCAGACACGGATCTACCTCTTTCATTTTGGGTCTTGATTTAGAAACTTCAACACTACTACTAAACCAAGTTCCTTCCAAGACTGTTAATCAAACACCATATGAGTTATGGTTTGGGAAACGTCCTAGTCTTAGTTATCTAATAGTTTGGGGATGTGACGCATATGTTAAGCTCACACAAACTAACAAATTGGATGATAGCGCAGTTAAATGTAAGTTTGTAGGATATGCCTTGAACTCAAGAGCATACGTGTTCTACATCCCAAATGAACAAAGAACATTTGTCTCACGAAATGCTAAATTTCTAGAGAATGAATTCATTCTCAAGAAATATAATGGGAGTAGACTTGACCTCGATGAGGTACGAGAAGAAAAAACTAACATAGAACTAAATCCCAGGCCCCTCAAAAGAGCAGCGACGGAACAACCACAAGGTTATGAACTTAGAAGGTCTGGTAGGGAAAAATATGAGCCTGAAAGATATGGTTTCCATATTGATAAGGAACATGATCAGGTCATTGATAATGATGATCCCACCAGTTATGACGAAGCAATGCGTGACATTGATTCAGTCAAGTGTCTTGAGGCCATGAAATCCGAAATAGACTCTATGTATCAGAATCAAGTCCGGGACTTGGTGGATGCATCTGAAGGGATAAAACCCATAGGCTGCAAGTGGATTTACAAGCGTAAAACTGATGCAGAAGGCAACATCCAAACCTATAAGGCTAGGTTGGTGGCGAAAGGTTATAGACAAATCCAAGGAATTGACTATGACGAAACCTTCTCGCCTGTTGCAATGATAAAGTCCATTCGAATTATACTGGCACTAGCTGCACACTTTGATTATGAGATTTGGCAGATGGATGTCAAAACAGCTTTCCTTAATGGGAACCTCGTAGAGGAAGTCTATATGACACAACCTGAGGGGTTTGCATCTAAGGATGATCATAATAAAGTATGCAAGCTTAAACGATCCATCTATGGACTCAAGCAAGCCTTCAGAAGTTGGAATATACGATTTGATGAGACAATCAAAGAATTTGACTTCATAAAAAATGTAGATGAGCCTTGTGTTTAGAGGAAAAGTAGTGGGAGTGTTGTTATATTTCTTGTATTATATGTCGGTGACATATTAATCATCGGGAATGATATTCCCATGATACAAGCCACCAAGCAATGGTTTTCTCAAAATTTCTCCATGAAAGATTTGGGAGAAGCAGCCTACATCATCGGCATTAAGATCTACCATAATAGATCTAAGAGGTTGTTAGGACTTTCTCAATCTACGTACATAGATAAAGTTTTGAAAATATTCAAAATGGAAGATTCCAAAAGAGGTAATTTACCTACTTATCATGGAATCAAATTATCTAAGGAGCAATGTCCACATACTCCTTCAAATAGAGAGCGTATGAGTAGGATCCCTTATGCTTCAGCAATAGGATCGATCATGTACGCCATGCTATGTACAAGACCTGATGTCTCTTATGCTCTTAGCATAACGATCAGGTATCAAGCAAATCATGGTGAGCAACACTGGACAGCTGTCAAAACAATCCTCAAGTATCTGAGAAGAACTAAGGATGTGTTCTTGACATACGGAGATTGTTCTGAGATAAAAGTCATTTGTTACTATGATGCGAGCTTTCAGACCGATAGGTAGGACAAAAGATCACAAACAGGATATCTGTTTACTATGAATGGCGGAGATGTCAGTTGGAAAAGCTCAAAGTAGTCAACTACAGCGGACTCCAGCACTGAAGCCGAGTATATTGCAACATCTGAGGTAGCTAAAGAAGCAGTCTGGATAAAGAAGTTCATCATGGAGCTGGAAGTGCTTCCCACGATATAGAATGGCGTCACGATTTTCTGAGACAATACGGGCGCCATTGCTCAATCAAAGGAACCAAGGTCCCACCAAAAATCCAAGTATGTACTCAGGCGATTTCATCTCATCAGGGAGATTTTTGAGAGAAAAGAAGTTATTAAAGAGAAAATATCCACAGAAGATAATCTTGCAGATTCTCTGACTAAAGGGCTGACTCAATAAAAGCATGATAGGCAAACCCAATAATATGGTGTCCAGATTCATCCTAGTTGGCTATAGTGCAAGTGGGAGATTGTTAGGGATATGCCCTATACCCAACTTGTGGATGGGCTATATGTACATGTATTTGCAATATTTTCATTAATTAATAAAATGGCAATCTTTATTATATGCGTCTTACATAATTATATGAATCATCAAACACTGTAATAAAGCCCTTGGAGTAATAAGATGATGGCTTCCACGCCTTATGAAAATCATTACTCTCAAACGTTCATAGTCGTAGTTTTATGAATAATCTGGGCGTTCACAAAGCGGGGAGACTAGAATGATGATATGATCTGCCCTTAAGTGGGGTAGCCGATCTCATAGGCTACCAGCGGAGATCCGTCCGCTTGGTGTATGACATGGATTCATGAGTTGCTCGTGTCCATCCAACTGACCGCCGAAAATTTTCACATGGAGTGTTTATCCCATGTGTCTTGAGAACTTTCATGTATCGATTGTATGACTAGTCCTTAGACTTGAGGTCTTTACAATCTTATGTGTGGATCAAATGACTTTGACATTTTCCTTCCCGGTTCAAAAGATCTGGTCATAAGGGTATGATTGGGTCATTTTTTGAAACACATGAAGTTTGTAACGATACAACAGAGAATCGCCACTCTCTCGGATAATATTTTCTTATAAGAGTAGTATTCCAGTTCGCGGGTTGATATGTGTGATCAGTGCTTGAGACTGTGGCCGCAGCGAAAGAATCACGTAAGATTCTTGGGTTAGCACGATTCATGACACTATCAACATCATACCTTTGACTATATGGGTAGACATTTTCCATACCCTAGGTTAAACGGTGGGGATACAGTGAGGTGATGGACTATATCATATGTAAATCGCATACAGAATGGGTATATATCTTTTCTTCTCATTTGGGGGCCTTGGCATGTTGTTAGATGTCAACCTTGGTCATTGAAATCAAACGAACATCTGATCAAAGGATAATTTATGTTCGATTAAATTATCACGATTCATTTCATGTCCAACTTGAGGGGAACCCAAAAGGTCACACACAACAAAGTCGAAATCAATGGTTAACAGTGCATAGTACAAATTTAACAGCATATATGTTTGCTGTAGGAATTGTTGATGAATGGTTCAATGTGTTTAATTATTGAACAGATCATTTATGAGGTTCCAAAGTGGCTTAGGGATTGGTGAATGACGATAAGGGCACGTTGGGAATTGGAAAAAAGAATAAGAAAATAAATAAATAAATAAATAAATAAAATCTGTGTTTTTTAATTTAATTTAATTTTTTTATTTGTTTTAAAATCCAATTCGGCCCAAACTCTTATTAGGGTTTTATAATCTCATTAAACCACTATATTAAGATCCAATGGATAAGATTTAATTAGCATTTATCCCAAATCGGATTCTTAATTAATTTTTTTGTCTTTGGAGCATCTATATAAACCCAAATAATTCTTTACAAATTTTTACACCAAAAACCTTTCATATATTGGGTTTATATAAGTGAGCAACTCTAAAGTTTAAGAGTAAGCCACTGATTTTGAGGATCCTTAAGTCTAATTGACTAGAGGAATCTCAAGTTAAAAGTTTTAAGGTATTTGTCTAGGCTAGTACCAAGAGCAAAATACTCATGCACTCAAGGCGTAGTCTTTCATTGAGTTTTGGCTTTGGTGTGTGCACCTTTAGAGGCCACACACTTGGGTGGCTCTTTGGAACGTGGAAGAGCTTGCTGAGTTCGAGAAAAGCTTATAGATTGGAGGGAGGACTGGAGGAGTCTTCGATTCAAGTAAATCTTTTTCTTTCTTTGTTTTAATTAGAGTTCTTATGATAGTTAGCATGTTTAGGTATATGTTATTTGCATGTTTTATGAGATTTTATGCTTAGAATATATAGTAACATGCCTAGGATTGTAGAATAATCAAAACAAATGGGTCTTAGGAAAAGGGATAGCGGCATCATAATTTTTAATTTTCCGTTGCGCACTGGCGGCTACTTCTCAACATAAAAAGGATATTTTATTTCTACTTATTTAATTATTTAATAATAAAATAACTAAATAATTAATTACTATGAATATCTATATATGTATTTTTTCACATTAAATAACAAAATATATATTTTTATGACATGTGTCAAAATCTCATTTGATAATTAATTAATATGTATCAAATCAAATTTTGTATCAAATACAAAGAGATATTAATTATAAATTGACAAAAATCCCATAATATATGTATTTTCATTTAACCGATTAAACTATTTGAATTAACTCATTTAATACAATAAAGTATTATGAATAATTTGAATTATTCATAACGTGTTGCTGAAGTGCTCAACGAGTACACTTCATATTGTGGGACTCTCTAAGTTTAGTTTTATCTATCACATAATCAAATTTCATATTCTTAATTAACCCACTCGTAAATTACAACGACTACAGATAATCTCGCTAAACTATGCAAGTCGAGGTCATTGCATACATATAATCCCCCCATCACAAGCTATCAATATTATACCAGGAATATAGATATGAACGTCAAATAACTAAGGTATAATATAGTCGACTTTAAATTTACGATATCTAAATAACATTCGAAACTCGCTTCCGAAGTATACCACATCCATAGATTTACAAGATCGCAAATACGTACTTGATACCTACACCATGTACACAAGATTGATGGATTCTATCTGATACTAACAGGATATATGAGCATCAGTGCACACCCAACGAGCAGGCGGAGGTCTGATCTAAATAGATCGGTGACTTGATTACTATCAAAGTGTAGAGGATGTCTCATATATCCACAGTGGTATCGCAAATCGAAGGACCATTATGCTACTCGACTCGAGAAGATTCCTATTAACGTTTGTGTACCATCTATTTGGAAATCTTTAGTAAGTCATTCAGTGTTTATCAAATAAACACCTACACGTTTATACGAGTCTCCAAAGACTCATGGTTCATTGGGATAAACCATCGGATCAAATCTCGATATACGACATGTACTTGTCTCAGCGGATTTTGCTAACCAACAAATAAATCTTGACCAGAAGCTTTATTTGAGAATATACAACTTATATTGACGCTTCCCAAGGTCAATTACAAACTATGTTGTAACTGCGCACTACATTGTAAATCCTGGGGTCTTTGTCTAATATATACATATCACTAAATCAGATTTAGTTTCAATCTAATCGTAATTAGATCGATTATGTATATAAAAACAAGAGGTGCTACTGTTAAGTAAGTAATATTATGGAAAAAGAAATTTTTCGTATTCATAAATGGGACATAAATACGATCTGGATTGGCACTCCGAGCACCAATCCTAACAATTTCTCGCACTTATTTTAGTGCCAATCCACGATATCATATACATATCTCAATATGTATCTTATGCGCATGGCCCTCAAGAGCTCACCTAGCACTCAAGATGTAGGCAATAACGAGTAGGTTCGCTATAACATATTGAGTTTGTCCAACAAACCCAAACGTTTCCCTTAGCTAGCATCATTCATATTTTGTAAAACCTAAGTCTTTCATCAATATGACTCAGATGCGACATGAACATTGTGCTACAACTACTGAGTTATCTATGTATGTAGGTATCAAATCCAAAATAATATGCAGACTACCGCAAGCACAACATTAATATCAAAACTTCTAATCTATAAGGTCACTTTGTAACTTCATAAGTCAATACTTTATAAGTTACAACCAATTCCACTAACATAGTAGAATCATATGTAAGACTCCCATTATACCTTTTCTGACTCTGTATGACGTAGACCATCTAACGTCATAATTAGACTCAAAACTAATGTGACCCTAATGGTTGCGAACTATATTCTTCAGGAATTAGAAAAACGTTCTTAATATTTCAAAGATAATAATGAACATGTTTCAAGGCCCATCCTATTGTCTACAACGTATCATTACGATTAAATTGATATCTTTAATCGCACATAATAAAGCATTCATTATGTTATCATCCTATGATATATAATATTGATTAGACATTCTAATTAATTTCTCTTTCGACTAAGGAATCATAATTTAAGAAAGATAAATACTATATATAAAAGACACACTAACTGTCCAACAATATACTAACTCTCACACAGATAATGTTACCATGCCCTTTATTAGATCATATCTAATACATGACTAATGAGAGTATCTCACAAGTCTCTTAGTCTTATATCATATATAAAACTTTATATCGAATATAACAGAGACTACTCTCACTGTTTTCACGGAGAAAAGAAGACTTAGGTAAAACCTTTTACCTCATTAACATCTCATTATTACCTTAATAATGATAATGTCGTTAAGATATATAACACTAGAAAGAAATTTGTATGATCCCACTGACCCTACTAACTCATATGTATTCTCTTATGCTTTGATTAAATCAGACAATCTAACTAATATCAAAATTAAAGAACACGGATTTCCAGAAAGCTCATATAAGTCTAAAATAGGCTATATAAGCTAATATACCAAATCTTGATCTTAGTAGAATACAAACTCCAGGGTCATTCCTCAATGAAGCTCCTTAAACAAAGAAATCCAACGGATCTCTTCTCCAAATAAACCATAAAGAAACTCCAATTTGCATTCGTAGCTAAAATATACAGTTCAGTATCAACATTAACCAACAGATCCTTAACTGTTTAATTAATGCGACTAAAGACAAGTTTCCTCAAAATCTAAAATAGATCACCAACTATAACCTTTCTCACTGTCATACTATAAAGGTCAAACCTTTAATAAGCTCACTTTGCTTTTGCTGCGCAAACTATTTGTACACTTTATGGATGATTCATAACGAAAGCTTAATCAAGTTCAAACTTGATCACAATAAGCTATGAACAATCTTAGATCTATGATTTGATGTTAACTTCTGAAATCGATATCAAATATCTCTCATACTATAAGTTATGGGATAATTTTCTTCAAAACGAAAACAACAAAACCATTAAGTATCAAATACTTCGCAAATGATTCTGACATCTGATTAGACTTATATGGAAGATGTCTAAGAGTATTTCCATCTTATTAATTATGTAGTTCCATTTATAGTTTATCACTCTCACAATTGACTTTAATAAGTCAAGTCTTTTCTACAATGGTCAAAATTCGATGGTACACACTAAGTGATGAAACAATTTTATTACTCGGAATCATAGAAAAATATTCTATCAAATAAAATATAATATTTTATTAAATAGAATAAATGATAAACTTTTACTTGTACCTTCGAGGCACAGGTACTTTCAATTATATAACCATTATACAAAAGAAAGATTCAAATCTCAAACTTTTTGAGATTCAAATTTTCTACTTATACATATCATATACGTAACTGTAGAAACTAATGGAACCTTAATTAAAATGATGAATTAGTGTTATTGGAGAATATCCCCAAAAGTATTGAAACTAATTCAGTAACATTCATAATCAAACGAATCAAATCATATAAGATTCGATTCATCCCACTAACCAATTCGATCATGATGGAATCGTAGAAGAATAATATTGAGAGAGAATCATGTTCTTTGAATAATCTTAGAACTAATTGCCATAAATTCATATGTTTGATCGTATCAAATATCTTTAAATAATTCAAAGACTCATAATGAATTTTAAAGATACAATTTTCAAAACTTCAGATCGAATATTTTGAACTAGTCAAAATATTTTATTTGTGTTTCATCAGAAATATGTAACTAAGTGATGACAACTAATAGACTAAATTATGAAGTAGAGAAAACTACCTTAAGCAATTTACAATTCATTAGACTACATACATCTAATGTATCAGTTTAATAATTTTTATGGTCCAATTACAATCATTAGTTAAATGAGAGTTGTTCACATTCCCGACTATAATATTCATTGAATGGATAAGGATATGTGGTGTGATCTCGTATCAGACCATCATTTACCATAAGGAATAAGCATCTAATGCTTAAATTTCTAAAATCTTATAAAATATTATTCTAAGTTATCTACTTAACCGAATATTTTTCTTAATGTTTATCTTTCATCAATGGCAATACTAGTCGTATTAAAATATGTAACAACTGTTTATATATAACAAGTAATTATCCAATAGTCGCAAGTTCTGATATGAAATATCAAAACAATCATTAAACAATATTTCAAATAACAAGATGGGAGATCTGGTATCTAATACCTATAGTTTTCGTATTGTGAGAATCGATTCTATATACAACTATACAAATCTTCTTTCTTTAGCTTTATAATTTACCTTCAACTATTCACAACAATTGTAAATAATTGATTAGCAAACTGTGTCAGACACATTATCTCTAAAGGTCATCAAAGCGAAGAAACATCATTATCAGATAAACAAATACCTAATGGAATTTTCTTAATATCAGTGAAGAATCTCAAGACATGAACTAATTCACGTCAATCCTTATTACACAAGAAACAATTCTCTTTACAAAATTATATCCTAAAACGAATATCTATTTAGATTACTTATCGTGACTTAGTAACTAAGTCACTAACCATCTTGATTTTTCAAGAAAATTGGAACAACAGTTCCCGTCAGTTTAGACTAATCTAATTATATCCACGTCTACTGTTATCTAGAACCTATTCTAGAAAACTGCAACCATAAGTGAAGTCATAAAACATATATAAAATATACATACAGTGAAATAAAAGTTTATTTCTATCAACACTATAGAATAAGGAAAACATAAGAGGTAATTTTCGTAATATTACACACTGCCTTAGTTATGGATTTTTAATCCAGCAGTGCCTCCCACTATTTTACGTAATACCATAATCCCCAACGGAAAACTAGAAGTCAATAATTAAATTGAATTCCATAATGGGAAGTGGACCCCGTGAATATATTTCGACTCATAGTTTTGGCACGTTCTCGCTTACGTATATTCATAGGTAGACAACTCATTGTCAATCACACTCACTGTGACTCCTGATTTTGGTCCTGACTGTTTCTCATTGTGACAGCTTTGGCTCGTTCAAAGGAGGCGTATCAAGGCTTCACTTGTCAGTGACAAACTCAAGCTAATGATGTAGTCCTGACAGCGTTGGCACGTTCAGGATTTCCACTTTCACTTGAGTTTGTCTCTTATCATATAAGTTTTGCGCAAATGAACTACCATCAGCCATAATCGCACAACTTTGGCACGATACAACTACAACATCAGGAAAATATTTGCATCCGTACTAACAAGACAGACCAAGAAATAAATATTCCTAATACTAGTCACTTTAAAACCTTATTAAGCGGGGATATTACTAAAGTGGATTTTACTCTACATCAAATCCAGATATTTAATCTAGATCAATTTCTTAACAATTTAATTCTATCGGAGAAAACATAACTTAACTTAACCATTAAATCTCGGTTATATTTTGCCGTTAGCGTAGAACCGGAAAATCAAGAAACATCTAGATTACAAGCTTGTGCAAATATCAAATATGGATTATATATCATATATCAAGCATGACAAATGTAAAGGATGTGAGATCAGACTCGCTCTGATACCAATTTTGTTGGGTTTTTCTTAAGCCGCAGCGGAAGAGCGCGGTTCTGGTGAAATCGTAACTTTAAAAATTTTCAAACTTACCTAATAAATTATTCCATATCTCATATGAATATTCATTCATTTATAACCTAAACTTATTTATTCGATATCAAACAATGACATAAATAATTTAGAAACACCATGAAACTTTAACGAAAATATTTTTCCGTAAAATAGCATAAAATGAGTTTTTGTCCGAACCAACCAACCAATACACAGGGGGCTACCCAAGTCAGCCCCAATATTACTTGGCCAGTTCATGGGATGCCCAAACAGTGACTAATTCACTGTTTGGATAGCTGACACCCGGTAAGCCCGAAAATCACTTGGTAATGTCGTATTTTTCCGTTTTCGCATATTTTCAATCCGAAACAATTTCCGGAAATTGTTACAATACCCAAAACTCATCCAATACATTTAAAAAACATATTTTTCATCACCAAAATTTCAGAATTTCCAGATCTGATATGGGTGCCAAAAATATCAATTTTCATGCTTTAAATCTAATTTTCTCAACATTAATCATATTAATATTTACACCAATGAAAGCCCCCACCAATGAAGAACTCAAGAATAATTCTAGGAGTTACAAGAGTGGTAATAACACTCTAGAATGGCAACAAATAATCAAATTACAACATTAAACTAATATTAAACTAATATTGTTTAATCTAACTTCACAGATGCATATGGCCTCCAAATCCATCATCTAAATCAAAAAGCCCCAAAATCTAATAAAAGAAGAAACCCTAGAACTATTCTAGATGCTCAAGAATAGTATACAAGCTTTCTAAGTTTAAGATTATTGAAGATTACCTCAAAATCTCCTAATTTCCTTAAACTTTCTTCTTGATTTCTTCACTTTCTCTTAAAGCTTCTTCAAGAAAATTTGGGAGCTCTTCTAACATGGAGGTGTTGGTCAAGGAGCAAAACTGAAAATGAAAGAAACAATTTTCACTTTAATTACCTAGGGTGACCAAATTTAAGGGGGTATTTTGGTCATTTTTACTTTTTTTAATCTAATTAAATAAAAGCATAAGGTTACATGTAACATTTGACAACTACAACATTTATTAAACATGCCATTTGTAACCTATAATATCTCACCATCTATCATACTAATTATGACTTATTGATATGATATTTTATTTCTAATTATTTAATTATTTTACAATTAAATAACTAAATAATTAATTAATATGAATATATATATATATATTTTTATTTACAATAAATAACAAAATACATATATTTATGACATGTGTCAAAATCTCATTTGATAATATGTATCAAATAAAATTTTCTATCAATACAAATACATATTAATTTTTTATTGAGCAAAATCCCCTAATGCATTTATTTTCATTTAACCGATTAAACGATTCGAATTAACTCATTTAATCCGATAAAATATTATGAATAATCTGTATTCTTCATAACGTATTGCCCAAATACTCAACGAGTACACTTCATATTATGAGACTCTCTAAGTTTAGGTTTATCGGTCACAGAATCAAATTTCATGTCCATAATTAACAAACTCGTAAATTATTACGACTACGGATAATCTCGCTAAACTATACAAGTAGAAGTCATTGCATACGTATAATCCCTTTGTCACAGGCTATCAATATTATACCGGGGATAAAGCTAGGAACATAAAATCCCTAAGGTCGACTTTCAAATTTACGATCTCTAAATAACATTCGAAACTCGCTTTCAAAATATACCACAGCCACGAATTCACTAGATCGTAAATATGTACATGATATCTATGCCAAGTAAACATGACTGAGGGATTCTATCTGATACTTACAAGATATCATGAGCATCAGTCCACACCCAACGAGCAGGCAGAGATCTGATCTAAATATATATGTGATGTGACTGCCATCAAAGTGTGGAGGATGTCTCATATATCCACAGTGATATCGCAAGTCGAATGACCATTATGCTACTCGACTCGAGAAGATTCCTATTGACATTGGTGTACCATCTATTAGGAAATTTTGTGTGAGTCATTCAGTATTTATCAAATAAACACCTACATGTTTATACGAGTCTCCCAAGACTCATGGTTCATTGGGATAAACCATCAGACCAAGTCTCGATATACGACATGTATTAACCGACCAATGTCAATAAATCTTGACCATAAACTTTATTTGAGAATATAAAACTTAAAGTGACGTTTCGCAATGTCAATTACAAACTATGTTGTATCTGCGCACTACATTGTAAATCCTTGGGTCTTTATCTAATATATACATATAACTAAATTATATTTAGTTCTAATCTAATAGTAATTAGATCAAATACGTATATAAAAACAAGAGGTGTTATCCTTAAGTAATGAATATTATGGAAAAAAGAATTATTCATATTCATGAATCAGACATAAATACGATTCGGATTGGCGCATCGAGCACCAAACCTAACAGGCAGCCCCTATATCGTCGCCAATGACAGCGAGAGAAATAAAAATACACGAGCATAGGTTTTCCGATCTCGGATAATCGTTTCATTTCACAGCCCGAGCCACCAATCGAATTGAAGCTCTCAAAAAGTACTACAAGTTGGCAAAGCTGTGATAAATAGTGACCCCACGAATGAACAATAGCTCTTATCAAAATTTCATCGATTCCAGTGCATTCGTGGGATTTTTTTATGTCCGTTTATGCCGTCGAAATCTCGGTAAGACCTCCCTGTAAAAATCCGCTAATTTCAAGTTTGTCGCTAAATGTTCTGATGAATCTAGTAGCTTCGTAGAGTAGCATATTTAGATTTGTTGAATTGTTTGAGTACTAGTATATTGAATATGTGTATATGGTAAAATCCGAGTGAAAATGAAATGAATTAGATTGATCCGATAGATTATGTAATTTTCCAGTAAAAGTGGGTTTCAAGTGTATTGATGTTTCCTTATAAGTAATGATAGATATGAGTTATATATGATTATATGATAAGATTTAGATAAATTCGGGTAGGTTCGGAGGGTTCAAGACCCATTTGCAGTGTTTACAGAAATTTTTTCGAAAGATTTTCCAACAATACGTAAACAGAGGATTTAAGCTAACTATGTTGGGTTTTTAGGCGAAGGGCGGGGCGGAAGCGCGGTTCGGGGGAAATCGTAATTTTAAAACTTTTTCAAATAACCGAATAAATTATTCAATATCTAATATGAATAATTTATTCCTATTTCACCTAAACCTATTTATTCGATATCAAATAGCGACATAAATTCAGTAGAAATTTCATGAAACTTTCACGAAAAAAGTTTTTCCGCAAAATGACACAAAACGAATTTTTGACCGAACCAACCACCCGAAACTTATGGAGACTGTCCAAGTCAACCCCAATAGTGTTAGGGCAGTTCATGGGCTGCCCGAAAAGTGACGAACTCACTGTTTGGACAGTCGTCACCCGGTTGGCTCAAAAGTCACCCGGTAGCGCCGTTTTTCACCATTTTCGGTTATTTCAACTCCGAAACACATTCTGGAAATTGTTCCAACTCCCAAAATACATCCAATACATTCACAAGACCATCATTTTCATCACCAAAACAGAACAAACTCCGGGTCTGATCCAGAATAGAAAAATGCCAAATTTCATGCTTTAAATCCAATTAATCCATTAATCCAATTAATCCATAACACCAATCAAAGTCACCACACATGAAGCACCGAAGAATAATTCTAGTTGTTCCAAATGTTCATAACACTCTAGAATGGAAACTCATCATCAAATGATCAAATTAGAAACTTATTACAATAATAGCATCTAAAATCACTTCACACATGCACTAAACTTCTATCTCCATCCACCACAACCAAAAGCCCCAATTTTCAGAATTAAAGGAACCCTAGAACTATTAGGAAATCTTCAGTTAGTCATTTATTGTTTATCAAATAAATACCTACATGTCTATACGAGTCTCCCGAGACTCACGGTTCATTTGGGATAAACCATTGGACCAAGTCATGATATACGACATGTACTGGTCTCAGCGGATTTTACTAATCGACCCGTGTTAGTAAATCTTGACCATGAAGTTTATTTAAGGATATACATCTTATAATGCGCTCCCCAATTTCAATTACAAACTACGTTGTAACTGCGCGCTATATTGTAAATCCTATGGTCTTTGTCTAATATACACGTATCAAAAAACAAGATTTAGTTTCGATCTAATCATCATCAGATATCTAATCATAATTAGATCGAATAAGTGTATAAAAGATAAAGGTGCTTTCAATAAATTAGTAATATTATGGAAAATAGAATTGCTCGTAATTATGAATCAGACATAAATACGATTTGTTATGGCACTCTGAGCACCAACCCTAACAAACTAGTGGCTTAATTAGTTTGTAATGATGTTTTAAGATTAATTGAACAAAAGATAATAAAATCGGACTTGATTTGGTTGTCCTTGAAATATCCAGAATTTTATTAAAGTTAAGTCGAAAACTCTATAAAGTTACGATTCTGACAGTGTTTCACCATTTATTTTGACAGATGTGGCTAGGACCAGGATTGCTTGCGAAGCCAGGTAAGTAACCCATGCAATGAGTACTTTATTTGTTAATTTGTGTTTTAAATATGTATAGAGATGATTGAAATGTTTAGAATAAAATGAGGATAGTTTAGAGGTGATTTTGAGAATGGAGTTCAAGGTTATGTATAGTCAAGTTAATCGACCACCACAGGTATGGATTTTTATTACTGCTATAATTTAAAGTTAGATATTTTATGAGCTTAATATCTATGTGTATGTATGGATGTACGTAAGTATATGAACTTGTAATGGTATGTATATGTGTATGTAAATGAATATGTATATGTATAAGTACATGAACATGTATTCATATATGTACATGATGATAAGATATGTATAATTTGAAAATAAAAAATCAGTAAATGTAAATATTTATGATTTCTGGATATTTATTAGCATATATATATGTGTACGTTATTTGAATAAGTTTGTTATTGACTCATACATGCGATTTATATGTGTAAAGATTGGATTGGTTAAGTGTGATTAAAACTGAATATAAGATAAGCTCTTTCTGGATGGGTATATTAATTGATAAGTTTTAGTTTCAAGTGGTTCCAGATAGAAATTCTGAAACTGAGTATGTTTGATCGATAAGTGAAATATATGAGGATTATTACAGTTAGATCATTTGAATTCGTAGTAATATATATATTCATATGTTTGGAAAATATGGATATATAGGAGTATTTGGATGATGACTCGTAGTATTTGTCGTGAATGTTTGTGTATGAAAAATCATGTGATGATTTTGTGTCACGTAATATGTGTGCATGTGTGTTTGGTTGATTGGTTGATAATTTCGTGGTGTAATAGCCGAGCTTGTTAGGAATCCGTTCGAATGACATTCATCTCATACATATTCTAAAATAGGTAATAAGTCCCGTACAAGCATTGGATGTGTAAATGAGCCATATGTATGTATTATTTGTTATGTGTTCTTGATGTTTTGATTGTTATGTATGCTTCATTATTGGTTATACGGTGATTGTATATATGTTTGAGTGTATGTGTGTGTATGATAGATCTCGTGGTATGCATAGACTATATATGTTAGTAGAATGAAATAATGACCTGAAAATCGTGTGCGTATAAGATGCTATAAAGTGTGTTTCCTAAGTTTGTTATTGTATATACGTATATTGTGAAAGAGACTGAATGTGTTTGTAAGCTTCTGGTGCTTGACATGTCTCCAAGTAAGAATTCTGAAATTGGATTTGCATGAATATAAGAGAAGTGACCTATAATTACCGAATCGATATGTGTGAATGCATATAATTCATGAATGTTAAGTTATCGTAAGGCTATCAGAATTGAAGAAAATCCATTTTACTTACCGAATTGATGATGTTTCAAAGATATTTATTCGTGATAAAGTATAGATATATGACTTCGTGTTTCATGTGATTGAAATAAGTTCGATGTTAAATGACGTATTCTATAGTATTCGAATGTTTGCTTTGTGTTATTTGATTGACACATATGTAAAAATGATGATTTGAGGATTTGACATGTGTAAAGAATAACGGATAATAAAAAGTTGATAAATCTGAACTCATAATAACTTGGTAATCTTGAAAAACCTCTCATATGCTTAACTTGTATGATTATTTATGAACACGGTTACTAACAGAGTTTTTATAACTCACACCAAACCAGTTCGCTACTTTTTCTAGTTGGCTACCAGATGGGTCAACCACTTCAACTCTGGAAGTCATGCTCAAGACGCGGATCACCTAAGTTATAGTCACCCTCTCAAATATCCTGGGAAAAGTCTTAAAGGTTTAGGATCTAATGGTTATTATTTTATTCGTCGTGCTGAGCACGCTATTTGTATTTATTAAGTAAGAGTTTTGATTGTTTATGATGTTATGAGCATGAAGCCCTTAAGTGTTCATTGCTGATGTGGGCACAAAGCCCTCAAGTATTTATTTTGAGTTTGATTTTTTGTGTGTGGACTTGAGGTCCTTTTTTATATTTGATGTTTATTATAGATTCCATTTTTATGTTGGATTGTGATCCAGGTTGTCCAGTTTTAGGATACATCATATTTTTTTTTTCTGTGAATTTGGAGGCCTATGGAGATGGGTTAATCATTTCTCCTACTGGTAGCATCATGCCTCTAGCGGGGTTTGTGGTATCACAGCCAGATTTAAGGTTCGGTAACTATAGCTACAGGTTATCTGATTTTCTAAGTAAGTTTTCTATTACGTATACACCATACAGATCCTTTTTTTGTAACTTGATTTGATTTCTGGTATATGGTATGATGCGCAACGATTTTGATTTGATATTAGTGGTTCGCATTATCTGTAAATGTTTTTATATTATGAATATATGTATATGTATATGTATATATATATATATATATATATATATATATATGTATATATATATATATATATATATACTAAGTTAAAATATGAATATATGTTTTTATATTACGAATAAGTACTCAAAGTACGAATTCTTCAATTATATTAAACTACAATATTAAATCCAATTTAATTTGTATTTAATACTAATTCTATATTCAATTCTAAATTAAATAATTACACTTTTTAATGTGTCTTTACGACTTAGATTCCAAATCTAATCGTTACGGGTCTCAAAGCCCAATTAACATCCAATGTCAATTTAATTAAAGTCCAATGGGCTTTCAATTAATTTCTAAAGGCTTGGACTTTGGTCAACATGGGTCAAACCCAAATACCAAAGCCCATTTAAGGAATCACCCTTATTAGCCAAGAAACCAATTTAGGCCCATTAGGCCCAATTAAAATATTAAAGGTCTATTTAATTATATTTGGACTTTATGGATATGGTTTTGGGCCCAATTGGATCTAACCAATTAACCCAAACCAAACTTGGCCCAACCAAGCCCATTAAGCCCAAATACAACTTTACAAGCCCAATTCCAAATTTGGCCCAATTAATTAAATTACAAAATTCCAAATTTCACAATTAAATTAATCTAAAGTGTATAGCCATAATTAATTAACCAAATTAATATTTCCAAAACACCAATTTACATAATTAATCATGCTAAATATCATCAACACATGTCCAACACAATTGAATCAAAAATCATATCATTTTCCATGCTACTAGTCACGACAATTGTAGGGTTTTATTGTCCGATTCTGAATTCAATCCAATTAAATCCTAAATCAAGATATCCCAAGTGATTTCAACTCATCCAATGATCAAAAACAAAAATCACCATGACTTAGGGTAACTCAAAACTTTCGGCCAAGCCAAATTATTGGGGAAATTTTGATCCAATTCAATTTTCATCAAATTGATCATGCATAACACTATGTTATCATCATTCAAGCATATTCAAACAATCAATTTCATCAAAACATGCTCAAATCAATTTTACCCAATTTTACTCTAATTTCAATTTCATACTTAAATAATGGCTCTGATACCATTGTTGAGTTTCTAAGGTTGAACCAAGATCGATTTAAGCATAAAACATGTGTGAATACAACAAAGTTAAGTTGCGGAATACTCACTTTGATCGGCTTTTGTGATGCGAGGAACAACAAAAATTCTTCAAGCTTTTCTTCCAAGGTTCGGCCATGGCTCCTTTTTGTGCTCCAAGTTGAATCTCCAAGCTCCAAGCTTAGTTTGTAGATTCCATGCCCATAGATGGGTTTCCCTATCACCTTTGGATGACTCCTAATGTGTGCTAGCACTTGTGAAAATTTGCAACAAATCTTCACATTTTCCCTTGTGTGATTCATGGTAAATGGAAAAACAAAAGAGAAAATTTAGCCCTTGGCCGAGAGTATTGAGAGAGGAAAGAGATGAAGATGTCAAGTGTTGGTTGTAATTGATTTCAAAAATCAATTAAATGATATACCAAATTCAAAAAAAAAGGTACAAGGCATTAAAGCCTTCAACCACTCACATCACTCATGAATAGTGACTAGTTGTCAATCACTCAAAGTGACAAGACATCCATCACTTGAATGACAAGTGATGTGACTTGTGGGCTGCACTTGAATTTGAAATGCAAGTGGGCCCGCAAACACTCCCGGGCTCGGGTTTGCCAATTCCGAATTAACGAATTTTCCGTTGCGACGTAATTAAATCAAATATAATTAAATAATTATGCATAGCAAAATTACTATTCACATCGCTAGCGAATTAATTCTAAATTAACTCGTTCGCCCGAATTAAAATCTAATTTTAATTCCGCGTCGAAATCTAATTTTGTTTAATATATCGAATATATTATTTTATCGATTAATTCCAAATTAATCATTCTCTCTCTTTAAATAGTATTTTATCCCAGATAAAATATCTCCGTAATTAATCCCAGATTAATTTTCTCTCTCTTATAATTAATCCCAGATTAATAATGTGTGAGTCATACGTCATCGGTGAATCTTCGGGAAGCGACCCATGAGATCCCCGGATATGTTGGCAGTAAATCTGGTCGTCGAACTATCCGAACACGTACGTACCTAGTACTACGTTTTTACCGATTTACAAGACATGGTTGGCTTCTAGCAAAGTACCGTGCCTACCCAATTCTCCAGAAATATTATTAAAGGAATATGTAATCTTTATCAGGCATAGTATACGTAGTATTGCGTATTGCGATCCAGTATCGGATGTCACGTGCTAGGCCTGGGGCTGGAATTGTGTCTGCTCCATACGAAGCACATATCGGATCTCTGGTAACTAGTCTCTATAATCAGATAAACATGACCTAGTCATAATATCCCGATAGCTGCAGCATATGAGAGCATCAGTTCCGTATCCTATGTGATCATCATCTCCACTATGACTGGAGTGATACTTCCATCTCGACATCACACCCAATATACTACGATTCTCAATATAACCAGAAGAGGCGTACACAGAACCTGTTAAAGCCCTAGATGACCAAAACCAAAGTATATTGATTGTCGCAAGTATTAGCGGTGCAAGACTCAGGTTAAGACCAAATACACCTACCCTGATTAGGACTTCCATAGACACATAGTCATACTACCAATGGAATTCTGAGGGGTCTATCCAGAGTGAAGTTGTTTCCGTACCATCGGTAAACACAACCTCCTATTACACTTGCATTAGTATCCAATACCCAAATATATGAGAACTATGTCGTTATGCTCCCACAACGCGCACAAGTGTGATACTAGTCTATTCCGCATTATCGATGTCCAATCTCGATAATACTACGACTAGGGATATTTAATGATTAAACCTTCATGGATTGATACTGTCTCATATCCTTTCAATCCGGAACTAATCATAAGGATCTTTTATCATTTATATATCTTGGTAATCCAATTACAAATGATAAAAGAGCAATTTCCTTTTTCACATAGTTAATTTGTACAAAAACACCATGATCTGTACAAATAGTGATGCTATGGGTCATAATTGTCCAACAGATTCTTGAACCATTGGTCTCATTTTTCCGAGAATAATGACTTTCATGTTGAACACTTTTTGAAATTTATATCAAAAGGGCTTCTAAAAAATAAATTTCTATGAATGCCCTATGACGGGGACCTGACTGCAATTTCGTGGGGTTCAGACTGTAATTTCCAAAAATATTTCTGTAAATACCTTGAAGTTTCTTATTATTGGGAAAATGGCATAACAACCCAAAATCCTCCACCCGACCCTCATCCCTTAAAATTTAACTTTGAGTAGACCTGGTCGCGCCGGCGGCTTGCAGACCATCGCTGGTCGGCGTGACGGTCAAGAGGGGTGAGCCAGCCACCCCTCCATCTCGTGGTGGCCGTCGACAACACCCAGATCTTCGGAAACGACAGTAGGAGAGAGAAAAATATACCACCATGTGTTTTCTGATCTCGGCTCATCGCTTCATTTCTCGGCCTGAGCCACCCGTCAAATCAAAGCTCTTGGAAAGTACTACAAGTTGGCAGAGACGATTTTTCTATTTTGTGCACAGTTCCACAGTTGCACGCGAGCCAACAGTGATCCATGAATGAACAGTAGCTCCGTTCGAAATTTCGTCGATTTCAACACATTCGTGGGATCGTTTGGAGTCATTTTATGCCCTCGAAATCTAGGTGAGACCTCCCGAAAAAAATCTGCTAATTTCAAGTTTGCCTCAAAATATTCGGACGTATCCAGTAGCTTCGTAGAGTAGCTTATTGAGATAAATTGAATTGTTTGAGTATGAGTATATTCAATATGTGTATATGGTAGAGTGTGAGTGAAAGCGAAATGAATTGGATCGATCCGATAGATTATGCAAGTTTCTGGTAAAAGTGGATATCATATGTATTAATGTTTTCCTAGATGTAATGATATATATGATTATAAAATAATACTTAGATAATTCCAGGTTGGTTCGGAGGGTTCAAGACCCATTCGTAGAGGTTACGGAAACTTTTTAGGAAGATTTTCTAAAACGCGTAAACAGAGGATTAAAGTTAACTAGTGGCCTGGATTAGTTTGTAATGATGTTTTAAGACTAATGGTACTGAATACACTGAAATCAGACTTGATTTGGTTGTCCTGGTGATCAGTGAAATCACACACGTAACACAAGTGTACATATCGCTCAAATAGTATAAAAATATCGATCCCACGAGGACTTAATTTCTACTGTTGTTATTAATTATTGATATTATTTA
The DNA here is from genome assembly GCA_019454045.1 of Zanthoxylum bungeanum. Classification (NCBI taxonomy): domain Eukaryota; kingdom Viridiplantae; phylum Streptophyta; class Magnoliopsida; order Sapindales; family Rutaceae; genus Zanthoxylum; species Zanthoxylum bungeanum. The sequence continues at coordinate 532,232 of SKCR01000769.1, forward strand.
TTTACAGATATCTAATTAAAGGGAGAATGGAATGATTGCTTGATTGGTTGGTTTAATGTGGATTTGCTAAATAAATAAATAAATACAAACATAAAAGAAAATACTAAGGAAAATAAACAAAAGACACAAATATCTAGGGCTGTGATTCCACACAATATTATTCTAATAATGAATTAAATCTCTTATATATGTGTAATAAATCAGTTTGCTAACTTGGAACATGAAAATATGCAAAAGCCTCTTCCGATGGTCAGATACAAACACCCAAAATAACCAAATTAATCATATTCCTATGTTAACCAAGTTATCTGAATTCATTAAGTTCAATTTCCAATTATGGCTACTCTCACCCGACAGGTATATTTCTATCATGTAAGGAAATCAACCTAAGAGACTTTTACCCCAATATGAGATCGTGAGCTATTGAATCTAAGTAGAGATGGCAACAATACCCGGACCCGGACGACCCGGGTCCGGTATAAAAAAATCCGGACCCGAGTCTTTAATATTAAGACCCGGGTGATTCCGGGTCCGGACCCGGGTTTGCCATCCCTAAATCTAAGGATGAAACCTAAAATTCATTTTCCAATATAATTTTAAGTTTACCACATCAATCTTATTGGTGATCAGGCAACAATAAGCATTAAACTTAAGATTCAATAAACAAACCAAAGCATTTAACATAATATAATTAAATCAATTATTAAGAATGTGAATATTGTATTTCATCACTTCCCTAGAATAAAAATAAAGTGCTGGGGTTAGGGGATCCACCTTTAATATTTCAAATGTAGAAATCTAACCTTATTATAATACAGAAATTATCAGTGTTACCCAATTAAGTCAAACCAGCCATAAAGGCGTTGTTATTATTTGTCCATAAACCAATCATATATGCGATAATCATCTATCTCCTAAAGACCCACCATATAGGCGGTGTCACATTATGTCAAATAAATAAAACCAATCATTAATGATGTATTAATTTTAATCCATATTATTAAATTACAATTTCCATATTATAAATTTAGTGAGATTAATCTACCTTATCATATTAAAAGTTTCACCATTCCCTCAGCGAAAATTAATTACTAAACATAAAAGAAAATAAAAACACTCCAACTATTATTACTACTAAAATTAAAAAAAAATAAAAAACATTTCAAAACTAATAAATTAAACACACAAGATACAATCATTAATTCTTATTCAAGAAACCAAGGAAAAAATGAAATTTATAAATGAAATGGCTTGGTATTTATAAGCAAAATTTTGCCTCCACAAATTTCTCCACCAATTTCTCCACAAATTTCTTCACCAAACATGACATAAAACATGGCACCAAATCCTGTTTGGTGGAAGTTTGGCAATTTTCATTTTTTTTTATTTATTTTTTTAACTTTTTGGTTTGAAAATGACTTTAATAATTACATATAACACACTTACGGATGTTTTATCAATTTCCATCATAAAAACGTCAGAATCTGAAATTATTAAGAGTGTCAAACTTGTAGATATTTGAGTGTTCTTTAATCTGAAACTTGAAGCACCTCAATCCAATGTCGGAGTAGAAAGTTATGGCCAAAATACGAAAATTACGCAAAGTTGAAATTTCCGAACATGTACTTCGTTAGAACGCCATTTCAAGTTTCCAACTAAAATCCAAATGTCAAGTCCAGTTTTTACCCTTATTTGTTCCATATTTCGTTCTGATTGATTCCATTAAATCCCGAATTTATTTTATTTGTAAAATAAACGAAAACACATCAAAACGTTCATAAAACTTGAGAAACTATACAAAATATTATGTAAAATGGGTGGTAAATATTGATATATTTTCTGCTCGTCACACCCCCAAACCTAATATTTTTCTAGTACTCGAGCAAAACAAAAAAATAAAATAAAATAAATAACTGAAACTAAATTAAAATAAACCACTTTCGTAGGGATCACGGTTGTATTTAACGTATGCAATAAGCCTTTAAACCCCTAAGTGTCCCTAGTGGATGAGTTGTAGTCTCGTGATACAGTGACGATACCCACAAACGTCAATCAAATACATACAAAAGCAAAAAGACTAAAGAAACAAGTTAGTAACTAAACAAGTGAAATTTCTTATCCAAGTTATTAGTTGTTTTCTTTCTCTCTAAATTACCAAATAAGTAAATTCTCTTATGCTTTTTACTATTCTCTATATACACAACCAATAATGGTATTAATCAAATTATCATGCCAACAATATTCATAAGTATAGTTGAAAAGAAAGTAATATTTTTGTGCTAAAGTTATATCAGAATTCACACCTTTTTAGCAATGGATATTATTTTTTATATATATAACATTTTTAATCCATGTAGCGAGCTTTGGACCAATGACTCCCAAACCAGTTGGCTTTAGGGCACTAGGTGGTAAGACACCCCTACGGACTTAAGGATCTCAGATGTCTTTATATATATATATATATATATAACATCTTTAATCCATGTAGCGAGCTTTGGGCCAGTGACTCCCAAGCCAGTTGGTTTTAGGACATTAAGTGTTAAAACACCCCTACGGACTTAATTACTCGGATCTCTAATGTTTATTTATTTATTTTATTTTATTTTAATTTTTTTATTCCATCACTTTTTTAGATGTTATCTCCAATTAAACTAGAGCACTGAATATTATCAACTTTTCACTTACAACTCATGGCCGTATGTTACCAGGCATATTGATAATATCTGTCAATTGAGCATATGAAGATTCAATTTAGTCAGTATTATGGACAATTCACAAATTAAATAATTTAAAAGGAAATAAAAAAAATTTACTTTTTACGAAATAAGTTGAGATACGTCCCAGGAGTGGAAATTCCTTACATGGCTATCTCAAACACCATTCAACCTGATTATTCAAGTTAAAAACACAAAAACACAAAATATTTTTTTTTTATTTTTAATTTATTTTTAAAATTTTTGAAAATGTTCGACTAAAAATTAAATAAAAACAACACAACGATGAATAAAAATAAGATACTAGTTAACTATTCCCATTCCCCAAACCTGATTAAGACATTGTCCGCAATGTCTAAAAGGTAGAAGAAGAGTTTAGAAAACTGTACCTGGTTAGCTGAAATTCTACATCTAAAAAGAAAATTAAAGGTTAAGATCCAGATTTATTCCGACGCTTCTTACCACTATCATTATCAGACCAGTTTATCTTGGAAATGAAAGGGTCAATTTGTTGTTCAAATGCTAAAACATCATGCCTACCCAGATTAATATCTCTTTAAATAATATTTTATCCCAGATAAAATGTCTCCGTAATTAATCCCAGATTAATTTTCTCTCTCATCTAATTAATCCCAGATTAATAAAGTGTGAGTCATATGTCATCGATGAATCTTCGGGAAGCGACCAATGAGATCCCCGGATATCTTGGTAGTAAATCTGGTCGTCGGACTATCCGAACACGTAAGTACCTAATACTACATTTTTACTGATTTACAAGACATGGTTGGCTTCTAGCAAAGCATCATTCCTACCTAATTTTCCAGAAATATTCTTACTGGAATATGTGGTCTATATCAGGCGTAGTATACGTAGTATTGCGTATTTCGATCCAGAATCGGATGTCACGTGCAAGGCCTGGGGCTGGAAATGTGTCTGCCCCGTACGAAGCACATATCGGATCTCTGGTAACTAGTCTCTATAATCGGATAAACATGACCTAGTCATAATATCCCGATAGCTGTAGCATATAAGAGAACGAGTTCCGTATCTATATGATCATCATCTCCACTATGACTGGAGTGATACTTCCGTCTTGACATCACACCCAATACACTAAGATTCTCAATATACCCAGAAGAGGCGTACACAAACCTGTTAAAGCCCTGGACGACCAAAACCAAAGTACATTGATTGTCGCAAGTATTAGCGGTGCAAGTCTCAGGTTAAGACCAAATACACCTACCCTGATTCAGACTTCCATAGACACATAGTCATACTACCAATGGAATTCCGAGGGGTCTATCCAGAGCGAAGCTGTTTTCCGTACCATCGGTAAAACACAACCTCCTACTACACTTAGATGAGTATCATATACCCAAATATATGAGAACTATGCCGTTATGCTCCCACAACGCGCACAAGTGTAGTACTAGTCTATTCCGTATTATCGATGTCCAATCTCGATAATACTACGACTAGGGATATTTAATGATTAAACCTTCGTGGATTGATACTGTCTCATATCTTATCAATCTGGAACTAATCATATGGACCTTCTATCATTTATACATCTTGGTGATCTAATCACAAATGATAAAAGAGCAATTTCCTTTGTCACATAGTTAATTTATACAACAACACCATGATCTGTACAAATAGTGATGCTATGGGCCACAACTGTCCAAAAATCTCCCACTTGGCCTATAGCCAATCACTCAAGTGTCCTACACCTGAACTATGTACGGTTCGCTCAAATTTCTTCTGAGAAAAGGCTTTCGTCAGCGGATTTGCATGATTATCATCTGATGCAATTTATTCCATCATCACATCGCCACGATGTATGATCCGAACGAATCAGATGAATATCAAAGTATATATCTGGATCATTGATGAGACCATTAATTCTTTAGCCTGTGCTGAAGCCTAGCTCAGCTGCTAACAGAACTATATCTAATCTAATTAGATTATTATCAATCCAGAAGGCTTCTATTGCTGCCTCTGCTGGAGCAATAATCCACTTTTGTTGTTTATTCGGTAACAGTATCTTGCTTGGAAGATTTCCAGCTCACTGTTCCGATATTCAAACTTTATAGTACCGTTGTTACGACTTATAGTCGTTTTATGGGTTTGGAAACTTACAGCAGTGATCCCAGTCACTTCAAGTTTTCCTTCTCCATAGTATAAGAAAGCATCCTTAGATCTTATAAGATACTAACGGATGTTCTTAACATCAATCCAATGACCATCACTTGGATTGGCCCGATTGTGACTCCATATGCTCAAAGCATATGAGACACCAGGTCGCGTACATATTTCAATGTACCAGTTCTCGGAGAGTACCAACAACCTTTAGATCTATCACAGTAGATCTTTATTCCTAGAATAAAGGTTGTTTATCCCAAGAGTTCTACGAAGAATTTTTCATGAAAGCCAAGCTTTCACCGATTGTATTATGGGAATATCATTTCCAAGAAATGACATGTCATCATTACTTATAGGACATTCATTGTCAGTGCGCTCCCACTAACCTCCTTATATACACAAGAATCATTTTCATTTTGAATCAAATCATATACCATTATGATTATATCAAAACTATAATTCCAAGAATGCTATGCTTGCTTCAATCCATCCATGGATCGAATAACCTGCAAACCTTGTTTGTTTGTTTTGGTACGACAAAACCGTCAGGATATTATAAACATCCTCCAAAAGGTTTCCGTTAAGGAAAGCAATTTTGACGTTTAGCTGCCATATTTCATAAATGGAACATGCAACATCAGCAAGCATTATCCAAATGGATTTACCATGGCAACGTGTAAAAGGTTTCGTCGTAATCGACATAATGTTGATAACGATACCTTTTCGCTACAAGCCCAGCTTAGTACGTAGATATGTTGCCATCCCTGTATGTCTTCCTTGAAGACTTATATAGTACCAATAGGCATAATGTCTTCCGGTACAACAACTAGTGTCCAAACATAGTTGGTTTACATGGAATCCATTTCGAAATTTATGGCACTTTGCCATAATAGGGAGTCGATACCTTGTATCACTTTCTCATATGTAGTCAGTTCGTATTCCTCAATAAGATTGACATGTTTATGAGGTGAGATCAGAAACGAATACCACAGGTTATTTTCTGACTCTCTCCGACTTGCGCGGTTCTTGTGTATTCGAAGATTATTGGTATAGTTTCATCCTTGATGAACTATTTGTGTTCCATTAAGGAATCGGTGCCCAGAACAGTATTACTCTGATTTTCATCGAGTTTTACTTTCCTCCCACTTACCACTGCATATAGGTATTCCTCTTAGGAAAACCGCATGGTGAGCAACAATTACATTTTTCTCTAGTAAGTTGTATAAGTACTATACTTTGGTTTCCCTAGGATAACCCACAACTTAGGCACTTATCCGATTTGGGTTCTAATTTGGTATCATCCAAACATATGCCCAGCATTCCCAAATCACCAGGAATGAGAAAACCCGGTTTCTTTCCTGTTCATATCTAATATGAAGTCTGTCTAACAGATTTTTATGGAACCTTATTCAAAATAAGTTTTGCACTGTTTAAAGGTTATCCCTTGAAGGAAATGGTAGCTCAGAGCGACTCATGATTAACCTTATCATGTCCAATAAAATTCGGTTTCTCTGTTCGGACACACCGTCATACTGAAGTGTTCCGGGAGGAGTCCTCATTGAAAGAATACTATACTCTTTCAAGTATTTGAGAAACTTATTGCTTAAGTATTTTCATCATGGTCTAACCGTGACGATTTAATACTTTAGCCGATCTGTTTGTCTATTTCGTGTCGAAACTCTAAAGGTTTCCGATTTATGTTTCTCAAAGAAACACATAACCATAACGCGATGCCACATCCGTAAAGGTCATGAAATATTCATATCCACCTCTAGCCTAGCTAGACATGGGCCCACTAACATCACTATAAATGAGGGCTAACAGATCGGTGGCACTTGCACTTTTACCAAGTAAAATGCGTTTTAGGCACTTTGCCTAATAAACTAGATTCATAGACTTTATTTGAATGGACTGAAATCCGTCCTAGTATCCACTCTTCAAAAGTGTGGATATACGAGTCTTGTTTAATATGTCCCAGACAACAATGCCACAAATAAATCTCAACTAATTAAATCAGTTTGAGCTATTTGTTTGTCATGTTTTATGTTTGAGATTTATTTATATTCAAAATATAAATACTGTTATTCACATCTAATGTGTTTATCTCAATATCATCTTTATATAATAAAACATTTTAGTGTTCTAGAATATAAAGGTATATCCGCAACGGATTATACTCTGATGTAGAGATAATGTTTCTAGTCAAACTAGTTACATTATAACAGTTTCCTAATTTAAGTACACACCCAAAGGGTAGTTCCTAAACTTAGATTTCTACGGTTAAAACATCGACTCTCGTCCCGTTTCTGATTCGCAGATCAATCTCATCTAAAGTCAGTATCCTGCTTGTCAGCAGATTTTGCACATCTGTACATATTTATGTACCACACTTAGTATCTAAAATCCAATTTTAATACTAGTAGCGAACATATTTATGGCAAACATATTTGAAGTCGGAGCCTTGCACCGTCTTCACTTCCTTCATGTATGCCTTGTCCATACGGCAGTCACGCTTCCAGTGTCTCCGTTTGCCACAGTTTATGCAGACATTTTGGGATATGTCCTATGTCTTCCCAGAAGATTATAATGATTTTACCTTTGCCCCTTTTCCACACTCCATAAGCCTTTGGCCAAGCCTTGGCCTTCTAGGATGTCGAAGTGAGATGCGCCTTGCGCTTCTTGCCTTATTGCAAACTTTGGCTTTGGCTCCTTGAGCATAGCCATTAACTCTCCAAGAGTTTACTATTGCAATTCAGTACTTCTAAGATCTATGGATAGATCTATGAAGATCCTTCAATTTCAATATCATATTATAAGGATCTAATCCTTATTTCTGACTCAGAAATTAAGGAGTCTATTTGGCAAGCTTAATGGATTAAGCACTAAAGTTATCATTACATGAATATTCCAAATATCATGTTCTACTATTTACTTAACTCCGGGCTTAGGCTCGAGATGTCACTATATCAAATAAAGTGACTTCTCGGTCACTCAGGACTATCCTGAGATTTTATTCCCAATTTGAAAATTAAAGTCGTTTAAATACATTTTCACCCAGGATTATGTTTTAAACACTAATCTTTCAATTTATCTTGATTCTAATAGTCCAACTATTTAATCAACGATTTTAGGTACAATTTATTATAATGATTACTATAGTCCAACTATATAATCAACTATAATTTAATTGATTAATTCAATTATATTGATCACTATAATCCAATTATAAAATCAACTATTAATTGAATTAGTTTGAATACAGCCCAACTGTTTTAAAACAACGATTAAATATTAGTCCAACTAATAAATAATTTATTTGACGAAATATTTGAAATGAGCGCATATGGAAAGTAACTAAACGAATATTGCAAATTTAATACTTGCCTCCCACTATTTTTCGGCGAGCCTCTAACCCTCTGTTGAGTACTCGGGAAACCTTGTTTCCTAGTGGGCTAGGATCCCGTTAAATAACACACAATCTTGACTTAGGCCAATAAATTGTATGATAATTAACTAGGTAGATCTCTAAGATCAATTGGATCCCATCCAATTCATAGATCCAGTAGGTGGAAATCCAAGTCTGAAACATATATCTTATATATGCCAATATATCCAATATATTGCCTAACCTTTTCCCCTGAATCAACTAAGCCTTGGCTTTTGCACAACAAACTTAGTGATCCCAGTTAAGCGGAACCCATTGACCTTGGAAAGCTTCATAATCAATGTCGATGGACAATAAGTGATCTTGACTTTGGCCAACAAATCACAACTTGGACAAGACACCGATATGGAACAAAGCCTTCATGATTCAAACACTTCCTCGACGGACAAAGGTCTTAACTTTGGCCAACAAACCAATGTCAGTCTTGGATCTTGAGTAAGAATCACTCAATGGAAGGAAAAACGCTTAATATATTTTGAGGGTTTTTTCGCGTGTAATTGGAAACCAATTAATTATCTTTGTTAAGGTCTCATCATCATACACCCTTAAACATGCATTCTAAACATATAATAAGGCGCGTAATAATAAATATAATAATGATATGCGGATGGATACTTAACACATTGTTCCTAGAACAAATCTCTCTCTTTCCTCTCTCCCGCTAGCACAAATATTACTTCCACCCAATTACATAACACTTCTAAAGAAACCTCATTTACATTGAGGGGAATAGGTGAGAAGAGAAATACATAAAGTAAGGAGGTAATAGGCTGGACACGCAGGTCCAATTTAATAAATTCTAAATTTATTACAACAATTTCCAAAATTGCCCTCACCCATCTAATATCCATCCGATATACATTATTCATGCATCGCATCCATGTATTCACACAAGCATGTTATCAATCAATCTAATCCAATTAATTAATCTGATAATTAATGACCATCCAATGTTCAAACAACGATTTGATTTTGCGCGAGTCAAACTAGTTTTGCGAATAAGTACTCAAAGTACGAATTCTTGAATTAAATTAAACTACAACATTAAATCCAATTTAATTTGTATTTAATATTAATTCTATATTTAATTCCAAATTAAATATTACACTTTATTAACGAACCTTTACGACTTAGATTCCAAATCTAATCGTTACAGGTCTCAAAGCCCGATTAACATCCAATGTCAATTTAATTTAAAGTCCAATGGTCTTTTAATTAATTTCTTAAGGCATGGACTTTTGGTCAATATGGGTCAAACCCAAATACCAAAGCCCATTTAAGGAATCACCCTTATTTGCCAAGAAACCAACTTAGGCCCATTAGGCCCAATTATAATTAAAGGTCCATTAAGTCATAATTGGACTTTATGGATATGGTTTTGGGCCCAATTGGATCCAACCAATTTAGCCTAAACCAATCTTGGTACAACCAAGCCCATTAAGCCCAATTACAACTTTTCAAGCCCAATTTCCAAAATAGGCCCAATTAATTAAATTACCAAATTCAAATTTTTTTAACTTAATTAACCAAAGTGTATGCCATAATTAATTACCCAAATTAACATTTCTAAAACAAAAATTTGTACAATTAATTATGCTCATTAACATCAAAACATGTCCAACACATTTTAATCAAAAATCAATCATTTTCCATGCTTCCAAGTCCACGGCATTTTGGGGATTTCATGTCCAATTCAAAATTCAATCCAATTACTTCTCAATTAAACATTTCCCAATTGTTTCAAGTCATCCATTGATCAAAGAAACAAAAAATACCATGACATTAGGGCATCACTATGATTCGGCCAAGCCTTCCAATTGGGGAAAAATTGATCCAATTAACTTTTCATGAAATTGATCCAATACAATATCATTCAAGCATACTCAATCAATTAATTTTATCAAATCATTCTCAAATTGAATTTACCCAATTTTAACCCTAAATCATTTTCATGCTCAAACTGGCTCTGATACCATTGTTGGGTTTCTACTATAGTCTCGAGATCAAATCAAGCAATGAAAATAATGTGAATACATCAAAGAAGTTGCAGAATACTTACAATGATCGGTTGAGCGATGCGTTGAACAACAAAAACTCTTTTCCTCCTCCATGAAGCTCACGGCAATGGGCAGATTTTTGTCCTCCAAAATTTGGCCATCTTGGTCCTCCAAGCTCCAAGCTTTGTGTTGTAATTCCAAGCTCACAAGTGGTTTCCCTATCACCTTCGCAAGACCCTTAAAGTGTACTAGCACACCGGAAATTTTTGCCGCAAAACTTCATATGCTCCTCCTTCAATTCACGGTAATTGCAGTGAAAGGAAGAATAAAAAATAGCCCATTGGGGGTGAGAGAAGAGAGAATGAGAGAGATAATGTGTTAAGTTTGGTTGTTGGAGAAATTATGTATCTAATTCACAAAAATGAATTTCAAAATTCATTTACCAAATTTGCTTTCAAAAAGTCAATCTAATTAAAGCCACAACCACTTCCATCAACTATTCACATCAAAAGTGACTAGACATCACATCACTCAAAGTGACAAGTGATTTGACGCTTGATGTGACTAGTGATTTGACGCTTGATGTGACTTGTGGGCCGCACTTTAATTCGAAATGCGAGTGCGCCCGTCAACACTCCCGGGCTCGGGTTCGCTAATTCCAAATTAATGAATTTTCCGTTGCGACGTAATTAAATAATTATGCCTAGTAAAATCACGATTCATGTCCCTAACGAATTAATTCTAAATTAACTCGTTCGCCCGAATTAAAATCTAATTTTAATTCTGCGTCGAAATCCAATTTCGTATAATATATCGAATATATTATTTTATCGATTAATTCCAAATTAATCGTTCTCTCTCTTTAAATAATATTTTATCTCAGATAAAATGTCTCCGTAATTAATCCCAGATTAATTTTCTCTCTCATCTAATTAATCCCAGATTAATAAAGTGCGAGTCATACGTCATCGATGAATCTTCGAGAAGCGACCCATGAGATCCCCGGATATGTTGGCAGTAAATCCGGTCGTCGGACTATCCGAACACGTAAGTACCTAGTACTACATTTTTATCGATTTACAAGACATGGTTGGCTTCTAGCAAAGCATCATGCCTACCCAATTTTCTAGAAATATTCTTACTGGAATATGTGGTCTATATCAGGCGTAGTATACGTAGTATTGCGTATTTCGATCCAGAATCGGATGTCACGTGCAAGGCTTGGGGCTGGAAATGTGTCTGCCCCGTACGAAGCACATATCGGATCTCTGGTAACTAGTCTGTCTGCCCCGTACGAAGCATATATCGGATCTCTGGTAACTAGTCTCTATAATCGGATAAACATGACCTAGTCATAATATCCTGATAGCTGCAGCATATAAGAGAACGAGTTCTGTATCCTACGTGATCATCATCTCCACTATGACTGGAGTGATACTTCCGTCTTGACATCACACCCAATACACTACGATTCTCAATATACCGAGAAGAGGCGTACATAGAACCTGTTAAAGCCCTGGATGACCAAAACCAAAGTACATTGATTGTCGCAAGTATTAGCGGTGCAAGTCTCATGTTAAGACCAAATACACCTACCCTGATTCGGACTTCCATAGACACATAGTCATACTACCAATGGAATTCCGAGGGGTCTATCCAGAGCGAAGCTATTTTCCGTACCATCGGTAAAACACAACCTCCTACTACACTTGGATGAGTATCCTATACCCAAATATATGAGAACTATGTCGTTATGCTCTCACAACGCGCACAAGTGTAATACTAGTCTATTCCGTATTATCGATGTCCAATCTCGATAATACTACGACTAGAGATATTTAATGATTAAACCTTCGTGGATTGATACTGTCTCATATCTTATCAATCCGGAACTAATCATATGGGCCTTCTATCATTTATACATCTTTGTGATCTAATCACAAATGATAAAAGAGAAATTTCATTTGTCACATAGTTAATTTGTACAACAACACCATGATCTGTACAAATAGTGATTCTATGGGCCACAAATGTCCAACACAAGCCACCTAGCAAAGCGATAAAAGCATCAGCACGGTTAATCATTTCAACAAGTCGTTCGGACATACCTGGCATGATGCATTCATCTCTGTTTGATGGTCCTATAAGATTCGCCTCTGCTAAAGGTTTTGGGATGATTCCCAAAACTTGACTTCCTTCTTCATGTACGGCCCTTGAAACGTACCCCATTAGTCCTAGATTGCCACCGCCATATACTAAGTGCATATTCCTTTCAGCAATTACTACACCCAATTCTTTTGCTTCCGCAACGAATTCTAGTTTAGAACCAACACTAGTACCGCAAAACACACAGATGTTTACAACTCGTCTTCTTGAAGTTGTTTCCATTTTTTTATGTATTATTTTTTTTCAAATCTAGATTTCTTCAAGAGTGCAATGACGAGATGGATTTATAGAACTTGAAAAAGGGTGAGTAATAATAACACTAGTACCTGTTAAATGATAATTATTAGCTAGACAGTAAATAAATTGTGAAAGTCAAAAAGTCTGGATCCTGTCGGCAAAAATAAAGGAAATTACAATAGAAAAGAAACTCAAAGCATTTATTTAAGGCAACGAAATTGTGTACGCAATACGCCACTCGCTTGGTATATAAATCCATTAGAATGCATCTCAAGAATTCATCGCTTACTCAGCCATCACTACAGAATTAAATCTCATCTTTGTGATTTTCAAACACCATTCCTCTAGTCTTGCTCTGCCTTAAATGCCATGTTTGTTCTTTTCCCTGAAAATATCACAAAAAATTAAGAACTTTACAACATGTATACACAAAATATGAAAATAGAAATTACAACAATAATAAAAATTACATGGGTTGGCTCCCTTCTAGCGCTAAATTTTTCGTCTTCAGCCAAAATTTCTGAAGTCCATTTGTCAAGGAGGTTTCAGTGTGGTTTTGGACGTCCGATTAAAGACAATCCCATGTGCGTTGCTTTTGAGGGATCTTTTCCAATGGTAAAGTGGGAAATTTTTTTTTTTCTCATTCAATTCTTGTGCCACCTTCTTAAACTTTGTCGCACTAGTGTTTCCTGAAAAGAAATAAAGAAAATAAGGAGGTCTTGTATGATGCTTGACTTTGAATGGGAGTTCCATTCTATCAAGCTTTTGGGCGGTGTCTTTGATTTGTACTCCCCAAAACAGTGATGTTTCTCTAGAATGCATGAGATCTTCAATATGGTCAGACATTTTCTCCTCCATTTATTTTGCTTCTTGCTCCACCTTTTCTTCACAGATGTATTTTAAAATTTCCACATTCAGCTCTTCATTTGTCATCAGTGAAATGCATGCTCCATATATGTCAACGTGAGGATGTAAAGATATGTCTGATTGTAGGTTTTTATCCTCTGTGGTTGACAGGAATGGTTCAGGTAGCTCTTCTTCAAACATCAGTGCAATGCATGCTCCAAGATCTTCATTTTGAGGATGCAGAGTTTCACCCTCACTTGTTGGTGTAGTTGGTACAAATAGCTTTGCTTCTTGTTCCTCCTCAGAGTCTGATGAATAATAAAGATCAAATTTAGATTATGCTTGTTCGGGCTCCTGAACTGATACCTCAGATTCTTGATACTGTTCAGCCTCTTCCTCTGCTAAGGTGTCACCATGAAGTGTTTGGTACTCGAAGGCTTCATCAGTTTCATCTGAAAATATTTCTTGAGGTATGTAGTTCTGGTTTTCTGTTAATTGTCTCATTTGATATGTCATTCTTTGTGTGGATGTTGTTTGACTCTGAAGGTTTTCTATTTGATTCTGAAACGTTTCAACCATTGCATCCAACTTTTTATCTTGTTTCTTAATCCAATCTTTGAGCATGTTAATCACCCGATATTCCTTTGATGGTTCTGGTTCTTGATGAAGATCGTAGGTGGTTGGTGGATAAGATGGAGAATAAGGTTTAGTGAAATATGTTGGTTCTTCGTACCATGAAAGATTTTAATAATTCTACCACTCTAAATTGTAGAGGTATATGCATTGACTGCTCGAGTGGTTACCATCACATATCTCACATCTCTCCATTCCGTTCTGAAATGGTTGGGTAAATGTTGTATTGATTAGTTCTGACATCAAGTGAAAATTAGGCTGGACAACAAGCCTCAGAAAACCGGACTGCTGCTCCCTGATATGGGGTGTATCTTCACCTCGTAAAGCTCGTAATTCTTCCATCGCCCAATAGAGGTCCATTTTTCAACCACCTGAAAAATAAAATAAAGAAATAAAAATTACTTATAAAATTAAAGCAAATTAGATACAAGTAAAATAGATAGCTTCAAAATTAATAACGCAAGAAAAATAAGTCACCGGCAATGGCGCCAAAAACTTGATCGGTGAAATCACACACTTAACGTAAGCGCACGTATCCCTCAAGTAGTATAAAAATATCGATCCCATTAGGACTTAATTTCTACTATTGTTATTAATTATTGATATTATTTATTTACAGATATCTAATTAAACGGAGAAGAGAATGATTGCTTGATTGGATGGTTGAATGTGGATTTACTAAATAAATAAATAAATACAAACACATAAAAAAATACTAAGGAAAATAAACAAAAGACACAAATATCTAGGGTTGTGATTCCACACAATATTATTCTAATGATGAATTGAATCTCTTATTTATGTGTAATACATCAGTTTGCTAACCTATAACACGAAAATATGCAAAAGTCTCTTCTGATGGTCAGATGAAAACACCCAAAATAACCCAATTAATCATATTTCTATGTTAACCAAGTTATCTGAATTCATTAAGTTCAAGTTCCAATTATGGCTACTCCCGCCCGACAGGAATATTCCTATCTTGTAAGGAAATCTACCTTAGAGACTTTTACCCCAATATGAGATCGTAAGCTATTGAATCTAAGGATGAAACATAAAATCTCTTTTCCAAGTTCATTTTAAGTTTACCACATCAATCTTATTGGTGATCAGGCAACAAGAAGCATTAAGCTTAAGATTCAATAAACAAACCAAAACATTAAACATAATATAATTAAATCAATTATTAAACATGTGAATATTGTATTTCATCACTTCCCTAGAATAAAAATAAAGTGATAGGGTTAGGGGATCCACATTTAATATTTTAAATGTAGAAATCTCACTTTATTATAATATAGAAATTATCAGTGTTACCTAATTAAGTCAAACCAGCCATAAAGGCAGTGTTATTATTTGTCCATAAACCAGCCATATAGGCGGTAATCATCTGTCACCTAAAGTCCCACCATATAGGCGGTGTCACATTATGTCAAATAAATAAAACCAGTCATTAAGGCGGTATCAAATTTAATCCATATTATTAAATTACAATTTCCATATTATAAATTAAGTGAGATTAATCTACCTTATCATATTAAAGGTTTCATCATTCCCTCAGCGAAAATTAATTACTAAACATAAAAGAAAATAAAACACTCAAAATATTATTACTACTAAAAATAAAAATAAAAATATATTATAAAACTACTAAATTAAACATACAAGATACAATCCTTAATTCTTATTCAAGAAACCAAGGAAAGAATCAAATTTACAAATGAAATGGCTTGGCATTTATAGGAAAAATTTTGCCTCCACTAATTTCTCCGTCAATTTCTCCACCAAACATGGCATCAAACATGGCACCAAACATGACACAAAACATGGCACCAAATCCTCTACCAAGCATACAAGCATGTTTGGTAGAAGTTTAAGAATTTTCATTTTTATTTTATTTTTTATTTTTTTGTTTTTGAAAATGACTTTAATAATTACACATAACACACTTACGGATGTTTTATCAATTTCCATCATGAAAACTTCATAATTCAAAATTATTAAGAATTTCAAAGTTGTAGATCATTGAGTCTTCTTTAATTTGGAACTTGAATCACCTCAATCCGATATCAGAGTAGAAAGTTATGGCCAAAGTACGAAAATTACGCAAAGTTGAAATTTTCAAACGTGTACTTCATTAGAACGCCATTTCAAGTTTCCAACCTCTAAAATCCAAATGTCAAGTCCAGTTTTTGCCATTATTCATTCCGTATTTAATCCTGATTGATTCTATTGAGTCCCGATTTTATTTTATCTATAAAATAAACTGAAACACATCAAAACGTTAATAAAACTCGAGAAACTATAAAAAAAATATTAAGTAAAAGGGGCGGTAAATATTGATATATTTTCCGCTCATCACCTAGAAAGATTCAGAATATTATCAGAGTTATGTCGAGAATTCTATAAAGTTGTGATTTTGACGGTGTTTCGCCATTTTTTGACTGATGTGGCTAGGACCTAGATTTCTCGCGAAGCTAGGTAAGTAACCCATGCAATGAGTACTTGATATGTTAATTTGTGTTTTAAAATATATATGGAGATGATTGAAATGTTTAGGATAAAACGAGGATATTTAAGAGGTGATTTTGAGAACAGAGTTCAAGGTTATGTAAAGTTAAGTTAATTGACCACCAAATGTATAGATTTTTGTTATTGCTTTGATATAAAGTAAGATGTTCGATGAGCTTAATGACTATGTGTATGTATAGATGTACGTTAGTGTATAAACCTATAATGTTATATTTATGTGTATGTAAATGAAATTTATATGTATAAGTATATAAACACATATTCGTATATGTATATGATGATAAGATATGTATAATTTGAAAATGCAGAATTGGTAAATGGGACAGGTTAATGTGTGTGTACGTTATTTGAATTATTATCTTTATTGATGATGAGTGGTAAATCTATCACTATTTCCCACTCATTTAACCTAATATTTTGTATAGTTTCTTGAGCTTTGTGAATATTTTGATGTGTTTTGTGTTATTTTGCAGATAAATAAAGTTGGGAAAGCATTGGAAGCAAATTAGAGCCAAAATAGAGAAAAATTGACAAAATAGCAATTCAATAAATTTTCCGCGTCGCGACGCCAAGACCTTCAGCGTCGCGACGTCTAACATGCGCCGAACAGTGCTAACGTGCGCCGGGTCCACAAATCAGAATCTGAGAAAAGTTTGACTTTGTTAACGTGCGCCGTACCACGTGTCACCATCACAACCGATCTGCTAACATGCGCCGTGCCACGTGTCAGCATCCTACGGTGCCGACAGTCATCATCACCACGTGTGCCACATGCCACTCCATGTCAATGCCGCGTCATCAGCCACATCACCAGGTTGACCAAGTCAAATTGCCACCTCACCGCCACGTCATCATCAACCAATCAGGAAGTGCCACGTGTCGTAATCCTACGGTGCCGACAGTCTCTTCCCACGTGTCGCCACGTCACCGCCACGTCAGCATCAATCATTGAGTATCTAATCCTTATCTGACACATGGCGGATAAGAATCTCATCGAAAAATCAGAAGCCGCCACGTGTCACAATAATTGAAGCCCAACCACCTCGCCACGTGTCACCTTATCAACTTATCCAGAATCTGCAAACCGACGAACCAGAGCGTGCCACGTCGACAAAGGCTGGTGTAGGGACGCCAAAGGCCCTGGCGTCGCGACGCTGGAACCCCACCGAGCTCTATAAATAGAGCTTTAAATTTCAGTTTTAGATGTACCACTCTCTCTCATCTCTTTGATGTAAAGAGAGAGTTTCTCTCTCTACTTTCTTTTAATTTTTAGTTTTTTTAGTTTTGTAATTAATTTTAATTACGTTTTGTAATAATAGTAATTTACTCGTTTTTTACTTTTTACAGTTTTTACTATTTACCATGAGGAGGTAACTTCCCCAGCTAGGGTGAAAGGTAATTCTTTTACTATTGCTATTTAGATTAATCTCCCTTAAAAATAATATATTCACTATTTAAAATTTGACTTAAAAAAGATACCGCTATATTGGTCGGTTGGTAATTTAATTTTAATCTGGTTTAAACCTGACTAATCAAGGATACCGCCAGATTGGTCGGTTGGTAATTTAATTTTGGTTCCGCCTTTATGGCTGGTTTATGGACAAATATTACCGCATGAATGGCTGGTTGGACATAATTTGACTTAATCAGGATACCGCCAGATTGGTCGGTTGGTAATATTATCACAAGTTTATATATTATTTTATGGGAGATATCTAAATTAGTAGTAGTAAAAGTAATTCCTTTTACCTTAGCAGTTTATTTTATTGTAATTTACTTTTCAGTATTTACTTTACCGTTTTTTTACTTTATGTCTTTTATTTTCAAGTTTTTACTAGCCCTAGTTATATGTTGTAACTAAATTAGTTATCTGGGGTTGTGATGACTTTTAATATCACCGTTTTATAAGGGGTTGGATTATAGCTTGGGTAATTTAAATATTTATTTATTGAGTCTTAATCTTAATGCTTTTTCATTAACTGACCATTAATAAAATTGATCTGGTAAATCTAAAATGAACTAGACATAGGGATTTTAGGTTTTAGCCTTAGACTCAATAGCCCACGATCTTCCTTGAGGATAGATAACCCTTTAATAGATTTCCTTACATGATAGGAATATACCTGTCGGGCGGGGGTAGCCATAATTGGAACTTAAACTTAATGAATCCATATAATTTGGTTGACATAGACATATGGTTCAATTGGGTTAAACTGGGTATTTGTGTCTGACCATCGACAGAGGCTTACACATAATTTAGTGTTCCAGGTTAATAAATCAATATATTACCCAACTTTAAGAATAATCACTTCATCTTTAAAATGATATTTGAAGAAATCACAACCCTAGATAGTTTTTAATATTGAATTTTCTTAAAACCTATTTTTGACAATTTTATTTACTTGCTTTTAAATTTAGAATCGTCACCATTTCAAATCAATCAATCAACCTGTTAAATACTAATAATCATTTGACCTCATAAAATTAATAGATTAGATATTAAGTCCTCGTGGGATCGATATTTTTATACTACTTGAACGATACGTGCGCTTGCGTTATACGTGTGTGTTTACGCCGGTCAAGTTTTTGGCGCCGTTGCCGGGGACTTATTTATCTTTAACTATTAGTTTATGGGTTAGATACGTTACTTGTATCTAATTTCTTTTTACTTTTTGTTTTTGTTTTCTTGTGTTTCAGGTTCTCAGAAACTACATGAGACGAACCAGAAGCTTTGAACTCCGACCGCTTGACCCAAAAATTGAAAGAACCATCAGACAGTTGAGAAGGGAAAGGCGAGAAGGCCAAGAAGCAATCATTAACATGGAACCTGAACCGTTGAACGTTGCACCACCAATTCCCATTCGAGACAGAACCATTCCGGTGGTTGACAGACTCATTTCCTGTATTGTACTTCCTCCCTTACCAGCAAATGCATATGACATCAAAACATGCATTCAGATGATTCAGCACTCAGTTTAGTTCAGGGGGAATGCAACTGAAGATCCTAATTCCCACATCAGCAACTTCCTGGAAGTTTGTGGCACTTTTAATTACAACCGAGAAGCGGAAGA
Source organism: Zanthoxylum bungeanum (assembly GCA_019454045.1). Lineage (NCBI taxonomy): Eukaryota > Viridiplantae > Streptophyta > Magnoliopsida > Sapindales > Rutaceae > Zanthoxylum > Zanthoxylum bungeanum. The sequence goes on from SKCR01000769.1 coordinate 552,015, forward strand.
AGCAATGAGACTGTGAGTTTTTCCATATTCCTTAAAGGACAGATCTAAAGCTTGGCTACATTCACTACCAGCAGGTTCTATCACAACTTGGAACACTTTAGCCACCAAATTTCTTGCAAAGTACTTTCCACCAGCCAGAACCGGAAAGCTCAGGAATGACATCACTTCCTTTGTACAACAAGATTCAGAATCCCTCTGCGAAGCTTGGGAAAGGAATAAAGATTTGCTTCGGAAATGTCTTCACCATGAAATTCCAAAATGGCTTCAAGTCAAAACATTCTATAATGGGCTTTCTGGAATAATGAGAACCACAATCGATGCTGCTGCTGGAGGAGCCTCGATGGCAACAGGAGAAGATCAAGCCTGGGACCTAATCGAAGAAATGGCCAACAACAATTCCTTGTGGCCAACAGAAAGGAGCATGATCCAAAGAATTGCAGGAATTTATGAAAGTGGAGCCAATACAGCAGTCAACGCCAAGCTAGATCAGATATGCAAATTCATGGAGACTCTTACCACTGGATCCACAAGTTCACCGTATGGAGGAGCACCAGAGTCGAACCAACTTGAAGAAACGGTGAATTTTGTCAACAATTTCAACAGACAGGGGAACAATCCATATTCCAACACCTACAACCCAGGGTGGAGGAATCAACCCAATTTTTCATGGAGCAACAATTCAGGCCAATAGCAAAACTATCCACCACCTGAATTCCAGCAACAGAACAAAAGCCAGGAGCAGACAAATGAATCAGGAATAACAGAAGTGTTGACCCACTTGAAAAAGATAGAAGGAAAACACGACTCTCAAGCAGCAAGATATGATGCTATGTCTCAATCCCAAGCAGCATTAATTCAAAGTCAATATGCTTCTATTAAAGCACTGGGGAATCAAATGGGACAACTGGCAAATGCTCAGAGTTACAGACCGTCGGGTACCCTTCCTAGCAACACAGAGCCAAATCCAAGGAACATGGGGAATGAGCAATGTCATGCCATCATGTTAAAAAGCGGTACTGAAATCAACAAAGATGTTGGAGCCAAAACAGCTGCTGAGGAAGTTCCAAAAGAAACAAAGCAACAGATGGAGGAAAAAGATGCAAAGGAAAAGAACAGATCATTCCACCTCCACATTTTCCTCAACGTCTTCAGAAGAACAAATTGGACAAGCAGTTTTCTCGGTTCCTGGAGATCTTCAAAAAGCTGCATATCAACATTCCATTTGCAGAAGCGTTGGAAAAAATTCCCACCTATGCCAAATTCATGAAAGATATTCTTTCACGAAAACGGAGATTGGGAGATTACGAGACAGTAGCATTAACAGAAGAATGCAGTGCCATCATTCAGAGGAAACTTCCCCCGAAGTTGAAAGATCCTGGTAGTTTCACTGTTCCTTGCGTCATAGGAGAACATAACTTTGGTAAGGCTTTGTGTGATTTAGGTGCGAGTGTTAACTTGATGCCTTTTTCTATTTTCAGGAAATTACAGATTGGAGAAACAATGCCAACTTCAGTCTCACTACAACTTGCTGATAGAACGCTCATATTTCCAAGAGGCGTAGTTGAGGATGTGCTGGTCAAGGTTGACAAATTCATTTTCCCAGCAGATTTTATTGTCCTTGATATGGAGGAAGACGCAGACGTGCCAATCATCCTTGGGAGACCATTCTTGGCTACAGGTCGAACCATTATTGATGTACAAAAAGGAGAATTAACCATGAGGGTACAAGACCAAGAAGTAACATTCAATGTTTTCAAGGCCATGAATTTCCCAGATGATGAAAAGAATGAGGAATGTTTCAAACTTGATATGATACACAGTACCATTCAGAACTCCAATGCAATGCAAAGTTCTACTGACAAACTTAAAACATGTCAATTGCCTGTGGAGCCTAAAGATAAAGCGTCTTTTGTACTGAAGGAGCCAATTCTTGCACTACAAGCAACAGAAGAGAAAAAGTTCCACCAGCTCAACGAATTGGAGGAATTTCACAATCAGCCTTTTGATGATGCCAAATTGTACAATAAAAAAGGCAAGAAAAGACATGATGAGAAGTTAGTGCGCATACAACTTGAACCAAGGCAGAAGGTACTGTTAAACAAATCAAGGGTGAAATTCTTCCCATGGAAGCCAAAATCACGGTGGTCAGGTCCATTTGTGATCACCAAAGTTTTACGAAATAGAGCCGTTGAGATACATGATCCTGACGCTAACAAAACTTTCAAGGTTAAAAACAAGCGTGTCAAGCACTACTGGGGAGAATCATTTGAGCGACAAAAAGAAAGTCTTACACTTTCAGAACCAACTTAACGTTCGAGAAGTCAAGTTTGGCTGATGACTTTAAACTTAGCGCTAGCAGGGAGGCAACCCATGCAATTTTTGTATATAATGTGATTTGGTGTGATTTATTTTTGTGTGTTTAATTTTTGCAGGTTTAGTCATTTCAAGATGGAAGAAGCTCTTGCAAATCTTCGCAAGCAATTTCCTTCTCTCCCTCAAAAATCTCTGATGAAAGTTTACAAAGCTCGCTTAGAACGGATGAGACTACTGATGATCAAAGGTATTCCTACTTACATTCGTTGGATAATTGAAGCACGGGTCCGATTGGCAGGTGAGTCTTCTGACTCTTTTATTTCACATCTTCTTGGCTTAGGAAAGAGCACATATGCTAAAAAGAGAAGAGCCAAAAGAATGTGTGTTTGTTATAAAAGTGCTCGCATATTTTGTAATACTCGTTGTCGTTCTTTAGGAATGGTGTCTGATAACCGCGAAGATAAGATTAACTTCATTAGGGATGGCTTGAGTAAGGAGTCTTTGGATGACATATCTAAAACTCTTGAGACGCATCCCAGTGGATGTGTGTATCATGAAATTCGCATGTTATATGCACAATTCAAAAAGGAAAGACAACTGTTAAGTCTCGGGAATCTGACTCAAAATGACCCTGTTTGCCAATTTATAAGAAAATTGGATGGGAAGCTTGTCTCTGACGCATAGACGTCAATCAAGCCGTTACTTTTCTTGTAAATATTATATCTCTTTGTCTTTTCTTAATAATTGTGATTTGTTTTGTTGTTTTCTTTTAATTTTCTCCGACAGGATCCAGACCTTTTTGACTATCACGATATTAATTCACTACTAATCGTCCTCTGTAAGATATTAGTGTTATTATTACTCACCCTTTTTCAGGTACTATAAATTCAGCTCGTCATTAAACTTTTGAAGGCATCCTGATTTGAAAAAGAAATACATAAAAAATGGAAGCCACTTCAAGAAGACGAGTTGAAAACATCTGTGTGTTTTGCGGTAGTAGTGTTGGAACTAAACCACAATATGTAGAAGCAGCACATGAATTGGGTCGAGTGTTAGCTGTAAGAAATATGCACTTAATATATGACGGATCTTGGACTTATGGGATCGTTTCAAAAGCTGTACAGGAAGGAGGCAGTCACGTTTTGAGAATCATCCCAAAACCCTTGGCAGAGGCAAATCTTATTGGATCCTCAAACGGAGAGGAACTAATCGTGCCAGGTATGTCTGAACAACTGGTAGAAATGATTAACCGTGCTGATGCTTTTATCGCTTTGCCAGGTGGCTTGGGTACATTGGAGGAAATTTTTATAGTTCTATCTTGGGCGAACCTGAACATACACCAGAAACCAATTGGACTGCTCAACGTTGATGGATTTTATGATTTTCTTTGTGTGTTTCTTGATGATGCTCGGAGAAATGGGTTCGTGTCAAAACCTATGAAAGAACTCATCTTCACTGCCAGAACTGCTCCGGATCTAATAGACCAACTCATAGCCTATGAATCACAAGTTGACCATATCCTTTCAAAGATAAATTGGTCTGAGGACGATCGTGGTAAGAGGCGTCGGATTAATTTGGATCTTAACCTTTAAATTCCTGTAGATTTTCAGCTAATCAGGTATTATTTTCTAAACTCTCCTGTTACTGTTTAAGACATTGGGGACAATGTCTCATTTAGGTTTAGGGGAGGGAATTAGTTGATCAGTACCTTATTTTTAGATTGTGTGTTATTTTTATTTTTAGTCCAAAATTTTTCGAAAAATACAAAAAAATTGGAAAATTTTCAAAAATTACAAAATTATTTTGTGTTTTTGTGTTTTTATTTTGACTAAAAATGTGAAATTGGTAAGAGATAGCTGAGTAAGGAGTTTCCACTCCTGAGACGTATCTCAAGCCTATTTCGAAACAAGTTAATTTTTGTTTATTTCATTTTGAATTATTTAATTTGTAAATTCTCCATAATATTGACTAAAAGGAATCTTCATATGTTCAGTTAGCATATATTATCAACATATATAGTAATATACGGACATGAGCTAAATTGAAAAGTTTGTAATATTCAGTACTCTAGTTTAATTGGAGGAAGCATCTCAAAAAGCAATGGAGTAAAAAATATAAAAATAAAAAATAAAAAAAAATCTGAAATCCGAGTTATTAAGTCTGTAAGGGTGTTTTAACACCTAGTGCCCTAAAACCAACTGGTTTGGGAGTCATTGGCCCAAAGCTCGCTACATGGATCAAAGATGCTGCAAAAATATATATATCTGAAGTCTGAGTAATTAAGTCTGTATGGGTGTCTTAACACCTGGTGCCCTAAAGCCAACTGGTTTGGGAGTCACCGACCCAACACTCGCTACATAGACGGAAGGTATTGTATATAAATAAAAAATAGAAAAAAAAAATCAAAGAAAAAATCAGAAAAATGAGAAAAAAAAATTATTTCATTGCTCCAAAAAGGTGTGAATTCTGATAAAACTTTAGGATAAAAATATTACTCTCTTATCAACTGCACTTATGACTATTGTGGGCAAAAATGAACCTTAATATTTTAATTGGGCCTAAATTGATTTCTTAGCAAATAAGGGTGATTCCTTAAATGGGCTTTGGTATTTGGGTTTGACCCATATTGACCAAAAGTCCAGGCCTTAGAAATTAATTAAAAGCCCATTGGACTTTAATTAAATTAACATTGGATGTTAATCGGGCTTTGAGACCCGTATCGATTAGATTTAGAATCTAAGTCGTAAAGGTTCGTTAATAAAGTGTAATATTTAATTTGGAATTAAATAGTGAATTAGTATTAAATACATATTAAATTGGATTTAATGTTGTAGTTTAATTTAATTCAAGAATTCGTACTTTGAGTACTTATTCGCAAAACGAGTTGGACTCGAGCAAAATCAAATCGTTGTTTTAACATTGGATGGTCATTAATTATCAGATTAATTAATTGGATTAGATTGATTGATAACATGCTTGTGTGAATACATGGTTGCGATGCATGAATAATGTATATCGGATGGATATTAGAAGGGTGTGGTAATTTTGGAAATTGTTGTAATAAATTTAGAATTTATTAAATTAGACCTGTGTGTCCAGCCTATTACTTCATTACTTTTTGTATTTCTCTTCTCACCTATTCCCCTCAATGTAAATGAGGTTTCTTTAGAAGTGTTATGTAATGAGTAGAAGTAATACATGTGCTAGCGGGAGAGAGGAAAGGGAGAGATTTATTCTAGGAATGATGTGTAAAGTATCCATCCGCATATCATTATTATATTTATTTATATGCGCCTTATTATATGTTTAGAATGCATGATTAAGGGTATATGATGATGAGACCTTAACAAATATCATAAATTGGTTGCCAATTTGTACGCGAAAAACCCTCAACATCATATTAAGCGTTTTTCCTTCCATTGAGTGATTCTTACTCAAGATGTGTTTGGTTTGTTGGCCAAAGTCAAGACCTTTGTCCGTCGAGGATGTGTTTGAATCATGAAGGCCTTGTTCCATATTGGTGTCTTGTCCAAGTTGTGATTTGTTGGCCAAAGTCAAGATCACTTCTTGTCCATCGACATTGATAACGAAGCTTTCCATGGTCAATGGGTCCCGCTTAACTTGGATCACTAAGTTTGTTGTGCCAAAGCCAAGGCTTAGTTGATTCAGAGGAAAAACTTTAGGCAATATATTGGATATATTGGCATATATAATATATATGTTTCGGAATTGGATGTCCCCTACTGGATCTAGGAATTGGATGGGATCCAATTGATCTTAGAGATCTACCTAGTTAATTATCATACAATTTGTTGGCCAAAGTCAAGATTGTGTGTTATTTAACGGGATCCTAGCCCACTAGGAAACAAGGTTTCCCGAGTACTGACCGGCGTAAACACACACGTATAACGCAAGCGCACGTATCGTTCAAGTAGTATAAAAATATCAATCCCACGAGGACTTAATTCCTACTGTTGTTATTAATTATTGAATCTATTTATTTACAAATATCTAATTAAAGGGAGAATGGAATTGATTGCTTGATTGATTTGGTTGATTAAAGATTTGCTAAATAAATAAATAAAAAGATAAAAGAAAATACTAAAGAAAATAAAAGACACAAAGATTCCAGGGTTGTGAATCATTCTAATATAATTTAAAAGATGAAGTGATTATCTTAAAGTTGGGTAATATATTGATTTATTAACCTGGAACACTAAATTATGTGTAAGCCTCTGTCGATGGTCAGACACAAATACCCAGTTTAACCCAATTGAACCATATGTCTATGTCAACCAAATTATCTGGATTCATTAAGTTTAAGTTCCAATTATGGCTACCCCCGCCCGACAGGTATATTCCTATCCTGTAAGGAAATCTATTAAAGGGTTATCTATCCTCAAGGAAGATCGTGGGCTATTAAGTCTAAGGCTGAAACCTAAAATCCCTATGTCTAGTTCATTTTAGATTTACCATATCAATCTTATTGGTGATCAGACAACAAGAAGCATTAAGCTTAAGACTTAATAAATAAATCTTTAAATTACCTAAACTATAAAATAATCTCTTATAAACCGGTGATATTAAAAATCATCACAACCCCGGATAACTAACACATAATTAGGGCTAGTAAAAACATAAAAGTAAAAGACATAAAGTAAAAGCTGAAAAGTAAATTACAATAAAATAAAATGCTAAGGTAAAAGGAATTACTTTCACTACTACTAATTTAGATATCTCCCATAAAATAATATATAAACTTGTGATAAATTAACCAACCGACCAGTCTGGCGGTATCCTGATTAAGCCAAATTAAGTCCAACCAGCCATTAAGGCGGAACCAAAAATAAATTTACCAACCGACCAGTCTGGCGGTATCCTTGATTAGTCAAGTTTAAACCAGATTAAAATAAATTTACCAACCGACCAATATAGCGGTATCCCTTATTAAGTCAATATTTTAAATAGTTAATATATTATTTTTAAGGGAGATTAATCTAAATAGCAATAGTAGAAGAATTACCTTTCACCCTAGCTGAGGAAATTATTTCAACATGGTGAATAGTAAAAACTGTAAAAAGTAAAAAGTAAAAAGTAAAAATTAAATTACTATTATTACAAAAAGTAATTAAAATTATTTACAAAACTAAAAATTAAAAACTAAAAAAATAAAAAAAATAAAAGTTCTAGAGAGAGAAACTCTCTCTTTAGAGAGAAATCAAGAGAGAGAGAGGTGTATTGAAAATCTGAAATTCGCGCTGAATTTATTGAAAAATTTTGCTTCAGCGTCGCAACTCCAAGCCAGCGTCGCGACGCTGGAATAGTTCGACGTGGCACGCTGAGGAGACGACACGTAGCAAGGCGGCTGACTGTTCACGCGACACGTGTCAAGGCGGCTATCTCTCAATTATTGTGATGACGTCATTGATGACGTGGCACTGTTCATGACGTCATTGATGACGTCATGATGATGTGGCGTGCGCACGTTAGCGGATCTTCTGTGGTGGTGACACGTGTCAAGGCGCATGTTAGCAAAGTCAAACTTCTCAAATTGTTGACCGTTGATCTGGCGCATGTTAGCAGATCCGGCGTACGTTGGGCGTCGCGGCGCGCAATGCTTCAGCGTCGCGACGTGCAGAAGACTAAAATATCCCTGTTGACGCATTTTTGTCTGGTTTTGCCCCAAATTGCCTCCAGTGCTGTCCAAACTTTATTTATCTGCAAAATAACAATAAAACACATCAAAACGTTCACAAAACTCAAGAAACTATACAAAATATTAAGTTTAATGAGTGGGAAATAGTGATATAAATACCACTCATCACACCCCAAAACCTAACATTTTGCTAGTCCTCGAGCAAAATACAAAATAAAATAACATAATAAAATTTAACTAAGCTACTTTCGTAGGGATTACGATTGCATTTAGCATATGCAACAAGCCTTTAAACCCCTAGGTGTCCCTAGTGGACGAGTTGTAGTCTCGTGAGGGTTTACAGCAATGATACCCACAAACATTTTACAAAAGTAAAAAGGTATTAAAACTAATGCACACAAAAGCAAAAAGACAAGCGAAAAGAGAATAAAGAAGTTAGTGACTAATCAGGTGAAAATTCTACTCCAAGTTACTAGTTATTTTGTTTATTTCTAAATTACTGAATAAGTAAATTCTCCGATTATTTTTACCATTCTCCTTATACATAGCTAACAAAATATTGATCAACTCATTTTTGCCCACAACAGTCATGAGTGCAGTTGATAAGAGAGTAATATTTTTGTCCTAAAGTTCTATCAGATTTCACACCTTTCTGTAGCAATGGAATAATTTTCTGATTTTTCTGATTTTTTCTTTGATTTTTTTTTTTTTTATTTTTATACAATATCTTCCGTCTATGTAGCGAGCTTTGGGTCGGTGGCTCCCAAACCAGTTGGCTTTAGGGCACCAGGTGTTAAGACACCCCTACGAACTTATTTACTCAGACTTCAGATATATATATATTTTTGCAGCATCTTCGATCCATGTAACGAGCTTTGGGCCAGTGACTCCCAAACCAGTTGGTTTTAGGGCACTAGGTATTAAAACACCCTTACAGACTTAATAACTCGGATCTCGGACGTTTTTTTTTTTTTTTTTTTTTATTTTTTTACTCCATTACTATTTGAGATGCTTCCTCCAATTAAACTAGAGCACTGAATATTACAAATTTTTCAATTTTAGCTCACGACTGTATGTTCCATGTAAGTTCATAATACCTGTCAACTGAACATATGAAGATACATTTTAGTTAGTTTTAAGGAGAATTCACAAATTAAATAATTAAAAATGAAATAAATAAAAATTAACTTATTTCGAAATAGGTTTGAGATACGTCTCAGGAGCGGAAATTCCTTACTCGGCTACCTCTCACCAATTCCACCTTTTTAGTCAAAATAAAAACACACAAACACAAAATATGTTTGTAATTTTTGAAAAATTTTCAATTTTTTTTTGTATTTTTCGAAAAATTTTGAACTAACAATAAAAACAACATACACCCTAAAAACAAGGTATTAATCAACTAATTCCCTCCCCCAAACCTAAATGAGACATTGTCCCCAATGTCTTAAACAGTAAAAGGAGAGTTAGAAGGTTATACCTGGTTAGCTGAAATCTACAGGAAATTAAAGGTTAAGATCCAGATTAATTCGACGCCTCTTACCACGATCGTCCTCAGACCAATTTATTTTTGATAGGACAGGGTCAACTTGTGGTTCATAGGCTATGAGTTGGTCTATCAGATCCGGAGCAAGTCTGGCAGTGAAGAGGAGTTCTTTCATAGGTTTTGACACGAACCCATTTCTCCGAGCATCATCAAGAAACACACAAAGAAAATCATAAAATCCATCAACGTTGAGTAGTCCAAGCGGTTTCTGGTGTATGTTCAGGTTCGCCCAAGAAAGTACTATAAAAATTTCCTCCAATGTGCCTAAGCCACCTGGCAAAGCAATAAAAGCATCAGCACGGTTAATCATTTCTACCAAACGTTCAGACATACCTGATACGATCAGTTCCTCTCCGTTTGATGATCCAATAAGATTTGCCTCTGCCAAGGGTTTTGGGACGATTCCCAAAACATGACTGCCTCCTTCCTGTACGGCCTTTGAAACGATCCCCATAAGTCCGAGATTGCCTCCGCCATATATTAAATGCATATTCCTTGCAGCTAATACTCGACCCAATTCCTGTGCTGCTTCTATGTATTGTGGTTTAGTACCAACAGTACTACCGCAAAACACACAGATGTTTTCAACTCGTCTTCTTGAAGTGGCTTCCATTTTTCTATGTATTTCTTTCTCAAATTAGGATTCCTTCAAAAGTGCAATGACGGGTTGAATTTATAGTACCTGAAAAATGGTGAGTAATAATAGCACTAGTATCTTCCAGAGGACGTTTGTTAGCTAAACAACAAAAGAGATCGTGAAATGTCAAAAAGTCTGGATCCTGTCTATGAAAATAAAGATAATTACAACAGAAAAGCAAATCAAAGCAATAATTAAGGTAACGGAATTGTGTACGCAATACGCCACTCGTTTGGTATATAAATCCATTAGGATGCGTCTCAAGATTTCATTCATTACTAAGTCTTTGCTAATGAATTGTTTCTCTTCTTTGATTGCCAAACACAATTCCTTCTGTCTTAAAATGCTCCGTTTGTGCCTTTCCCTACAAAAATAACACACAAAATTAAAAAGTTCACACAAAATAAATTACAACAAAATTGCATGGGTTGCCTCCCTGCTAGCGCTAATTTTTCGTCTTCAGCCAGACGTGAATGAAATCCATATGTCAAGGAGGTTTCAATGTCGTTTTGGATGTCCGATTAAAGACAATCCCGTGAGCGTTGCTTTTGAAGGGTCTCTTCCAACGGTAAAGTGGCAAAAAGAATTTTGTCTTATTCAGTGCTCGTGCCACCTTTTTAACTTTTGTTGCTCCAGTGGTACCTGAAAAGAAAGAAATAAAATCAGGAGGTCTCGTATGATGCTTGACTTGGAATGGAAATTCCATTATGTCAAGCTTCTGGTTGATATCTTTGATTTGTACTCCCCAAAACAGTGATGTTTCTCCTGAATGCTCTGGATCTTTATTAAGGTCAGACATTTGCTCCTCCATTTGCTCTGCTTCTTGTTCCACCTGAGGATGAAAAGATGAGTCAGACATTAGGTCTTCATCCTCTGATTCGGGTGAATTGATTGGCTCAAGTAGATCTTCTTCAAACATTTTTGCAAAGCATTTTCCAAGATCTTCCTTTTGAGGATTCATAATTATATCCTCAATTTTTTATGCAGTTGGTACAAATAGATCAGCTTCATCCTCGTCAGAGTCAGAATAATAAAAATCAAATCGAGACTTTGCCGGTTCAAGTTCCTGAACTGATACATCTGGTTGTTGATACTGCTCAGCCTCCTCCTCTGTTGAAGTGTCATTGTGAAATGATTGGTATTCGAAGGCTTCATCAGTGTCATCTGAAAATGGTTCTTGAGGTATATAGTTCTGGTTTTCTGTGAATTGTCTGATTTGATCTGTCATTCTCTGTATGGATTCTGTGTTACTCTGAACTTATGCATCAAATCGAGCTACTTGTTCTTTGAACATGTGAATCAATTGATCTTCCTCTGATGGTTCTGGTTTTTGATAAGGATCGAAGGAAGATGGTGGATAAGATGAAAAATGTGGTTCTGTGAAATGTGATGGCTCGTCATACCATGAAGGATCTTGATAGTTCTGCCACCCTGAATGGTAGTTGTATTCGCAATAATCGCTTGGGTGGTCACCATTACATATGTCACATCTCCACATTGAGTTCTGATGAGCAAATGTAGTATAACTTGGTTCTGGCATCCAGTGATAATCATTGGGCTCGACAACAGGCCTCAGAAAACCGGACTGTTGCTCCCAGATTTGGGGTGTATCTTCTTGTAAAGCACGTAATCTTTCAATCTCCCAGTAATGTTCCATTTTTAAGTAACCTGAAATAAAAAGAAAGAAATAAAAATTACAGATAAAAATAAAGAAAATTAGATACAAGTAAATTAGATAGCTTCAAAATTAACAACTCAAGAAATATAAGTCCCCGGCAACGGCGCCAAAAACTTGACCGGCGTAAACACACACGTATAACGCAAGCGCACGTATCGTTCAAGTAGTATAAAAATATCGATCCCACGAGGACTTAATTCCTACTGTTGTTATTAATTATTGAATCTATTTATTTACAAATATCTAATTAAAGGGAGAATGAAATTGATTGCTTGATTGATTTGGTTGATTAAAGATTTGCTAAATAAATAAATAAAAAGATAAAAGAAAATACTAAAGAAAATAAAAGACACAAAGATTCCAGGGTTGTGAATCATTCTAATATCATTTAAAAGATGAAGTGATTATCTTAAAGTTGGGTAATATATTGATTTATTAACCTGGAACACTAAATTATGTGTAAGCCTCTGTCGATGGTCAGACACAAATACCCAGTTTAACCAATTGAACCATATGTCTATGTCAACCAAATTATCTGGATTCATTAAGTTTAAGTTCCAATTATGGCTACCCCCGCCCGACAGGTATATTCCTATCCTGTAAGGAAATCTATTAAAGGGTTATCTATCCTCAAGGAAGATCGTGGGCTATTAAGTCTAAGGCTGAAACCTAAAATTCCTATGTCTAGTTCATTTTAGATTTACCATATCAATCTTATTGGTGATCAGACAACAAGAAGCATTAAGCTTAAGACTTAATAAATAAATCTTTAAATTACCTAAACTATAAAATAATCCCTTATAAACCGGTGATATTAAAAATCATCACTGTTAAGTTTTTCTAAGGTCCCATGATCAAACAAGACATGAAATAATGCGTGAATACACCAACGAAGATAGCGGAATACTTACATTGGTTGGTAGAGTCGATTTGAAGACAAATGAACCCAAAAAACGCACTGCCATGTAAGCTTACTGCATGCAGTCCACTGCCTCCAAAAACAGAATTTTGAGATGAGAAACGCAGCTCCTAGCTTCGTTGGATGGATCCCGGCTCATGGTCGAACCTCCCTACCACCTTCGCAAGACTTGTAAGTGTGCTAGCACTTGAATTTTCACCATGAAAATCCACTCTTGCTTCCCTATTGTTCACGCCCAAACTGGTTCAAAACCAGTGAAGAACAGCCACTGTTTTGGCGTGAGAGAGATGAGAGGTGAGAGAGTTCAATGATTTTTGTTACAAAAAATCAATTTATATTTATGCCATAATATTATTAAATTAATAATAAACTTATGACACAAATCATGCAATGGCTTAGAGTGTCAAACACTCAATTTCCATGCAAAACTATTGAGTGCATTGTACACTATCTCCATGCAATGCATTAGAATTAAATAATGCATAATATGACATGTGTCATGTGGGCCCCACACGTTTCCAAATGAAAGTGGGCCCACGTGCACTCACGCGTTCGGGTTCGATATTTCCGAAATACCGAACTTACGTCGCGACGTTAATTAAATCGAATTTAAACAAATAATTGCGCCTAGCGAAATTATTATTTACGTCGCTAACGAATTAATTCTAAATTAACTCGTTTGCCCGAATTAAAATCTAATTTTAATTCCGCGTCGAAATCTAATTTCGTTTAATATATCGAATATATTAATTTACCGATTAATTCCAAATTAATCGTTATCTCTCTCTAGACGATATTTTATCCTAGATAAAATATCTCCGTAATTAATCCTAGATTAATTTTCTCTCTATCTATATAATCCCAGATTTTCAAGAGTGCAAGTTGTGCGTCATCGGTGGATTATCGGGAAGCGACCCATGAGATCTCCGGATAAGTTGGCAGTAAATACGGTCGTCGGAGTATCCGAATCACGTACGTACCAAGTACTACGTTCTACCGATTTACGAGACAAGGTCAACTCCTAGCAAAGCACCAAGTCATCCCAATTCTCCGGACATATCCTTTCAAGAATATTTAAGATCTATATCAAGCGTAGTATACTAATGTATTGTGCATATCGGCCCAGTATCGGATAGTCACGTGCTAGGGCTGGGGCTGGATAAGTGTCTGCCCCGTCCGAAACACATATCGGATGTCTGGTAACTAGTCTCTATAATCGGATATTCATGACCTGGTCATAATATCACGATTGGATGCGCATCACTTAAGAGCACTAATACCGTATCCTGCGTGACATCATCTCCACTATGACTGGAGTGATACTTCCGTCTCGACATCACATCCAATACACTACGATTCCTGATAAACCCAGAAGAGGTGAACACAGAACCAATTAAGATCCCCCAACCACCAAAACCAAAGTTTACCGATTGTCGTAAGTATTAGCGATGCAAGTCTCAGGTTAAGACTATACACACCTACCTTGATTTCGGCCTCCCATAGACACCTAGTCATAATACCAATGGGATTCCGAAGGGTCTATCCAGAGCGAAGCTGTTTCCCATACCATCGGTGAAACACGACCTCCTATCGCACTTGCACAAGTATCCAATACTTATATATATGAGAACTATGTCCGTTGTGCCCTCACAACGCGCACAAGTGCAATACTAGCCTATTCCGCATTATCGATGTCCAGTCTCGATAATACTACGGCTAGGGATATTTAATGATTAATCCTTCGTGGACTGATACTGTCTCATATCATCTCAATCCAGGAACTAATCATAGGGACCTCTCTTCATTTATATATCTATGGTGATCTAATCACAAATGACGAGAGAGTGCAATTTCCTAGTTACATAGTTAATTTGCTACAGCAACACAATGATCTGTGCAAATAGTGACGCTATGGGTCATATTATCCAACAATCTCCCACTTGGCACATAGCCAGTCACTCGAGTGTCCTACACCCGAACTATGTAAGGTTCGCTCAAATTGCTGAGGAAAGGTTTTCGTCAGCGGATTTGTTTGATTATCGTTTGACGCGATTTATACGATCATCACATCGCCACGATGTATGATCCGAACGAATCAGATGATATAGAAGTATATATCTGGATCGTCGATGAGACCTTTAATTCCTTAGCGTGTGCTGACGCCTAGCTCAGCTGCTAACAGAACTATATCTAATCTAATTAGATTTATTTTTGATCCAAATGGCTTCTATTGCTGCCTCAGCTGCAGCAATAATCCGCATTTGTTGTTTATTCGGCAACAGTTATCTTGCTTGGAAGATTTCCAGCTCACTGTCCCGTTATTCAAACTTTATAGTACCGCAGTATTTAATCGTTTGGAAACTTGCTGCAGTGATCCCAGTCACTACAAGTTCTCCTTCTCCATAGTAAAAGATAGCATCTTTAGTTCTCAGAGATACTAACAGATGTTCTTAACTTCAATCCAGTGACTATCACTTGGATTGACCCGATTGTGACTCCATATGCTCGAAGCGTATGAGACACCAATACAAGTACATTTTAAATGTACAATTTCCCAGAGAGTGTTAACAAACTCCAAATCTATCCTAGTAGATCTTTATTCCTTGAATAAAGGTTGTTACTCCCCAGAATTCTACGGAGAATTTCTATGAAAGAATATTTATGAAAGCCAAGCTTTCACCAATTGCTTTATGGGAATTTCACTGTAGTGCAATCTCCCACTAACCTCCTTATATACACAAGAATTATTTCGTTTTGAGTCAAATCATAAACCATTATGATTATTTCAAAACGACAGTTCCAAGAACCTTATGCTTGCATTGATCCAAACATGGATCGAATAACCCGCAAACCTTGTTTGTCGGTTATATAAAATCGTCAGGATGTTGTAAACATCCTCCAAAAGGTTTCCTTTTCAGGAAAGCGATTTTGATTTATAACTGACATATTTCATAAATGAAATATATAGTTATTTTCAAGCATTTTTTTTTTTTTTTTAAAATGGATTTACCATGGCAACAGGTAAAAGGTTGAACCGTTATTAACACAATGTTGATAACGATACCTTTTCGTCAAAAGCCTAGCTTTGTACGTTGGTATGTTGCCTTCCATGTATGTCTTCCTTGAAGACGTTTAATGTACCATAGGCACAATGCCTTGTGGTACAACAACTAGTATCCAAAATAGTTGTCATACATGGAATTCATTTTGGATTCATGGCACTTTGCCATAACATGGAGTCGATACCTCGTATCACTTCCTCTAAACGTAGTCGGATGGTACACCTCCATAAGATTGACATCATTATGGGGTGAGATCAGAAACCCATACCCTAGGTTTTTTCTGACTCTATCCGATTTACGAAGTTCTTGTGTATTTGAAGATTAATGGTATAGTTTATCATAGATGAACTACTTGTGTTCCATTAAGGACTTCGTGCCTTGAACAGTGTTACTCCGATTTTCATCGAGTATCACTATCCTCCCACTGACCACTGCATATCGGTATTCCTCTCAGGAAAAACCGCATGGTGAGCAACAATCACATTGTTCTCATGTGAGATTTACAAGTACTATACTTAAGGTTTCCCTTAGGATAACCTATATTGGCACTTATCCAATTTGGGTCCTTATTTTGGTATCATCCAAACGCTATGCCTGGCATACCCAAATTATCAGGAATGAGAAACCTCGTTTCTTCCCTGTTCATATCCTATATGATATCTGTCAAACAGATTTATATGGAACCTTATTCTAAATAAGTTTTGCACTGTTAATACATATCCTGTAGAAGGAAATAGTAGCTCAGAGCGACTCGTGATAACCTTATCATGTCCAACAAAATTCGGTTTTAGTTCAGACACACCGTCTAACTGACGTGTCTCGGGAGGAGTCCTCACATGAAAGAACACCGTACTCTTTCATTTATATATGAAACTTACTGCTTAAGTATTTTCCATTTCGGTCTTACCGTGGCGGAATAACACTATAGCCGATCTGTTTGTTTTCTTCGTGTCGAAACTTCAAAAGTTTCCGATCTGTGTTCTTCAAAAGAAACACATAACCACAACGTGATGCTACATCCGTTGAGGTCACGAAATATTCATGTTCACATCTAGCCTAGCTAGATATGGGCCCACTTACTTCACCATGAATAGGGCTAACAGATCGGTGGCCCTTTTACTATTACCAAGTAAATAGTATTTTAGGTTTTTAACCTAATAAACTAGATTCGTAGACCTTATTTGAATAGTCAAATCAGTCCTAGTATCCACTCTTCAAAAGTGTGGATATACGAGTCTTGTTTAATTGTGTCCTAGACAACAATGCCACAAATAAGTCTCTATTGATCAAATCAATTTGAGCTATTTATTTGTCATTTATATGTTTGAGATTTTATTTATATTCAAAATATAAATTATGTTATTTACATCTAATGTATTTATCTCAGTATCATCTTTATATAATGAAACACTTTAGTGTTCTAGAATATAAAGGTTTTATCCGCATCGGATTAAACACTGATATAGAGATAATGTCCCTAGTCAAACTAGTTACATTATAACATTTCCTAATTTAAGTACATACCCAAAGGGTAGTTCCTAAACTTAGGTATCTACGGTCGAAACAACGACTTTCGTCCCGTTTCCAATTCGCAGAGAAATCTCGGCTTGAAGCCAGTATCCAGCTCACAGCGGATTCTGAACGTCAATACATATATGTATTATGTACCACACTAAGTATTTAAAATCCAATTTCAATACTAGTAGTAAACATAACTTTGACAAATATTTTTAAAGTTAGAGCCTCGCCCTATTTTTAATTCCTTCGTGTCTTCCATATCCAAATGGTAGTCGCTACGGGATATGTCAATTATCCTTTTCAATATTTCATAAACCCTTGGCCAAGCCTTGGGTTTCGGAATATCGAAACGATGTGCACCTTGTGCTACATGCCCATTGCAAACTTTGATTTTTCTCCACTAGAATAGTCAATTAATTGCAACTTTAATACTTTTAAATCTAAAGATAGATTTATTGTAAGTATATTAATTAAGCACTAAAGTCATCATCACATAAATCTTCCAAAGACTTTATGCTCTACTATTTGCTTAATTATGGGCTTAGTCATAATAAGTTATTTTATCAAATAATTAACCTATTATTAATTCCCAATTGAAAATTAAATCATTTAAAACATTTAATCCAAGGATTATATATTTTAAATTTTCAACCTTTCAATTCTTTCATGATTCTAATAGTCCAACTATTTAATCAATTTTAATAAGGTACTATTTATCATAATGATTACAATAATCCAATTATTTAATCAACTATAATTTAATATTGATTACTATAATCCAATTATAAAATCAACTATCATTTAAATTCAATTATATTGATTACTATAATCCAATTATAAAATCAACTATATATTGAATGAGTTTGAATATAGTCCAACTATATATATTTTTAAAACAACATAAAATATTAGTCCGACTAATACTTTTGATTAATATGACGAGTAAAATAAAATGAGCGTGTTTAGCGAGTATTCGAACGAATGTTGCAAATTCAATACTTGCCTCCCACTATTTTTCATCGAGCCTCTAACCCTCTGTGGAGTACTCGGGAAACCGCGTTTCCTAGTGGGCTAGGATCCCGTTAAATAACACACAACCTTGACTTTGGCCAATAAAAGCTGTATGCTATTTAACTTAGGTAGATCTCTATGATCAATTGGATCTCATCCAATTCCTAGATCCGGTTAGGTGGACATCCAAGTCCGAAACATATGTATAATGTCAATGTATCCATTACATTTTCCTAACCCTATCCTCTGAATCAACTAGGCCTTGGCTTTGGCCAAAAACAAACCTAGTGATCCCAGTTAAGCGGGACCCATTGACGAGGAAAGTTTCGTAATCAATGTCATTGGACAAAAAGTGATCTTGACTTTGGCCAATAAAAATCACGATTTGGACAAGACACCGATATGCAACAAAACTCTCATGATTCAAGTACATCCTTGATTGACAAAGGTCTTGACTTTGGCCAATAAAAACCAATGCCAACTTCGGATCTTGAACAAGAATCATTCAATGGAAGGATATTTGCTTAATATAAAACGAGGGTTTTTCGCGTGCAAATTGGCTACCAATTTAATTATCTTTGTTAGGTCTCATCATCATACACCCTTAAACATGCATTCTAAATACATAATAAAGCGAGTATGAAATAAAATAATAATGATATGCGGATGGATACTTTACATATTGATCCTAGATCAAATCTCTCCCTTTCTCACTCAAGCTAGCACTTGTACTACTTCTACTCGTTACACTACACTTCTAAAGAAACCTCATATATATAGAGGGGAATAGGTGAGAAGATAATACAAAGAGAAAGAAGGTGATAAGGCTGGACACGCAGGTCCAATTTAATAAATCGAATTTATTACAACAATTTCTAAAATTGCCCACCCGACTAATATCCATCCGATATACATTATTCATTCAACACAACCACGTATTCACACACATAAGCATGCTATCAATCAATCTAATCAAATTAATTAATCTGATAATTAAGTGATCATCCAATGTTCAAACAACGATTTGATTTTGTTCGAGTCAAACTCGTTTTTGCGAATAAGTACTCAAAGTACGAATTCATGAATTAAATTAAACTACATCATTAAATCTAATTTAACATGTATTTAATACTAATTCACTATTCAATTCCAAATTAAATATACACTTTTATTTAATAAACCTTTTACGATTTAAATTCCAAATCTAATCGTAACGCGTCTCAAAGACCGATTAACGTCCAACGTCAATTCAATTAAAGTCCAATGGGCTTTTGATTGATTTCTTAAGGCGTGGACTTTTGGTCAACACGGGTCAAACCGATAACCAAAGTCCAATCCGGGATTTACCCCATAAGCCCATAAATCAATCTTGGCCCATTAGGCCCAATTGAACTTTAAAGGTTCATTAAGTCGCATTTGGGCTTTATGGTCAAGGTTTTGGGCCCAATTGGATCCAATCCATTTGGCCTAAACCAAACTTGATAAATCAAGCCCAATAGGCCCAAATACAACATTTAAATCCAATTTCCAAAATTAGGCCCAAATAATTAAATTCAAAAAAATCCAATTTTCCCAATTTAATTACCAAAGTGTATTACATGATCAATCAACTAAATCAACATTTCTAAAACACCATATTAGTCCAATTAATCATGCTTGATTCATTATCATATGTCCACCACAAATTGAAAAATCAAACCCATCTACATGCTTAAAGGTCTCGGCCAAGGGAGTGATTTCATGTCCAATTCGGTTTCAATCCAATTATCCGCAATCGACATTAAATACATATCCCGAATGATTTCCAATACATCCAATTATCAAAATCAAAATTTACCACGACATTAGGGCATTAGTCACATTCGGCCAACTCAAAGATTTTGGGGTTTTTGTCCAATTCGAAATCCAATCCAATTTGATTCAAATTAACATCAACCTAATCGATTATAACTCATCAAATGAATTAAAAATCAAAAAATCCAAGATCTTAAAATCATCAAACCATTCGGCCAAGGACAAATATTGGGGAAAATAATTCCAATCATTTTTCATCAAATTAGTCCAACCAAAATGAAATTAAACATGTTATAAACATACTCAAACAAACAATTTATTCAAATCATGCTCAAATCACATTTACCCAAATTTTAAATCCCTAAAATTTCATGCTTGCAACATTAGCTCTTGATGCCATTGTTAAGTTTTTCTAAGGTCCCATGATCAAACAAGACATGAAATAATGCGTGAATACACCAACGAAGATAGCGGAATACTTACATTGGTTGGTAGAGTCGATTTGAAGACAAATGAACCCAAAAAACGCACTGCCATGTAAGCTTACTGCATGCAGTCCACTGCCTCCAAAAACAGAATTTTGAGATGAGAAACGCAGCTCCTAGCTTCGTTGGATGGATCCCGGCTCATGGTCGAACCTCCCTACCACCTTCGCAAGACTTGTAAGTGTGCTAGCACTTGAATTTTCACCATGAAAATCCACTCTTGCTTCCCTATTGTTCACGCCCAAACTGGTTCAAAACCAGTGAAGAACATCCACTGTTTTGGCGTGAGAGAGTTGAGAGAGTTCAATGATTTTTGTTACAAAAAAATCAATTTATATTTATGCCATAATATTTATTAAATTAATAATAAACTTATGACACAAATCATGCAATGGCTTAGAGTGTCAAACACTCAATTTCCATGCAAAACTATTGAGTGCATTGTACACTATCTCCATGCAATGCATTAGAATTAAATAATGCATAATATGACATGTGTCATGTGGGCCCCACACGTTTCCAAATGAAAGTGGGCCCACGTGCACTCACGCGTTCGGGTTCGATATTTCCGAAATACCGAACTTACGTCGCGACGTTAATTAAATCGAATTTAAACAAATAATTGCGCCTAGAGAAATTATTATTTACGTCGCTAACGAATTAATTCTAAATTAACTCGTTTGCCTGAATTAAAATCTAATTTTAATTCCGCGTCGAAATCTAATTTCGTTTAATATATCGAATATATTAATTTACCGATTAATTCCAAATTAATCGTTATCTCTCTCTAGACGATATTTTATCCTAGATAAAATATCTCCGTAATTAATCCTAGATTAATTTTCTCTCTTATCTATATAATCCCAGATTATTTCAAGAGTGCAAGTTGTGCGTCATCGGTGGATTATCGGGAAGCGACCCATGAGATCTCCGGATAAGTTGGCAGTAAATACGGTCGTCGGAGTATCCGAATCACGTACGTACCAAGTACTACGTTCTACCGATTTACGAGACAAGGTCAACTCCTAGCAAAGCACCAAGTCATCCCAATTCTCCGGACATATCCTTTCAAGAATATTTAAGATCTATATCAAGCGTAGTATACTAATGTATTGTGCATATCGGCCCAATATCGGATAGTCACGTGCTAGGGCTGGGGCTGGATAAGTGTCTGCCCCGTCCGAAACACATATCGGATGTCTGGTAACTAGTCTCTATAATCGGATATTCATGACCTGGTCATAATATCACGATTGGATGCGCATCACTTAAGAGCACTAATACCGTATCCTGCGTGACATCATCTCCACTATGACTGGAGTGATACTTCCGTCTCGACATCACATCCAATACACTACGATTCCTGATAAACCCAGAAGAGGTGAACACAGAACCAATTAAGATCCCCCAACCACCAAAACCAAAGTTTACCGATTGTCGTAAGTATTAGCGATGCAAGTCTCAGGTTAAGACTATACACACCTACCTTGATTTCGGCCTCCCATAGACACCTAGTCATAATACCAATGGGATTCCGAAGGGTCTATCCAGAGCGAAGCTGTTTCCCGTACCATCGGTGAAACACGACCTCATATCGCACTTGCACAAGTATCCAATACTTATATATATGAGAACTATGCCGTTGTGCCCTCACAACGCGCACAAGTGCAATACTAGCCTATTCCGCATTATCGATGTCCAGTCTCGATAATACTACGGCTAGGGATATTTAATGATTAATCCTTCGTGGACTGATACTGTCTCATATCATCTCAATCCAGGAACTAATCATAGGGACCTCTCTTCATTTATATATCTATGGTGATCTAATCACAAATGACGAGAGTGCAATTTCCTAGTTACATAGTTAATTTGCTACAGCAACACAATGATCTGTGCAAATAGTGACGCTATGGGTCATATTATCCAACAATCACAACCCCAGATAACTAACACATAATTAGGGCTAGTAAAAACATAAAAGTAAAAGACATAAAGTAAAAGCTGAAAAGTAAATTACAATAAAATAAAATGCTAAGGTAAAAGGAATTACTTTCACTACTACTAATTTAGATATCTCCAATAAAATAATATATAAACTTGTGATAAATTAACCAACCGACCAGTCTGGCGGTATCCTGATTAAGTCAAATTAAGTCCAACCAGCCATTAAAGCGGAACCAAAAATAAATTTACCAACCGACCAGTCTGGCGGTATCCTTGATTAGTCAAGTTTAAACCAGATTAAAATAAATTTACCAACCGACCAATATAGCGGTATCCCTAATTAAGTCAATATTTTAAATAGTTAATATATTATTTTTAAGGGAGATTAATCTAAATAGCAATAGTAGAAGAATTACCTTTCACCCTAGCTGAGAAAATTATTTCAACATGGTGAATAGTAAAAACTGTAAAAAGTAAAAAGTAAAAATTAAATTACTATTATTACAAAAAGTAATTAAAATTATTTACAAAACTAAAAATTAAAAACTAAAAAAATAAAAAAAATAAAAGTTCTAGAGAGAGAAACTCTCTCTTTAGAGAGAAATCAAGAGAGAGAGAGGTGTATTGAAAATCTGAAATTCGCGCTGAATTTATAGAAAAATTTTGCTTCAGCGTCGCAACTCCAAGCCAGCGTCGCGACGCTGGAATAGTTCGACGTGGCACGCTGAGGAGACGACACGTAGCAAGGCGGCTGACTGTTCACGCGACACGTGTCAAGGCGGCTATCTCTCAATTATTGTGATGACGTCATTGATGACGTGTGACGTCATGATGATGTGGCGTGCGCACGTTAGCGGATCTTCTGTGGTGGTGACACGTGTCAAGGCGCATGTTAGCAAAGTCAAACTTCTCAAATTGTTGACCGTTGATCTGGCGCATGTTAGCAGATCCGGCGCACGTTGGGCGTCGCGGCGCGCAATGCTTCAGCGTCGCGACGTGCAGAAGACTAAAATATCCCTGTTGACGCATTTTTGTCTGGTTTTGCCCCAAATTGCCTCCAGTGCTGTCCAAACTTTATTTATCTGCAAGATAACAATAAAACACATCAAAACGTTCACAAAACTCAAGAAACTATACAAAATATTAAGTTTAATGAGTGGGAAATAGTGATATAAATACCACTCATCAAGTACTCAACAAAGGGTTAGAAGCTCGCCGAAAAATAGTGGGAGGCAAGTATTAAATTTGCAATATTCGTTTAGTTACTTGCCATACGCGCTCATTCAAATATTTCGTCAAATAAATTAATATATTAGTTGGACTAATATTTAAACGTTGTTTTAATTAAACCGTTGGACTGTATTCAAACTAATTTCATTTATAGTTGATTATATAATTAGATTATAGTAATCAATATATTTGAATTAACTATTTCAATTAATAGTTGATTTTATAATTGGATTATAGTAATCAATATAATTGAGTTTAACCTATTGAATTATAGTTGATTATATAGTTAAACTATAGTAATCATTATAATAAATAGTACCTAAAATCGTTGATTAAATAATTGAACTATTAGAATCAAGATAAATGAAAGATTAGTGTTTAAAACATAATCCCGGGTGAAAATGTTATTTAAACGACTTTAATTTTCAAATTGGGAATAATGAATCAGGATAGTCCTGAAAATTAAGAAGTTACTTTATTTGATAAAATAACATCTTATGCCTAAGCCCGGAGTTAAGCAAATAGTAGAACATGATATTTGGAATATTCATGTGATGACAACTTTAGTGCTTAATCCAATAAGCTTGCCAAATAGACTCCTTAATTTCTTAATCAAAACTAAGGATTAGATCCTTAAAGTATGATAATGAAATTGAAGGATCTTCATAAATCTATTTTTAGATCTTTGAAGTACTAAATTGCAATAGTAAACTCTTGGAGAGTTAATGGCTATTCTCAATGAGACAAAGCCAAAGTTTGCAATAAGGCGAGAAGCGCAAGGCGCACCTTACTTCGACATTCCGGAAGGCCAAGGCTTGGCCAAAGGCTTCTGGGTGTGGAAAAGGGGCAAAGGCAAAGTCATTAGAATCTTCTGGGAAGATAAATGACATATCCCAAAATGTCTGCCTAAATTGTGGCAAACAGGGACATGGAAGCGTGACTGCCGTATGCACAAGGCAGGAATGAAGGAATTGAAGAACGAGCAAGGCTCTGACTTCAAATAAGTTTTTCATAAACATGTTCACTACTAGTATTAAAATTGGATTTTAGATACTAAAATGTGGTACATAAATATGTACTGATGTGCAGAATCTGCTGAGAGCAGGATACTGACTACAATTGAGATTAATCTGCGAATCAGAAACGGGATGACAGTCGCTGTTTTAACCGTAAATACCTAAGTTTAGGAACTACCCTTCGGGTGTGTACTTAAATTAGGAAACTGTTAAAATATAACTAGTTTGACTAGATACATTATCTCTATATCAGGGTTTAATCCGTTGCGGATATACCTTTATATTCTAGAACACTAAAGTGTTTTATTATATAAAGATGATATTGAGATAAACACATTAGATGTGAATAACAGTATTTATATTTTGAATATAAAAGAATCTCAAACATATAATGTGACAAACAAATAGCTCAAACTGAATAAATCAGTTGAGACTTAATTGTGGCATTGTTGTCTGGGACACAATTAAACAAGACTCGTATATCCATACTTTCGAAGAGTGGATACTAGAACGGATTTGATTCTATTCAAATAATGTCTATGAATCTAGTTTATTGGGCAAAGTGCCTATAACACCTTTACTTGGTAAAAGTGCAAGTGCCACCGATCTGTTAGCCCTTATTCATAGTGAAGTAAGTGGGCCCATGTCTAGCTAGGCTAGAGGTGGATATGAATATTTAGTGACCTTTACAGATGTGGCATCGCGTTATGGTTATGTGTTTCATTTGAAACACAAATCGGAAACTTTTAGAGTTTCGACACGAAATAGAAAAACAGATCGGCTAAAGTGTAAAACCGTCACAGTTAGACCATGATGAAAATACTTAAGCAATAAGTTTCTCAATACTTGAAAGAGTATATTATTCTTTCAATTAGGACTCTTCCCGGAACACGTCATTTTGACGGTGTGTCCAAACGGATAAACCGAATTTTGTTAGACATGATAAGGTTAATCATGAGTCGCTCTGAGCTACCATTTCCTTCAATGGGTACGCATAAACAGTGCAGAACTTATTTAGAATAAGGTTCCATAAAATCTGTTTGACAGATTTCATATTAGATATAAACAGGAAAGAAACCGGGTTTTCTCATTCCTGTAGATTTGGCTATGCTAGGCATATGTTTGGATGATACCAAACTAAAACCCAAATCGGATAAGTGCCTAATAATGGTTATCCTAGGGAAACCAAAGTATAGTACTTATACAACTCAAAAGAGAACAATTTAATTGTTGCTCACCATGCGGTTTTCCTAAAAGGAATACCTATATGCAGTGGTAAATGGGAGGAAAGTAAAACTCGATGAAAATCAAAGTAAAACTATTCCAGGCACCGATTCCTTAATGGAACACAAATAGTTCATCAATGATGAAACTATACCAATAATCTTCGAATACATAAGAACCGCGTAAGTCGGAGAGAGTCAGAAAATAACCTGGGGTATGGGTTTCTGATCTTAACTCACAAGGATGTCAATATTTTGAGGAGTGCGAACTGACTACGTATGAGGAAGTGATACAAGGTATCGACTCCCTATTATGGCAAAGTGCCTTGACGTCCGAAATGGATTACATGTATACCAACTAAGTTTGGATACTAGTTGATGTACCAAAAGGCATTGTGCCTACTGGTACTATTAAGTCTTCAAGGAAAAGATACATGGAAGGCAACATACCAACGTACTAAGTTAGGTTTGTAGCGAAAAGGTATCGTTATCAACATTGTTTCGATTACGACGAAACCTTTTACCCGTTGCCATTGTTAAATCCATTTGGATAATGCTTGCTGATGTTGCATATTTCATTCATGAAATATGGCAGCTGAATGCCAAAACCGCTTTCCTTAACAGAAACCTTTCGGAGGATGTTTTTTAACATCCTGACGGTTTTGTCGTACCAAAACGAGCAAACAAGGTTTGCATGTTAATTCGATCCATGGATGGATTAAAGCAAGCATAGCGTTCTTGGAATTTTCGTTTTGATGTAATCATAATGGTGTATGATTTAATTCAAAACGAAATGATTCTTGTGTATATAAGGAGGTTAGTAGGAGCGCACAGACAGTGAATGTCCTAAATAATGATGATATGTCATTTCTTGGAAATGATATTCCCATACTATAATCGGTGAAAGCTTGACTTTCATGAAAAATTCTCCGTAGAATTCTTGGGAGAAACAACATTTATTCTAGGAATAAAGATCTACTGGGATAGATCTAAAGTTGTTGTAACTGACAAGGAACCCACTTGGATTCGAAATCCAAGCAAACCCCAAGCAACGGACGGAACCCTAAGAACCGCGAAATGATTTTGTAGAAACAAAACCCTTCCAAGGCCACAAAGAAGACCCACAAAGAACTTGCCCTTGAGAACCTTTAAGATGAATCCTTGTAGTGTTTTGCTAGCAATGGACACGCCACTAAGTGTGCCAAACTTAGATAAGTCGATTCAAACTTGAAAAGGGGAATCCCTCCCTTACATTAATTCGGCCATAGCCAAAGCTTTAAGCTTTTGAGTTTACAAAATTCGTTGGTTCCTCAAATGAAGAAGAAAGTAAGCTTAAATAGTGTTACAAAAAGAAACCCTAAAGGCAAAAAGACAATAATGCCCATAAAAACGAAATTACACAAATATCAAGTCTTTAAGTCTTTAAATGCCTAGAAAGCTTTATTCTAAACTGATTTGGGCCAAGTGAAATGGTTTTGGGCCCTTTCCATCGAAGCCCACATGCATCTCTATTTTTTTGTTGCAGTCGGCCATAAAACTCTGAACTAATCCCGCCATTGCTTCTCTGAGTCTTTTGGTCCTCTGCCTCGTAATTGGCCCTTCTGGTACTTGTAATGCGTCCTTTGGTTTGTTGTCGGCCTGGATCATGTCAGTAACTCTCCGAGAACTCGTACATTGAAAAATGAACGCGACCTGGTGTCTCATACGCTTTGAGCATATGGAGTCACAATCGGGCCAATCCAAGTGATAGTCATTGGATTGAAGTTAAGAACATCATTTAGTATCTTAGAGGATCTAAGGATGCTGTCTTAAACTATGGAGAATGAGAACTTGAAGTGACTGGGTTCACTGCTGCAAGTTTCCTAACCGATAAAAACGACTATAAGTCGCAAAACGGTATTATAAAGTTTGAATATCGGAACAGTGAGCTGGAAATCTTCCAAGCAAGATATTGTTACCGAATAAACAACAAAAGTGGATTATTGCTGCAGCTGAGGCAGCAATAGAAGCCTTCTGGATTGATAATAATCTAATTAGATTAGATATAGTTCTGTTAGCAGCTGAGCTAGGCTACATCACAGGCTAAAGAATTAATGGTCTCATCAGCGATCCAGATATATACTTTGACTATTCATCTGATTTGTTCGGATCATACATCATGGTGATGTGATGATTGAATAAATCGCATCAGATGATAATCATGCAAATCCGCTGACGAAAGAATTTACTCAGCAGAAGTTGAGCGAACCGTACATAGTTCGGGAATAGGACACTTGAGTGACTGGCTATAGGCCAAGTGGGAGATTGTTGGATAATTATGACCCATAGCGTCACTATTTGTACATATCATGGTGTTGTTGTACAAATTAACTATGTGACAAAGGAAATTGCTCTTTTATCATTTGTGATTAGATCACCAAGATGTATAAATGATGAAAGGTCCATATGATTAGTTCCTGGATTGAGATAATATGAGACAGTATCAATCCACGAAGGTTTAATCATTAAATATCCCTAGTCAGAGTATTATCGAGATTGGACATTGATAATGCGAAAAAGACTAGTATTACACTTGTGCGCGTTGTGAGGGCATAACGGCATAGTTCTCATATATTTGGGTATAGGATACTCATGCAAGTATAGTAGGAGGTTGTGTTTTACCGATGGTACAGAAAACAGCTTCGCTATGGATAGACCCCTCGGAATTCCATTGGTAGTATGACTATGTGTCTATGGAAGTCCGAATCAAGGTAGGTGTATTTGTTCTTAACCTGAGACTTGCACCTCTAATACTTGCGACAATCAATATACTTTGGTTTAGGTCGTCCAGGGCTTTAACCGGTTCTGTGTACGCCTCTTCTGGGTATATTGAGAATCGTAGTGTATTGGGTGTTGGACAGTTATGACCCATAGCGTCACTATTTGTACAGATCATGGTGTTGTTGTACAAATTAACTATGTGACAAGGAGATTGCACTCTTATCATTTGTGATTAGATCACCTAGATGTATAAATGATAGGAGGTCCCTATGATTAGTTCCTGGATTGAGATGACATGAGACAATATCAGTCCTCGAAGGATTAATCATTAAATATCCCTAGTCGTAGTATTATCGAGATTGGACATCGATAATGCGGAATAGACTAGTATTATACTTGTGCGTATTATTTGAGATCATAACGGCATAGTTCTCATATATTTGGGTATAGGATACTCATGCAAGTGTGATAGGAGGTTGTGTTTTACCGATGGTATGGAAAACAGCTTCGCTCAAGATAGACCCCTCAGAATTCCATTGGTAGTATGACTATGTGTCTATGGAAGTCTGAAATCAGGGTAGGTGTATTTGGTCTTAACCTGAGACCTGCATCGCTAATACTTGCGACAATCGATATGCTTTAGTTTTGTTCGTCCAGGGCTTTAACAGGTTCTGTGTACGCCTCTGCTGGGTATATCGAGAATCGTAGTGTATTGGGTGTGATGTCAAGACGGAAGTATCACTCCAGTCATAGTGGAGATGATGTCACGTAGGATACGGTACTAGTGCTCTTAAGTACTGCAGTCATCGGGATATTATGACTAGGTCATGTATGTCCGATTATAGAGACTAGTTACCAGACATCTGACATGTGCTTCGTACGGGGCAGACACATTCCAGCCCCAGGCCTAGCACGTGACATTCGATACTGGATCATAATACGCAATACTACGTATACTACGCCTGACATATATTATATATTCCAGTAAGAATATTTCTAGAGAATTGGGTAGGCACGGTGCTTTGCTAGAAGCCAACCATGTCTTGTAAATCGGTAAGCATGTGGTATGAGGTACGCACGTATTCGGATAATCCGATGACCGTATTTACTGCCAACATATCCAGGGATCTCTTGGGTCGCTTCCCAAAGATTCACCGATGACAGTTGATTTAAATTAGAATTATTCTGGGATTAATTAAGAGAGAGAATTAATCTGGGATTAATTAAGAGAAAGAAAATTAATTTGGGATTAATTGAGGTATTATTTAATCTGGGATTAAATGTGTTCGGAAGAGAGAGAACGCGATTAATTTGGAATTAATCGGTAAAATAAGTTTAATGGTTAAATTTGATTTTTCTATTTAATTTATTCATATGGGCTGAAATTAAAATATTGGATATATTAATATGAATTGGATTTCGTTACGAAATTAAAGTCGGACTTTAATACGAACGAACGAATTAATTTAGAATTAATTCGTAAACGACGTTCGTAATATATTTACGAGGCATCGTTATTTAATTAAATTAGATTTAATTATTTAGCGACGAAAGTTCGTTTAATCGGATTAAACGGAACCGAGCCGCGGCAAATGTTCGTAGAGACATTTTGAGTTTTGAATTCAAAATGGTGGGGCCCACTTCACACATGTCACACATGTGAAGTGGTGGTTGGAAAGTGGTTGGCATTTATGCCAAAACCACTTACTTTCCAACAACTTGGTTTAGGTGAAACCAAATTACCCCAACTACATGGTCGATGGACAAGAAGTGATCTTGACTTTGGCCAACAAATCACAACTTGGACAAGACACCGATATAGAACAAAAATCTCATGATTCAAACACATCCGCAATTGACAAAGGTCTTGAATTTGGCCAACAATCCAATGCCAACTTTGGATCTTGAGTAAGAATCACTCAACGGAAGGAAAAACGCTTAATATTGTTTGAGGGTTTTTCACGTGCAAATTGGCAACCAATTTATTATCTTTGATTAGGTCTCATCATCATACACCCTTAAACATGCATTCTAAACACATAATAAATCGCGTATAAATAAATAAATTAATAATGATATGCGGATGGATATCTCACAAATTGTTCCTAGAGCAAATCACTCCATTTCCTCTCCCCGGCTAGAACTATTCTAATTCTACCCAATTACAAAATACAATAAAGAAACCTCATTTACATTGAGGGGAATATGTGAGAAGAGAAATACAATGAGAGAGGAGATAAAAGGCTGGACACGTATGTCCAATTTAATAAATTCTAAACTTATTACAACAATTTCCAAAACTGCCATTGCCCTTCTAATACTATCCGATATACATTATTCATACAACACATTCATGTATTCATACAAATCATGTTATTCAATCAATCTAATCCAATTAATTAATCTTTGAATTAATGATCATCCAATGTTCAAACAACGATTTGATTTGCGCGAGTCAAACTCGTTTAAGAATAAATACTCAAAGTAAGTATTCTTGAATTATATTGAACTAAAACTTTAAATCCAATTTATTTGTATTCAATACTAATTCCAATTTAATTCCAAATTAAATATTTACACTTATTTATTTTCCTTAAAGACTTGGATTCCAAATCTAATCTTAATGGGTCTCAAAGGCCCATTAACATCCAATGTCAATTCAATTAAAGTCCAATGGGCTTTTAATTGATTCTTAAGGCATGGGCTTTGGCCAAAATGGATCAAACACAAAATGCCAAGGCCCAATAGGAATCACCATATTGCCAACAAATCAATTTAGGCCCAATTAAATTCTTTAAAGGGCCAAGTGATGTATTTGGACCTTATGGAATTGGTTTTGGGCCCAATTGGATCCAATCCAAAAGTCCAAAACCAAACTTAGTCAAACCAAGCCCATTAAGCCCAAATACACACTTTTAGCCCAATACATAATTAAAGGCTTATTAACATAATTATAATATTCCAAATATCATAATTATTTTAATTAAAGTGTATTAGCCATTATTAATTAATTAAACTCAATATTTCCAAAATACCAATTAACTTAATTAATCATACTTAATCCATCAATTCATGTTCAACACAAATTGAATCCTAAATTCATCATTTCATGCTCAACATGCCCTTTGATTTTAACATAAACTATATTGACTTTGATTCTAATCCAATCAAACCAACAATCAACATTGAAACATGCATTTAAACACATCATTTCATGTTACAAAAATAAAAAAACTGCAGTCCACTGCATAGCTAGATTCGACCACCTTAAATTTTTTTTAATTTTTGATTATTTTGATTTGTTTCAAATCTAATCATGCACAACTCTAAGTTAACATATTCTAAGCATGCTCAAAGCATCAATTTGAAAGAATCATGCTCAAAACATAAAAGCCCCAAATTTTAGTCTCATGAACCCTAAAATTTTCATGCTTAAAATTGGCTCTGATACCATTGTTAGTGTTCCTAGAACATGCCAAAGATCTAATAAGCAAGAAAAAGTGTTCATAAATTCAAAATAAGTTGCGGAATATACTTACAATGAACGGATTTGAGCTTTAAAATTTTGAGAAGAGATCTCCAAGATCCAAGCTTTAAGTGATGATTCCAACTCTTGAAGTAGTTTCCCTATCACCTTAGTTGATTTCTCCAAGTGCTAGCTTTGTTGATTTTGCAACAAAATCAAAGAGAATGGAGGAAGAGGCTCACGCCCATTGTAGAGAGTATTAGGGTTTTCATTTTCCAAAATGTGTTACAAGTGTGTAGAGTGAAGAGAGAGAGAAGCCTTTTCGGTTTTGTTAAAGGGTTTTACCCTTTTACCCAAATATGGTTTTGGGCCCAATTGGATCCAACCAATTAGCCTAAACCAAACTTGGCCCAACCAAGCCCAATTACAACTTTACAAGCCCAATTCCAAATTTGGCCCAATTAATTAAATTACCAAAATTCCAAATTTTATAATTTAATTAACCAAAGTGTATGCCATAATTAATTAACCAAATTAACATTTCCAAAATACCAATTTACTCAATTAATTATGCTAATTATCATCAAAACATGTACAACACATTTGAATCAAAAAATCAATCATTTTACATGCTATATCAATCACGGCAATTAGGGATTTCTTTGTCCGAGTCGGTTTTAATCCAATTAAATCCTAAATCAACATTACCCAAATGATTTCAACTCATCCAATGATCAAAATCAAAAAATACCATGACTTAGGGAAACCTCAAAGTTTCGCCAAGCCTCAATATTGGGGAAAATTTGATCCAATCCAATTTTCACAAAATTGATCACAAATAACTTCAAGTCATTCATTTACAAGCATGCTCAAACAAGTAATTTCACTCAAACATACTTACCCAAATTTTACCCTAATCAAATTTCATGCTCAAAATGGCTCTGATACCATTGTTGGGTTTCTAGGTTAGTCCCAAGATCGATTTCAAGCAAGAAATCATGTGCGAATACAACAAAGAAGCATGGTGGAATCATACTTACATTGATCGGTTATGCGATGCGAGGAACAACAAAACTTCTTGGCTCATTGAGCTCTCGGCAATGGCCCAAAATTGTGCTTCATTTTTTTCGGTCATGTCCTCCATTGATGCTCCAAGCTCCAAGCTTTGCAAATGGTGATTCCATGCTCACAAGTTGGTTTCCCTATCACCTTCGGATGACCCTTCATGTGCTAGCATTGGAAAAATTGCCACAATTTTTCCTTGTTCTTCTTCTATGTCTCGGCTAAGCAAGAAATGAAAAGAAAAATTGCTTCAAAAGCCGAATGGGAGAGAAGGGAAATTTTGGCTCCAAACCCGTGTGAGTGATTGAGAGAGAGAGAGAAATTGTGTTGTGTATATGGTTTTAATTTTCCAAAAATCAAATACCAAAAACAATTACCAATTATCCAAAAAAGGTACAAGACTTAAAGTCTTCAACCACCTCCATCAATCAATGAATAGTGACTGGTTGTCAATCACTCAAAGTGACAAGACATCCATCACTTGAATGACGAGTGATGTGACGCGTGATGTGACTTGTGGGCCGCACTTGAATTTGAAATGCGAGTACGCCCACAAACACTCCCGGGCTCGGGTTCACTAATTCCGAATTAACAAATTTTCCGTTGCGAGTAATTAAATCAAATTTAATTAAATATTTATACCTAGCAAAATTACTATTCACGTCGCTAATGAATTAATTCTAAATTAACTCATTCGCCCGAATTAAAATATAATTTCAATTCCGCGTCGAAATCCAATTTCGTATAATATATCGAATATATTATTTTATCGATTAATCCCAAATTAATCGTTCTCTCTCTTAAATAATATTTTATCCCAGATAAAATATCTCTGTAATTAATCCCAGATTAATTTTCTCTCTCTTGTAATTAATCATAGATTAATTATGTTTGAATCATACGTCGTCGGTGAATCTTTGGGAACCGACCCATGAGATCCCCAGATATGTTGGCAGTAAATCAGGTCGTCGGACTATCCGAACACGTACGTACCTAGTAATAGATTTTTACCGATTTACAAGACATGGTTGGCTTCTAGCAAAACACCATGCCTACCCAATTCTCCAGAAATATTCTTATATGAATATGTGATCTATATCAGGCGTAGTATACGTAGTATTGCGTATTACGATCCAGTATCGGATGTCATGTGCAAGGCCTGGGACAGGAATTGTGTCTGCCCCGTATGAAGCACATATCGGATCTCTGGTAACTAGTCTCTATAATCTGATAAACATGACCTAGTCATAATATCCCGATAGCTGCAGCATATAAGAGCCCCAGTTCCATTTCCTACGTGATCATCATCTCCACTATGACTGAAGTGATACTTCCATCTGGACATCACACTCAATACACTACGATTCTCAATATACCCAGAAGAGGCGTACACAGAACCTGTTAAAGCCCTGGACGACCAAAACCAAAGTATATTGATTGTCGCAAGTATTAGCGGTGCAAGTCTCAGGTTAAGACCAAATACACCTACCCTGATTCGGACTTCCATAGATAGATAGTCATACTACCAATGGAATTCCGAGGGGTCTATCCAGAGTGAAGTTGTTCCCGTACCATCGGTAAACACAACCTCCTATTACACTTGCATAAGTATCCTATACCTAAATATATGAGAACTATGCCGTTATGCTCCCACAACGCGCACAAGTGTAATACTAGTCTTTTACGCATTATCGATGTCCAATCTCGATAATACACTGACTAGGGATATTTAATGATTAAACCTTCGTGGATTGATATTGTCTCATATCATCTCAATCCGGAACTAATCATAAGGACCTTTTATCATTTATACATTTAGGTAATCTAATTACAAATGATAAAAGAGCAATTTCCTTTGTCACATAGTTTATTTGTACAACAACACCATGATTTGTACAAATAGTGATGCTATAGGTCATAATTGTCCAACAACGACACCCATAAACGTCATTCAAAACACATTCAATCAAACAAAAATAAAATGGAATAGTCCCAATAGTTTTACATATTAATGTCCTCAAAGAATGCCTAGTAATGAACTCAGAGAACTTTCAAAGTACTCAACGTAACTCAAATCCAAGTCCTTGAATAAATCATCTAAGCCAGACTCACAGTGTGTGTGTAAAGGTTCATTCACAGCTTGACTCCTAGGTAAGCCAATGCAATGATTTCGTTTAAAAAATCGAGATCCGATAGTGTTGGGTTTTCTAGGTCAAACCAAGATCAATTAAGCAAGAAATCATGTGAATACAACAAAGTAAGAATGCGTAAAATACTCACTTTAAACGGATTTTGGATGCGTTGAACACAAAAATTTTGCTCCTTGAAGTTTTGGCCAAGCTCCTTAGAAGTGTTGAATCCAAGCTCCAAGCTTTGATTTGCGATTCCAAGCTAAAAGGTTGGTTTCCCTATCACCTTGAATGTGCTAGCAACTAGAAAATTTTGCAACAAAATCTTCTTATTCTTCCTCATTGTTTCGGCCAAAGAAGAAAAATTGGAGAGAGTAATTCTTGGTTCAAAACCGTTAGAGGGAAAGAGAGATGAAAGACTTGTGTTTTTTTTTATTCTAAAACAATTACACTTCAAGTCAACTCCAAATATTTGGTATATGCTTTTCTAAAAAGCTAAAACAAATTTGGAGGGAAAATAACATTCAATGCTTCCAACTACTCCCATAACTCAAAAAGTGACTTGCATCACATCACTCAAAGTTGATGTGACTTCCATCACAAAAGGTGACTTGCGATGTGACTTATGGGCCCCACTTTAATTCAAAATGCGAGTGGTCCCGCAAACACATTCCTGGCTCAGGTTTGTTAATTCTGAATTAACGAATTTCCCGTTGCGACGTAATTAAATCAAATTTAATTAAATAATTATACCTAGCAAAATTACTATTCACGTCGCTCACGAATTAATTCTAAATTAATTCGTTCACCCGAATTAAAATCTAATTTTAATTCCGCGTCGAAATCTAATTTCGTATAATATATCGAATATATTATTTTATCGATTAATTCCAAATTAATCGTTCTCTCTCTTCGAATAGTATTTTATCCCAGATAAAATCAAACGACCCATGAGATCCTTGGATATGTTGGCAGTAAATCCAGTCGTCGGACTATCCGAACACGTACGTACCTAGTACTACGTTTTTACCGATTTACGAGACATGGTTGGCTTCTAACAAAGCATCGTGCCTACTCAATTCTCTAGAAATATTCTTAAAGGAATATGTAATCTATGTGAGGCGTAGTATACATAGTATTGCGTATTGTGATCCAGTATCGGATGTCACATGCTAGGCCTGGGGCTGGACTTGTGTCTGCCCCGTACGAAGCGTATATCGGATCTCTGGTAACTAGTCTCTATAATCGGATAAACATGATCTAGTCATATTATCCTGATGACTGCAGTACTTAAGAGTACTAGTTCTGTATCCTACGTGATGATCATCTCCATATGACTAAAGTGATACTTTCATCTTGACATCACACCCAATACACTACGATTCTCAATATACCCAGAAGAGGCGTACACAGAACCTGTTAAAGCCCTGGACGACCAAAACCAAAGTATATTGATTGTCGCAAGTATTAGCGATGCAAGTCTCAGGTTAAGAGCAAATACACCTACCCTGATTCGGACTTCCATAGACACATAGTCATACTACCAATGGAATTATGTGGGGTCTATCCAGATCGAAGCTATTTCCGTACCATCGGTAAACACAACCTCCTATTACACTTGCATGAGTATCCAATACCCAAATATATGAGAACTATGCCGTTATTCTCCCATAACACGCACAAATGAAATACTAGTCTATTCCGTATTATCGATGTCCAATCTCGATAATACTACGACTAGGGATATTTTAATGATTAAACCTTAGTGGATTAATACTGTCTCATATCTTATTAATCCGGAAATAATCATATGGACTTTTATCATTTATATATCTTGGTAATCTAATTACAAATGATAAAAGAGCAATTTCCTTTGTCACATAGTTAATTTGTACAACAACACCATGTTCTGTACAAATAGTTATGCTATGGGTCATAATTGTCCAACAGATAGGTCAAACCAACCTAGATATCTCAAATGTGCTCTGTAATTGCCTTTATGTGCTCAATATGGTATGATTTTTTTTTCTTTTTCTTATTTTTTTTTTTTCAAAATCTTTTCTTTTTTTCAACACACCTACCCTTTAAGGTAGTATTTCTCCTCATGGTGGTCCTAACACTCGCCCATGGTTAGCTTCACGTTTATCGATTATATATGGTTTAATTTGTTTTTTTCTTTTGTTTTTATTTCGTTAAAGACTTTCTCTTTTTATTTTTACTCATACCATACATCATAACACTAGCAAATCAGGATAGACATCTAAGCAAACGTTCATTCATCGACATGCAATTTCTTCAACTAGTCACTTTGCCAACTACCTAGGTTTTTACTGCTAAAACCCTATAGTTAAGTGCTTACGAGTCTAAACTAGATTAACTACACAAGGTATCAGATAAAAATACATTAAAAAACTTATCGTTTCTAAGATTTCATCCTAAGATAAATAATTATCATCATTGGACTTATGATTTACTATTAAGGACCAAAAACAAACAAAATAATTTTTTATAACAAATATTATCACTACATACATACACCCATAGGCTTAAAACTTGCATTGTCCTCAGTGTAAGATAAATATAAAGAAAAGGATTAAGGAACAACAATATCGCGTATGTAGTTGATCAGGCTCCTACTGGTGAGACTTTGGTTGTGTGAGCTGTGTAGGATGTGCTAACACCTGCATAAATACTGATGCAAATAATAAACAAGCAATTAGCACACAATAAAATAAAACTAAAGTAAATAAAATAAATAAATAAATAATGCATATGTAAGGTTACCTCTCTACTAGCACTAAGTTTAACGTCTTCAGTCAGACGCAATCACCCAAGTTGTCATGGTGGCTTCCATGTAGCGGACCAAGTAGTCCTATGTTCTTTCTTATGTGGTAGACACTGGTGATTAAGGCATGAAAAAAGAATAATTGTCTGGCTATTACAGTTTATACGTGGATCCCCTAGGGTATACTGATGGCTAAGATTTTAGGCTGCATGTAAGGATAAATTGGCTCCACCTCCTTTTTAACTTCTCATGGATCATCTTCAAATGAGCAATAACTCTCATTTTCCTCTTTTTATGATTTTTTGGGATCAGGTCCAGCTCAGGAGGATTAGATGCATGTTGTGCAGAGTCTGTTTTTGGTAAGACTGTGTCTATCAGGTATGTGTAATTGCATTCATCATCATCTCGTGGTTTTTTCTCAACATGAAAAATGTTCACCTCCAGTGTCATATTTCCAAATGATAGCTTCATGAGACCGTTCATGTAGTTGATAAGGGCATTAGCTGTAGCAAGAAAAGGTCTACATAAGATAAGAGGAATTTTTTGACTCAGTGTTAACCAAAGACTGAGTATCTAAAATTAGAAAATCAACAGGATAGTAGAAGTTATCGATTTGAAGTAAAATATCCTCGAAAACTCCCCGTGGTTTTCTGAGAGAGCGGTCAGCTAACTATAAAACCATAGATATAGGTTTAATTTCTCCAAGTCCTAGCTGTATATAGACAGAATATGGCATGAGATTAACACTAGCACCTAAATCTAATAAAGATTTACCGAACTCATATGTGCCAATATGGCAAGCAATAGTGGGTCATCCCAGATCTTTATATTTTGGTGGGGCCCTCTGGTCAATCATTGACCTTGCTTGCTCTGTTAAGAATGCAGTCTTATTCACATGATGTTTTCTCTTCATGGTGCATAGATCCTTCAAAACCTTCGCATATGTAGGAACTTGTTTGATCACATGTAACAAATGAAGGTTAATCTTTACTTGCTTTAAATATTCAAGGATCTCACCATTAGGGTCTGGAGTTGTCGCTGTGGGCCTAAGTGCTTGGGGAAATGGTACTCTAAGTGGGATATGTGGCACTTGTTCTTCTTGGGGAGTATTTGCATTACTATCCTTAGTGGCACCTACAGTGTTGGAGGTGTCCCGCATCCCTACCTCTTTACCACTCCTAGTGATTATGGCATTAACACCTTTTACATTAGCTGCTTCATGATCAGCATGTGCCATGTGTTGTCCTTGAGGATTTGGTTGAGCCTGAGATGGGAATTTTCCTTGTTCTTGTACACTCAAGACATTAGTCAATTTGGAGACTTGACTATTAATCTCCTTATTGTCTTCAACTACCTGAGCTATCAATGACTCAAACCTTTGATTAGTTTTGCTTTGGGCCACTACGAAGTTGTTATGGGCCTCCATAAATGCTTACACGATATCCTCTTTGTAACATCCCCAATACGGGAATGTTACCAACAGGCAACAGATCTCACTGTCGCCTAAGCCTTTAACTCATGTACTAGAACTCTTGCTCTTATTTCAATGCTATGTAATATCTATTAAATCACACATGCAAACTTGTATGCTTGAATCAACTTGAATGCAAGATCATAAAAGGAAACTCATGCATATATACATGGACTAAAGTAAATACAATGTGTCAACAACATCACTAATGTCAATAATATAACAAAATGACTCCACAAAAGACTACATTCTAAATGAATATAGCTCTGGAATGATGGACCCGATGACTAGTGACTGCACTTTAACACTCATCCTCGAACTGGGTCTCTAAAACGGCACATGGCTCACCAAAAAGGAGTGTCCTGCAAAAGAATTGGGAAGTGGTGGGGTGAGTCTAGAGGATCTCAGTGAGTGGAGCTACAAAAATAAGAAAACAGATCAGAACATCATAAGAAACCATTTATACTTAAAGTCTTTCTGAAAACTTTCTTAAAACTCATACTTTTCTTTTATAAAAAATAAAAACATTTTTTTTCTGAAAACTTTTTGAAAAAGATATCTCTGGTGCTATAGAAAACTGGACGCATGGGGGTGTTACGTATCGCCGTCCCCCCATACGCCTAACTGGAGCCAGAAGTGAAAAACCATGACTTTGGGGCGTTACATATCGCCGTCCCCCAAAGCATGCCACTACTGTCTCTAAATCTGGTGGTCTTAGGGCGTTACGTATCACCATCCCCCAAGCCACAAACTAGAACTGAGGGTGCAGATCTATGCAACCACCCAAGCTTTGAAACTAGGGTCTAGGGGCGTTATGTATCGCCGTCCCCTAGCCCTGAATTACGTGTGCACACGGTCTCTGTCCGTCAATTCCAATTGTGTCAAGTTACATACTGGGGTGAGTTTTTCTCTCATGTCCCGAAAATATTAAAAAAATACTGCTGATAAACTTTTTAAATTTTTAAATCAAATCTTATGTACATGTAACTGGTAATTAAGAAGGCTAACACCCTAAAAAATTTTAAAATAAGTTTGAAATAGATTTTAGTCTGAAATAAGCAAATATAAAATCAAATTGTGAAAAGAAAAACAAATCTCCACTCACAGATTCGAAGTCCAGGTAAGTTTCTTTCACGTCGCTAGGGACGAGCGCGGCTCCTGTCGAGTATGTATAAAATATTTGATGTTAGAATCAACAGTTATAAAATACGATTCCTAATCAAATAAAATTCCTTAACCTAATCGGATTTCCCATTAAAACCCTTTTATCCCTCTAATGAATTGTAAAATGACACCCTAATTTTTGGTTATGTGTAGGCACTATATTTTTGCATATAAGTCCCGATGATGAGTCTCACATGGAGACACTACCTCTTTAAGTTGTGATAGTCGTGGGAAACAGACGTCGGAAGGGAAGAGTCAGAAATTGACACCTTGTTGGATTTAATTCGCTTGCCTAGCTTTGGGTTTGCTCGATGAACCTATGTTTTAACTGTTAGCCTTGGCCCAAAACCCCCCACAAGCCACACATCAAGCCCAAATACACCAAGCCACACACCAAGCCCACATACACCAAGCCACACACAAAGCCCACCAAAAAGAACCAAACCCACTCCCAAAGGACCTAGTTCACGCCCATCACCTTTCCAAAATAACCAAAACACACACATTAAACACATGTTGAAATAAAATCAAATCATCTTCCCGAATTAAAAGAATCAAATAAAATCCCATAAATCACCTTCCTAATTAAATTAAATCACATCCCTAATTAAATAGATTTTTCCTTGTATCACACTAATTAGGAGATATCCCCCATAATTGCAATCTTATTTCCCTATTCCCATAAGGTAAACCCCAACCATTGCCTATAAAAAGAAGCATAAACCCAACCTTGAAACCTCTGGCTCATTCTCACGAAAACACAAAGAAAATACCCTAGTTGATTCACGCCCAAAGAATAGAAAATTTCCTTGCATTGCCGCACCAAACAAAATCAAGAAAACACCATTCAATTGCCGTTAATCCCTGTCCTGAAACCCAACCCTAAACAGCCGCACATGGCCTTCATCCACTGCCGCACATAGCCCCCTCATTCACTGCAAAAACAGCCCCTGACCACCAAAAATTGCCCCTGAAACACAACCCCTGACCACAAAAAAACGCCCCTGAAACACATCCTCTGACCACCAAAATTAGCCCATGAACTGCAATCCAAATCACCAAAAACAATCTCCTGAAATCTACCCCTGAAACCACCAAAAAACTGCACTGAAAAACAACCTCTTTTTACCGAAAACAGTCCCTGAAAAACTACGCTTTTAAACCCGCAAACCAGTACATAAAAATTGCACATCCACGGCATAAAACAGAGCAAAACAGCAGCCCAAAGAGTGAGGCAACGAAGGAAAACAATGAACCAGTAATTCAGAAAAGTTACGGAGCATCAACCCTTCCGACAACCGTGTAACGCACTTCCAAGAGACGACTTAAGAGGTTAGGCCCTGAGGGCACCTTTTTATTTATTCCCGCACTTTCTTTCCGTTAGTTATTATTATTTCTTTGCATGCGTATTATAGTTTCATGTAAGTTGTGGCCATGGGATGAATGAAATATGTGTTATCTCTTGTGGTATATCGGATGGAAACCCGGACGTAAATTTCATAGACGAATTCGAATATACGGTAGTGCGTCTGCACTTAGGATACAATGTCACGTACCACTTGAGAGATGCACATATTTCATGTCATCCGATCTTATGTTTATTTGTTGTTTATTAGAAATAGTATGTTACTTTTATGCATGATTACGTTGTTTAGTATGTTACTTTTTATGCATGATTAGTTGATTATTTCCAAGCATGATTTAGTTATTTCTTTCGCATTAGGAACTTGATTATGTCTCTTTTATGTTTATGTTTAGGTTATTATTTGTTTACATTGCCATGCTTAGCGATTTAATGTATGCATGAGATTGTGTGCTTGCCGTTATTCCAACTTACTTTTATGCATGCAAACTTAGATATAGGTAGTATGCAAACTTAGATGTAGGTTGTTGTTGTGTAGACTCATTTATATTATTACATAAATCCATTCATTATAAGTGGCATAAGTAAGGGACC
Source organism: Zanthoxylum bungeanum (assembly GCA_019454045.1). Lineage (NCBI taxonomy): Eukaryota > Viridiplantae > Streptophyta > Magnoliopsida > Sapindales > Rutaceae > Zanthoxylum > Zanthoxylum bungeanum. The sequence continues at coordinate 594,844 of SKCR01000769.1, forward strand.
ATTCTGAACCCAACGGTTTGAGGTCTTCCCTTGCGAGGGGTGAGTGCGACCTTAAATCATTTTCCCAGTTCACATTGGGTGGCGACTCCATGTTATTTCTCCGGTTTAGTTCCCCTGTGGGCTATTCTGTACTCCCGAATAGGCCGCGAGCCTAGAATAGCGTCGTCAAGTTCTGTGTCCTACAGTCTGGTGACTCCACTAGGGATAGAGAATCGGCCCCGAAATAATGTCTTATAATGTTTGTGATTTGTGCTTTAGTTAACTGTGTCTACCGTGGGTTGAAGGGGTTTAAACAAAGGGACTATTAGAGCTAAGTAATGGTTTGGTGTCTTCCTTCAATCACTAACTTTCTGAAAGGAAAAGTTGTGAAGGCACCTAGATAATCATTTACCCGAAGCTTACCGTGATGGACTAATTTGGAGGACCTATTGTTTATTATTATCACCAAGGCGATAAGAGCCTAAGAGGCTTGGGTATTTAAGATAGTTCGTTTCACCCTCCCTCTGGGGAATCTTCAATAGGAAATCCATTTGACAGTCATTCATGCACCATAACTCGTTGGCACGTACCTTAAAGTATAAAAAAGGTCCACTCACTTGGTCGCTCGAACCCTTGAGTGGGGAGTCCTAGTTGTGGGCAATCATTCACCAGTGGGAGCCTTTGTCTATACCCCTGTAAACCCAAATGTGAACTGTAGTTGTAAGACCGATAGAAAATACCTATTTATGTTTACGTTTGGGACCATCGTCATTTGGGTTCAGTTGGACCTTTAGTCATGAGGTATGGGCTTGTTGGGCCATTTAAACTGGGACGGGTTCGTGCCTTATGACAATTAGGCCAAAAGCTTCTAAAATGCCAATGGGCCATTTTACGTTTTGGCCTCTTATCATTTGAAGTTGTTTAGCCATGTTATCGCAAAATTGTAAACCTGTTGGGCCTTTTCAACTGGGAAAAGTTTGCATCGCGCAATAGTATGATTGAATGCTTTAAAATGATAATGGGCCGACTTACACATTCCATGCATCGCACGCATACATGCTGACTCAGGGTTTTAAAAGACATCATAGATATCTGTTGGGTTAAGGAAGAGGGAAGACTCATCAAAAGGCCGTTAGCGAACATGAGCGAATCAGTTAACGAGGGATCTCATATGGATCAACTGGAAGCTAATCTCACTAAGGTTACCGAGCAACTGCAAACTTTGACCACTACTATGACTAATATGGCTGTGCCCGACGCTACGAGAGGCTCGGAGAATGAGAGGCGTGAGAGCCCTCCGAGCGGGTTGAATGATGATGTCCTCATCTTTGATGATGACAAGGTTGAGTATACCGCATGAAGGATAGTCGGGTCTCAGGCCGAATTGTAGAAACTCCGCGATCAGGTGGAATCAGTTACCCGCAAGCTGAAGGGTAAGCATGAGGATTTGTTGGATTATGAGGCGATGAATTTTGAGGAGCAGCTGCCGGCTCAGTTCAAAATGCCTGATATAGCCAAGTTCAATGGGAACGGGGATCCGAGGGTCCATCTCCGACAATATGTTTCTGTAATGAGTTACGTGGGCCTATCGCAGCGTCAGGTTCAGAAGATGTTTGGGATGTCGCTTGAGGGGGGCACCTGTAGTGTGGTACCATGGCCTTAAAATGAAGGTTAAGGAAGATTAGAGGGAACTGGCAGAAGCCTTTCTGAAACAATATGTCACGGATTTGGAGATCGACTTGTCGCTTCGCGACTTGGAGAATACGAAGCAGAAGCCGGAGGAGAGTTTCAAGGATTATGTGGACCGCTGGAGAAGCCAGCTTCTGAAAATACAGACTCGGCCCTCGGAGAAGGACCAGATTAAAATGATCATCAAGGGCACCAGGCCCTCTATCTATGGCAAGCTGAGGAGGATGACCTCCATGATTACTGATTTTCGACAATTGAGGGAGACTGTCATGGATATCGAGGAAGAAGAAGCGGACATATAGAGGCACTGGAGAAGTTCCTTAAACGAGTCGACAAATACAACATACGGCTAAATCCCAAGAAGTGTGTGTTCGGGGTAACGTCAGGCAAACCGTTGGGACATAGTTGGAATGGGAGGAATAAAAGTAGACCCTAAGAAGATCAAAGTGATTACAGAAATACATGCACCAAAGACAGAGAAAGAAGTTAGAGCATTCCTCGGGAAGATTCAGTACATCAGTCGGTTCATCGCCAAGTTGACGTCGGTATGTGAGCCTATCTTCAAATTGCTAGGAAAGGACCAGCCAGTGAAATGGAATGAGCAATGCCAAGAAGCCTTCGACAAGATTAGAGAATATTTGGAGAAACCTCATGTTTTGAAACCTCCAAGACTGGGCAAACCTTTGGTATTATATTTGGCCATTGAACCCGAAGCGCTGGGGGCAATGATGGTATAAGCAGATGAGACAGGGGTAGAGCATGTATTCTACTACCTCAGTAAGAAGATGCTTCCGTAAGAAGCTCGCTATCAAGAAGTAGAGAAGATTTGTTTGGCAGTAGTGTGGGCGTCCAGAAAGTTACGTCATTACTTCCAATCTTACAAGATCCAAGTGGTAGCAAAGGAGAATCCTTTGAAGTATATGCATTTAGTGCCTTCGCTAGTTGGAAAGTTAGGCAGATGGTTGGTGTTGCTAACAGAGTTCGATATTGAGTACCTCACTTCCAAAGTAATCAAAGGGCGAGTCGTAGCAGAGTTCCTGGCATTACAACCGATAGAAGGAGATCAATATAAGTTTGAGTTCCCATACGAGGAAATCCAAGCTATAACAGTCCAAGGATGGAAGATGTACTTTGACGGAGCAGTGAACTGCAAAGGAACCGGAATCGGAATTGTGATAGTAACCCCTGAAGGAGAAACCCTGCTTATGGCCAAGAGGTTGACGTTCGGAGTAACCAACAATATGGCTGAGTATGAAGCATGCACCTTCGGATTGACGTCATTGATAGCCTTGAAAGCTAAGAGCGTGGAAGTCTATGGAGACTCGATGTTAGTAGTCCGACAACTGCAAGGAGAATGGGAATTGAAGGATGAACGGTTGAAACCCTACTTGTTCCACCTCAGGAGTCTAGCACAGTCCCTCCCCGATTGTAAATTCCAGCACTTGCCGCGAGAAGAGAACCAAATGGCATACGCATTGGCTACATTTGCCACAACTTGGGAAAATCCGGAGAAGTTGGTGATGAGACCTCTGGTGTTGACAACGATAAGCAAACCAATTTATGAGATAGAAAGAATCTTGGAAGTAGAAGTCGATGATGGGAAACCAGTTAGTTATTATCTAGGTCCCAAGATCAAACAAGACATGAAAAGAATGTGTGAACACACCAACGGAGATAGCGGAATACTCACATCGATCGGTTGAGTCGATTTGAAGACGATTGAAGCCACAAAACCCACTGGTTTGGTGCGCCCACTTCTGCAGTTCATGCTCACTGGTTTGGTAGTTTCGGGTCTCATTTCGAAGCTCCAAACTCCGTCGGATGAGTCCCGCCTCATGGGTGAACCTCCCTACCACCTTCGCAAGTCTCGTAGTGTGCTAGCACTTGCGGTTTTTGCCACAAAAACCCAACTCTTGCTTCCCATTGCTCACGCCATTTTGGCTTCAAAAACCAGTCCACTTTTGTAGTTTGGGCGTGAGTTTGAAGAGAGAAAAGAGAGAGAAGAAAGTTGTGTAATTGTCTTAATGAAATGTAAAGCAAAAATTGATTATATATATTTTCCAAAAAAAGATAATCAATTTTCATTTAACTTTATCAAATAAATCAAATGAATATTGGAGCCAAATCCATAAAGTTTTCCCTCCAAAATGCTTTTACACTTTATGTCAAGTCCATCACTATTCACATCAAGTCACTTTAATAAAGTGACATGTTGTCAAGTCACATCACTCAAAGTGACAAGTGATTTGACGCTTGATGCGACTAATGATTTGACGCTTGATGCGACTTGCGATGCCGCACTCGAATTCGAAATACGAATGCGCTCGCAATCACACTCGGGCTTGGGTTCGCTAATTCCAAATTAACGAACTTTCCATTGCGTCGTAATTAAATGATTACGCCTAGCGAATTCACTATTCACGTCGCTAACGAATTCATTCTAAATTAATTCGTTCGTCCGAATTAAAATCTAATTTTAATTCCGCGTCGAAATCTAATTTCATTTAATATATCGAATATATTAATTTAATCGATTAATTCCAAATTAATCGTTATCTCTCTCTAGACGATATTTTATCCTAGATAAAATATCTCTGTAATTAATCCTAGATTAATTTTCTCTTTCTTCTATATAATCCCAGATTATTTAAGAGTGCGAGTTATGCGTCATCGGTGGATTATCGGGAAGCGACCCATGAGATCCCCGGATAAGTTGGCAGTAAATGCGGTCGTCGGAGTATCCGAATCACGTATGTACCATGTACTACGTTCTACCGATTTACGAGACAAGGTCGACTCCTAGCAAAACACCAAGTCTACCCAATTCTCCGGAGATATCCATTTAAGAATATTAAGATCTGTATCAAGCGTAGTATACAATTGTATTGTGCATATCAGCCCAGTATCGGATAGTCACGTGCTAGGGCTGGGGCTGGATAAGTGTCTGCCCCGTCCGAAACACATATCGGATGTCTGGTAACATAGTCTCTATAATCGGATATTCATGACCTGGTCACAATATCCCGATTGGATGCGCATCACTCAAGAGCACTAGTACCGTATCCTGCGTGACATCATCTCCACTATGACTGAAGTGATACTTCCGTCTCGACATCACACCCAATACACTACGACTCTCTGATAAACCCAGAAGTGGTGTACGCAGAACCGGTTAAAGCCCTGTACCACCGAGACCAAAGTCTATCGATTATCGTAAGTATTAGAGATGTAAGTCTCAGGTTAAGACTATACACACCTACCTTGATTTCGGCCTCCCATAGACACATAGTCATAATACCAATGGGATTCCGATGGGTCTATCCAGAGCGAAGCTGTTTCCCGTACCATCGGTGAAACACGACCTCCTATCGCACTTGCATAAGTATCCGATACTTATATATATGAGAACTATTCCGTTGTGCCCTCACAACGCACACAAGTGCAATACTAGCCTATTCTGCATTATCGATGTCCAGTCTCGATAATACTCCGGCTAGGGATATTTAATGATTAATCCTTTGGGGACTGATACTGTCTCATATCATTCTCAGTCCAGGAACTAATCACAAGGGACCTCTCTTCATTTATATATCTATGGTGATCTAATCACAAATGATGAGAGTGCAGTTTCCTTGTCACATAGTTAATTTGCTACAACAACACAATGATCTGTACAAATAGTGACGCTATGGGTCATTTTGTCCAACAATCTCCCACTTGGCACATAGCCAGTCACTCAAGTGTCCTACACCCGAACTATGTACGGTTCGCTCAAATTGCTGAGGAAAAGTTTTCGTCAGCGGATTTGTTTGATAATCATCTGACGCGATTTATACGATCATCACATCGCCACGATGTATGATCCGAACGAATCAGATGATATATAAGTATATATCTGGATCGTCGATGAGACCTTCAATTCCTTAGCCTGTGCTGACGCCTAGCTCAACTGCTAACAGAACTATATCTAATCTAATTAGATTTATTTTCGATCCAAATGGCTTCTTTTGCTGCCTCAGCTGTAGCAATAATCCGCATTTGTTGTTTATTCGGCAACAGTTATCTTGCTCGGAATATTTCCAGCTCACTGTCCCAGTGTTCAAACTTAATAGTACCGTATTATTTAATCGTTTGGAAACTTGCAGCAGTGATCCCAGTCACTTCAAGTTCTCCTTCTCCATAGTTTAAGATAGCATCTTTAGTTCTCTGAGATACTAACAGATGTTCTTAACTTCAATCCATGACTATCACTTGGATTGACCTGATCGTGACTCTATATGCTCGAAGCGTATGAGACACCAAATCAAGTACATTTTAAATGTACAATTTCCAGAGAGTGTTAACCAACTCCAAATCTATCCCAGTAGATCTTTATTCCTCGAATAAAGGTTGTTACTCCCCAGAATCTACTACGGAGAATTTCTATTGAAGCCAAGCTTTCATCAATTGCTATATGGGAATTTCACTGTCAGTACGCTCTCCCACTAACCTCCTTATATACACAAGAATTATTTCGTTTTGATTCAAATCATAAACCATTATGATTATTTCAAAACGACAGTTCCAAGAACCTTATGCTTGCATTAATCCAAACATGGATCGAATAACCCGCAAACCTTGTTTGTCGGTTATATAAAATCGTCAGAATGTTATAAACATTCTCCAAAAGGTTTCCTTTTCAGGAAAGCGATTTTGATCTATAACTGACACATTTCATAAATCAATTACGCAGTTATCAACAAGCATCTTCAAAATGGATTTACCATGGCAACAGGTAAAGGTTGAACCGTTGTTACACAATGTTGATAACGATACCTTTCCGTCAAAAGCCCAGCTTTGTACGTTGGTATGTTTGCTTCCATGTATGTCTTCCTTGAAGACGTTAATGCACCAATAGGCATAATGCCTTGTGGTACAACAACTAGTATCCAAAATAGTTGTTATACATGGAATCCATTTCGGACTCATGGCACTTTGCCATAACAGGAAGTCGATACCTCGTATCAATTCCTCAAAACGTAGTCGGATAGTACACCTCCATAAGATTGACATCTTTATGGGGTGAGATCAGAAACCCATACCCTAGGTTGTTTTCTGACTCTATCTGATCTACTAGTTTCTTGTGTATTTGAAGATTAATGGTATAGATTCATCATAGTTCAACTATTTGTGTTCCATTAAGGACTTCGTGCCTTGAACAGTATTACTCCGATTTTCATCGAGTATCACTATCCTCCCACTGACCACTACATATCGGTATTCATCTCAGGAAAAACCGCATGGTGAGCAACAATCACATTGTTCTCATGTGAGATTTACAAGTACTATACTTAAGGTTTCCCTTAGGATAACCTATATTGGCACTTATCCAATTTGGGTCCTTAGTTTGGTATCATCCAAACGTTATGCCTGGCATACCCAAATTATCAGGAATGAGAAACCTCGTTTCTTCCCTGTTCATATCCTACATGACATCTGTCAAACAGATTTATATGGAACCTTATTCTAAATAAGTTTTGCACTGTAATACATATCCTATTGAAGGAAACAGTAGCTCAGAGCGACTCATGATAAACCTTATCATGTCCAACAAAATTCGGTTTTAGTTCGGACACAACACCGTCTAACTGACGTGTCTCGGGAGGAGTCCTCATATGAAAGAATACCGTACTCTTTCATGTACGTATGAAACTTACTGCTTAAGTATTTTCCATTACAGTCTTACCGTGGCGGAATAATACTATAGCCGATCTTTATTTACTTCGTGTCGAAACTTTAAAGTTTTCCGATTTGTGTTTCTTCAAAAGAAACACATAACCATAACGTGATGCCACATCCGTTAAGGTCACGAAATATTCATGTTCACATCTAGCCTAGCTAGATATGGGCCCACTTACTTCACCATGAATAGGGCTAACAGATCGGTGGCCCTTTTACTATTACCAAGTAAATAGTATTTTAGGTACTTTACCTAATAAACTAGATTCGCAACCTTATTTGAATAGTCAAATCAGTCCTAGTACCCACTCTTCAAAAGTTGTGGATATACGAGTCTCGTTTAATTGTGTCCTAGACAACAATGCCACAAATAAGTCTCTATTGATCAAATCAATTTGAGCTATTTATTTGTCATTTTTTATATGTTTGAGATTTTATTATATTCAAAATATAAATTCTGTTATTCACATCTAATGTGTTTATCTCAGTATCATCTTTATATAATAAAACACTTTAGTGTTCTAGAATATAAAGGTTTATCCGCAACGGATTAAACACTGATATAGAGATAATGTCTCTAGTCAAACTAGTTTACATTATAACAGTTCCTAATTTAAGTACATACCCAAAGGGTAGTTCCTAAACTTAGGTATCTACGGTCGAAACAGCGACTTTCGTCCCGTTTCCGATTCGCAGAGAAATCTCGGCTTGAAGTCAGTATCCTGCTCATAGCGGATTCTGAACATCAATACATAATTTTATTACCGTACCACACTAAGTATTTAAAATCGAATTTCAATACTAGTAGTGAACATAACTTTGACAAATATTTTTAAAGTTAGAGCCTCGCCCTTTCTTTAATTCCTTCGTGTCTTCCATATCCAAATGGTAGTCACTTTGGGATATGTCAATTATCATTTTCATGTTTCACAACCTTTGGCCAAGCCTTGGGTTTTGGAATATCGAAACGATGTGCACCTTGTGCTACATGCCAATTGCAAACTTTGACTTTTCTCCATTAGAATAGTCAATTAATGCTCTAAGAATTATAAATTGCAATTTTAATACCTTTTAATCTAAAGATAGATTTATTGACAAGTATATTAAATTAAGCACTAAAGTCATCATCACATAAATCTTCCAAAGATTTTATGCTCTACTATTTGCTTAATTATGGGCTTAGATATAACAAGTTATTTTATCCAATAAAGTAACCTATTATTAATTCCCAATGAAAATTAAATCATTTAAAACATTTAATCCAAGGATTATATATTTTAAATATTCAACTTTTCAATTCTTTCTTGATTTCAATAGTCCAACTATTTAATCAATTTAATAAGGTACTATTCATTATAATGATTACAATAATCCAATTATTTAATCAACTATAATTTTAATTCATTATATTGATTACTGTAATCCAATATAAAATCAACTATATCGAATGAGTTTGTATATAGTCCAACTATATATATATTTAAAACAACATAAAATTAGTAGTCCAACTAATACTTTTGATTAATATGACGAGTAAAATATAGATGAGCGCGTTTAGCGAGTATTCGAACGAATGTAAAATCAATACTTGCCAATCCCTCCCACTATTTTTCGTCGAGCCTCTAACCCTCCGTCGAGTACTCGGGAACCGTGTTTCCTAGTGGGCTAGGATCCCGTTAAATATCACACAATCTTGACTTTGGCCAACAAATTGTATGATAATTAACTAGGTAGATCTCGAAGATCAATTGGATCTCATCCAACTCCTAAATCCAGTAGGTGGACATCCAAGTCCCAAACATATATCTAATATATGCCTATATATCGAATATATACCCTAACCTTTTTCCTCTGAATCAACTAGGCCTTGGCTTTGGCACAACAAACCTAGTGATCCCAGTCAAGCGTGGACCCATTGACATGGAAGCTTCGTAATCAATGTCAATGGACAAGAAGTGGTCTTGACTTTGGCCAACAAACCACAACTTGGACACATCACCGATATGGAACAAAGCCTCGTGATTAAAACACACATCTCGACGGACAAGGGCTTGACTTTGGCCAACAACCCCTGCCAATCTCGGATCTTGAGCAAGAATCACTCAATGGAAGGAAAATAAACGCTTGATATTTAACGAGGGTTTTTCCGCGTGCAAATTGGCTACCAATTTAATTATCTTTGTTAAGGTCTCATCATCATACACCCTTAAACATGCATTCTAAATACATAATAAAGCGAGTATGAAAATAAATAATAATGATATGCGGATGGATACTTTACACATTGATCCTAGATCAAATCTCTCACTTTCTCACCCAAGCTAGCACTTGTATTACTTCTACCCTTTACCCGTTACACTACACTCTAAAGAAATCTCATTTACATGGAGGGGAATAGGTGAGAAGAGAATACAAAGAGAATGAAGGTGATAAGGCTGGACACGCAGGTCCAATTAATAAAAATCGAATTTATTACAACAATTTCTAAAATTGCCCCACCCGACTAATATCCATCCGATATACATTATTCATACAACACAACCACGTATTCACACACATAGCATGCTATCAATCAATCTAATCAAATTAATTAATCTGATAATTAAGTGATCATCCAATGTTCAAACAACGATTTGATTTTGTTCGAGTCAAACTCGTTTTTGCGAATAAGTACTTAAAGTACGAATTCATGAATTAAATTAAACTACATCATTAAATCTAATTTAACATGTTTTAATACTAATTCACTATTCAATTCCAAATTAAATATTACACTTTTATTTAATAAACCCTTTACGATTTAAATTCCAAATTTAATCGTAACGCGTCTCAAAGACTGATTAACGTCCAACGTCAATTCAATTAAAGTCCAATGGGCTTTTAATTGATTTCTTAAGGCATGGACTTTTGGTCAACTCGTGTCAAACCGATAACCAAAGTCCAATCCGGGATTTACCCCATAAGCCCATAAATCAATCTTGGCCCATTAGGCCCAATTAAACTTTAAAGGTTCATTAAGTCGCATTTGGGCTTAACGGAAGTGGTTTTGGGCCCAATTGGATCCAATCCATTTGGCCTAAACCCAACTTGATAAAATCAAGCCCAATAAGCCCAATTACAACATTAAAGTCCAATTTCCAAAATTAGGCCCAATTAATTAAATATACAAAATCCAATTTCATATTCAATTAAACTAAAGTGTATTACATGATTAATCAACTAAATCAATATTTCTAAAACACCATATTAGTCCAATTAATCATGCTCATTATCATTATCATATGTCCAACACATAAATGAAAAAATCAAACCCATTACATGCTTTAATGCTCTCGGCCAAAGGATGGATTTTGTGTCCGATTTGGTTTCAATCCAATCGACCCACAATCGACATTAAATCAACATCCTAATGATTTCATAACACATCCAATGTCATAAAATCAAAAATACCAAGACATTATGGCATAGTTACATTCGGCCAACATAAGATTTTGGGGTTTTTTGTCCAATTCAAAGTACTATCCAATTGACCTCAAATTAACATCAAACATTATGATTCCAATTCATCTAATGAATCAAAAAACAAAAATTCCAAGAACCCAAAATAGCTAATACATTCGGCCAAGGTAATCATTTGGGGAAAATAATTCCAAATCATTTTTCAACAAATTGGTCCAACCAAAATGAAATTAAACATGTTATAAGCATACTCAAACAATCAATTTATTCAAATCATGCTCAACAAACATTTACCCAAATTTTAAGCGCTACAATTTCATGCTTGAACCTATAGCTCTTGATGCCATTGTTAGTTATTATCTAGGTCCCAAGATCAAACAAGACATGAAAAGAATGTGCGAACACACCAACGGAGATAGCGGAATACTCACATCGATCGGTTGAGTCGATTTGAAGACGATTGAAGCCACAAAACCCACTGGTTTGGTGCGCCCACTGCTGGAGTTCATGCTCACTGGTTTGGCAGTTTCGGGTCTCATTTCGAAGCTCCAAACTCCGTCGGATGAGTCCCGCCTCATGGGTGAACCTCCGTACCACCTTCGCAAGTCTCGTAGTGTGCTAGCACTTGCGGTTTTTACCACAAAAACCCAACTCTTGCTTCCCATTGCTCACGCCATTTTGGCTTCAAAACCAGTCCACTTTGTAGTTTGGGCGTGAGTTTTGAAGAGAGAAAAGAGAGAGAAGAAAGTTGTGTAATTTTCTTAATGAAATGTAAAGCAAAAATTGATTATATATATTTTCCAAAAAAAGATAATCAATTTTCATTTAACTTTATCAAATAAATCAAATGAATATTGGAGCCAATCCATAAAGTTTTCCCTCCAAAATGCTTTTACACTTTATGTCAAGTCCATCACTATTCACATCAAGTCACTTTAATAAAGTGACATGTTGTCAAGTCACATCACTCAAAGTGACAAGTGATTTGACGCTTGATGCGACTAATGATTTGACGCTTGATGCGACTTGCGATGCCGCACTCGAATTCGAAATACGAATGTGCTCGCAATCACACTCGGGCTTGGGTTCGCTAATTCCAAATTAACGAACTTTCCGTTGCGTCGTAATTAAATGATTACGCCTAGCGAATTCACTATTCACGTCGCTAACGAATTAATTCTAAATTAATTCGTTCGCCCGAATTAAAATCTAATTTTAATTCCGCGTCGAAATCTAATTTCATTTAATATATCGAATATATTAATTTAATCGATTAATTCCAAATTAATCGTTATCTCTCTCTAAACGATATTTTATCCTAGATAAAATATCTCTGTAATTAATCCTAGATTAATTTTCTCTTTCTTCTATATAATCCCAGATTATTTAAGAGTGCGAGTTATACGTCATCGGTGGATTATCGGGAAGCGACCCATGAGATCCCCGGATAAGTTGGCAGTAATGCGGTCGTCGAGTATCCGAATCACGTATGTACCATGTACTACGTTCTAACCGATTTACGAGACAAGGTCGACTCCTAGCAAAGCACCAAGTCTACCCAATTCTCCGGACATATCCATTTAAGAATATTAAGATCTGTATCAAGCGTCGTATACAATTGTATTGTGCATATCAGCCCAGTATCGGATAGTCACGTGCTAGGGCTGGGGCTGGATAAGTGTCTGCCCCGTCCGAAACACATATCGGATGTCTAGTAACATAGTCTCTATAATCGGATATTCATGACATGGTCACAATATCCCGATTGGATGCGCATCACTCAAAAGCACTAGTACCGTATCCTGCGTGACATCATCTCCACTATGACTGAAGTGATACTTCCGTCTCGACATCACACCCAATACACTACGACTCTCTGATAAACCCAGAAGTGGTGTACGCAGAACCGGTTAAAGCCCTGTACCACCAAGACCAAAGTCTATCGATTATCGTAAGTATTAGCAATGTAAGTCTCAGGTTAAGACTATACACACCTACATTGATTTCGGCCTCCCATAGACACATAGTCATAATACCAATGGGATTCCGAGGGGTCTATCCAGAGCGAAGCTGTTTCCCGTACCATCGGTGAAACACGACCTCCTATCGCACTTGCACAAGTATCTGATACTTATATATATGAGATCTATGCCGTTGTGCCCTCACAACGCACACAAGTGCAATACTAGCCTATTCTGCATTATCGATGTCCAGTCTCGATAATACTCCGGCTAGGGATATTTAATGATTAATCCTTCGGGGATTGATACTGTCTTATATCATTCTCAGTCCAGGAACTAATCACAGAGACCTCTCTTCATTTATATATCTATGGTGATCTAATCACAAATGATGAGAGTGCAATTTCCTTGTCACATAGTTAATTTGCTACAACAACACAATGATCTGTACAAATAGTGACGCTATGGGTCATTTTGTCCAACAAAACCTTGGTACTATGACATTCAACGGTATTTAGAACGCGGAGAACTCCCAGAAGAAGCAAGCATAAAAAACAGGATAGCCATTTAGAAACTGGCTTCCCAGTATGTGAGTTTGAAGGGAGAACTGTACAAAAGACAAGCGAATGGCATCGAGCTGAAGTGTTTAAAAAAAGAAGAGGCTCAGAAGGCAATGGAAGAAGTACATGCCGGAGTATGTGGACCGCACATGAATGGGTTGAATTTATCTCGCAAGATGGTAAGACAAGGTTTTTACTGGTCGACCATGGAAGCTGACTATCTTAGCATTGGGAATTGATATGATTGCCAAGCACATGGTAACTTGAATCATTTGCCGCACACAGAGTTTCACGGGCTATTAGAGCCCTAGCCTATCTTAGCATGGGGAATTGATATGATCGGAGAAATTCAATCGCACGCATCGAATGGACATCGCTTCATAGTAGTAGCAGTAGACTACTTTTCAAAATGGGTAGAAGTCGAGTCGTTTCACAACATTACAGCAAAGCAGATGGCGAAGTTCATAGCCCGGAACCTCATATGTCGATATGGAATGCCGCATCATGTAGTAACAGACAACGGGGTACAGTTTCAAGGAGAAACGAAGGCAATGCTACAGAAGTACGAGATAGGACATCACAAATCGTCACCTTACAGACCGCAAGCAAATGGGGCTGTCGAGGCAGCCAATAAGACGATAAAGAAGATGTTAGCCAAGATGATGGAGAACTACAAAGATTGGGCAGATAAGCTGCGGTACGCCCTGTGGGGGTACAGAACTTCTGTGAGAACATCAACGGGGGCCACGCCTTACTCTTTGGTTTATGGAATGGAAGCAGTACTGCCGGTGGAAGTTGAGATACAATTCATGCGAGTATTAGCAGAAACAAAGTTACCTAAACAAGAATGGGCCTCGCAGAGATTTGAACAATTAGCACTGCTGGATGAGAAGAGAATGAAGTCCTTGCATCACATGCAGATATACCAGAAGAGGTTGGCTCGAGCATTCAACAAAAATATGCGTCCTACTAAGGTCGGAAAGGGTGATCTAGTACTTAAGCTGTCGAAGCCATCGACGAAGGATCCAAAAGGAAAGTTCAGACCCAATTGGGAAGGACTCTACATAGTCCAGAAAGTGATGGGAAAAGGGGCAGTGAGACTATCAGACTTGGAAGGGAACGAGTTCACCGAGCCGATCAACGTAGACAGATTGAAGCGGTATTTTGCCTGAGGAAGCGTAGGCCGAGCGATCACCAGGAGGACTGGTGGAAGACCTAACCCAACGGAATAGGAAAACCATTCATGCATGCATGCATACATGTAACGTATTTGCATTCTTTTGTTTTGTTGTGTTTTGTTTTGTTTTGTATTCACAGGTTTCAAAGAAGAAAAGAAGAAAACGACAAATGGAAGCCAACCAGAAGCAGCAATATATGAGTATTAGTTTCGAGGATGAGTCCCAGGGTTGAGGCCCACATCGGTATCAGTTTCAGGGATGAGTCCCAGGGTTGAGGCCCGCATCAGTATTAGTTTTGGGGATGAGTCCCAGGGTTGAAGCCCACACCAGTATCAGTTTCAGGAAGGAATCCCAGGGGGTGAAGCCCACATTATCAGCAGTCGAAAGGAAGAATTCTATTGGAGTGAAAAAAAAAGAGAAGTCCTCAATAGTGAAGCATATGTCCGGTGATGAAATTGTTTGTTGTAGGGTGAAACCTTAGAAACGATAAGTGCGAGATATGCTCTCATGTGGTATTCTGAGTGGATTGATCTCGGCTAGACTCACGAGCACTTGATTACGGGATTTTAACAGTAGAAGCCTGAGTGGTCGGTGAGATGACTAGTTGAAGAGATGGCGGATCAGTGAATGACCGTTTGCCTAGATGTCCATCCTGGTTTACTTATGCTACGATATACGATATGGTTGGAAAAAAAGAAAAAGTCTCTGAAAAGAAAAAGAAAAAAATAGACCACCTATAATCGATAAGCGTGAAGCTACCCATGGGCGAGTATTAGGACCACCATGAGGAGAAATGCTACCTTAAAGGGTAGGTGTGTCGAAAAAAAAAGAAATAAAAGAGAAAAAGAAAAAAAGAAAAAGAAAAAGAAAGTTCAAAATGAAAAGAAAGGAAAAAAGAGACAAAAGGAAAAAAAGAAGAAAACCATATCATGTAGAGTACGATGAAGTAATCACAGAGTATGATCAAGACATCTCGGTTGGTTAGACCCACTGATCCAATTCTCCGAGGCAAAATCATCGAGTTGGCTTACTTAAGGATTAAGCTGTGAAAGAGCCTTGGCGCACACACACTAGGAGTCTAGTTCAGATCACTAATTCAGACAAGCGGATTTGAGTGTATTAAGTACTTTGAAGGTTCTCTGGTTTCGACATGAAGCATCCGTTGAGGACGAAAATATGTTTAGCTATCAGAATTATCTCGTGAGAGGTAGTACAGTATGTTGGTATGCAACACCACATCAGCATCAGTATCAGTTTTAGGGATGAGTCCCAGGGTCGAGGCCCACATCATTATGAGTATCAGTTTTGGGATGCGTCCCAGGGTCGAGGCCCACATCATCATCAGTTTTGGGATGCGTCCCAGGGTCGAGGCCCACATTTTCAGTGGTATTGGGATGCGTCCCAGGGTCGAGGCCCCCATTGTCAGCAGTTCCGGGATGCGTCCCAAGGTCGAGGCCCAGTGCGTCATCAGTTGTATTTCCGGGATGCGTCCAAGGGTCGAGGCCCACTATATCATCAGTTTTTGGGATGCATCCCAGGGTCGAGGCCCACATTGTCAGTGGTATTGGGATGCATCCCAGGGTCGAGACCCCCGTTGTCAGTAGTTCCGGGATGCATCCCAGGGTCGAGGCCCACTGCATCATCAGTTGTAGTTCCTGGATGCGTCCCAGGGTCGAGGCCCACTACATCATCAGTTTTTGGGATGCATCCCAGGGTCGAGGCCCACATTGTCAGCGGTATTAGGATGCATCCCAGGGTAGAGGCCCCTATTGTCAGTAGTTCCGGGATGCGTCCCAGGGTCGAGGCCCACTGCGTCATCAGTTGTAGTTCCGGGATGCGTCCCAGGGTCGAGGCCCACGACATCATCAGATTTGGGATGCGTCCTAGGGTCGAGGCCCACATTGTCAGCGGTATTGGGATGCGTCCCAGGGTCGAGGCCCCCGTTGTCAATAGTTCCGGGATGCGTCCCAGGGTCGAGGCTCACTACATCATCAGTTTTGGGATGCGTCCCAAGTTCAAGGCCCACATTTTCAGAGGTATTAGGATGGGTCCCGGGGTCGAGGGCCCCGTTGTTAGTTGCAGTTATGGGGATGCGTCCCAGGGTCGAGGCCCACTGCATCATCAACTCAGTTCGAAACAACAGGCAAGTCAGGTGGCAGCTGGTGAGCCAGGTAAGTAAAAATGCATTGCATAACTTTGATTGGATTGTCATTGTCACACACTGCACAAGTCCCATCAAAGTGGGGGCGACTGTAGGCACTGTATTTTTGCATATAAGTCCCGATGATGAGTCTCACATGGAGACACTACCTCTTTAAGTTGTGGAAGTCACGGGAAACGGACGTCGGAAGGGAAGAGTCGGAAACTGACACCTTGTTGGATTTAATTCGCTTGCCTAGCTTTGGGTTTGCTTGCTGAACCTCTGTTTTAACTGTTAGCCTTGGCCCAAAATCCCCCACAAGCCATACACCAAGCCCACATACACCAAGCCACACACCAAGCCCACCAAAAAGAACCTAACCCACGCCCAAAAGACCTAATTCACGCCCATCACATTTCCAAAATAACCAAAACACACACATTAAACACATGTTGAAATCAAATCAAATCACCTTCCCGAATTAAAATAATCAAATAAAATCCCATAAATCACCTTCCTAATTAAATTAAATCACATCCATAATTAAATAGATTTTTCCTTAAAGCACACTAATTAGGAGATATCCCCCATAATTGCAATATTCTTTCCCTATTCCCATAAGGTAAACCCCAACCTTTGCCTATAAAAAGAAGCATAAACCCAACCTTGAAATCTCTGGCTCATTCTCACGAAAACACAAAGAAAATACCCTAGTTCATTCACGCCCAAAGCATAGAAAATTTCCCTACATTGCCATACCAAACAAAAACAAGAAAACACCCTTCCATTGCCGTTAATCCCTGTCCTCAAACCTAACCCTAAACAGCCGCACATAGCCTTCATCCACTGCCGCACATAGCCCCCTCATTCACTGCAAAACAACCCTTGAAACATAGCCACTGACCACCAAAAATAGCCCCTGAAACACAGCCCCTGACCACCAAAAATAGCCCCTGAAATACAGCCCCTGACCACCAAAATTAGCCCCTTAACTGCACTCTAAATCACCAAAAAAATTCTCTAAAATCTGCCCCTGAAACAACTAAAAAACTGCACTGAAAAAAAGCCCTTTTTTTTTTTACCGAAAATAGTCCCTGAAAAACTGCGCTTTTAAACCCGCAAACCAGTCCCGAAAAACTGCATATCCACCGCATAAAACAGAGCAAAACAGCAGTCCAAACAGCGAGGCAACGAAGGAAAACAACGAACCAGTAAATCGGAAAAGTTGCACTTCCAAGAGACGACTTAAGAGGTTAGACCTGATGGCACCTTTTTATTTATTCCCGCACTTTCTTTCCATTAGTTATTATTATTTCTTTGCATGCGTATTATAGTTTCATGTAAGTTGTGGCCATGGGATGAATGAAATATGTGTTATCTCTTGTTGTATATCAGATGGAAACCCGGACGTAAATTCCGTAGCTGAATCCGAATGGACGGTAGTGCGATCTGTACTCGAGATATAATGCCACATACCGCTTGAGAGACGCACATATTTCATGTCATCCGATCTTATGTTTATTTGTTATTTATTAGAAATAGTATGTTACTTTTATGCATGATTAGGTTATTTAGTATGTTACTTTTTATGCATGATTAGTTGATTATTTCCAAGCATGATTTAGTTATTTCTTTCGCATTAGGAACTTGATTATGTCTCTTCTACGTTTATGTTTAGGTTATTATTTATTTACATTTCCATGCTTAGCGATTTAATGTATGCATGAGATTGTGTGCTTGCCGTTATTCCGACTTACTTTTATGCATGCAAACTTAGATATAGGTAGTATGTAAACTTAGATGTAGGTTGTTGTTGTGTAGACTCGGTTATATTATTACATAAATCCGTTCATTACAAGTAGCATAAGTAAGGTATCATTCCGAACCCAACGGTTTGAGGTCTTCCCTTGCGAAGGGTAAGTGCGGCCTTAAATCATTTTCCCAGTTCAGACTAGGTGGCGAATCCATGTTATTTCTCCGGTTTAGTTCCCCGTGGGCTATTCCGTACTCCCGACTAGGCCGCGAGCCTAGAACAGCGTCGTCAAGTTCTGTGTCCTACACTACGCGTCAACGACACCCTGACTTTTAGTTAAGCAATCATATAAGGTACCCAACCCTAGTCTAGGATGATCAAACCACTGCAGATTTTGGATGGTTTTAGTCACGGATATGGGTAGTTTAGTAGATTAGTATCATAGTACAGAAACAAAGAAATAAGTTAGTACGAAGCTGAGATTGTCATAGAAAATGAATCCTCGAGCAACAGAATATTTGCAAGAATGTGAGTAACAACCTTGAAAGCAAAGTACGAAAGAATATAAGTTTTAACCATAACCAAATCCAAAGGAACCACTAGGAAATATCAGTAAGTTAGAAAACCCCAAAACCCTTAGGAAGTAGAAATTTTGAACTTGAAGAAGAGAAGCTTATTGACTGCTGGAGGTTGTAAAGAATGTATAGAAAGTTAATAGTTAAAGGATGAGAAAGAATAATAAGATCAAGTTGGACAAATGGAACAAATGAATACTAAGTACAGGTAGAATCTTTAGTAAGAGTCAAGGTATCAGCCACTAAGAATCTGATCAAATTAAGAAATTGTGGATCATAAGTAAAGACCTATAAGAAATAGATCTTAGAGATAAGATATATTGAGTACAACTAAGGGTCCAGAAAAGAAATAGTCATGGATACTCAGCAGAAGTCTTTACTAGGAAGACCACGAGTTAGACACCAGAAAGGATTCGAGGAAGAATCATATTTAAGGGGGGAGAATTTGTATCGATCGATAGTTTTTACTACTGCCTACAGTGATACTGTTACGTACGGGACGGAGGCATATAAAATAAATTATGTTGGGACTCATATATGCTCGAGGAACGACTTTGGGGATAATCGGTAAATTTCTTGAAGTCCCGAGACGAGACTGTACCGTGTTTCCTTTGGACCTCCCATGGTATTTGGGGCATAACATTTTCATACGATCTCCATTTTTATGAAATATATATCGTCGGAAAGCTGAGGTCAAGACCTACAACTTCGGCGTTGAACAATTTCCCAAAGTCGGACCAGAAGCTGGTCAAACACGCGAGTCAAAATTTGGATAAATAGTAAATTTATGGTTAAAAAGAGAAATCTCAAATTTTCTAGACTTTTCTACATTTTTCTCCATATTTCCAAATATCATATAACCCCCATCCCCCCCCACCCCACTATATAAAGGGTTCACTATTCACTCATCACAAAAAGAAAAATGAAATGAAAATGAAAAGAAAGAAAGAATAATACGTAAAGGAAAAATAGAGGGAAGAAGAAGGAGAATGAGAAGGAAGAAAAGAAGAAAGAGAAGAAGGAAAAAAAGAATGAAAAGAAAGAAAAGAAGAGGGAAGATGGAAGCAACCATGGAGGTGATGAAGACCCAACAAAAGTTAGGTAAGAAAAACTTGACCCCAAATCTTGAGTTTTTGATTTGATGATATCAGTGATATAATGATGATAATAACATGTTTGAGGTTCCAAATGATGAGGATATGAGATTGGGGATTGATTATTGTATGATTGAATAGATGGATTGAAAGTTATTAAGTTTTGGGTTTAAATCTTTTATGGATTATATGATTAGATTAAAGTTCGGTGTTGATGAATTGATGATTTGGTTTATATAGTATTGGACGTTATATGGTGTTTTGAGTATTGATTTTGGTATGGGAATGATTAGGGTGTTATTTTGGGTGAAAGCAAATTGAAGAAGAAAAGGGTAGAATCCTGGAAACCCAGGTCGCGTCGCGACATAAGAAAGACTGTGTGTCCCGATACAAGAAGAAAATGACGACTGGAATTTGGGCGTTGCGCGTCGCGACGTGCAAGGGTCTGTGTCACGACGCAAGACACATAATCTCCCCAAAATCAGTTTTTAACCCCCAGTTCCAACTTAGTGTGTTAGAGACCACCCTTCGGGTTTCGTATCTGTTTGAATACATATCTTATATTAAAATTATGATCGTCATAAGCCTCGTGTATATAGATTTATGGATATATCTTTAAGCGTTGTAAATTATCGAAGACTATTCTACTATGCTAATGCTAATTAAGTTCCCAATCATAGATTATCCGCAGGAACCGCAATCTCCTTCGACGAGGGCTCCAGTACCAGCCAGATTCCAAATTAGTTAGTGGACCCTTTCTCTATTACTTGTTTTCTTTATTATTTCGTATTTAAATGTTAGACTTATATATTCTGGAAATATGGCGTTAGCCAATTTTGCTTTTGTATCATGAATGATTTAACATATTTTGAGAAATGATTTGGAAAAGATATATTTTCAGTATGAGTTTTATGTTTTTCGGGCATGAGGGAAAAACTCACCCCAATATGTAACTTGACAGAGATGGAATTGACGGACATAGGACATGTGCACATGTAGAGGACTAGGGGTATGGCGATACGTAACGCCCCAAAGTCATAGATTTGCACTGTTGCCTACAGTTCGACATATGGGGGACGGCGATACGTAACGCCCTTATACGTCAACGTTTTCAGATACAGATCAGCTACAGTTTTCAGATTTTTAGAAAATAGTTTTAAGAAACTAGATTTTAGAAACAGTTTCCAGAAACCAGAGATTCAAAGCTGTTTTCAGAAAGACAAGTTTTATCAAGAGATTTCAGACTAAGTTTTCAGAAAAGAGTTTTCAAATAAAAAATGCTTCTGACACTATAGTTTTGAATCTAAATATTTTACATCATTTTTCAGATTTCATCCACTCACTTAGTTCGTATAACGATCTAACCCCCACTCCAGTCTTTATGTTTTACAGGATTCTCAGAGGACGAGCTCGGGAGGACGGATACTGATGCAGTCACGAGGGATGGAGTCCACCTATATGAGTCAGAGACATAGTAGCAGTCCAGTTATAATCAAGTATGAGTCTTGTATAAATCATTGTCGTGTGTAGTCATTGTAAAATGCTTAATATTAAATACAGTAATTAATATTGAGTTTGTTTTCATTGTTTTTGAGATGGGCTACGGTCTCACAGAAAGTATAGTCATATAAAGAAAGGTATATTAGTTCCTATTATGGTTAAATAGTCAGAGGCTTATGAGGTTAGTACTGCTATCCTCTGCCAGTAACATCCCCCAGATCGGGGATGTTACACCTCTAAAGAATTCCTAGGAATGATAGGTGTGTGATATTGGTGAAGGGGTTATTTAGGGGTGAATCCGGTAACGCAGCGGAAGCGGTGAAAATCCGATTTTCAGATTTCAAAACTTTTTCTTGGATTAAATAAATAAACACATTTATTTAATTACCCAATAATCAAATAATGAAATAAAATTTCAAATGAATCAAATTCAAGTGAAATTACCAAATTACCCTTATATGGTATTTTGTCCATTTTAGTCCGAAATTGATCCAATCAATTTTGAATGATTCTAAATCATTTCTAAGATGAACTTAGCATGTTCAAAACACCAAAAGCCACAAAATCCCCAAATTTCCTTACAAATGCCGAGAGCACCAAATGGTGCCCAAGTTGACCATTTGGTCATTTCATGCTTCAAAACTCATCCAAATGAAATCCAATCAACATGAAACTTTGCATGCATCATATACACACCCAAATGCTCAACATATATGAAAACCCCCAAATTTGGAATTAGTTAGAAACCCTAATTTTTCAATTTCCACAAAATGGACAAATTAGGCTAATTACATTAAATCAAATGTTTCAATCATCAATCTTTCATCCAATTCAAGTCTCAACACAATGAAACAACTCAAGATCAAATCTAGGTCATTTAAGAGTGGGTCAACAACTCTAGAATAGCAACATGGTTTCATAAACCTTAAAAGAATACATATAACTACACTAGTTACATTCTTTGTTCATCATACATGCTCAACACTTTTAAACAAATTTCCATCATCAAAAACCACAAGAAATAAAGAAAAGAATAACTTAAGAAACTCATGAGAGATAGCCTAGATCATAAGGAACAAATTCCTTTCTAATAGCAAGTTTAAGAAACTTACAAAATCCAAGCTTTTCTTTAGGTTTTTCTTTTTCTCATTCACTTTCTTTCTTTGTCTTTCTTCAATGGAACTTTGTTTTTGGTAAAGTGTATTAGGTTAAGTGAAATGAAAA
The DNA here is from genome assembly GCA_019454045.1 of Zanthoxylum bungeanum. Classification (NCBI taxonomy): domain Eukaryota; kingdom Viridiplantae; phylum Streptophyta; class Magnoliopsida; order Sapindales; family Rutaceae; genus Zanthoxylum; species Zanthoxylum bungeanum. The sequence goes on from SKCR01000769.1 coordinate 617,674, forward strand.
ATGAAAAACAATTTATATGTGCAACAATTACACCTTGGCCGAAATTCATGGCCAAATTCAAGAAATTGTAATTTCAATTTAATTTCAATTATCATTAAATCAACTTGCACAAATATCATACAAACTACTTTATTAGATATTTATTTAAAGTCAACAAAGGCAAATAATTTCATTTACTTTAATTATCCTAACATAAGATATTTATATTTTAATTAATTTAATCATTTAACAATTAAATAATTAATTAATTAATCAAATACAAATATATTAAATATATGTATAATATTTACATTAAATATTAAAAACATATATTCATTTAGGAAATAAGTCAAATAACTCATTTTGACTATTAATTAATGTGTATTTAAATTAATCAAGTATTAAATGTAAATACACAATAATTAAGTAAATGACTATCTAGTGTCTTTAGCATGTATCTTGCGTTTAACCATTAAACGACTTTATAAATAATCAATATTATTTATTTATGTTGCTCTAGTGCTCAACGAGTATGTTTCATTATTGAGACTCTCTAGGTTCAGGTATATCCGTCACGAAATCAAATTTCATGTCCATAATCTATCCACCCGTAGATTATGACGATCACGGATAATCTCGCTAAACCATACAGGTCGAGGTCATCGCAAATGTATAATTCCTCCGTCACAGGTATCCGGATAAATCCCAGAGATATAGATATGAACGTCAAATCTCTATCGGGATTATCCAGTCGACTATTCTATTAGCAATCTCAAAAAGAATGTTTAGAACTAGCTTCTAAACTTACCACGGGCCCATGGTTTTATCTGATTGCTAATCATATGGACTACCTATGCTCTGGTACACAGAACTGACGGATCCTATCTTGATACACATAGGACACCCTGAGGATCTATCTACACCCAACGAACAGGCGGAGGTCTGATCTAAATAGATCGGTGACGTGACTGCCGTCAAAGTGTAGAAGATGTCTCATGTGCCCACAATGGCATCTCAAGTCTAAGAATCACAAGTGCTACTCAACCCAAGAAGATTCTTATTGACGCTGGTGTACCATCCATTAAGAATCTTCGGTGAGTCGTTCAGTGTTTATCCACTATAAACACCTACACGTCTATACTAGTCTCCAAGACTTATGGTTCATTGAGAAACCATTGGAATCATATATTCCAGTACACGACATGTACCGGTCTCAACGGGTTTACTATACTGACCAAGTAGTGTAAACCTTGACCAGGAACTGTCTGAGAATGACAACGTCATGATACGACTCAATGTCCGTTGCGACACTTTTGCAACTGTATCATGACTAATCATTCTAGGGTCATTACGTCTTTACCATATAAAAGATTAGATTATATTATAGAAACTGCATATATTATTACTAATAATAATGTTTTACAGAAGTATTTAACAAAATACAACCGGGAATTGGCGCTCTGAGCACCAACCCCTACAATTGGGGGCACTGTAACCTCTAGTTTGTGGTCTTTGACTAAGCCGTGGGTTTTCCTGTTTCCAATTAAGATTGGGATGGTTCTGCCTGTGAGGTTATAGGTATCTGAATACGGTGCATACGACTTCTTGTACATCCCAAATGTATTACATTGTTCCTTATATGTTCCCCCCATCTCTCCACATATAGGGCACTCGTGGCTAAATGGTCAATCCCCTTACATACAAAATATACCCCATTGAGGTTCTAATTGAGCTACCGTATGCATAGTCTTGCTATATTTGGCTTTTAAGGCTTCTAACTCCCTAGTCAATAGCTCGACCTATGCCTTAAGACTATCATCTTCCCTAAAGTGGTGTATGGCTCTGCTAGAAGGAGTTAGGTGTGTCCTATCAGTGTTATCCATTGCATTAGGTCCAGTTCATATGTGAGATTTCTCAGCTAGGTTATTTAATTACTCTAATGCATCATCAAGGTCCTTCAGATGAACTCACTATTGCACATTGTCTCAACAAATTGGCGCTCTCTAGGGGTTAGATCATCATAAAAATAGCTCACTAAGCGCTAACTCTCATATCCGTGTAGATTTGTCTTTTCAGGGCATCCGTTTTATGGTGTGGGAAGTATATGTTAAAGAATGTATGTGTCATCTCGCCCCATGATCCTGTTGACCGAGATCTCAAAGAATACAACCAACTTTTAACTCTATCCTTAAGGGAAAAGGAGAATAACTTAAGTCTAATTGTGTCGGTTGTCCCAAATCGGTCATGGAAAGTCACTACATCCTCTTCAAACTCTCTAACGTGCACATAAGGGTTATCGTTCTCCAAACCATGAAAGATTGGGAGATACTGTATCATTCTAGGTTTAAAATCTATATGTGGTGCATTATAAGGAAACATGATGCATGATGTTGTAGCTGTGTGAGTGGGATGAAGGTACTCTTCAAGAGTCCTCATTGGTGGTCTCCCGTACTCACTCATGCTGTGTGTGCTAGATGTAGATGGTGTGGCAAAAAGATTATCAAACAGATTTTATAAGTCTGAGTTTTCCTCTTCAATCTTAACAAATCTACCAAACCTATCCCTTGTTGGATAATATGACCCATAGCGTCACTATTTGTACAGATCATAGTGTTGTTGTACAAATTAACTATGTGACAAGGAAATTGCACTCTCATCATTTGTGATTAGATCACCTTAGATATATAAATGAAGAGAGGTCCCTATGATTAGTTCCTGGATTGAGAATGATATGAGACAGTATCAGTCCACGAAGGATTAATCATTAAATATCCCTAGCCGGAGTATTATCGAGACTGGACATCGATAATGCGGAATAGGCTAGTATTGCACTTGTGCGCGTTGTGAGGGCACAACGGCATAGTTCTCATATATATAAGTATTGGATACTTATGCAAGTGCGATAGGAGGTTGTGTTTCACCGATGGTACGGGAAACAGCTTCGCTCTGGATAGACCCCTTGGAATCCCATTGGTATTATGACTATGTGTCTATGGGAGTCCGACATCAGGGGAGGTGTGTATGGTCTTAACCTGAGACTTGCACCGCTAATGCTTACGACAATCAATATGCTTTAGTTGAGGTCGTCCAGGACTCTAACCGGTTCTGTGTACACCAATGCTGGGTATATTGAGAATCGTAGAGTATTGGGTGTGATGTCAAGTCGGAAGTATCACTCCAGTCATAGTGGAGATGATGTCACGCAGGATACGGTATTAGTGCTCTTCAGTGCTGGCCGGCCATCGGGATATTATGACAAGGTCATGTATATCCGATTATAGAGACTAGTTACCAGACATCCGACATGTGCTTCGGACGGGGCAGACACTTATCCAGCCCCAGCCCTAGCACGTGACTATCCGATACTGGGCCGATATACACAATACTTGGTATACTACGCTTGATATAGATCTTAAATATTCTTAGATGAATATGACCGGAGAATTGGATAGACTTCGTGCTTTGCTAGAAGCCGATCTTGTCTCGTAAATCGGTAGAACGTAGTACTTGGTACATACGTGATTCGGATACTCCGACGACCGTATTTACTGCCGACTTATCCGGGGATCTCATGGGTCGCTTCCCGATAATGCACCGATGACGCATAACTCGCACTCATTAATAATCTGGGATTATATAGAAGAAAGAGAAAATTAATCTAGGATTAATTACGGAGATATTTTATCTGGGATAAAATATCGTCTAAAGAGAGAGAATGATTAATTTAGAATTAATCGGTAAATTAATATATTCGATATATTAAACGAAATTAGATTTCGACGCGGAATTAAAATTAGATTTTAATTCGGGCGAACGAATTAATTTAGAATTAATTCGTTAGCGACGTGAATAGTGAATTCGCTAGGCGTAATCATTTAATTACGACGCAACAGAAAACTCGCTAATTAGGAATTAGCAAAACCGAGCCCGAGTGTGATTGCGAGCGCATTCGTATTTCGAATTCGAGTGCGGCAACGCAAGTCACATCAAACGTCAAATCATTCGTCACATCAAGCGTCAAATCAAACGTCACTTTGAGTGATGTGATTGATTGATGTGATTGATTGATTGATAGACACACATCAAGTCACTTTGATAAAGTGACATTGAATAGTGATGGGTGTTGTTGGAATAGTGTTGGTGGTTGAGAGAGCCATTTCCATTTGATTTTATTTGATAATTTTAAATGGAAAATGCTTAGTATTTTTTGGAAAAATATATAAAGCATTTGTGTAAATCAATTAACAAGTCAACCATAACACTTCCTCTCCTTTTTCTCTCCATCATCACACGCCCAAGGGGCTGTTTTCTCCTCTTCTTCACAGCTCACTGCCGTGAGCTTCAAGGGAAGCATGAGTGTGTTTTTGTTGCAAAAACGCAAGTGCTAGCACACTTACGAGACTTGCGAAGGTGTTAGGGAGGTTCACCCATGAGGCGGGATCCGTTCGACGAAGCTTGGAGCTTGACGAAGGACCATCTTCACGCCCAAAACAGTGAGCTTCTTCACTACAGTTCACGCCCAAAACAGTGGGGATTTTCAAGTTTTGTTGCTTGCCGCGTCTCTCAACCGATCGATGTGAGTATTCCGCTACCTCCGTTGATGTATTCACACATGTATTTCATTGCTTGTTTGATATTGGGACCTAGATAAAACCTAACATCCCTATGTTTAGGCATGCAATTAAACACGAGTAGAACAAGGACAGGAATAAAGGAATAAACTAAAAATAAATAAATCAAAATCAAAACCAAAATTAAAACTGAAATAAAATAATAAATAATTAAATAAATAATAAAAAAATAAAAGTGGAATGAAATTATCGCTTTTGTTGTTGACTAAACAAACCTGCTCATTTTTCTTATAAAGCGTCTCCCCGACAACGGCGCGAAATTTTGATTACGCCCAACAAGTACTTGCGGTTATCGCAGTATAGTTGGGGTGTTGATTCCTCAGAGAGATGGTTACAATAGACTGATTTACTTAATGAAAACGGTAACATTAACTTAATTAAATAGAAAGATTGGATTGATAATATAAAATAAAGATTAAGAAAAACACTTAGAGATATCAGTAGAGAAAAGTAGCAAAGCGTCGGGAATCCCTCTTGTATCAAATCTCTATATTCAGTTATTGATTCATTTTTATTACTCAATTGAAGGTTTCACATCCCAAACCAACAATCAAAAGATATTCAATTCTAAACATATTCAATTCTAATGTAACCAATGATTTATTTTCTCTATGTTAACAGCACACAAAGTTATCGTTATGATCTATCTAACGTCGACAATATACCCTCAGACAATACTGCAGCAGAAGACCAACTCATAAAATAACTTTACCAGTCACAACTAGGTTCCCCAATCACATATAGAATAAGCATGACTATTCCTATGTGCAAATTGAATAGACAGAGTCTCTGGATTCATAAATCGTAGAATAATAAAGAATAATAAACATCAATTGTATTAAACATTTAATAGTAGTTAAGAATCAACAACATGAATACAAAAACTTAAATACAAGTGTCCATCCTTAGCTTTGCCTATAAGATTAGTTCTCCATGCAGAAGAAAGACATAGCCTTGATAAATCGGAGAGACATCATGTTCGGCTTGATGTTATTCGTTCTTCTCTCTCGAAATTGTGTTTGTTGCTCTTTGTTGTGTGTTCTCCCTCTGTTTCTCTCTGTTTTAGGGTTTAGGACGAGCTTAGGTTTATATAGAGAAGTCTCGAAGTCCATATATGCGTAAAACACTACTAAAGTAAGTTTCAGGAACTCTTACGGGGTACCGTGGCGCCAGAAAACAGGGGCTGTGGTGTCCAACTCGCGAGTAGTATGTATGGGCATGTTTACTTGGGGCGCCGCGGCGCCAAGAAGTGGGCGCCACGGCGCCAGTGACTTCCTTCGCTGGTTCACTGATTCTGCGCTTCCGATCTTCCCGCGTGCTTCTGATGCGTCCGTAAGGTTCCGAAACATGCGTAATTCCTCCAAACTTCATATTTCATTGCTCCTAATAATAAAGCACAAAATAAACTCGAATTAAGATTAAATACATTATAATTAAGCCGAGTTAGCAATGCTCAAAGTACACTTTCATGCACTTATCAAAAGGTTTCTGACATATATGACATCAAAATGTGGAGGATCTAACACAAAATCAATGTTATCCTATAGTCAAAGGATTATATGCTACTCGACTCGAGGAGATTCCTATTGACAGTGGTGTGTACTTTCAACTATTAGGAATCACATGTGAGTCATTCAGTATTCGTTTCAACGAATACCCATATGTCTATACGAGTTTCTAAAACTCATAGTACATCGAGTTAAACCATTGGAACTCCAATTCCAATATATGATATGTGCTAGTATTCTAGGTTGTAGGAATTCGATCGTATTCCAAAACCAATGACTATGAATATTTACTTTAAGAATAAATTACAATAGTAATACTTATCTCAATGTCGGACCATCTAGTATCCAGTATTACTACAAGACTGTTCTAAGGTCGATATCATTCTTAACATATCTATACATAAATCCAATACGCATAATAACAATACCATTAGAAAAGTATAAAATGAAGTAGTTATTTTATTAATAAATAATAAAATGTATAATTATGACAAGATGTTACATAATACAATAAATAAAAGGGGGTGGGGAAGTCACAATTTAAAAGGAGATTTGATTTCTTGAAAAAGTTGAATTTCTTTCATGCCAAGCTTTCTCCAATTTCCCCACTAACAAAAAGTGATAGCTTCTCATTATAAACAAAATAATATATAATATAATGTTCAAAAGCATAGCATTTTTCACTTAATTCCAAATCAAATTGCATGCTGTCTTGCATGGCTAAATAAGCATATATATATGCTTGAGATCATGCCACATGTAACTAATTATAGCTAGCTGGGCATGTTAAAATTGATGCAACAATACACTTATGTACATGCATAAATTTACTTATTGTTTACATAACTTTTAGTAAATGGAAAATAGGATAATGTTCCATGACAAGGACATAATTTTAAGCACATAATAATGCAATAAATCTTTATTAAGATTTGAAACTTGTCATTAACATTTAGCCTGTATATTGAAATTTTAGTTTATAAACCATAGTTTATAATTATTTAAATTTTTAAATCTACGTTTATTTAAAATATTGCTTTTATTTTTTATTAAAATTTTTTTTTTGATAATATTCTTTTCCTTGAAAAGCCACAGAATACATAATAATTGTTCAATAATAGTGATGAAAATATGGTCGGATATTTTATATACTCGATATTATCGGATCAAAAAAAATATTATATATCCAAAGTGGTTAGATTTTGATTTGCGAAATAGGAAACTAAAATTTATTTTGATCGATTATTATTTTTAGTATTTCGAATATTGGATAAAAAATTAAATAATAATAATAATAATAACAAAAATTTTATTAATTTTCCAGATATTGGTATCGTGGTACCCCTTACTATATTTCAAATTTTTATTTATTTTTGGTTATTTTAGTTACTATCGAATATCTGAATTTTTGATCATTTCAAATACGGATATAACTTTAATTTTTTTTCAGTTATATATAAATTTTAAATATTATATATCGATTTTGAATATATCAAAAATAATTGGATATTCAACTATTTTCTTCCCTATTAAATCAATAACACTAATATAATCAAATGGATTTCTTCTCTTGTTTATCTTCTTATTTTGTACTGATTAATGAATAATAAATCTGGGTGTAATCATATCCACGGATTTATATGCATGGGATGCAAAAGTAAGTTGGATTATTCATATTGATTATGCAATTTTAATTTTGTGCGAGCAATTAGGTTGGAAGTAGAATATAAAAACAGCTTTTTTAGAATATAGATATTTCAAAAAGCAAAAGTATTGAAAACGACAACAAAGTCAAGAGTGGGTGAAAGGCTGCCACAACGAAGACCTATATAGCCTAGTGCTCATTAATTAATTTCTTCACTTGGGCCCTCATAATAATCTCTCTCCCTCTCTATCTCTAATAAGCCAAGAACATACTAGCCATAATTTTTTCAATGTTTTATAATTTAGTATAGAAATATTCATCTAGTTGAATGCATGATAGATAAGAATGAATTATTTGAACCATTGGGTTGGCGACATGTGGCTTCAAAAATTTGTAATTTCAATCCATATATAATGAATTTATTAAAGATAAGTACCGTCAAAAAAATCGACGTCCGTGCCACTCATACCATATTTTATATATATACACACATATAAAAGACATAATGAAATTACTTTAAAATTGATGTCAATACAAAAAGGTTTAGGATAAATTTTATATAATTCATTCATTAATTATTTTCGGTCTTTATTTTACGGATAGATATGCTTCATTTGGTTGCCAAGGAATGTGTTTTTGCCAAATTATTGGGAGAAAGTTTAGACTCGCAAGAAAAGTTGCTTCGCCTTTTTTTTTAACCTCTCCCTCTTTAAAGTACTTATAAAAGCTTCATGCTTTTTTGAGGCATTTGGAATAAGTGATTGATTATTCTATAAAAACTAAAAGCATGGATTCATGATATATCTATTTTATCATATTATTTGGGGAAAAATCAGGCATAAAATCAATAGAAATACGATATGTGGACTAGTCTGTTGGATTGATTGCACAAATAATGCATACATATATTCTTTTTGTGGTGTGGGAAGTATTTGTTGACGGCTGATTTTGGTCTCGGGGCAATACGGTAATATCACCTCCGAGGTAATCCTCCTTCAATAGTGAATTTGTTTGGTTATGGGGGACCAAAAACAAATTTAGCAAAAGACAGACAAACACACCAATCAACAAGGAGATTTAACGTGGTTCGGTGGATTTTTGATCCGACCTACGTCCACGGACAAGAACATTATGGTACTCTTTATTACTAAATACGCTTCTCGGGTCTCTTCTTTGTTTTTACAAATCAGAGCTTGATGATTCTGATCACTAATTTTTTATGATCATACCTTTTACACATACTATGCCCTCCTATTTATAATAACACAGAAATCAGACTCCTATTTGCATAAGAAATCCTAATTGAACTTAGTCTCCTCTCTTTGCAAGGATTCCTAGTCTGATATTCCCTTCTCTTTTCTTATCCCTTTTCGGATTCTGACTTCATTTCCTTGTGAGAGTAGGATAATTCGTTTTATCTTATCCGCAATAATAGGGTGTCGTCATCTTGAACACGTCTTGCCATCTGGTCGGTCTTCATGAGGTCGGTCATGGCAATCTTTTATGCTAAGAGTGTTTCTGCCGACCTTATAGTGCTCGGTCATCCGAATCAAAGTGGTCGGTCTTTACATGTTGTGGTCGGGTCGGCTTTGATGATCTTGACCAGTCAGGGAATTACCCTTCTGTCCTCGTCGTGCTGCCTTAAATGTCATAGTGCCTGAAAACACCATCAACATCTGTCCCCTAGTTCTCGGTTCCAACAAGCGTGCAAGTTGGTGCCGGGAACTATATAAAGAAGGTGTTTTTGATTTGCTTAGTTGGAGGTCGGTCCGGTGTCGAGAAATGTTTTGTTGCCTCTTTTCAAGCGCTTTGTCTTGAGACACGCAACAGTCACGTCCGCTTAAATGCCTATCAAATCAACTTTAGGGTTTCTTCTAAGTTCGACACTTGTCAATCATCCGCCGGGTTCCCGCCAAAAAGGGAACGAATCGACCGTGTAGAGGCGTCTTCACAGTGGGCTGATCTCAGCCGTCTGTTTAAACTTGGGAGACCTCTTTTGCAGTTGACACCTGGCGTTCATCCGGGTTCTTCCTTTAGATCTAACGGTAATGAGCGTCTTGGTCATGACTATAAGAAGGCGAGGCTTTTATTGTTCCATCTTTTTCGGCAATTTCTCCTTCTTTTCTAAAAACCTCTCCGTGATTCGCCCAACTCCGTGCTCTCGAAGTTCAACCGTGGTCTTTTTCTTTTTCTTTGCTGCGAACATAAGGAACGGGCATAACCGTACTGCACAACCTCCTGCTTTTTCCGAGAAGAACAAGTAAGTCCTCTGAACGACCTCTTCCTTTTTTATGAATCTGTGTTTGCTGTTCATTTTTTGAGTGTTTGCTAGGAAAAGATTTATGGTTTGCTGAGTTTTGCCTTAGGGCACTTTAGAGACCACCTGTTTAGCTAACATGGAAACCGTGAGTAGTTTCTTTTAGCTATAGACTGACTTCCCCTTCCTTCTTTGTTTTTCTGGGTGTCAGGGATGTCTGACAGCAGTTTCTCCCCTGAAAAGCCTGCTAAAACCTCAACTCCCCCTGCTGAGGAGCTCTCCTCGGGCTCGGGGGCACCTAGTGTAGAAGACCTTGACACTACCCCTACTCCTTCTGAGGTCGAACAAGATTCCTATCATCAGAGGGTTCCTCGGAAGGACCCAGAGGCCGGTGAACTCGGCTCGTCGGCTCTGGATATGAACCGTCCTTCCAAAATAACTGAGGACGACCTCGCCCTTCTTCGACTGCGATATAACATTCCTATAGATATCGCCCTTGAAGTTCCCGGTCTTATGGATCGCGCTAGCCAACCTGACGAGGGCTCGGTGGCACTTCTTCCTGCCTTCTTTGAGTGTGGGCTGCGGCTGCCGATTCAACCTTATTTCGCTTGGATGTTGGCCGAGATGGAGATCGCCCCCTGTCAGCTGAGTTTAAACAGTTGGAGGATTCTGGCCGGGTTGTATGTAGCTTGGCACCGGGCAGGACTCGGCGAGCCTTCCTTTGAAGAGGTGAAAAGGGTATACCGTTTGAAGGCCAACCCAAAGGCTCATCATGGTTGGTACTACCTTTCCGCTTACAATAGTTCGTTAAACGTCGTCCAGAAGCTGCCTGACTCCAATAAGAACTTCAAAGATCTCTGGTTCTGGGCCACTGGGGATTGGGGACGGACCCTGAGGTCGGATGAAGGGGAGATCTTGGTACCAGATATCTTCAGGGCGGGAGGTTAGGAGACCGACCTTTTAGCTTCTCTTTCCTTTATCTTTTCTTTGTTTGGATTCTTACCCTTTTTCTTCTATTCTTCCTAGCCTGTTGGAGGGATGCTCCCAAAGTTTCCCACCAGGTCCGGGGGCGAGTATTCTGGGCTCGTCGGTATGCCGCTCACTGGAGGGAATTGGTTAATGATGCGGCTTTTGTTGAGTTGGGCCTTACCCGGGCTGTCCCTTCAGACGTCACAGGTCGGATAGGTAGATGTCTGCTGGCTGTTTAGTTTGGTTTCCCTGTTTGTTTATCGTGTGTTTGATGTCTTTATTATATGCTCGGGTCTTGATTTCTTTTTCCTCTTTTTTGTAGGTATGTCAAAGAGGCCTAAGTTTCTTGAGAAGTTGGCTGGCACTATGAAGAAGGCTGGCCATGCTGAAACTGGAACTTCTCGGGCACCGGCTGAATCTGTCGCGGTTGGGAGAGCACCTCAAAGGAAAGTTCAAACGGCTACTCGTGATCCATCTTCTCCTGGTATGCAGTCACCGGGGTCTGCCCGGTTGGTCAGTCCGCCGAAGCCTCTTAGGAAAAGGAGGCGTCAATTTGGGGCTGAGGAGGCTGAGTTAGAGGGGGAGGAGCCTGTGCAGGGCAAGAAGCAGGATGCCCGTCGGGGGAAGAAGTCTTCTGAGGGCTCCTCTAAGAAGCGCAAGGGTTCCGTGATCCTCGGGGTGGATGACTTGGGAGAAGGCATCTGGGAGGCTACTTCCCATTTAGTACCGGCTTTCAATGAGTTGGCCGAGGTGATTCCCCCGGGGGAGGTTTCGAGATATGAGGATATCTCTCCGGAAGGTGTGGTGACCGAGATGAGCTCTCAAATGGCAAAGGTAGTTTTATTCTTTTTTTTTTTTTTTGATCTCGGTTCTCGGTCTTCCTCATCTCATATCTTGACCTTCTTTGTTTTCGTGCAGGCTACATACCTCATGGCGAAGAATAAGGACCTCCTTCTGAGTCTATTGTCTGAGGGTGGTCAGGCTCAGAGACTTCAGAATCGCCTCACAGAAGTGGAGGCTAAACTGGCTGATCGGGAGGAGGTGATAAAGAACCTTGAGTCGACTGCTATTGAGAACTTCAAAACAAACAAAGCTCTCAAGGTCGCTGCCGGGTTGGAGCGAAAACTTGCCGACACTGCCCGGGAGGATTTGAAGGCTGCTCAGTCTGAGATTGGCGTTTTGAAGGCGAAGGTGGCCAGTGTTGAAACCAAATTGAAGGCCAATGATGAGCAAATGGCACGGGCTCGGGATGATCTTGAGAGGAAAGAGGCCGAGCTCGAAGAAAAAAAGGCCGATCTTGAGGCCGAGAAGGAGGTCATCCGTCTTGAGGGGGTTGGTGATTGTGCTGATTTGATACCGATGGTGCTGCCAAGTCTGAACATGGACCCTATTTATGCGGCCATCAGTTTTTGTAAGGGGGATATTTCTGAGGAGGAGTTCCGGAAATGGCTCCCTCCTCCTTCCGAGGAGGTGATGGATCCTGACCCGATCTCGGTGGTTCCGGCTTCCGGGGCTCCCCAAGAAGGACGACTTGATGTTCCTGCCCCCGGCGAGGACTGTCTTGAGATCCCTCCTCCCGTCCCTGAAGCAGAGGTCTCTCACGCTGCTGAGGTTGAAGCTGCAGTTCCTCCTTCTGAAGTCGAGCCGATCCTTCCGCTGTCTGAGCAAGCTGACGAAGAGATTCCTGCTCCTGTGCGGGCTGAATGAGAAAGGGTAACCCGACCGGGGCCCTATGTATACTTTAATTTTTTGTAATAACCTTACAAGTTGTATTTTGGCATGCACATATATATATATATATATTTCTGTGTATTTCTTATCTCTTTCGCCCTTTTTTTTTTTTCTATGCTTCTTGTTTGTCTGAATATTCTGAGACCTTTCGGGGGTCAACATGAGCCGGAGGGGCATAACCTGGGTCCGAGCTGAGAAAGGAACTTGGACCTGGGGGAATGTTACGTCCCCAGTCCTAAGGGCTGACTCGGTGGGACGTACCCCGACCCCGAGCTGAGAAATGAACTTGGACCTGGGGGAATGTTACGTCCCCAGTCCAAAGGGCTGACTCGGTGGGACGTGCCCCGACCCCGAGCTGAGAAAGGAACTTGGACCTGGGGGAATGTTACGTCCCCAGTCCAAAGGGCTGACTCGGTGGGACGTACCCCGACCACAGCTGAGAAAGGAACTTGGACCTGGGGGAATGTTATGTCCCCAGTCCAAAGGGCTGTCTCGGTGGGACGTACCCCGACCCCGAGCTGATAAAGGAACTTGGACCTGGGGGAATGTTACGTCCCCAGTCCAAAGGGCTGACTCGGTGGGACGTACCCCGACCCCGAGCTGAGAAAGGAACTTGGACCTGGGGGAATGTTACGTCCTCAGTCCAAAGGGCTGACTCGGTGGGACGTGCCCCGACCCCGAGCTGAGAAAGGAACTTGGACCTGGGGGAATGTTACCTCCCCAGTCCAAAGGGCTGACTCTGTGGGATGTACCCCGACCCCGAGCTGAGAAATGAACTTGGACCTGGGGGAATGTTACCTCCCCAGTCCAAAGGGCTGACTCGGTGGGACGTACCCCGACCCCGAGCTGAGAAAGAAACTTAGACCTGGGGGACTGTTACCTCCCCAGTCCAAAGGGCTGACTCGGTGGGACGTACCCCGACCCCGAGCTGAGAAAGGAACTTGGACCTAGGGGAATGTTACGTCCCCAGTCCAAAGGGCTGACTCCGTGGGACGTACCCCAACCCCGAGCTGAGAAAGTAACTTGGACCTGGGGGAATGTTACGTCCCCAGTCCAAAGGGCTGACTCGGTGGGACGTACCCCGACCCCGAGCTGAGAAAGGAACTTGGACCTGGGGGAATGTTACGTCCCTAGTCCAAAGGGCTGACTCGGTGGGACTTGCCCCGACCCCGAGCTGAGAAAGGAACTTGGACCTGGGGGAATGTTACGTCCCCAGTCCAAAGGGCTGACTCGGTGGGACGTGCCCCGACCCCGAGCTGAGAAAGGAACTTGGACCTGGGGGAATGTTACGTCCCCAGTCCAAAGGGCTGACTCGGTGGGACGTACCCCGACCCCGAGCTGAGAAAGGAACTTGGACCTGGGGGAATGTTACGTCCGCAGTCCAAAGGGCTGACTCGGTGGGACGTACTCCGACCCCGAGCTGAGAAAGGAACTTGGACCTGGGGGAATGTTACGTCCGCAGTCCAAAGGGCTGACTCGGTGGGACGTACCACGACCCCGAGCTGAGAAAGGAACTTGGACCTGGGGGAATGTTACGTCCCCAGTCCAAAGGGCTGACTCGGTGGGACGTAACCCGACCCCGAGCTAGATAACCAAGTGGCCTCGGCGGAACGAAATCCAGCCCCGAGCCGACTAACCCTTGGGACTTATTCAGAAGGGAAATGAATCAACCTTCGAAGCCCTACCGAATTTGGCACGGGCGTCCCCCTACCAGACCGGCGGAAAATGAAAACAAGTTTCTGGAAAATAAAAAGCGGGGGTGACTTAGCACCTATCCCAAAACGTTTTTTTGCAAAAAAATAACAACATGGATGCCTCAAAACAGCGTCCTGTCCGAGGTCTCCAAAACACAATTCTGAATCTTTCAATTCAATGTCCCGGCGAACCAGGATTCGGATCAGAAGAGCGTTTGAATGGTAAGGGCACATCCTCTACACGTTGGTTCACTGGGGAGCCTGTGTATTGTATGAGGGCTCCTCCTTACCACGCTGGAGCAGGCACACGCCACAGGGGCATAACGCCTCCCCGTGCTGTGTCTCTCACAGATCCGGATGATGAATGGATCAAAGAGTGTCCGGGATACTAAGAGCATGTTCCTCCTTAGGTCCGGTATCACTGGAGCTAGCAATCGTCACGGGGTGTCATCACCCCCCGTGCTATGCTTTCCCACGGATCCATTACATCGGGTAGGTGAGGATCAGAGGAGTGTTCGACACATTAAGGGCATGTTCCTCCTTATGCTCGGTAACACTGGAGTAAACAATCGCCACGGGGGTATCATCCCTCCCTGTGCTTTGCTTCTCACGGATCCTATGCATCGAGTATGTCCCTGAGGACCCCGAGCTAAAGAGATATTTGGTTCTGGGGGAATGATCCGTCCCCAGTCCAATGGGTATTGACTCGGTGGGACGTAACCCGACCCCGAGCCGGAAACGGCCTCGGCGGAACGAGATCCAGCCCCGAGCCGACTAATGAAGAGGCCTCGGCGGAATGTAATCCAGCCCCGAGCTGAAAGAGGTACTTAGCTCTGGGGGAATGTCCCGTCCCCAGACCAATATGCGTGACTCGGTGGGACGTAACCCAACCCCAAGCCGAATAACTGAATGGCCTCGGCGGAACAAAGTCCAGCCCTGAGCCGATCAAGTCTTAGTGCTTTGGTCGTTTCTTTTTGTATTAGGCGCTGAGTTTGTCCCCGGTTTTTTTTTTTTTTTTTTGAGTAAGTCTTTCTATTTATGTTTTAAGAAAGTGGACGAGAACCTTTTTGAGAAGAGAAGGTTTTTTATTCATGTTTCGGGGACAAAACTGCCCTTTTTTCGGTTGATTTGGCGGCCACGTGCTCTTTGTCTGGCCGTCATGACCTCGTGGTCAATGTATTTGTTCAGATACCCGTTTCGTGCTAGATCTTCCATTTGTTCTCTCAGATCTTTACATCCGTCTGTTGCATGTCCTTTGGAGTTGTGGTGCACGCAATAAGCCTTTTGGTTCCTTTTGTCCGGGGGGAATCTTCTTTGGTCGGGTTCTACTAAGAGGCATTTCCCCTGGATCTCCATGACAATTTGTCCCAGTGGTTTCTTTAGGGGAATGTAAGCATCCTCCCCGACCACATGGTTTACTTGGGTCGGCGCCCTTCTCTCTTGGTTGTCTCGGTGCAGTGGTTTGAACTCCTTGTGTTTCGGGGGTGGTCTTCTGGATTATCTTTCTACACGGCGGAGGGCGCCCTCTCTCGTGGTCCTTTCTCTGATGGTGTTCCCTTTTCGGGATACTTTCTCTTCTTTCTCTAATAAAATGAATTTTCGGGCTACCTCCAGGGCGGTTGCGTAGTCCGGGGTGTCTTGGATCCTTAGGTGGGTCCATAGCCTTCCGACCCTCAAGGCTCCCTTCAAGCTTTCCAGGGCCTCGGGGGATTCATACCCTCCGACTTCGAGTACCATATTATGGTATCTTTCAATAAATATCTTCAGAGGTTCATCGTCTCCTTGCTTCATAAGCCTTAGTTCTCCAATCGTTTTTTTGGGGACACAAGCCCCCTTGAAGTGTCGTATGAATGACTTCCTCAGTTGTGCGAAGCTGCTGATGCTTCTTGGGGCTAGGCTTCTATACCATAGAATGGCCGGTCCGGCCAGAGTTAGGGGGAACACTTTGCAGATGGCGTCCCCTGTTACCCCTTGTACCTCCATTAGTAGGACGAAACCTTCAATGTGGGTTTTGGGGTCGGTATGGCCCTTGTATGGGGTCATGGTCGGCATGCTGAATCTTTTTGGGAATTTCTCCGACTTTATTTCTTCTGTGAGGGGGGACTCATCTTTGCCGTCCTGGACATCCCCTTTGTTTGTATTGGGGTATACTCCTCATTTGACCAACTCCTTCCGCAGCCAAGATTTCATGCCGCTGTCTTTGATTCCATGCCGCCCCCTGTGGTTTCTTTTCTTTCTGCTATCTCGGGAGTGGCGCTTCTCAGGGTCGGTGTCTTCTCGCACTTATTCGGTATGTTCTTTCCCTCTTCTCCGAGTGCCGTGAGGGCTATCGTAGGAGGAGTCTGGTGATGATTTGTCATCTTCCTCCTCCCATGTTTCCTCGGTCTGGGAGTCACTTTGCACCACCACGGATCTTACCCTGTAGGGATCCCTCCTCCGGGGTATGTCGTCCTCACTTACATCGACAATTCTCTTTCCTTCCGCTATTTCATACCTTCGTCGGTTAGTCCCGGCCTCGAATTGTCCATTGTGTGCTCCTTCCATCCTTTCTAACCGGTCTACTATGGTTTTTAGCAGAGTTTGGTTTTCTTCCCTTTCTTTCCTAAGGTTTTCCTCGATCTTCTCCATCCAATCTGTAGCCGAGCTCCCTGATGACTGTTGGTTTCCGCCTTCCGCCATTTGTCTTACTACGCGAGCTGCTTTTTGTTGAGTTCCCCACAGACGGCGCCAACTGTTGACGGCTGATTTTGGTCTCGGGGCAATACGGTAATATCACCTCCGAGGTAATCCTCCTTCAATAGTGAATTTGTTTGGTTATGGGGGACCAAAAGTAAATTTAGCAAAAGACAGACAAACACACCAATCAACAAGGAGATTTAACGTGGTTCGGTGGATTTTTGATCCGACCTACGTCCACGGAAAAGAACAGGATGGTACTCTTTATTACTAAATACGCTTCTCGGGTCTCTTCTTTGTTTTTACAAATCAGAGCTTGATGATTCTGATCACTAATTTTTTATGATCATACCTTTTACACATACTATGCCCTCCTATTTATAATAACACAGAAATCAGACTCCTATTTGCATAAGAAATCCTAATTGAACTTAGTCTCTTCTCCTTGCAAGGATTCCTAGTCTGATATTCCCTTCTCTTTTCTTATCCCTTTTCGGATTCTGACTTCATTTCCTTGTGAGAGTAGGATAATTCGTTTTATCTTATCCGCAAGAATAGGGTGTCGTCATCTCTAACACGTCTTGCCATCTGGTCGGTCTTCATGAGGTCGGTCATGGCAATCTTTTATGCTGAGAGTGTTTCTGCCGACCTTATAGTGCTCGGTCATCCGAATCAAAGTGGTCGGTCTTTACATGTTGTGGTCGGGTTGGCTTTGATGATCTTGACCAGTCAGGGAATTACCCTTGTGTCCTCGTCGTGCTGCCTTAAATGTCATAGTGCCTGAAAACACCATCAACAGTATTCATATTTTATTAATAGATATATTTCTGCTATATATATGTCATAAATTCATGATAAAAATCATTTTATAACATAAGAATATCATATTCTTATGATATTTTTATTGACATTATTTTCTATCATAAAAAATTAGCATCCAAGTCCATTTTTGTAATAGTGATGTAGAATAGTCACCTAGTAATACCTTGTTTTAATATGAAAAATAAAATTGTTTAAAGCATTTGTTTTTTATAATTATTCTTTCTTTTAAATTAGTAAGCCCGACCTATCTTCGGCTCATTTCTAAGCCCACTGTTTTACTTTAAGCCCATTTTTTTTAGGCATTTGTTCTTAATATTATTTTCAAGTAATCATTAAGTTTCTAAAAGCTAATGTAAAAGAATAAAGTCATACTTTGTGTTAGCCTTTGCCATGAATTCTTATAAGTTTTCACTTTTCATCACTCCAAATTTTCATTATTGGTGTTTATAGGGTCGGATCAATTCACGACCCCATTCGATCCGAAATTTTTAGGTTGGATAACGGGTTTGATACTAAAACTTGACCCGATCCGATTCTATAATATTTTTATTATTTTTCTAAAATTTTTATTTTTATTTCATTTTTTTATTATTTTTGTTGTATTAAAACTTTATATATATGATAATTTTTGGGACATAAAATAACTAATATTTATATTTCAAAATAATTAATTCATTAAAAAAATTATTTTTTTATGCCGTCCCGACGACCCGACCCGATTGGGTTTCACCTTCGCATAACCCGACCCGCGGCCCGATCTTCACGTGACCCAACCCGATCGGGTCTCACAAAATTTTAAAAAACCCGATGATGAGTGGTATTTATATCACTATTTCCCACTCATTTAACCTAATATTTTGTATAGTTTCTTGAGTTTTGTGAACGTTTTGATGTGTTTTATTGTTATTTTGCAGATAAATAAAGTTTGGGAAGCATTGGAAGCAATTTGGAGCCAAAACAGTGAAAAAGGAAAAAAAAAAAAGGGCATTTTGGTAATTTTCAATGTCGCGACGTCTAACGTGCGCCGCCTGCTAACTTGCGCCGAACATGTGGACCAGTTAGAAGAAATTTGCTAAAATGCGCCGGATGCTAAAATGCGCCGGATGCTAACGTGCGCCGCTAATGATAACGTCCGCCGTGCCACGTATCACCATCAGAACCGATCATGCTAAAATACGCCTGGACACGTGTCACAATCCTATGGCGCCGACACACCGCGTGACACGTGTCATCTTATGATTGGACTGAATCATCCGCGAATCACCTGCTGCCACGTGTCAAGATGTCATTGGACCGAATTACCGCGTGCAACGTGTCGCAATTCTATTGGGCCGACGAAATCCGCGTCAACAGTCAACGTCCACGCGCAATTGACCAGTCAACACAAGCCAGCGTCGCGACGCAAGAAGGATTTTGGCGTCGCGACGCCGGACCCAAATTTTGCCTATAAATTGTGGCTTTATGCACCCCATTTGGTGTGCTTTCCTTGGGATTTTTTCCCTGATTTCATAGGTGACCGGCGTAAACACACACGTATAACGCAAGCGCACATATCGTTCAAGTAGTATAAAAATATCGATCCCACGAGGACTTAATTCCTACTGTTGTTATTAATTATTGAATCTATTTAATTACAAATATCTAATTAAAAGGGAGAATGAAATTGATTGCTTGATTGATTTGGTTGATTAAAGATTTGCTAAATAAATAAATAAAAAGATAAAAGAAAATACTAAGGAAAATAAAAGACACAAAGTTCTTAAGGTTGTGATTTCTTTTGATATCATTTAAAAGATGAAGTGATTATTTTATGTTTGTGTAATAAATCAGTTTACTAACCTGGAACACTAAATTATGTAAAAGCCTCTTCCGATGGTCAATTACAAATACTCAGTATAACCCAATTGAACCATATTCCTATGTCAACCACATTACCTGGATTCATTAAGTCTAAGTTCCAATTATGGTTACCCCCGCCCGACAGGTATATTCCTATCCTGTAAGGAAATCTATTAAAGGGTTATCTATCCTCAAGGAAGATCGTGGGCTATTAAGTCTAAGGCTGAAACCTAAAATCCCTATGTCTAGTTCATTTTAGATTTACCATATCAATCTTATTGGTGATCAGACAACAAGAAGCATTAAGCTTAAGACTTAATAAGTAAACCTATAAATTACCCAAACTATAAAATAATCCCTTATAAACTAGTGATATTAAAAGTCATCACAACCCCTAGATAACTAACACATAACTAGGACTAGTAAAGACATAAAAATAAAAGACATAAAATAAAAATACTGAAGAGTAAAATAAAATAAAATGTTAAGGTAAAAGGAATTATTTCTACTACTACTTATTTAGATATCTCCCATTAAAATAATATATAAACTTGTGATTATTACTAGCCATATAGGCGGAACCAAAATAACCAGCCATAAAGGCGGAACCAAAATAACCAGCCATAAAGGCGGAATATATGTTTTATTACCCACCGACCAATCTGGCGGTATCCTGATTAAGTCCAATTTAAATAGTAAATATATTATTTTAAGGGAGATTAATCTAAATAGTAATAGTAAAAGAAATTACCTTTCACCCGAACATAAGGAAATTACCTCATCATGGTGAATAGTAAAAACTGTAAGAAGTAAAAAGTAAATAGTAAAAACTGTAAAAGAAAGTAAAAAGTAAAAATTAAATTACTATTACTATTCAAAAGTAAAATTATTATTACTAAAGAAAGTAATTAAAACTTATTTACAAAGTAAAAAGTAAAAATAAAAATAAACTAGAGAGAGAAACTCTCTCTTTAGGAAGAATTCAAGAGAGAGGAAGGGATACTGAATTCTGAAATCTCGAGCTCAATTTATAGGCGTCGATAGGGTCTGGGCGTCGCGACGCGCAAGGGTTCAGCGTCGCGACGCCAGCTACAGTGACACGTGTCACTTGCTGGTTTGTCGGCTGAGATCTTATCCGATGACGTGGCACTGTTCATGACGTCATTGCTTACGTCAGACTGATGATGTGGCACTGTTTATGACGTCATTGCTGACGTCATGCTGACATCACTGTCGACAACTGTCGGCACCGTTGGATGGGTGACACGTGGCATCCGGCGCACGTTAGCAAGTTCGTTGTGATGTTGACACGTGGCACGGCCCACGTTAGCAAAGTCAAACTTTTCAAATTGTTGACCCATTGACCACGGCGCATTTTAGCAACTTCGGCGCAGGCTGGGAGTCGCGACGCCAAGGCTATGCGCGGCGCGACGCGCAGAAGACGAAATTATTCCAGTTGACGCATTTTTGACCGGTTTTGTCCCAAATTGCTTCCAGTGCTGTCCAAACTTTATTTATCTGTAAAATAACAACAAAACATATCAAAACGTTCAAAAAACTCGAGAAACAATACAAAACATTAGGTCAAATGAGTGGGAAATAGTGGTATAAATACCACTCATCACACCCCAAAACCTAACATTTTGCTAGTCCTCGAGCAAAACAGAAAATAAAATAACATGAAAATAAACTTTAACTAAGCCACTTTCGTAGGGATCACGGTTGCATTTAGCGTATGCAACAAGCCTTTAAACCCCTAGGTGTCCCTAGTGGACGAGTTGTAGTCTCGTGAGGGTTTACAGCAATGATACCCACAAACATTTTACAAAAGTAAAAATGTAGTAAAACTAATGCACACAAAAGCAAAAAGACAAGCGAAAAGAGAATAAAGAAAGTTAGTGACTAATCAGGTGAAAATTCTACTCCAAGTTACTAGTTGTTTTGTTTCTTTCTAAATTACCGAATAAGTAAATTCTCCGATTATTTTTACCATTCTCCATATACACAGCCAACAAAATATTAATCAACTCATTTTTGCCCACAACAGTCATAAGTGCAGTTGATAAGAGAGTAATATTTTTGTCCTAAAGTTCTATCAGATTTCACACCTTTTTTGTAGCAATGGAATAATTTTTTTTTTTTTGATTTTTCTGATTTTTTCTCTATTTTTTATTTATATACAATACCTTCCGTCTATGTAGCGAGCTTTGGGTCGGTGGCTCCCAAACCAGTTGGCTTTAGGGCACCAGGTGTTAAGACACCCCTACGAACTTAATTACTCAGACTTCAGATATATATATTTTTGCAGCATCTTCGATCCATGTAGCGAGCTTTGGGCCAGTGACTCCCAAACCAGTTGGTTTTAGGGCACTAGGTGTTAAAACACCCTTACAGACTTAATAACCCGGATCTCAGACATTTTTTTTTTTTTTTTTTACTCCATCACTATTTAGAGATGCTTCCTCCAATTAAACTATAGTACGGAATATTACAAACTTTTCAATTTTAGCTCATGACTGTATGTTTCCATGTAAGTTCATAATACCTGTCAACTGAACATATGAAGATTCATTTTAGTCAGATTTATGGAGAATTCACAAATTAAATAATTTAAAAGGAAATAAACAAAAATTAACTTGTTTTGAAATAAATGGTTTGAGATACGTATCAGGAGTGAAAACTCCTTACTCAGCTACCTCTCACCAATTTCACCTTTTTAGTCAAAACAAAAACACGAAAATGCAAAATATTTTTGTAATTTTTGAAAAATTTTCATTTTTTTTTATATTTTTCGAAAAATTTTGGACTAAAAATAAAAACAACACACATACTAACAACAAGGTACTAATCAACTAAATTCTTCCCCCAAACCTAAATGAGACATTGTCCCCAATGTCTTAAACAGTAAAAGGAGAGTTAGAAGGTTGTACCTGGTTAGCTGAAATCTACAGGAAATTAAAGGTTAAGATCCAGATTAATTCGACGCCTCTTACCACGATCGTCCTCAGACCAATTTATCTTTGATAGGATAGAGTCAACTTGTGGTTCATAGGCTATGAGTTGGTCTATCAGATCCGGAGCAAGTCTGGCAGTGAAGAGGAGTTCTTTCATAGGTTTTGACACAACCCATTTCTCCGAGCATCATCAAGAAACACACAAAGAAAATCATAAAATCCATCAACATTGAGTAGTCCAATTGGTTTCTGGTGTATGTTCAGGTTCGCCCAAGATAGAACTATAAAAATTTCCTCCAATGTACCTAAGCCACCTGGCAAAGCAATAAAAGCATCAGCACGGTTAATCATTTCTACCAGTCGTTCAGACATACCTGACACGATCAGTTCCTCTCCGTTTGATGAGCCAATAAGATTTGCCTCTGCCAAGGGTTTTGGGACGATTCCCAAAACATGACTGCCTCCTTCCTGTACGGCTTTTGAAACAATCCCCATAAGTCCGAGATTTCCTCCGCCATATATTAGGTGCATATTTCTTGCAGTTAATACTCGACCCAATTCCCGTGCTACTTCTATGTATTGTGGTTTAGTACCAATAGTACTACCGCAAAACACACAAATGTTTTCAACTCGTCTTCTTGAAGTGGCTTCCATTTTTTTATGTATTTCTTTTTCAAATCAGGATGCCTTCAAAAGTGCAATGACGGGCTGAATTTATAGTACCTGAAAAAGGGTGAGTAATAATAGCAGAAGTATCTTCCAGAGGACGTTTGTTAGCTAAACAACAAAAAAATATCGTGAAAGGTCAAAAAGTCTGGATCCTGTCTACGAAAATAAATATAATTACAATAGAAAAGCGAATCAAAGCAATAATTAAGCAACGGAATTGTGTACGCAATACGCCACTTGCTTAGTATAAATTCATTAGAATGAGTCTCAAGATTTCATTCTTTATTCAGCCATTGCTAATGAATTGTTTCTTATATTTGCTTGCCAAACACAATTCCTTCTGTCTTAAAATGCTTCGTTTGTGCCTTTCCCTACAAAAATAACACACAAAATTAAAAAGTTCACAAAATATGAAAAATAAATTACAACAAATTGCATGGGTTGCCTCCCTGCTAGCGCTGAATTTTTCGTCTTCAGCCAGAAGTGAATGAATTACATATGTTAAGGAGGTTTCAATGTCGTTTTGGATGTCCGATTAAAGACAATCCCGTGAGCGTTGCTTTTGAATGGTCTCTTCCAACGGTAAAGTGGCAAAAAGAATTTTGTCTTTTTCAGTGCTCGTGCCACCTTTTTACTCCTTTTTGCTCCAGTGGTTCCTGAAAAGAAAGAAAGAAAATCAGGAGGTCTCGTATGGTGCTTGACTTGGAATGGAAGTTCCATTCTGTCAAGCTTCTGGGTGATATCTTTGATTTGTACTCCCCAACACAGCGATGTTTTTCCTGAATGCTCTGGATCTTTATTAAGGTCAGACATTTGCTCCTCCATTTGCTCTTCTTTTTGCTCCACCTTTTCTTCACAGATGTATTTGAAAATTTCCATATTCAGCTCTTCATCTGTCATCTGTGAAATACATGCATCAAAATTGTTAACCTGAGGATGAAAAGAAATGTCAGATTTTAGGTCTTCATCCTCTGATCTGGGTGAAATGATTGGCTCAGGTAGATCTTCTTCAAACATTTGTGCAAAGCATTCTCCAAGATCTTCATTTTGAGGCTTGAAAGTTTGATCCTCCGTTGTTGGTGCAGTTGGAATAAATGGATCAGCTTCCTCCTCGTCAGAGTCAGAATAATAAAAATCAAATCGAGACTTTGCCGGTTCGGGTTCCTGAACTGATACCTCTGGTTCTTGATACTGCTCAGCCTCCTCCTCTGTTGAAGTGTCATTTTGAAATGATTGGTACTTGAAGGCTTCATCAGTGTCATCTGAATCTGGTTCTTGAAGTATATATTTCTGGTTTTCTGTGAATTGTCTGATCTGATCTGTCATTTTCTGTATGGATTCTGTGTTACTCTGAACTTGTGCATCAAATCGAGCTGTCTGTTCTTTGAACATGTGAATCAATTGATCTTCCTCTGATGGTTCTGGTTGTTGATGAAGATCAAAGATAGATGGTGGATAAGATGAGAAATGTGGTTCTGTGAAATGTGATGGCTCTTCATAGCATGATTGTCTCCAGAAATTCTCCCACTCTGATCGATATATACATTGATCGCTCGGGTGGTTACTATCACAAATCACACATCTCCCCATTTCGTTCTGATGAACAAATGTAGCATTGCTTGGTTCTGGCATCCAGTGATAATCATTGGGCTGTTCAACAGGCCACAGAAAATCGGACTGTTGCTCCCAGATTTGGGGTGTATCTTCTTGTAAGACACGTAGTCTCTCAATCTCCCAGTAGTGTTCCATTTTAAGTCACCTGAAATCAAAAGAAAGAAATAAAAATTACAGATAAAAATAAAGAAAATTAGATATAAGTAAATTAGATAGCTTCAAAATTAATAACTCAAGAAATATAAGTCCCCGGCAACGGCGCCAAAAACTTGACCGGCGTAAACACACACGTATAACGCAAGCGCACGTATCGTTCAAGTAGTATAAAAATATCGATCCCACGAGGACTTAATTCCTACTGTTGTTATTAATTATTGAATCTATTTAATTACAAATATCTAATTAAAAGGGAGAATGAAATTGATTGCTTGATTGATTTGGTTGATTGAAGATTTGCTAAATAAATAAATAAAAAGATAAAAGAAAATACTAAGGAAAATAAAAGACACAAAGTTCTTAAGGTTGTGATTTCTTTTGATATCATTTAAAAGATGAAGTGATTATTTTATGTTTGTGTAATAAATCAGTTTACTAACCTGGAACACTAAATTATGTAAAAGCCTCTTCCGATGGTCAATTACAAATACTCAGTATAACCCAATTGAACCATATTCCTATGTCAACCACATTACCTGGATTCATTAAGTCTAAGTTCCAATTATGGTTACCCCCGCCCGACAGGTATATTCCTATCCTGTAAGGAAATCTATTAAAGGGTTATCTATCCTCAAGGAAGATCGTGGGCTATTAAGTCTAAGGCTGAAACCTAAAATCCCTATGTCTAGTTCATTTTAGATTTACCATATCAATCTTATTGGTGATCAGACAACAAGAAGCATTAAGCTTAAGACTTAATAAGTAAACCTATAAATTACCCAAACTATAAAATAATCCCTTATAAACTAGTGATATTAAAAGTCATCACAACCCCTAGATAACTAACACATAACTAGGACTAGTAAAGACATAAAAATAAAAGACATAAAATAAAAATACTGAAGAGTAAAATAAAATAAAATGTTAAGGTAAAAGGAATTATTTCTACTACTACTTATTTAGATATCTCCCATTAAAATAATATATAAACTTGTGATTATTACTAGCCATATAGGCGGAACCAAAATAACCAGCCATAAAGGCGGAACCAAAATAACCAGCCATAAAGGCGGAATATATGTTTTATTACCCACCGACCAATCTGGCGGTATCCTGATTAAGTCCAATTTAAATAGTAAATATATTATTTTAAGGGAGATTAATCTAAATAGTAATAGTAAAAGAAATTACCTTTCACCCGAACATAAGGAAATTACCTCATCATGGTGAATAGTAAAAACTGTAAAAAGTAAAAAGTAAATAGTAAAAACTGTAAAAGAAAGTAAAAAGTAAAAATTAAATTACTATTACTATTCAAAAGTAAAATTATTATTACTAAAGAAAGTAATTAAAACTTATTTACAAAGTAAAAAAGTAAAAATAAAAATAAACTAGAGAGAGAAACTCTCTCTTTAGGAAGAATTCAAGAGAGAGGAAGGGATACTGAATTCTGAAATCTCGAGCTCAATTTATAGGCGTCGATAGGGTCTGGGCGTCGCGACGCGCAAGGGTTCAGCGTCGCGACGCCAGCTACAGTGACACGTGTCACTTGCTGGTTTGTCGGCTGAGATCTTATCCGATGACGTGGCACTGTTCATGACGTCATTGCTTACGTCAGACTGATGATGTGGCACTGTTCATGACGTCATTGCTGACGTCATGCTGACGTCACTGTCGACAACTGTCGGCACCGTTGGATGGGTGACACGTGGCATCCGGCGCACGTTAGCAAGTCCGTTGTGATGTTGACACGTGGCACGGCGCACGTTAGCAAAGTCAAACTTTTCAAATTGTTGACCCATTTACCACGGCGCATTTTAGCAACTTCGGCGCAGGCTGGGAGTCGCGACGCCAAGGCTATGCGCGGCGCGACGCGCAGAAGACGAAATTATTCCAGTTGACGCATTTTTGACCGGTTTTGTCCCAAATTGCTTCCAGTGCTGTCCAAACTTTATTTATCTGTAAAATAACAACAAAACATATCAAAACGTTCATAAAACTCAAGAAACAATACAAAACATTAGGTCAAATGAGTGGGAAATAGTGGTATAAATACCACTCATCAATATGATAGCATCTATTTTGTAAATTATTAATAATATTTAAATTATGTATTTGTATTTTTAGTTTTTATTACAGCTTTCTTTTTATTTACTTTATGTTTTATAGTTAAAATTTCGATAGGGTAAAAGGTGAAACATTTAATATAATTATCTAGGTTAATCTCACTTAATTATAATATTTAAATTATAATTAACCGGATTAATTAATGGCAGACTTTATTACCGCCTATATGGTCGGTCCAAATATAAATTACTTTACCGCCTATATGGCTGGTCTTTATGTGACAGATAATTACCGCCTATATGGCTGGTGTAGTTGGACTAAATGGATTACCGCCTATATGGCTGGTTTTAAATGTTTAACATTATTAATTCTTGAGAAAGCAGAATATAAAATAATTTATATATTATAATAAGTGAGATTCCTAGATAAATATTAAATGTGGATCCTCTAACCCCATCATTTTATTTTTATTCTAGGGAAGTGATGAAATACAATATTAACACACTTAATAATTGATTTAATTATATATTGGGTAATTCTTTAGTTTGTTTATTGAGTCTTAAGCTTAATGCTTCTTGTTGTCTGATCACCAATAAGATTGATGTGGTAAACTTAAAATAAACTTGACAAATGAATTTTAGGTTTCAGCTTTAAACTTAATAGCTCACGATCTTCCTTGAGGATATATAACCCTTTGATAGATTTCCTTACAGGATAGACATATACCTGTCGGGCAGGGGTAGCCATAATTGGAACTTAATCTTAATGAATCCAGGTAATTTGGTTGACATAGACATATGGTTCAATTGGGTTATACTGGGTATTTGCATCTGACCATCGACAGAGGCTTTTGCATATCTTCGTCTCCAGGTTAGCAAACTAATTTATTACACATATATAAGAGAATCAATTCATCTTTATAATAATATTGTGTGGAGTCACAACCCTAGATCTTTGAGTCTTTTGTTATTTTCCTTAGTATTTTCTTTTGTGTCTTTAAGTATTTTATTTATCAAATCCACATTCAACCAACAAATGCAATCATTTTCTTCTCCCTATAATTATATACCTGTAAATAAATAGTATCAATAATTAATAACAACAGTAGGAATTAAATCCTCGTGTGATCTATATTTTTATACTACTTGAACGATACGTGCGCTTGCGTTATACGTGTGTGTTTACGCCAGTCAAGTTTTTGGCGCCGTTGCCGGGGACTTATTTTTCTTGAGTTATTAATTTTGAAACTATCTAATTTACTTGTATCTAATTTTCTTTATTTTTATCTGTAACTTTTATTTCTTTCTTTTGTTTTCAGGTGGTTGAAAAATGTAACATTATTGGGAGATTGAGAGATCACGAGCTTTACTAGAAGATACACCCCAAATCTGGGAGCAACTGTCCGGTTTTCTGAGGCCTGTTGTCCAGCACAACAACTATCACTGGATGTCAGAATCAAGCAATACTACATTTTCTTATCAGAACGTAATGGGGAGATGTGTGATAGGGGTGTTCATAGGGTTGGGTCAACCCGCGACCCGACCCGACCCGTGCGGGTTCATAAGAAAATTTGCAAAATTTTGACCCGACCCGAAATTTTCGGGTTGCGCAACCGGTTTGATCCCATTGACCCGACCCGACCTCACCCTATACAAATATATTATTTTTCTAATATATTCATTATTATTTTTAAAATTTTTACTATTATTTCATTTGTTTATTACTTTTTTTGTATTAAAACTTTATATATATGATATTTTTGGGACATAAAATAACTAATATTAATATTTCAAAATAATTAATTCATTTAAAATTTTTAATTTTTTTTTAAAATGACTAGACGACCCGACCCGAACCCGATCGGGTTCCACTTTACCGTGACCCGACCCGCGACCCGATTTTCCCTTGACCCAACCCGTTCGGGTCTAACAAAATTTCAAAAACCCGACCCGACCCAACCCGTGAACACTAATGTGTGATATGTGATGGTAACCGCCCGAGCAATCAATGTATATACCTTTCAGAGTGGCAGAATTATTGGAATCATTCAAGGTACGAAGAACCATCATACTTTCCATCTTATCCACCATCCATCTACGATTTTCATGAAGAACCAGAACCATCAGAGGAAGATCAGATGGTTGACATGCTCAAAGATCGTTTCAAGAAACAAGATGAAAAGTTGGATACAATGCTTGAATCAGTCCAAAATCAATTCGAAAGTATTCATAGACAATCAGCATTCATTCAAAGACTGACAGAACAAACAAGACAATTAACAGAAAATCAGAGCTACATACCTCAAGGAGCATTTTCAGATGACACTGATGAAGCCTTTGAGTACCAAGCATTTCACGATGACAGTTTAGCAGAGGAGGAGGCTGAGCAGAATCAGGAATCTGAGGTATCAGTTCTGGAGCCCAAACCAACAGAATCTCGGTTTGATTTTTATTATTCTGACTCTGATGAAGATGAAGAAGATTAGCTATTTGTACCAACTGCATCAACAAGGGAGGATGAAACTTTTCATCCTCAAAATGAAGATCTTGGATAATTCTTTGCACTAATATTTGAAGACGAACTTCCTGAGCCAGTCATATCAGAAGATGAAGACCTAAAATCTGACATTTCTTTACATCCTCAGGGTGACACTTATGGAGCATGCATTTCACAGATGATAGATGAAGAACTGAACGAGGAAATCATAAAATATATCTGTGAAGAAAATATGGAGCAAGAAACAAAGCAAATGGAAGAGAAAATGTCATACCTTATTGAGGATCCAATACATTCAGGAGAAACATCACTGTTTTAGGGAGTACTGATCAAAGACATCACCCAGAAGCTTGACAGAATGGAACTTCCATTCCAAGTCAAGCACCATACGAGACCTCCTGATTTTATTTCTTTCTTTTCAGGAATCACTGGAGCAACAAAGGTTAAAAAGGTGGCACAAGCACTAAATGAGACAAAATTCTTTTTTCCCCTTTACCGTTGAAAGAGACCCTTCAAAAGCAACGCACACAGGATTGTCTTTAATCGGACATCCAAAATGACGCTGAAACCTCATTGACAGATGGATTTCAGTCACGTCTGGCTGAAGACGAAAAATTTAGCGCTAGCAGGGAGGCAACCCATGCACTTTGTTGTAATTTCTATTTTTATATTTTGTGTATACATGTTGTATAGTTTTTAATTTTGTGTGTTATTTTTGTAGGGAAAAGCACAAACGGAGCATTTTAAGACAAAAGGAATGGTGTTTGGCAATCACAAAGAAGAGAGCTAATTCATTTGTGATGGCTGAGTAAAGAATGAATTCTTGAGACGCATCCTTATGAATTTATACTAAGCTAGTGGCGTATTGCCTACACAATTCCGTTACCTTAATAATTGCTTGGATTTGCTTTTATGTTTTTATTTCTTTTATTTTCGCCGACAAGATCTAAACTTTTTAAACTTTTCATGATTTATTTTAACGTTCATCTAATAATTGTCATTTGGCAGGTACTAGTGCTACTATTACTCACCCATTTTCAGGTTCTATAAATTCAGCTCTACATTTCTCTCTTCGACACATCCAGATATACATCCAAATAAGAGAAAGAAAATGGAAGCAACATCACAACAGCGAATCAAGCAAATTTTTGTTTTCTGTTTATCCAGTTCTGGTAATAAACCAGAATTCATTGAGGCTGCAAAGGAATTGGGGAGAGTCATAGCAGAACGAAATATGCACCTAGTATATGGCAGTGGCAATCTTGGATTGATGGGAAGCATTTCAAAAGCCGTTCAAGAGGGTGGCTGTCATGTTTTGGGAATCATTCCAAAAACTTTAGCGGACGAACACATAATCGGAAAAATAAATGGAGATGAACGCATTGTCTCGGGGATGTCTGAACAACTCATTAAAATGGTTAATACTGCTGATGCGTTTATTGCTTTACTAAGTGGGCTCGGAACTTTTGAAGAGATATTCACAGTCGCATCTTGGGCACATTTGAACATTCAACTTAAGCCCATTGGATTACTCAACATTGAACATTTTTTCGATTTCCTGTTTTGTATTTCTTGCGGAAGCCAAAAGACATGAGTTCGTCACAAAATCAGTACATGATATTTTCCTGACTGCAACAAAGGCCGAAGAATTAATTGACCAAATCCTAGCCTTTGAACCAAAAATCGACCCCATTCTTTCCAAGTTGAGCTGGTCAGATTGCGATCGTGGTAAGAAGCGTAAATTAGACATAGATCTTAATCGGTAATTTTTCCTGTAGAATTTCAGCTAACCAGATATTATCTTCTAAACTCTTCTTCTCCTGTTTAAGACTTTGAGGACAATGTCTCATTTAGGTTTAGGGGAGGGAATTAGTTGATTAATATATTATTTTTAGTTTGTGTGGTGTTTTTATTTTTTCCTAAATTTTTCGAAAAATACAAAAAATTGAAAAATTTTACAAAAAATAAAAAAAAATATTTTGTGTTTCTATTTTGATTAATCGGGTAAAAATTGGTGAGAGATAGCTGTGTAAGGAGTTCTCACTCCTGAGACGTATCTCAAACCTATTTCAGAACAAGTTAATTTTTCTTTATTTCATTTTGAATTATTTAATTTGTATATTCTCCATAAAATTGGCTAAAATGGATCTTCATATGCTCAGTTGGCAGATATTATCAATATACATGGTAACATACGGAAATGAGCTGTAATTGAAAAGTTTGTAATATTCATTGCTCTAGTTTAATTGGAGGAAGCATCTATAAATGGCAATGGAGTAAAAAAAACGTCTAAGATCCGAGTTATTAAGTCTGTAAGGGTATCTTAAAACCTAGTGCCCTAAAGCCAACTGGTTTGGGAGTCACTGGCCCAAAGCTCGTTACATGGATCAAAGATGTTGCCAAATAAATATATATATCTGAAGTCTGAGTAATTAAGTCCGGTGGGGTGTCTTAACACCTGGTGCCCTAAAGCCAACTGGTTTGGGAGATACCGACCCAACACTCGCTACATAGACGGAATGTATTGTATATAAATAAAAAAATAAAATCAAAAATCAAAGAAAAATCCGAAAAAATTATTCAATTGCTAAAAAAAGGTGTGAATTCTTATAAAACTTTAGGACAAAAATATTACTCTCTTATCAACTGCACTTGTGACTATTGTGGGCAAAATGAGTTGATTAATATTTTGTTGGTTGTGTATATGAAGAATGGTAAAAATAATCGGAGAATTTACTTAGTCGGTAATTTAAAAAGAAACAAAACAACTACTAACTTGGAATAGAAGTTTCACCTGATTAGTCACTAACTTCTTTATTCTTTTTTCTCTTGTCTTTTTTGCTTTTGTGTGCATTAGTTTTACTTTCTTTTTACTTTTGTAAAATGTTTTGGGTATCATTGCTGTAAACCCTCACGAGACTACAACCCATCCACTAGGGACACCTAGGGGTTTAAAGGCTTGTTGCATACGTTAAATGCAACCGTGATCCCTACGAAAGTGGCTTAGTTAATTTTATTTTTGTGTAATTTTATTTTGTGTTTTGCTCAAGGACTAGCAAAATGTTAGGTTTGGGGGTGTGATGAGTGATATTTATATCACTATTTCCCACTCATTTAACCTAATATTTTGTATAGTTTCTTGAGTTTTGTGAACGTTTAGATGTGTTTTATTGTTATTTTGCAGATAAATAAAGTTTGGGAAGCATTGGAAGCAATTTGGAGCAAAAACAATGAAAAAGGAAAAAAAAAAGGGCATTTTGGTAATTTCCAGCGTCGCGACGTCTAACGTGCGCCGCCTGCTAACTTACGTCGAACATGCGGACCAGTCAGAAGAAAATAACCCAATCAGACAAGGCGATTTAACGTGGTTCGGTGGATTTTGAGATCCGACCTACGTCCACGGACAAGAACAGGGTGGTACTCTTTTATTACTCAAATACACTCTTTGAACCTCTCATTTACTCGTACAAATCGGAGCTTTATGATTCTAATCTCTCACTCTTGTGATGATTTTCAGATGTCCCCTTTACATATGCTCTACCCTCCTATTTATAATAATAACAGGGACCAGACTCCTTCTCTCACAAGGATTCCTAGTTGAGTCAATCTCCTTCTTCTACAAGGGTTCCTAATTTCAAACTACCTTTACTCTTTTTGTCCTATCAAGATACTTATTTCATCAACTCTCCCGTGAAAGTAGGATAATTTATCACTTTGTCCGAGAAAACGGGGTGCTCTATCTTCCTGAACACGCCTTGCTGTCTGGTCGGTATTCATGAGGTCGGCCATGGCAACCTTTTATGCTGAGAGTGTTCTTGCCGACTTCTATAATGTCCGGTCATCTGAACCAAAGCGGTCGGTCTTCACATGATGTGGTCGGTCTTCACATGATGTGGTCCAGAGAAGGAATTTACCCTTTTGTCCTTGTCGTGCTATCTTAAATACTACAGTGCCTGAAAACACCATCAACATCTGTCCCCTAGTTCTCGGTTCCAACGAGTATGCGAGTTGGTATCGGGAACTATATGAAGAGGGTGTGCTGATTGTCCTCGTTGGTAGTCGTCCCAGAAAAAAAAAAAAAAAATTTCCTTGCCGTTTCAATCATCTTTCCTCGAGACGCACAACCGTCACGTCTTCTTAAATGCCCGTCAAATCAACTTTAGGGTTTCTTCTAATTTTTGACACTTGTCAAACATCCGCTGGGTTCCCGCCAAAACCGACGGCGATGTGCATCCCAGTCATGACTATGAGAAAACGAGGGTTTCACTGTTCCATTTTTTCGGCAATCATCTGCTTCTCTTCTGTAATTTCTTTGCGATCCATTCAACTCCGTGTTCTCGAAACTCATCCGCGGTCTTCATCTTTTTTCGTTACCGAGCACCTAAGGAGCGAGCATCACCGCGCCGTATAATCTCCTTCTTTTAAGAAGAACAAGTAAGTTTTCTGAGCGACCTTTCTTCTTTTGTTGTGCTGTGGCTCTGTTCGTTTATTTTGCTTAGGGAGAGACTTGTGGTTTTGTCGGGTCTTTGCTTTAGGGCACTTCTTAGAGACTCCATATCTAGTTTAGCACGGGCACCGTGGGTAGCTTCTCGTAGACTGATTCTCCCCCCTTCTCTGTTTTTCTGGGTGTCAGGGATGTCTGACAGTAATTCTTCTCCGAAAGGCCTGTCAAAATCTCAAAACCCCCTGCCGAAGAGCTCTCCTCGGGCTCAGGGGCGCCTAGTGTAGAAGATCTCGACACTACCCCCACTCCTTCTGAGATTGAAAACGACTCCTACCATCAGAGAGTTCCTCGGAAGGACCCAGAGCCTGGAGAACTTGGGTCGTCGGCTCTGGATATGAACCGTCCTTCTAAGATAACCGAGGATGATCTGGCGCTATTGCGGCAACGATACAGCATCCCAATAGACATTGCTCTAGAAGTTCCCGGCCCAATGGATCGTGCTAGTCAGCCTGACGAGGGCTCGGTGGCACTTCTTCCTGGTTTTTTCGAGTGTGGGCTACGTTTGCCGATTCAACCTTATTTTGCTTGGATATTGCCGAGATGGAGATCGCCCCCTGTCAGCTGAGTCTAAACAGTTGGAGGATTCTGGCCGGGTTGTATGTGGCTTGGCATCGGGCAGGACTTGGCGAACCTTCCTTGAAGAGGTGAAGAGGCTATATCGGTTGAAGGCCAATCCCAGGTCGTACCATGGATGGTATTACCTTTCAGCTTATGACAGCTCGTCAAATGTCGTTAAGAAACTCCCTGACTCCAATAAGAAACGGAAGGGCCCTGTGGTCCTCGGGGTGGATGACTTGGGAGAAAGCATCCGGGATCCTACTTCTCATTTAGTGCCGGCTTTCAATGAATTGGCCGAGGTGATTCCCCCGGGGGAGGTCTCGAGGTACGAGGATGTATCTCCCGAAGGTGTTGTGACTGAGATGAGTTCTCAAATGGCGAAGGTACCCTCACTCCCTTTCTCGGTTTTTTTTTTTTTTTTTTTTTTTTTTTTTTTTTTGGTCTTGGTTCTTTTTTTTTTATGTATTGACTCCTTCTTCCCTTTTTGTGTGCAGGCCAACTACCTTATGGCCAAGAACAAGGGTCTTCTTCTGACTTTGTTGTCCGAGGGGGGTCAGGCTCAGAGGCTTCAAAATCGTCTCTCCGAGGTGGAAGCAAAACTGGCCGACCGGGAGGAGGTGATTAAGAATCAGGAGGCGGCCGCTGTTGAGAATTTCAAAGCGAACAAGGCTCTCAAAGCAGCTGCTGTGCTGGAAAGGAAACTTGCTGATAGTGCCCAGGAGGATCTGAAGGCTGCCCAATCTGAAATTGGGGTTTTGAGGGGGAAAGTAGCAAGTGCTGAGGCCAAGCTGAAAAGTAAAGACGAGGAGGTAGTGCGGGCCCGAGATAGCCTTGAGAGGAAGAAGACCGAGCTTGAGGAGAGAGAGAGATTGATCTCGAGGAGAGAGAGACCGAGCTGGAGAAGAGGGAAGCTGATCTTGAGGCCGAGAAGGAGGCCGTCCGTCTCGAGGGAGTTGGCGACTGTGCCGAGATGATACCGATGGTGCTGCCGAGCCTGAATATGGACCCTATTTATGCGGCCATCAGTTACTGCAAGGGGGACATTTCTGAGGAAGAGTTTCGGAAGTGGATCCCTCCCCCACCTGAGGAGGTGATGGATCCTGTCCCCATCTCGGTTGTTCCGGCTCCCGAGGTTCCTCCTGAAGAAGGACCGGAGGTTCCTGCTGTGGACGAGGACTGCCTTGAGATCCCTCCTCCTGTTTCTGAAGCAGAGGTCTTCCCTGCTGCCGAGGTTGAAGTCGCAGCTCCTCCTCCTAATGCCGAGCCAATTGACCCGCCACCTGAACCAGCTGAAGAAGAGGTTCATGCCCCTGTGCGGGCTGAATGAGAAAGGGTAACCCTACCGGGGCCCTATGTACACTTTAACTTTTTTTTGTAATAATATTACAATTTGTATTTATGTACATACATATATTTATGTCTATTTATTTCTTTCTTCTTCTTCTTTTCTTTTTATGCTTTTGGTTATCCCAGCAATTTTAAGGCCCATCAGGGGTCGGCACGAGTCGGAGGGGTCTGGCTTGACCCTGGGAAGAGTGAGGCATTTGGACCCGGGGGAATGTTATGTCCCCGGTCCGGAGAGCTGACTTGGTGAGGCGTATCTCGACCCCGAGCTGAGCGAAAGACTTGGGTTCTGGGGGAATGTTACTTCCCCAGACCAAAGAAGCAGACTCGGTGGGACATTGCCCGGCCCCGAGCTGAGCGGAATACTTGGGTTCTGGGGGAATGTTACCTCCCCAGACCGAAGCGGCTGACTCGGTGGGACGTAACCCGACCCCGAGCTGTTTGAATCACTTGGCTCTGGGGGAATGTTACATCCCTAGTCCAAAGAGCAGACTCGGTGGGACGTAACCCGACCCCGAACTGTTTGAATCACTTGGCCCTGGGGGAATATTACGTCCCCAGTCCAAAGACAGACTCGGTGGGACATCGCCCGACCCCGATCTGTGAGAATCACTTGGTCCTGGGGGAATATTACGTCCCCAGTCCAAAAACAGACTCGGTGGGACATCGCCCGACCCCGAGCTGTTTGAATCACTTGGCCCTGGGGGAATATTACGTCCCCAGTCCAAAGACAGACTCGGTGGGATATCGCCCGACCCCGATCTGTGAGCATCACTTGGTCCTGGGGGAATGTTACGTCCCCAGTCCAAAGACAGACTCGGTGGGACATCGCCCGACCCCGAGCTGTTTGAATCACTTGGCCCTGGGGGAATATTACGTCCCCAGTCCAAAGACAGACTCGGTGGGACATCGCCCGATCCCGAGCTGTTTGAATCACTTGGCCCTGGGGGAATATTACGTCCCCAGTCCAAAGACAGACTCGGTGGGACATCGCCCGACCCCGAGCTGTTTGAATCACTTGGCCCTGGGGGAATATTACGTCCCCAGTCCAAAGACAGACTCGGTGGGACATCGCCCGACCCCGAGCTGTTTGAATCACTTGGCCCTGGGGGAGGAATATTACGTCCCCAGTCCAAAGACAGACTCGGTGGGATATCGCCCGACCCCGATCTGTGAGAATCACTCGGTCCTGGGGGAATGTTACGTCCCCAGTCCAAAGAAAGACTCGGTGGGACATCGCCCGACCCCGAGCTGTTTGAATCACTTGGCCCTGGGGGAATATTACGTCCCCAGTCCAAAGACAGACTCGGTGGGACATCGCCCGACCCCGAGCTGTTTGAATCACTTGGCCCTGGGGGAATATTACGTCCCCAGTCCAAAGACAGACTCGGTGGGACATCGCCCGACCCCGAGCTGTTTGAATCACTTGGCCCTGGGGGAATATTACGTCCCCAGTCCAAAGACAGACTCGGTGGGACATCGCCCGACCCCGAGCTGTTTGAATCACTTGGCCCTGGGGGATTATTACGTCCCCAGTCCAAAGACAGACTCGGTGGGACATTGCCCGACCCCGAGCTGTTTGAATCACTTGGCCCTGGGGGAATATTACGTCCCCAGTCCAAAGACAGACTCGGTGGGATATCGCCCGACCCCGAGCTGTTTGAATCACTTGGCCCTGGGGGAATATTACGTCCCCAGTCCAAAGACACCGACTCGGTGGGACCTAACCCGACCCCGAGCTAAGTAAACAAGCGGCCTCAGCGGAACGAAATCCAGCCCCGATCCGATGTTTTTTTTTTGAATTTGAAGGGTTTCGTCAGAAAAGGAATTTTTATTCATGTTTGGGGGCGGACCGCCCTTTTTACAACAGTTGTTCTGGTTCGGTATTTTTGTCCGGTTTCTGCAAAAAAGAAAATAGAAGAAAGGAAAGTTGGTTTTTATGGGAAGTACTTTCTTAACATCTCGGCGTTCCATGGTTTCTTCAACCTCGTGCCGTCCAGATGCTCTAGGATGTAGGCCCCTGGTCTTACTACCTCGGTGATTTTGTAAGGTCCTTCCCATTTGGCACCTAACGAACCCTCTTCAGGTCGTCGGGTGTTCAGAGTCACTTTTCTTAGCACTAGATCGCCTGGCAGGAAGGAGCAGGTTCGAACTCTTCTATTGTAGAATCGGGCCATTCTCTGCTGGTAGATGGCTGCTCTTACTGATGACCACTCTCTTCTTTCTTCGATCAGGTCGAGGTGATTTTTGATAAGTTCTTCGTTCCGTTCGTTTTCAAAGTGGCGGACCCTGTGGGTTGATATTCCGATCTCTGCCGGGATGACGACCTCACATCCGTATGATAGGGAGAAGGGTGTCTCTCCTGTTGAGTCCTTGAAGGTCGTTCGGTGTGCCCACAGTACCTCTGGTAGCTCCTCGACCCATAGGCTTTTGCTTGATCCGAGTCAAGCTTTCAGGTTTGACTTGATGGTTTTATTGGTGGCTTCAACCTGCCCGTTCGACTTGGGATGGGCCGGCGAGGCGAATTTTAAGGTTATCTGGAGGTCTTCACAAAGTTTTCTGAATCCCCTGCTGTCAAATTGCTTTCCGTTGTCGGTTGATTGCCTGGGGGATCCCGAACCGGCAGATTATATTTTTCTTCAGGAACTCTGTGGCTTTCTTCTCCGAGATGGTGGACAATGGTTATGCTTCTACCCATTTGGTAAAGTAGTCTATGGCCACGATTGCATATTTCGCCTGACCTCGTCCTTTCGGCATCGGCCCTATAATGTCTAGCCCCCACTGTGCGAAGGGCCAGGGGCTGGATATGGTGGTCAGCTGTTCTGCCGGCTGATGGTAAAAGTTGGCATTCTTCTGGCATCCCTCGCATTTCCGTGCTATTCTCATGCCATCCTCGTGCATGGTTGGCCAGTAGAATCCTTGCCTCAAGGCTTTGAAGGCGATTGATCTTCCCCCGGCGTGGCTTCCGCAGATGCCTGCGTGAATCTCCCTGAGCACGTAGTCTGCTTCTTCTGGTGCAAAGCATCTTAGGAGGGGTACGGTGTATCCTCTCCGGTAGAGTTCTCCTTCAATTAGGGAAAACTTGGTGCTCTTGAACTTCAACTTCCTGGCCTCTTTTTATCTTTAGGGGTTTCTCCTGTTTCCAGGTACCTCCTGATTGGTTGCATCCACGAATCTTTGTCTTCTTCTTCTAGTACATTCACCTCTGTCTCCCTATGCTTCTTTCTTGGAGGTATATAAGGGGGATTACCCTGGGGTTTTCTGTTCTCATTGAAAAGGCGAGTCTCGCTAGGGAATCTGCTTCGCAGTTGTCTTCTCGTCCGACCTGTTCGAAGAGTACGTTTCCCACTTTCTCCACCCACTTCTTCACTTCGGCTAAGTAAGCCACCATGGCTGGTTCTCTGGCTTGAAAGTCCCCTTTCAGCTGTTGTATTGCTAACTGAGAATCACTCCTGATCACTACGTTGTGGACCCCTACTACTGTACATAGCCTTAGCCCGGCCAGTATTGCCTCGTACTCTGCTTCATTGTTTGTAGTTTTGAAGGCAAATTTGAGGGCGAGCAGTATTTCTTCTCCATTTTCACTTTTTAGCGCTACCCCTGCTCCGTAGCCGTGCGAACTTGCGGATCCGTCTACAGACATTTCCCACTTGTCTTCTTCCACAGTCAAGACCTGCGGCTCTGTGAGTTCTGCTATGAAGTCTGCTAAGGCCTGCCCTTTTATTGCTGTTCTTGGGAGGTAGGAGATGTCGTGCTCACTTATTTCCACTGACCACTTCATCAGCCTCCCTGAGGCCTCTGGTTTCTGCAAGATTTGTCTTAGGGGATAATCTGTGTATACCTTGATCGGATGGGCTTGAAAGTAGGGTCGTAACTTCCGAGCTGCGGTGACCAGGGATAGGGCGATGAGTTCGTGCATGGGGTATCGAGTTTCTGCGTCCAGCAGGGCTTTACTGACGTAGTAGACCGGTTTCTGGATGTGGTCGGTCTCTTGTACCAGTGCCGAGCTTACTGCGTGCTTTGAGACGGCCAGATATAGATATAGTGTCTCCCCTGGGAGGGGTTTGGCTAGGAGAGGGGGCTGTGCCAGGTATTGCTTTAGGTGCTGGAAGGCTTCTTCGCACTCAGGTGTCCAGTCGACTCCTTTTTGGGCTTTTTTGATGACTTTGAAGAAATGATGGCACTTGTCGGTTGCTCGTGAGATGAACCGGTTGAGTGCGGCGATTCTTCCTGTAAGGCTTTGTACTTCTTTAACTGTCCGGGGTGATTTCAGGTCTAGCACGGCTTGTATCTTTTGTGGGTTTGCTTCAATGCCTCGTGAACTCACCATGTATCCCAGAAATTTTCCTGAGGCTACCCCGAATGCACACTTTTCTGGATTGAGCTTTAAACTGTGTTTCCTCAGGAGTTCGAAAGTTTTCTTCAGGTCGGCCATATGGTCTCTCGGTTCTCCTGACATTGTTATCATGTCGTCGACATATACCAGCATGGTTGTGCCGATGAGCGGTTTGAAGATTTTGTTCACCAGTCTCTGGAAAGTTGCCCCTGCATTCTTCAATCCGAAAGGCATTACTTTATAGCAGTACAGCCATTGGTCTGTGATAAAGGTGGTTTTCTCCTCGTCCGCAGGGTGCATCTTGACTTGATTGTATCCCGAGAAAGCGTCCATGAAGATTAGCAGCCCTTGACAGGCTGTTGTATCTACCAGTTGGTCTATGTTTGGGAGGGGAAAGCTGTCTTTTGGACATGCTTTGTTGAGGTCGGTGAAATCTACGCACATCCTCCACTTTCCGTTAGATTTTTTCACCAATACCACGTTGGACACCCATTCTGGGTATTTTACTTCCCGGATGAAACCGGCTTTCAGCAATTTTCTCCACCTCGGTTGCTATTGCTCCGCACCGTTCCTGGTTGAATATTCTCCTCTTCTGCTTTACTGGCTTGTGTAATGGGTTCACTGCTAAGCGATGGCTTACGAATTTTGGGTTGATTCCGGGCATGTCATCGTGTCCCCATGCAAAAATGTCGTCGGGGTACTCTTATAGACATTCCAACAAGTCTTTTCTCAGGGCCTCGTCTAGGCTTCTCCCTATCCTTATGCTTTTCTTTGGCCCGAATGGCTTTACTTCTTCTAATCTTCGGCTGCTCCGAGCCGTGCAGCTTTATCGGGCCGAGGAGCAGGGTCTTTCCTTGTATTCTCGTCATCCTCGTCTCTCTGTCTCTTCTTGGTGCCTCTTCTACGTAGAGGGTTTCTCGCGAGAAAGTGGCAAAACAGCTGCGGGCTTTTTTCTGGCTTCCGCATACGATTCCGATCCCTTCCCGTGTGGGGAACTTCAATTTCAAGTAATGACAGGACATTGCGGCCTTGGTTTTCATCATGAAGGGGCGGCCGACAATGACTTGATAACTGCTCATGCAGTCTACTACGGTGAAGTTTATCATGATCGTTCGGGTTTTGGGGGCAGCCCCGATCGTCATTGCTAACTGAATTTTTCCCAGGGGGATGACCGTTGAACCCCCGAATCCATACATGGGGTGCTGTCTTCGGTTAGGGCTGTGCATTCTACCCCCAGGTCCTCCAAAGTCTCTTTGGAAATTATGTCTACCGCGCTCCCAGGATCCACCAGGATTCGGTCCACTTCTGTGCCGCCGATCGTTGCTTTGATTATCAGTGCGTCATCGTGGGGGAAACTTACCCCCTGAGCGTCTTCATCGGTGAACATAATGGGTGTTGATCGATTTCCTTGGGGGTTTGGGATTTTTTCTGTTTTCAACACCTCTGTTCCCCGTGCTCGGCTGTAATTCTTTCTTGACCGGTTAGAGTCCCCAGCCAGCGTTGCCCCTCCTGCGATGACGTTCACCCCTCGATTCCTTGCCCTTTGTCTGGCGGCCATGGTCTCGTGGTCGATGTAATTGTTCAGGTACCCGTTCCGGGCCAGGTCTTCCATTTGTTCCCGCAGATCCTTGCACTCATCGGTTGTGTGCCCTTTTAGATTGTGGTGTAGGCAGTAGGACCTTTTGTTTTTTCTGTCTGGGGGAAACCTCCTGAGGTCGGGTTCTATTAAGAGGCCTTTCTCCCGTATCTCCATGATGATTTCCCCTGGCGGCTTGCTTAGGGGAATATACGCCTCCTCCCGGACCACATGGTTTACTTGAGTTGTGGGCCCTCTTCCTTGATCCTTGTGTGCCATTGGCTTGAACTCTTTGGGTCTTGGATTGAACTTCCGGAATTCTCTTTCCGTTCGCCGATTGTCTTCTCTCTTTGTCACCCTTTCTCTGGCGGTTGTCCCCCTCCGGGATACTTTTTCCTCGCTTTCTAGCAGGACGTATTTCCTGGCTACCTCCAGTGCGGTAGCGTAGTCTGGTGTCTCATGGATCCTCAGGTGGGTCCACAGTTTCCCGACCCTTAGGGCCCCTTTCAGACTTTCCAGGGCTTCTTGGGATTCGTACCCTCCGACCTCGAGTACGGTGTTGTGGTACCTTTCAATGAAGCTTTTCAGTGCCTCGTCGTCTCCCTGCTTCATGAGCCTTAGTTCTCCTATTGTTTTTTTAGGGGTGCAGGCTCCTTTAAAGTGCCGGATAAACAATTTCTTAAGCTGGGAGAAGCTCTGGATGCTCCCCGGGGCCAGGCTTCTATACCATAGGATGGCAGGCCCACCTAAAGTTAAGGGAAATACTTTGCATATGGCGTCGCCCGTCACCCCTGTACTTCCATCAGGAGGACAAAATTCTCGACGTGGGATTTTGGGTCGGAGTGGCCTTTGTATGGTGCCATGGTCGGCATGCTAAATCGCTTCGGGAACTGTGCTGACCTTATCTCTTCTGTAAGGGGAGACCCTTCTTCCTCGCCTCGGGTGTCTCCCGCGCCGATCCTGAGGCCTTCTTCCCATCTGGTCATCTCTTTTCTTAACCAAGACTTTATTTCACGGGCTGTGCTCCCGTGTCGTCTTCTGTGTCCTTCTGTTCTCCTGTTGTTCCGGGTGTGGCGTTCCTTGAGCTCGGAGGTCTCCTGTACGTCTTCGTTGTATTATCTATTCTCCCTCTCGGAGTTGTAGAAACTGTCGGAGGAAGGGTCGGGAGATTGTTCCTCTTCTTCCCACGTGTCTTCTGATCGTGGCTCTCTTCCCACCACTTCAGATCTTATCCCATAAGGGCCTCTCTTTCTGGGTCCCTCGTCTTCGCTTATATCTACTACTCTTTTCCCTTTTTCCCTCTCTTTCCTCTTCTGGCCGGCCTCGGTTTCAGGTTTCTCGTTGTTTGCTCCTTCCATTCTTTCTAGTCGATCCATCATGGACCTCATGCTATCTTCCATCTTTTTCATCCAATCCATTGCCGGACTTCCTGATTGGTGATTTCCGCCTTCCGCCATTTTTCTTATCACGTGAACTGCTTTTTTGTAAAGTTCCCCACAGACGGCGCCAACTGTTGACGGTGAATTTTGGTCTCAGGGTAATACGGGAATATCACCTCCGAGGGAATCCTCCTTCAACTGTGAATTTGTTTGGTTATGCGGGAAACCAAAAGCAAACTTAGCGGAAAACAAGAAAATAACCCAATCAGACAAGGCGATTTAACGTGGTTCGGTGGATTTTGAGATCCGACCTACGTCCACGGACAAGAACAGGGTGGTACTCTTTTATTACTCAAATACACTCTTTGAACCTCTCATTTACTCGTACAAATCGGAGCTTTATGATTCTAATCTCTCACTCTTGTGATGATTTTCAGATGTCCCCTTTACATATGCTCTACCCTCCTATTTATAATAATAACAAGGACCAGACTCCTTCTCTCACAAGGATTCCTAGTTGAGTCAATCTTCTTCTTCTACAAGGGTTCCTAATTTCAAACTACCTTTACTCTTTTTGTCCTATCAAGATACTTATTTCATCAACTCTCCCGTGAAAGTAGGATAATTTATCACTTTGTCCGAGAAAACGGGGTGCTCTATCTTCCTGAACACGCCTTGCTGTCTGGTCGGTATTCATGAGGTCGGCCATGGCAACCTTTTATGCTGAGAGTGTTCTTGCCGACTTCTATAATGTCCGGTCATCTGAACCAAAGCGGTCGGTCTTCACATGATGTGGTCGGTCTTCACATGATGTGGTCGGTCTTCACATGATGTGGTCGGTCTTCACATGATGTGGTCCAGAGAAGGAATTTACCCTTTTGTCCTTGTCGTGCTGTCTTAAATACTGCAGTGCCTGAAAACACCATCAACATAAGATATTTATATTTTAATTAATTTAATCATTTAACAATTAAATAATTAATTAATTAATCAAATACAAATTATTAAATATATATATAATATTTACATTAAATATTAAAAAAATATATTCATTTAGGATATAAGTCAAATAACTCATTTTGACTATTAATAATGTGTATTTAAATTAATCAAGTATTAAATGTAAATACACAATAATTAGGCAAATGACTATCTAGTCCTTTTAGCACGTATCTTGCGTTTAACATTTAAACG
This sequence comes from Zanthoxylum bungeanum, assembly GCA_019454045.1. Lineage (NCBI taxonomy): Eukaryota > Viridiplantae > Streptophyta > Magnoliopsida > Sapindales > Rutaceae > Zanthoxylum > Zanthoxylum bungeanum. The sequence continues at coordinate 662,272 of SKCR01000769.1, forward strand.
ACTTTATAAATAATCAATATTATTTATTAATGTTGCTCTAGTGCTCTACGAGTATATTTCATTATTGAGACTCTCTAGATTCATGTATATCGTCACGAAATCTAATTTCGTGTCCATAATCTATCCACCCGTAGATTATGACGATCATGGATAATCTCGCTGAACCATACAGGTCGAGGTCATGGCAAAATGTTATTCTATTTCCTCCGTCACAGGTTTTCGGATAAATCCCAGAGATATAGATGTAAACGTCAAATCTTTATCGGGATTATCCAGTCGACTATTCTATTAGCAATCTCAAAAGAATGTTTAGAACTAGCTTCTAAACTTTACCACGGGCCCATGGTTTTATCTGATTGCTAATCATATGGACTACCTATGCTTTGATACACAGAACAGACGGATCTATCTTGATACACATAGGACACCCTGAGGATCTATCTACACCCAACGAACAGGCGGAGGTCTGATCTAAATAGATCGGTGACGTGACTGCCGTCGTCTAAGTGTAGAAGATGTCTCATGTGCCCACAATGGCATCTCAAGTCTAAGAATCAAAAGTGCTACTCCACCCAAGAAGATTCTTATTGACGCTGGTTTGTACCATCCATTAAGAATCTTCGGTGAGTCGTTCAGTGTTTATCCGCTATAAACACCTACACGTCTATACTAGTCTCCAAGACTTATGGTTCATTGAGAAACCATTGGAATCATATATTCCAATATACGACATGTATCGGTCTCAACGGGTTTACTATTGATGAGTGGTATTTATATCACTATTTCCCACTCATTAAACTTAATATTTTGTATAGTTTCTTGAGTTTTGTGAATGTTTTGATGTGTTTTATTGTTATTTTGCAGATAAATAAAGTTTGGACAGCACTGGAGGCAATTTGGGGCAAAACCGGACAAAAATACGTCAACAGGGATATTTTAGTCTTTTGCGCGTCGCGACGCTGGAATACTGCGCGCCGCGACGCCCAGCGTGAGCCGAATCTGCTAACGTGCACCAGGTCAACGGTCAACAATTTGAGAAGTTTTGACTTTGCTAAAATGCGCCGTGCCACGTGTCACCATCACATCCCATCTGCTAACATGCGCCGTGCCACGTGTCATCATCATATGCTGCCGACACTCAGACTTGACACGTGTCGCCTCGTCATCAGCCACATCATCGGTCAACAAGTCAACCTTTCCACGTGTCATGCCACATCATCGTCCACGTCAGCAGGTCAACCGAGTCAACTTGCCACGTCAGCCTCAGCCAATCACAACTTGACACGTGTCGCCACGTGTCGCAATCCTATTGTGCCGACAGGTGAACAGTCAGCCGCCAAGCCACGTCATCGCCACGTCGTCGCCGCGTCAGCATGACGTCATCAATGACGTCATCACAATAATTGAGAATTAGCCGCCTTGACTCGTGTCGCGTGAACAGTCAGCCGCCTTGCTACGTGTCGCCTTCTCATCGTGCCACGTCGACAAGTCCAGCGTCGCGACGCTGAGGTCCTTGGCGTCGCGACGCCGAGACAGTGAAAATTCTGCCTATAAATTCAGCGCGAAATTTCAGATTTCAAGACACCTCTCTCTCTCTTGAATTCTCTCTAAAGAGAGAGTTTCTCTCTCTAGAACTTTTATTTTTTTATTTTTAGTTTTTTTAAATTTTTAGTTTTGTAAATAATTTTAATTACTTTTTGTAATAATAGTAATTTAATTTTTACTTTTTACTTTTTACAGTTTTTACTATTCACCATGATGTTGTAACTTCCCCAGCTAGGGTGAAAGGTAATTCTTTTACTGTTGCTATTTAGATTAATCTCCCTTAAAAATAATATATTAACTATTTAAAATATTGACTTAATAAGGAATACCGCTATATTGGTCGGTTGGTAATTTAATTTTAATCTGGTTTAAACTTGACTAATCAAGGATACCGCCAGACTGGTCGGTTGGTAAATTTATTTTGGTTCCGCCTTAATGGCTGGTTGGACTTAATTTGACTTAATCAGGATACCGCCAGACTGGTCGGTTGGTAATTTATCACAAGTTTATATATTATTTTATGGGAGATATCTAAATTAGTAGTAGTAAAAGTAATTCCTTTTACCTTATCATTTTATTTTATTGTAATTTATTTTTCAGCTTTTTACTTTATGTCTTTTACTTTTATGAATTTACTAGTCCTAATTATGTGTTAGTTTTTCGAGGTTGTGATGACTTTTAATATCACTGGTTTATAAGGGATTATTTTATAGTTGGGTAATTTAAAGGTTTATTTATTAAGTCTTAAGCTTAATGCTTCTTGTTGTCTGATCACCAATAAGATTGATATGGTAAATCTAAAATGAACTAGACATAGGGATTTTAGGTTTCAGCCTTAGACTTAATAGCCCACGATCTTCCTTGAGGATAGATAACCCTTTAATAGATTTCCTTACAGGATAGGAATATACCTGTCGGGCGGGGGTAGCCATAATGGAACTTAAATTTAATGAATCCAGATAATTTGGTTGACATAGACATATGGTTCAATTGGGTTAAACTGGGTATTTGTGTCTCACCATCGACATGGGCTTACACATAATTTAGTATTCCAGTTAATAAATCAATATATTACCAACTTTAAGATAACCACTTCATCTTTAAAATGATATTAAAAGAAATCACAACCCTAGATCTTTGTGTCTTTTATTTTCCTTAGTATTTTCTTTTATCTTTTTATTTTTTATTTATTTAGCAAATCTTTAATCAACCAAATCAATCAAGCAATCAATTCTATTCTCCCTCTAATTAGATATTTGTAAATAAATAGATTCAATAATTAATAACAACATTAGGAATTAAGTCCTCATGGGATCGATATTTTTATACTACTTGAACGATACGTGCGCTTGCTTTATACGTGTGTGTTTACGCCGGTCAAGTTTTTGGCGCCGTTGCCGGGGACTTATTTTTCTTGAGTTATTAATTTTGAAGCTATCTAATTTACTTATATCTAATTTTCTTTATTTTTATCTGTAATTTTTATTTTTTTCTTTTGATTTCAGGTGACTTAAAAATGGAACATTACTGGGAGATTGAAAGATTACGTGCTTTACAAGAAGATACACCCCACATCTGGGAGCAACAGTCCGGTTTTATGAGACCTGTTGTCGAGCCCAATGATTATCACTGGATGTCAGAACCAAGCAATACTACATTTGCTCAACAGAACGAAATGTGGAGATGTGACATATGTAATGGTGACCACCCAAGCGATTATTGCGAATACAACTACCATCCAGGGTGGCAGAATTATCAAGATCCTTCATGGTATGACGAGCCATCACATTTCACAGAACCACATTTTCCATCTTATCCACCATCTTCCTTCGATCCTTATCAACAACCAGAACCATCAGAGGAAGATCAATTGATTCACATGTTCAAAGAACAGACAGCTCAATTTGATGCACAATTTCAGAGTCAAACAGAATCCATACAGAGAATGACAGATCAGATCAGACAATTAACAGAAAACCAGAACTACATACCTCAAGAACCAGTTCCAGATGACACTGATGAAGCCTTCGAATACCAATCATTTCACAATGACACTTCAACAGAGGAGGAGGCTGAACAGTATCAACAACCAGATGTATCAGTTCAGGAGCCCGAACCGGCAAAGTCTCGATTTGATTTCTATTATTCAGATTCTGACGAGGATGAAGCTGAAATATTTGTACCAACTGCATCAAAAATTGAGGATGGAATTCTGTATCCTCAAAACGAAGATCTTGGAGATTCCATTGCACAAATGTTTGAAGAAGATCTACTTGAGCCAATCATTTTACTCAGATCAGAGGATGAAGACCTAATGTCAGACACATATTTTTCATCCTCAGGTGGAACAAGAAGCAGATCAAATGGAGGAGCAAATGTCGACCTTAATAAAGATCCAGAGCATTCAGGAGAAACATCACTGTTTTGGGGAGTACAAATCAAAGATATCAACCAGAAGCTTGACAGAATGAATTTCCATTCCAAGTCAAGCATCATACGAGACCTCCTGATTTTATTTCTTTCTTTTCAGGAACCACTGGAGCAACAAAAGTCAAAAATGTGGCACGAGCATTAAATGAGACAAAATTATTTCTGCCATTTTACCGTTGGAAGAGACCCTTCAAAAGCAACGCTCACGGGATTGTCTTTAATCGGACATCCAAAACGACATTGAAACCTTTTTGACATATGGATTTCAGTCACGTCTGGCTGAAGACGAAAAATTTAGCGCTAGCAGGGAGGCAACCCATGCAATTTTGTTGTAATTTATTTTGTGTGAACTTTTTAATTTTGTGTGTTAGTTTTGCATAAAAAATAAAAACGGAATTTTTCAGAACAAAAGAGGCCAGTACAAGCGGGATTTTCAAAATAAAAATTTGACAAAATCACGAAGATACAAAGTTGATCCAGGAGACGGCCAAGTAAGGAGACATCTTTTGAGACGCGTCCCTATGGATTTATCCGTCACAAGACATGGTTTTGTTAAAAAAAAAAAAAAAAAAAATCCCGAGACAAAACCCTAACCCTAAAGAACCGAGTGTCGCGACGCTAGGCAATTTTTGGCGTCGCGACATTGACTCAAAATCAAGCCCAAAAACCGCAGCCGCTGAGACCAGAACCCGTTTCTCTCACAGATCTCACCATTTTCTCTCAACTCACAACCACCACAGGGAGCCTTCATCCCCACCGTGAACCAAATCATCCAACCAAAACCCATCATCATCTTCTTCCTCAAACACCACCAAAACCGAACCAGCCACCCTCACTTAGATCCAGCCAACAACCACCGCGAGCCACCCTTGCCGTGACCGAGTCTTCGCCAGCCGAGATCCACACCGTGAGCAGCCACCAAGAACCAAGCTTCGCCGAATCCACCGAAACTCAGCAGCCACCGAGGCCGTGACCGAGCCCTTTCCTCGCCGAGTCAAAACCGATCTTCATCAACCACTCACGACCGAACAAAACCGAAACAGAGCCATGTCCAGCCACCATCGCCGAGAGATCCACCAGCCGAGACACCACTAGCCGCGAACCCACCACTGCCAGAGCCGTAACTCAACAACCAACCACAGAAACCAACAACCACCATCAAACCAAGATCCACCCCCTTGCCGTGACCGAAACCCACCAGCCACCGAACCGAAATCGAGTGCCATCGTGACCGTGAGCCTCACGACCGAGATCCACAGCCGCAACCATCTCGCCACTGTCTCGCTTGAACCGAACCACACAAGACCGATCATTACGGATCTCCAACCCAAAGCCGCGAACCCACTCTTGCCGAAACCAGAAGCCATCACCTGAGACCAAAACAGAGAAACCGTGAACCACACCGAGCCACCAACGAACCAAACCGAGAGAACCCACCACTGCCAAAATCAGAATTTGAGATTAACATTAATGATTTGATAAAAATTTGATTTGGTAATTAGGTTTGAATTGTGGTGTGTTTGATTTGGGAATTTTGAATTACGAAAGGTTGGATTGTGGATTAATTTGATTTGTAGATTGTGGGGGCGAAGAGTTGAATTGGGGTGTTTATGGCATTTGATAGATTTAGGTTGTGTTGGATAATCAAAAATTCAGGGGAGACTCTGTCGGATTTTTCTGAAAAATACCAAAGTTGGGATTTGATTGGTGATAATTTTTTAGGGTGAATTTTGGGGAAATTTTGAGTTTTTAGAGGCGATTTTGCCAAAAATTTTAATGAAAAATGGTCAAATAGCAATTGTGGTAAGAACCATAATTTGGGCATAAATCTTAATCGGTAATTTTTCCTGTAAAATTTCAGCTAACCAGGTACAACCTTCTAACTCTCCTTTTACAGTTTAAGACATTGGGGACAATGTCTCATTTAGGTTTGGGGGAGGGATTTAGTTGATTAGTACCTTGTTTTTAGTTTGTATGTTGTTTTTAATTTTAGTCCAAAAATTTTCGTAAAATACAAAAAAATTGAAAAATTTTCAAAAATTACAAAAATATTTTGCATTTTTGTGTTTTTATTTTGACTAAAAAGGTGAAATTGGTAAGAGATAGCCGAGTAAGGAATTTCCACTCCTGAGACGAATCTCATACCTATTTTGAAATAAATTAATTTTTGTTTATTTCCTTTTTAATTATTTATTTGTGAATTCTCCTAACACTGACTAAAATGGATCTTCATATGTTCAGTTGACAGGTATTATGAACTTACATGGAAACATACGGACATGAGCTAAAATTGAAAAGTTTGTAATATTCCGTGCTATAGTTTAATTGGAGGAAGCATCTCTAAAAAAAAAAAAAAAAAAAAAAAACGTCTGAGATCCGAGTTATTAAGTCTGTAAGGGTATTTTAACACCTAGTGCCCTAAAACCAACTGGTTTGGGAGTCATTGGCCCAAAGCTCGCTACATGGATCGAAGATGCTGCAAAAATATATAATATCTGAAGTCTGAGTAATTAAGTTCGTAGGGGTGTCTTAACACCTGGTGCCCTAAGCCAACTGGTTTGGGAGCCACCGACCCAAAGCTCGCTACATAGACGGAAGGTATTGTATAAAAATAAAAAATAGAGAAAAATCAAAAGAAAAAATCAGAAAAATCAGAAAATTATTCCATTGCTACAAAAAAGTGCGAAATCTGATAAAACTTTAGGACAAAAATATTTCTCTCTTATCAACTGCACTTATGACTGTTGTGGGAAAAAATGAGTTGATTAATATTTTGTTGGCTGTGTATATGGAGAATGATAAAAATAATCGGAGAATTTACTTATTCGGTAATTTAGAAAGAAACAAAACAACTAGTAACTTGGAGTAGAATTTTCACCTGATTAGTCACTAACTTTCTTTATTCTCTTTTCGCTTGTCTTTTTTTTGCTTTTGTGTGCATTAGTTTTAATACCTTTTTACTTTTGTAAAATGTTTGTGGGTATCATTGCTGTAAACCCTCACGAGACTACAACTCGTCCACTAGGGACACCTAGGGGTTTAAAGGCTTGTTGCATATGCTAAATGCAACCGTGATCCCTACGAAAGTGGCTTAGTTAAATTTTATTATGTTATTTTATTTTGTATTTTGCTCGAGGACTAGCAAAATGTTAGGTTTGGGGGTGTGATGAGTGGTATTTATATCACTATTTCCCACTCATTAAACTTAATATTTTGTATAGTTTCTTGAGTTTTGTGAATGTTTTGATGTGTTTTATTGTTATTTTGCAGATAAATAAAGTTTGGACAGCACTGAAGGCAATTTGGGGCAAAACCGGACAAAAATGCGTCAACAGGGATATTTTAGTCTTTTGCGTGTCGCGACGCTGGAATACTGCGCGCCGCGACGCCCAGCGTGAGCCGAATCTGCTAACTTGCGCCAGGTCAACGGTCAACAATTTGAGAAGTTTTGACTTTGCTAAAATGCGCCGTGCCACGTGTCACCATCACATCCCATCTGCTAACATGCGCCGTGCCACGTGTCATCATCATATGCTGCCGACACTCAGACTTGACACGTGTCGCCTCGTCATCAGCCACATCATCGGTCAACAAGTCAACCTTTCCACGTGTCATGCCACATCATCGTCCACGTCAGCAGGTCAACCGAGTCAACTTGCCACGTCAGCCTCAGCCAATCACAACTTGACACGTGTCGCCACGTGTCGCAACCCTATTGTGCCGACAGGTGAACAGTCAGCCGCCAAGCCACGTCATGCCACGTCATCGCCACGTCGTCGCTGCGTCAGCATGACGTCATCATAACGTCATCACAATAATTGAGAATTAGCCGCCTTGACACGTGTCGCGTGAACAGTCAGCCGCCTTGCTACGTGTCGCCTTCTCATCGTGCCACGTCGACAAGTCCAGCGTCGCGACGCTGAGGTCCTTGGCGTCGCGACGCCCGAACAGTGAAAATTCTGCCTATAAATTCAGCGCGAAATTTCAGATTTCAAGACACCTCTCTCTCTCTTGAATTCTCTCTAAAGAGATAGTTTCTCTCTCTAGAACTTTTATTTTTTTATTTTTAGTTTTTTTTAATTTTTAGTTTTGTAAATAATTTTAATTACTTTTTGTAATAATAGTAATTTACTTTTTACTTTTTACAGTTTTTACTATTCACCATGATGTTGTAACTTCCCCAGCTAGGGTGAAAGGTAATTCTTTTACTGTTGCTATTTAGATTAATCTCCCTTAAAAATAATATATTAACTATTTAAAATATTGACTTAATAAGGAATACCGCTATATTGGTCGGTTGGTAATTTAATTTTAATCTGGTTTAAACTTGACTAATCAAGGATACCGCCAGACTGGTCGGTTGGTAAATTTATTTTTGGTTCCGCCTTAATGGCTGGTTGGACTTAATTTGACTTAATCAGGATACCGCCAGACTGGTCGGTTGGTAATATTATCACAAGTTTATATATTATTTTATGGGAGATATCTAAATTAGTAGTAGTAAAAGTAATTCCTTTTACCTTAGCATTTTATTTTATTGTAATTTATTTTTCAGCTTTTTTACTTTATGTCTTTTACTTTTATGAATTTACTAGTCCTAATTATGTGTTAGTTTTCTGAGGTTCTGATGACTTTTAATATCACTGGTTTATAAGGGATTATTTTATAGTTGGGTAATTTAAAGGTTTATTTATTAAGTCTTAAGCTTAATGCTTCTTGTTGTCTGATCACCAATAAGATTGATATGGTAAATCTAAAATGAACTAGACATAGGGATTTTAGGTTTTAGCCTTAGACTTAATAGCCCACGATCTTCCTTGAGGATAGATAACCCTTTAATAGATTTCCTTACAGGATAGGAATATACCTGTCGGGCGGGGGTAGCCATAATTGGAACTTAAATTTAATGAATCCAGATAATTTGGTTGACATAGACATATGGTTCAATTGGGTTAAACTGGGTATTTGTGTCTCACCATCGACATGGGCTTACACATAATTTAGTATTCCAGGTTAATAAATCAATATATTACCAACTTTAAGATAACCACTTCATCTTTAAAATGATATTAAAAGAAATCACAACCCTAGATCTTTGTGTCTTTTATTTTCCTTAGTATTTTCTTTTATCTTTTTATTTTTTATTTATTTAGCAAATCTTTAATCAACCAAATCAATCAAGCAATCAATTATATTCTCCCTCTAATTAGATATTTGTAAATAAATAGATTCAATAATTAATAACAACATTAGGAATTAAGTCCTCGTGGGATCGATATTTTTATACTACTTGAACGATACGTGCGCTTGCGTTATACGTGTGTGTTTACGCCGGTCAACTATACTGACCAAGTAGTGTAAATCTTGACCAGGAACTGTCTGAGAATGACAACGTCATGATACTTCTCAATGTCCGTTGCGACGCTTTTGCAACTGTATCATGACTAATCATTCTAGGGTCATTACGTCTTTACCATATAGAAAGATAGATTATATTATAGAAACTACATATATTATTCATAATAATAATGTTTTACATAAGTATTTAACAGAAATACAACCGGGAATTGGCGCTCTGAGCACCAACCCCAACACCTTAGACTTAATAGCTCACGATCTTCCTTGAGGATAAATAACCCTTTAATAGATTTCCTTACAGGATAGACATATACCTGTCGGGCGGGGGTAGCCATAATTGGACTTAATCTTAATGAATCCAGGTAATTTGGTTGACATAGACATATGGTTCAATTGGGTTATACTGGGTATTTGCATCTGACCATCGACAGAGGCTTTTCCATATCTTCGTGTTCCAGGTTAGCAAACTAATTTATTACACATATATAAGAGAATCAATTCATCTTTATAATAATATTGTGTGGAGTCACAACCCTAGATCTTTGAGTCTTTTGTTAGTTTCCTTAGTATTTTCTTTTTGTGTCTTTAAGTATTTTATTTATCAAATCCACATTCAACCAACAAAAGCAATCATTCTCTTCTCCCTATAATTAGATACTGTAAATAAATAGTATCAATAATTAATAACAACAGTAGGAATTAAGTTCTCGTGGGTTCGATATTTTTATACTACTTAAACAATATGTGTGCTTGCGTTATACGTGTGTGTTTACGCCGGTCACCCGACCCGACCCGTGAACACCCCTAATTTTCATATCCATTAACAAGATTAAAATATGAAATCTTTACATGCATGCTTTCTGAATATAGTTTAATTTTTTTAAAATACATGTCTGAAATTCCTTGCATGCATCAAATTCATTTATTTATGCAATTTGTTTTAGAGAACAAATTTTGAGAATCTCGTACCTCGTATTCAAAATCATCTCTTACCTGTTCCTTTTTATCCTAACACGTTAGTCGTCTATAATTTATATATGTGGTTTTGTACGTGTATATATATATATATAACACGAATTCACCAATTCAATTTCTCATCGAATAGGTTACTTACTTGGCTTCGCGAGCACTCCAGGTCCTAGTCAAATCAGTCAAAACAAATGGCGAAACGCCGTCATAATCGAAATTTATGGTATTCTCAAGTTAACTACGATAAAATTATGGATCTTTCCGGGACAACCAAATCAAGTCTGATTTCAATACTTTCAGTTTTAGTAATCTTAAAACATCATTATAAACTAACCCAAGTGGTCAGTTAACTTAAATTCTCGGTTATGTATTTTCGGAAAATCTTCCGAAAAAGTTTCCGTAAACGCTACGGAAGGGTCCCGCTCTGAACCTTACCAGATTTAACTAAACATGTTCATAATATCATGTATAATTTATAAATATCGTTAAAATCAAATCACATCATTATATGCAAAAACCCACTTTTATCGGAAACTTGCATATTCTATCGGATCGATCAAACTCATTATGTTTTCACTCGGATTCTACCAAATGCACATATTCAATATAGTAATACTCAAACAATTCAATTTATATCATTACGCTACTCTACAAAGCTACTGGATACATCCGAATATTTAGCGGAAAACTTGAAATTTGTCATTTTTATCGGGAGGTCTTACCGAGATTTTGAGGGCATATACGGACTCTAAACGATCCCACGAACGCGCTGAAATCGATAGAATTCTGATCAGAGCTACTGTTCACCGTAGGTCACTATTCATCCAAAACTTTCTTCCTCGTTTTATGTGCAACCGGGCACGGAATGGAAAATTCGTCACCGCCAACTTGTAGTACTCTTCGAGAGCTTTAATTTGGCGGGTGGCTCTGTTCGTGAAACGAAGTGAGGAGCCGGGATCGAGAAATCCATTTCTGTACACGACACATTCACTTTCGCGTCGTTCGCCGACGTTCTTTGTAACATCCATGATTCGGAGATGTTACCAACGGGGAATAGGCCGTACTATTCCCCTGAGCCTTTGATATACTAATTGTATACTTTGCTACTGTCTTATCTCAACTATAACCTGAACATGGGACCATTGCCCAAACTTGCTAACATAAAATACAAACTCACATAAACTTAACGTTACATACATTTCGACTCAACACTTAGTACTGAAACACCACTTTACTTATACAATTTTCCGAAACTAAACTTTGCTTGACTTGACTGAACTTATACTCTGACTGGTGGTCTCAAACCCACTAGTGACTGCCATCAGTATCCGTCCTCTCGAGCTCGTCCTCCTAGAATACCTGCAAAACAAACACTGGGAGTGGGGGAGTTAGATCGTTGTACGATCTAAGTGAGTGGACTAAAGATTGAAAAAGAAATAATATAAAAACTATCGGTTCTGAAACCAAGTTCCAGAAAATCTCTTTATATGAACACTTTTTTTAAAAAAAAAACTTAGTCTGAAATCTCTTTATAAAACTTGTCTTTCTGAAAACAGCTTGGAAACTCTGGTTTCTGGAAACTGTTTCTAAAATCTAGTTTCTGAAAACTATTTTCTGAAAATCTGAAAATTATAGCTGATATGTATCTGAAAACCTTGACGTATGAGGGCGTTACGTATCGCCGTCCCCCATACACCTAACTGTAGCCAGCAGTTTGCGGGCGTTACGTATCGCTGACCCCCAAAGCATGCCTCTACTATCTCTGAAACTGGTGGTCTTGGGGCGTTACGTATTGCCGTCCCCCAAGCCACAAACTAGAACTGGGGGTACAAATCTATGCTACCACCCAGGTTCTGAAGCTAGGGTCTAGGGGCGTTACGTATCGTCGTCCCCTCGGTCCTCTACAAGTGCACATGTCTCTGTCCGTCAATTCCAAAATGTATCAAGTTTCATACTGGGGCAGGTTTTTCCCCCATGCCCCGAAAAACATAAAAATCAATTTTGAAAAAAAACATTTCTTTTCTGAGTCACTATTATCTGAAAAACAACTGTAAATAAATCATGGCTAACGCCCTATGTGGTGAAAAATAAGTCTGAATTCAAAAACTTAAATAAAATCAGTTTTGAGAAAAGAGGTCCACTCACAGTGCTTGGAAACTGGCTGGAACTAGATGATAACTTGATTAGACTAGAAATTATGAAATAAGTTTTGGAACTAGGTTAAACTACTAAATTCAAGTATGTGATATCATAATTTGGTGTATCATATTTTGTCTAAGACTTAATGTGTGCATACGAGCTGCTACGAGACCTTAAGGGTGGTCCTTAACACGCTAAAGTTGAACTAAGGTGGTTACAAACTGATTCTGAGAATTTCTGTGACACGCGTCGCGATGCAGCCTCTTGCGCATCGCGACGCGCAATGACCAGAATGCACATCTATTTTCTTCTTACCCGTCGCGACACACATCCTTTACGCATCGCGGCGCGAGGTAGTTTTCTAGGACTCTGCATTTTTCTTCTCCAATTTCTATTTCTCCCAAAACAAAACCCTAACATTTCAATACTTACAAACCATACTCAAATCATCATATTACACTTAATTCCACATAAATTAAGTCATTATCTCATCTGTTGGTTTCTATTAAGGTCCCAAGATCAATAATAAGCATGAATCATGTGCGAATACAAATCGAAGAAGTTGCGGAATACTCACATCGATCGGTTGAGCGACGCGGAGGCAAAAAAATCTGATTTTTCTGCCCTTGAACTGGTTCGGCAGTGAGCAGAAACAACTCACTGGTTTGGTCTCCATTTGGTCCTTCGTCAAGCTCCAAGCTTTGTCGAATGGTTCCCGGCTCATGGGTGGACTTCCCTATCACCTTCGCATCTCTCGTAAGTGTGCTAGCACTTGTGATTTTGCCATAAAATCACACGCTTGTGCTTCCCTTCACTGCTCGGCAGTGAGCAAACCAGAGGAGAGAAAATGCCCATTTGGGCGTGAGTGTATGAGAGAAGAAGTGAAGTTGTTGTTTTAATTTGGTGTATCTAATACCAAAATCAAAAGTCAAACACCTATTATAATAATAATAAATGTCTTTCAAGCTTTCAAAAAGCTTTTCAACAACTCCCATCAAGTCACATATATCAATCAAGTTTTCAAGTCACATCACTCAAAGTGACAAGTGATTTGACGCTTGATTTGACTTGCGTACCGCACTCGAATTCGAAATGCGAATGCGCTCGCAAATAATCCCGGGCTCGGGTTCGCTAATTCCAAATTAGTGAATTTTCTGTTGCGTCGTAATTAAATGATTACGCCTAGCGAAATTACTATTCACGTAGCTAATGAATTAATTCTAAATTACTTCGTTCGCCCGAATTAAAATCTAATTTTAATTCCGCATTGAAATCCAATTTCGTTTAATAGATCAAATATATTAATTTATCGATTAATTCCAAATTAATCGTTATCTCTCTTTTAATGATATTTTATCCCAGATAAAATATCTCTGCAATTAATTCCAGATTAATTTTCTCTCTCTTCTAATTAATCCCAGATTAATTAAGAGTGCGAGTTATACGTCATCGGTGAATCTTTGGGAAGCGACCCATGAGATCCCCGGATATGTTGGCAGTAAATTCGGTCGTCGGACTATCCGAACACGTAAGTACCAAGTACTACGTTTGTACTGAATTACAAGATAAGGTTGGCCTCTAGCAAAGCGCAATGCCTACCCAATTCTCCGGAAACATCCTTACAGGAATAAAAGATATGTATCAGGCGTAGTATACATAGTATTGCATATTTCTATCCAGTATCGGATGATCACGTGCTAGGCCTGGGGCAGGAATTGTGTCTGCCTCGTACGAAGCACATGTCGGATGTCTGGTGACTAGTCTCTATAATCGGATAAACTTGACCTAGTCATAATATCCCGATAGCTGCAGCATTTAAGAGAACCAGTCCCGTATCCTACGTGACCATCATCTCCATATGATTGGAGTGACACTTCCTTCTTGACATCACACCCAACACACTACGATTCTCAATATACCCAGCATTGGCGTACACAGAACCTGTTAAAGCCATGGATGACCTCAACCAAAGTATATTAATTGTCGCAAGTATTAGCGGTGCAAGTCTCAGGTTAAGACCAAATACACCTACCATGATTTCAGATTTCCTTAGACACATAGTCATACTACCAATGGAATTCCGAGGGGGTCTATCCAGAGCGAAGCTGTTTCCCGTACCATCGGTAAAACACAACCTCCTATTACACTTGCATGAGTATCATATACCCAAATATATGAGAACTATGTCGTTGTGCCCTCACAACGCTCACAAGTGCAATACTAGTCTTTTACGTATTTATCGATGTCCAATCTCGATAATACTCTGACTATGGATATTTAATGATTTATCCTTCATGGACTGATACTGTCTCATATCATTCTCAGTCCAGGAACAAATCATAGGGACCTCTCATCATTTATACATCTATGTGATCTAATCACAAATGATAAGAGTGCAATCTCATTTGTCACATAGTTAATTTGTACAACAACACCATGATCTGTACAAATAGTGACGCTATTGGTCATAATTATCCAACAATCTCCCACTTGGCCTATAGCCAGTCACTCGAGTGTCTTACACCCGAACTATGTACGGTTGGCTCAAATTGCTGAGAAAAGCTTTCGTCAGCGGATTTGCTTGATTATCCAAATTGATTTACCATGGCAACAGGTAAAATGTTGAATCGTAATCAACACAAAGTTGATAACGATACATTTCCGCTAAAAGCCTAGCTTTATACGTTGGTATGTTGCCATCCATGTACGTCTTCCTTGAAGACTTATAAAGTTCTGCATTGTTAATGCTTATCCGTTGAAGGAAATGGTAGCTCAGAGCGACTCATGATTAACCTTATCATGTCCAACAAAATTCGGTTTATCCGGTTCGGACACACCGTCACTTTGACGTGTTCCGAGAGGAGTCCTCATTGAAAGAATACTTTACTCTTTCAAGTATATTTAAAACTTATTGCTTAAGTATTTTCCATTACGGTCTTACCGTGACGGTATAATACTATAGCCGATCTGTTTTTCTATTTCGTGTCGAAACTGTAAAATTTTCTGATTTGTGTTCTTTAAAAGAGACACATAACCATAACGCGATGCCACATCCGTAAGGTCACGAAATATACATATCCACATCTAGCCTAGCTAGACATGGGCCCACTTGCTTCACTATGAATTAGGGCTAACAGATCGGTGGCATTTACACTTTTACCAAGTAAAGATGTTTTAGGCACATTGCCCAATAAACTAGATTCGTAGACTTTATTTGATTGGGATCAAATTAGTCCTAGTACCTACTCTTTGAAAGTGTGGATATACGATTCTTGTTTAATTGTGTCCCCGACATCAATGCCATAATTAAGTTTCATCTGATCAAATCAGTTTGAGCTATTTGTTTGTCATGTTATATATTTGAGATTTATTTATATTCAAAATATAAATTCTGTTATTCACATTTAATGTGTATATCTCAATATCATCTTTATATAATAAAACACTTTAGTGTTCTAGAATATAAAGGTTCACCCGCATCGGGTTAAACACTGATATAGAGATAATGTTTCTAGTCAAACTAGTTACATTATAACAGTTTCCTAATTTAGGTACACACCCGAAGGGTATTTCCTAAACTTAGGTATCTACGGTTAAAACAGCGACTTTCGTCCCGTTTCCAAATCGCAGATTAATCTCATTTGAAGTCAGTATCCTGTTCAAAACAGATTCTGAACATCAATATATATTTATGTACCACACTAAGTATTTAAAATCTAATTTTAATACTAGTAGTGAACATAATGTTGACAAACCTATTTGAAGTCAGAGCCTTGCTCGTCTTCAATTCCTTAATGTCTGCATTGTCCAAACGGCAGTCACGCTTCCGCGATCCTGTTTGCCACAATTTAGGTAGACATTTTGGGATATGTCATTTATCTTCCCATAAGATTATAATGATATTGCCTTTGCCCTTTTCCACATTCCAGTAGCCTTTGGCCAAGCCTCGGGTTTCTAGAATATCAAAGTAAGGTGGGCCTTGCGCTACTTGCCTAATTGCAAACTTTGACTTTGTCTCCTTGAGAATAGTCATTAACTCTCCAAGAGTTATCAATTGCAATTTTAGTACTTCTAAAATCTAAACATAGATTTATGAATATCTTTCAATTTCGTCATCATACTATTAAGGATCTAATCCTTAGTTCTGATTCAGAAATTAAGGAGTCTACTGCGACAAGCTTAATGGATTAAGCACTTAAGTTATCATTACATAAATCTTCCAAAGATTATGCTCTTGTAACGACCGGTAGTAATCACCACTACCTATGACGATATTATTACTTATGGGACAAAGGAACGTAAAATAAATCATGCGAGATTCTAATACAATCATGAGAAGACTTTGGAAACGACCGGTAAATTTCTTGAGGTCCCGAGAAGAAACTGTATCGTATGCCATTTTGTACTAAATATAGTATTTTGGGCGTAACTTTTTCATACGAATTCAGAATTTTATGAATTTTATATCGCCGGAAAGCTTAGACCGAGACCTACAACTTCCACGTTAAATATTTTTTCAAAATCGGACCAGAACTAGGTCAAAAACGCAAGGAAAATTCTGAGTGAATAGTAATTTCGGACTTAAATGACAAAATGCACCAATTTCTCCATTTCTCTAGAACTCTCCACACTTTTCTTGTATCATTTAGGCCCTCCTATAAAAGGGAAACTATTCACCTCTACAAAAAAGGGGAAAAACGAAATTGGAGGAGGGGAAAAGAAGAAGAAACCGTGAAGAAAAATGGAGGGAAAAGAAAGAAGAAGAAAAAAGGGAGAAGAGGAAGAAAGAAGAGAAGGAAGAAAAGAAAGAAGATAAAGGAAGAAGAAGAAGAAAAGAAGAAAGAAGCTTGAAGCTTAATGGAAGGTGAAGGTGAAGAAAATCAAGAGAAAAGAGGTAAGAAATCCAAGACCCATTTTTGAAGTTTTGAGGTTTGATAAAATTGATACCCATTTTATGTTGAAGAATTGATTTTGATGATGATAGTATGTTTGTTGAGAATTAAAACAATAAATAAGTTAAAGAATTTGGAATTGTTGAGTTTTGGATAAAACATTTGGTAGAATGTTTAAAATAGACTAAGAATAAATTTGATGATGAATTCATGAAATTATAAGCTTAGGGTTGAGTATTGATGTGTGTATGATGATGATTATATGATTTTTTTTTTTATTGAAATAATGAAAATGAGATAAAACCCAATTGGGTAAGTTTAGGTATGAAATGGTAAAATATGAAATGTAGATTGGAAGATGGATTGAATGATAGGTTGGAGGCTTGATGTATATGATTTAATGAGTAAAGGATGAAGTATTTTGATATTAGTTTTGGTAAGGAATAAAAGTGATTAAAGTAGGTTAAATAGTTTTGATGTTAGTAAGTGATTTAGTGAATAAAGAAATGAATTGAAGGTTGGATGTGTGTGAAGTTGAGTAAAAGATGATGTTTTGTATGTTGGTTTTTGTATTGGAAGAGTCAAAAAAGGAAGAATAAATAGAGTAGTGAATGAGAACTTGGCAGTGAGTTTGGTATGCTATACTTTCTGGACAGGCTGTGGTATTTAGGTTATAACATCAGTTTTAGGTATTCGTTTGACAAGCTGTGAAATTATGAGTAAACTAGAAACATAGGGGAATATCATATTCAAAATTCAGAATTTTTAGACTTAAGAGGGAGTCGTACCGAATTTTCAAACTTGGCCGCACTGCAGTAAATTACTAGTTCTGTGGTAACAGAACAAGGTGTAAAGAAAACTTTATAATTTGCGTTCTAGAGGTCGAAATCAAGTTCCGTAAAATTCTGAGTACTTTAGACACATAAGAGAGTAACATATCCAAATTTTATAATTTTTGGACTTAAGACGAGGTCGGAACGAATTTTTGAAGTTGGGCGACCTGCTGCCCTAGTGCCCAGTTTTTCTGTTGAACAGCCCTTGAATTTCGACCTATAAGTTGAGTTTCTGAAGTCCAAATCGAGATCCGTAAAAAATGGCATAAAGTAGACTCATAGAGGAGTATTCTATAAAAACGTCAGCTCCAGAACTGATCCCCTCTATTTATACCGAATTTTCAAAGTCAGGTCACTGTCAGTGACTCTTCTGTTTTGATGTAGGAGTTGTAGACGCGTAAAATGATTTGCGTAACCGCGAAACGAACCTTGTAAAAACTCTATAGGGTGCTTTAACGTGTTAGAAAGACAGCGGGGGTGATAATTCATGCATTTCACGTTTATTCTTATCTATGGGAATATTCTCGTTGTAGTAGCTAACGAATTTGTTCTTATTCATATATTTAGATCGGCCTCAAGATTCTCAGTGGCCTTTCACCCCGTGAAGGGACTCATCTTAGCCGTATACTGTGAGTGGACACTTTCTCTTATACTTAATTTTATTATATTTTCTTTTATCAGACTTACTTTTCAGCAACTAGGGCGTTAGCCAAATTTGTTTTTATATCATATATGATCTAACTTGATTTGAGAAGTTTTATAGAAAAATAGATGTTTCAGTTTAAGATTTATGTTTTCCGTACATGTTTTATGTTTTATGCTATGTTTTACTTGTACTTTACATAGAAAAGCTTTAAATCATGAGTGTTTATGTATTTCGGGGCATGAGGTAAAACCTCACCCTAGTATGTAACTTGATGGCTGGAATTGACGGATATAGTAGCATGTGCACATGTGGAGGACTGAGGGGACGCTCTCAGATCCTCGAGCAGGACTAGGGGCTACAGAGTCCCGAAATCCTGATTTTAGAGCTTGGTGGCTACGTTGCCAGTTGAGTATTGGTCCTGGACGTAGGATACCACCAGTTCTAGAGATGCCCAGTTGAGTGATGGTCCTGGGCATAGAGACACCCAGTTGAGTGATGGTCCTGGGTGTAGTGAGACGTCCAGTTGAGTTATGGTCCTGGACGTAGAGTAGTTTTCAGTTTCCAGACTTTCAGTACATAGTTTTTTTTTTTTCAGATTTTCAATACCTAGTTTTCAGAAACCAGATTTTAGTAGAGAGTTTTCAGAATCCATTGTTTTAAAGACAATTTTTTTTGAAAGACGGAGTTTTCAGAAACAGAGTTTCCATAAAAGATATTTTGAAAACATGGTTTTAAAGCTAAAAGATTTGTATCAGTTTTCGGTTTTTAGTCCACTCACTTAGGTCGTATAACGATCTAACCCCCCCTCCAGTTTTCATGTTTTGCAGGATTTCCGGAGGACGATGCTCGGGAGGATGGATACTGATGTAGTCACTAGGGTTGGAGTCCACCAGTTTAGAGTCAAAAGTGTTATAGTCAAGTCAAAGTATTTGTATGCACTTGAGTTGTGTTGGTTATTAAAAAAGTCTATTAAAGTGTTGTAAGAATAAATGTTTTTTTTTTTGAGTGTGCATTTGTAAGTAATAAAAATACTTTACATTGTTTGAGTTATAGTCTATATGTGTGACATGCATTAGAATAGTTTTAGACACAGTCAGAAAGTCAGAGGCTTATGGGGTTAGTACAGCTACCCTCTGCCGGTAATATCTCTCAGATCGGGGATGTTACAGCTCTACTATTTGCTTAACTCCGGGCTTAGGCTTAATATGTTATTTTATCAAATAAAGTAACTTATTAGTTTTTCCAGGACCATCCTGAAATTTTATTCCCAAGTTGAAAATTAAACCATTTAAATACATTTTCCCCAGGATTATGTTTTAAATGTCAATCTTTCAATTTTATCTTGATTTTAATAGTCCAACTATTTAATCAACGATTAAGGTACTATTTATTATAATGATTACAATAGTCCAACTATTTAATCAACTATAATTTAATAGATTAAAATCAATTATATTGATTACTATAATCCAATTATAAAATCAACTATAAATGAATAGTTTGAATATATAGTCCAACTATTTATTAAAACAACATTTTAAATATTAGTCCAACTAACATTTAATTATTTGACGAATTGATATTTGTTTGAGCGCGTATGGCAAGTAATTAAACGAATATTGCAAATTCAATTCTTGTCTCCCACTATTTTTCGGCGAGCTTCTAACCCTCTGTCAAGTACTCGGGAAACCGTGTTTCCTAGTGGGCTAGGATCCCGTTAAATATCACACAATCTTGACTTTGGCCAACAAATTGTATGATAATTAACTAGGTAGATCTCTAAGATCGATTGGATCCAATCCAATTCCTAGATCCGGTAGGGGGACATCCAAGTCCGAAACATATATCTTATATATGCCAATACATCCAATGTATTACCTAACCTTTTTCCTCTGAATCAACTAAGCCTTGGCTTTGGCACAACAAACTTAGTGATCCCAGTTAAGCGCGACCCATTGACCATGGAAAGCTTCGTAATCAATGTCGATGGACAAGAAGTGGTCTTGACTTTGGCCAACAAACCACAACTTGGACAAGACACCAATATGTAACAAAGCTCTCGTGATTCAAACACATCCTTGACGGAAAAAGGCCTTGACTTTGGCCAACAAGCCAATGCCAGTCTCGGATCTTGAGTGAGAATCACTAAATGGAAGGAAAGACGCTTAATATTTTGCGAGGGTTTTTCGAGTGCAAATTGACAACCAATTTATTATCTTTGTTAAGGTCTCATCATCATACACACTTAAACATGCATTCTAAACACATAATAAAGCGCGTATAAATAAAGTAATAATGATATACGGATGGATACTTTACATATTGATCCTAGATCAAATCTCTCCTTTTCTCTCTCCCGCTAGCACATGTATTACTTCTACCCGTTACACTACACTTCTAATGAAACCTCATTTACATTGAGGGGAAT
This sequence comes from Zanthoxylum bungeanum, assembly GCA_019454045.1. NCBI lineage: Eukaryota > Viridiplantae > Streptophyta > Magnoliopsida > Sapindales > Rutaceae > Zanthoxylum > Zanthoxylum bungeanum. The sequence goes on from SKCR01000769.1 coordinate 683,512, forward strand.
AGGTGAGAAGAGAATACAAAGAATAAGGAGGTGATAAGGCTGGACATGTAGGTCCAATTTAATAAATCAAATTTATTACAACAATTTCTAAAATTGTCTCACTCATCTAATATCCATTCGATATACATTATTCATGCATCGCAACCATGTATTCACACAAGCATGTTATCAATCAATCTAATCAAATTAATTAATCTGATAATTAGTGATCATCAAATGTTCAAACAACGATTTGATTTTGCGCGAGTCAAACTCGTTTTGCGAATAAGTACTCAAAGTACGAATTCTCGAATTAAATTAAACTACATAATTAAATCCAATTCAATTTGTATTTAATTCTAATTCACTATTTAATTCCAAATTAAATATTACACTTTTATAATAAACCTTTTACGACTTAAATATCAAATTTAATCTCTACGGGTCTCAAAACCCGATTAACGTCCAATGTCAATTCAATTAAAGTCCAATGAGCTTTTAATTAATTTCTTAAGGCGTGGACTTTTGGTCAACTTGGGTCAAACCGAATAACCAAAATCCAATCCGGGAGTTACCCCATAAGCGTAGAAATCAATCTTGGCCCATTAGGTCCAATTAAACTTTAAAGGTCCATTAAGTCGCATTTGGGCTTTATGGAGGCGGTTTTGGGCCCAATTGGATCCACTCCAATTTGCCTAAACTCAACTTTGTACAACAAAGCCCAATAAGCCCATTTACAATATTAAAGCCCAAATCCAATTTTAAGGCCCAATTAATTAAATACAAAAAATCCAATTTCACATTTAATTAACCAAAGTGCATTAACATAATTAATCACCCAAATCATTATTTCCAAAACACAAATTATGCTAATTAATCATGTTCATTTTCATCATCACATGTGCAACATATTTTGATTAAAATCAACCATAATTACATGCTCAAAGTCTCGGCCAAGGGAGGGGATTTGTGTCCGATTCGAATTCAATCCAATTAATTACACAATCGATATTAAATCACATTCCCGAATGATTCTAACTCATCCAATGAATCAAAAATCAAAATTCCAAGACAATAGGGCAATGGTGACTTTCGGCCAAGCTAAGTCAATTGGGGAAAAATTGTCCAATTCAAAATTCATCAAATTGACAATGCATTACACCATGTTATCATTAATTAAGCATACTCAAACATCCAATTTCATCCAAATATGCTCAAATCATTTTTTACCCAAATTTTACCCTAAGTCAAATTTCATGCTCAAACCTTGCTCTAGATGCCATTGTTGGTTTCTATTAAGGTCCCAAGATCAATAATAAGCATGAATCAAGTGCGAATACAAATCGAAGAAGTTGCTGAATACTCACATCGATCGGTTGAGCGACGCGAAGGCAACAAAATCTGATTTTTCTGCCCTTGAACTGGTTCGACAGTGAGCAGAAACAACTCACTGATTTGGCCTCCATTTGGTCCTTCGTCAAGCTCCAAGCTTCGTCGAATGGTTCCCGGCTCATGGGTGGACTTCCCTATCACCTTCGCATGTCTCGTAAGTGTGCTAGCACTTGTGATTTTGCCACAAAATCACACTCTTGTGCTTCCCTTCACTGCTCGGCAGTGAGCAAACCAGAGGAGAGAAAATGCCCATTTGGGCGTGAGTGTATGAGAGAAAAAGTGAAGTTGTTGTTTTAATTTTGTGTATCTAATACCAAAATCAAAAGTCAAAAACCTATTATAATAATAATAAATGTTTTCAAGCTTTCAAAAAGCTTTTCAACAACTCTCATCAAGTCACATCTATCAATCAAGTTGTCAAGTCACATTACTCAAAGTGACAAGTGATTTGACGCTTGAAGTGACGCTAGATACGACTAGCGATTTGACGCTTGATTTGACTTACATGCCGCACTTGAATTCGAAATGTGAATGCGCTCGTAAATAATCCCGGGCTTGGGTTCCCTAATTCCAAATTAGCGAATTTTTCATTGCGTCGTAATTAAATGATTACGCCTAGCGAAATCACTATTCGCGTCGCTAACGAATTAATTCTAAATTAATTCGTTCGCCCGAATTAAAATCTAATTTTAATTCCGCGTCGAAATCCAATTTCGTTTAATATATCAAATATATTAATTTATCGATTAATTCCAAATTAATCGTTATCTCTCTTTTAATGATATTTTATCCCAGATAAAATATCTCCGCAATTAATCCCAAATTAATTTTCTCTCTCTTCTAATTAATCCTAGATTAATTAAGAGTGTGATTTATACGTCATCAGTGAATCTTTGGGAAGTGACCTATGAGATCCCTGGATATGTTGGCAGTAAATTCGGTCGTCGGACTATCCGAACATGTAAGTACCAAGTACTACGTTTGTACCGAATTACAAGACAAGGTTGGCCTCTAGCAAAGCGCCATGCCTACCCAATTCTCCGGAAACATCCTTACAGGAATAAAGGATCTGTATCAGGCGTAATATACGTAGTATTGCGTATTTATGTCTAGTATCGGATGATCACGTGCTAGGTCTGGGGCTGGAATTGTGTCTGCCCCGTACGAAGCACATGTCGGATGTCTGGTGACTAGTCTCTATAATCGGATAAACATGACTTAGTCATAATATCCCGATAGCTGCAGCATTTAAGAGAACCAGTCCCGTATCCTACGTGACCATCATCTCCATATGACTGGAGTGATACTTTCGTCTTGACATCACACCCAACACACTACGATTCTCAATATACCTAGCATTGGCGTATACAGAACCTGTTAAAGCCCTGGACGACCTCAACCAAAGTATATTGATTGTCACAAGTATTAGCGGTGCAAGTCTCATGTTAAGACCAAATACACCTACCCTGATTTCAGATTTCCATAGACACATAGTCATACTACCAATGGAATTCCGAGGGGGTCTATCCAGAGCGAAGCTGTTTCCCGTACCATCGGTAAAACACAACCTCCTATTACACTTGCATGAGTATCCTATACCCAAATATATGAGAACTATGTCGTTGTGCCCTCATAACGCGCACAAGTGCAATACTAGTCTTTTACGTATTTATCGATGTCCAATCTCGATAATACTCTGACTAGGGATATTTAATGATTTATCCTTTCGTGGACTGATACTGTCTCATATCATTCTCAGTCCAGGAAAAAATCATAGAGACCTCTCATCATTTATATATCTAGGTGATCTAATCACAAATGATAAGAGTGCAATCTCCTTTGTCACATAGTTAATTTGTACAACAACACCGTGATCTGTACGAATAGTGACGCTATGGATCATAATTGTCCAACATCATCAACACCCAACTGTTAATCCATTCGATATATATATTCCATAAAATTAAACCCAACTTTTAACAATTTTCATCCCATATGGTTAATCACACAATTATTATCTAATTCATCATCACATCCCAACAACCTTTTCATAATCATCATCCAAACATCATTTTTGAACCATCATGCTTTTGAAATCTAACAATTAAATTTATGGGTAGAGTCTATTACCTTATTTCTCGTTGTTGGAATTTTTCTTCATCCTTCATGGTTGTTTCTTTCAATTATTTCTTCTTGCTTGATGAGTGGCCATTACCCATTGCTCCCTCTTCTTCCTTTCTTCCTTTTCCTTTCCTCTTCTTCTCCTTTTCCTTTCTTCTTCTTTTTCTTTTCATTTTTTTCTTTTCTTCTTCTTTTCCTTTCCTCTTCTCACGGCTTCATCTTTCATTTTTTTGTCTCCAAATTTTGTGAAATAGGGAATAGTGATTCTTTATATAGTGGTGTCATTTGAAATAAATAATAGTGTAGAAGAGTGTTGAAAAATGGAGAAATTTTGAGATTTTTTTCATTTGGGTCCGAAATGACTATTCATTCAAATTTTTGTCTTACATTTTTGATCTATTTCTGCCTCGAATCTGGATAATTATTCAACGCGAAAGTCGTATATCTCGATCTCAGATTTCCGGTGATATAAAATTCATAAATATCTGAGTTCATATGAAAATGTTACGCCCTAAATACCACGGGTTGTCCAAAGAGAACACTGTACAGTCTCGTCCCGGGACTTCGAGAAATTTACCGATTGTCCCCAAAGTCATCTAATGAGTATATATAAGTCTCAATATAATTTTATTCTATGTATCTTCGTCCCTTTCATAACAGTATAGTTGTATACAGTAGTAAGAAATTATCGGTCATTACAGTTCTAGGCTGCCGCTGGCCACCACAAGGTGGAGGGGTGGCTAGCGTAACCTTTTGGCTGATCGCGTCGGCCGACAAGCCGTCGGCACGACCATGAGATCTTCAACGCGTTAAGGGAGATATGGGGTCGGGTGGGTAGTTTTGATGGATTTTGCCAATTTCGTGATTATAGAAAACCTTGGGCTATTTATAGAGAAATTTTTGAAATTTACATTCAGGCCCCCAGAATTTATAATCAGGCCCCTATAATGGGGCTTTCACGGAAATTCACATTTTTGAAGCCCGTCTAATATAAATTTCGAAAAATGTTTAATATGAAAGTTGTTTGTCTCGGAAATACAAGTCCAATGGTTCAAGAATTAGTTCAATCATAGTTCTTTTGCTATATTTATAGCCAAAACAATAAAATTTTATGCGTATAATGATAAAATCAGAAATCACGTAACCGGTTATCGAAATCACGCATTTTCCAATGTGACGATGCTTCACTTTAAAATGTTCCTATCTATTTTCCAATACATAAACTCTTATTGTCGAATAGCATCCGTTTAAAATTCTAAACTTAAATTCGGAAATATTCTAGAACCGTTCCAAAAAGTATTCGGGATATTACATAAAATATGTAATAATAGGTGTATTTGGCTTGATTTAATTGGATTAAATCAAAATGGTAGACAATAGACTAATCAAATTTGTTAAACTTTGTTTAGATTTAATTGGATTAAATCAAAGTGATAGACAATGAACTAATCAATTGGTTAAACTTTGTCTAGATTCAATTGGATTAAATCAAAGTGGTAGACAAAGGTGATTAGTTACACCTAATTATGCATATTTGGATAAATTGGATAAAGCCCCCCCTAAAAGTTGATTAAAACTTTTATTAATTAAAAATTGCATAAGCTTCACTATAAAAGCAAGCTTGAGCAAGTTTTTAAGAAAACAAACATTAAGCAAAAGAAAGAAATAATAGTCTAAGTAGAGTTTTGGGAGAGAGGTTTTAGAACCTCTCTACAATAATAAGGAGAATAAGATTGGATCTTGGGATCAAGCTTGCAAGTTTTGGAAGTTCTCTACAACAACCAAGAGAGGAAGATTGGATCTTGGAATCAAGCTTGCTACCGTTGGAAGTTCTCTACAACATTTCAATAAAGAGAAAAAGATTAGATCTTGGAATCAAGCTTGCTAGGTAAGTTTGATCTTCTCTAAAACTATGTTTTCATTAGTGAGTTGTTATCATTATTGAAACATATAATGATTTTTTATGTATTGGATACATAATAATATAACTTAATGTTGAAATTAGGCTAATGAATTGTGTATGGATGCTTTGGAAGCATAAACACAATATGCTTATAATTGGGTCAAAATGTTTATGTTGGACATAAACATAAAATTAGAGTTTGGAACTCTATATGATAACTTGGAGCTATGACTACCATTTTAGAATCAATTGACCACCTTTAAGTGACATAGAACTGTTCATTAGTTATTTCATTGTGAGATTCTATTTTGGTTTATGTTTTGATTCAAAAAATACATATATGTATTTAGAATACATGTATGTTTGTTGTATAACAAGTGTTCGGAGAAAATTGGAAGTGTTTTAAATTGGATTCAAGGCAAATTTATTC